>JASJUZ010000295.1:0-1200000 GCA_037159825.1 Tupiocoris notatus | reverse complement strand
TTTCGATGGGTATCTGATCGATTGCTTGGCGAATATTGGTCTTTAAGTGTTCGAGGGTTCGTGCTTTGTCATTGTAAACAATGGATTTTAAATAACCCCACAGAAAAAAGTCACATGAGGTCAAATCTGGGGAGCGCGCCGGCCACGGAATGTCACCCCTCAAAGAGATGAGGCGCTCGTTAAAGTGTTCCCCAAGTTTATTGAAACTTTCGATGCCATTACATTTTCAAAGAAACGCCCTATCGAGCTCTGAATATAAAATGGAGAAAGGGAAGGAAGAAATACTTTCTACAACAAATGATAATATAAATGGAATTGTCAAACTGGATGGTAGGCGAATTGTCCGTTTATTCTCGGTGAGAGGCGAGTACGAAGACGGCGAACACGTACAGACCTGCAATCCAGCCCAGAAGTGCCTTTGATGGCGCCTGGATGCAAGCTCAAATTGTATATAAGTTATGGGATGAAAGACGCGAAACCACTTTTTAAAAAGTTACTTTATTACGTACAGACGCTCTCGCACCGGTGATCCGAACAGAACTAACTGGAACTGGTAGCAGCGGCCTCCCTATATATCTTTCTGCTGCTTAAGTCAGCTTGTTGTTTAATCTCCTCTCATAACTCCTCCCTTCCCCAAGAGAACATTTATGAGAGAGAGCGAAATAAATTTTCAAAAAGTTAAACTTCGATTAGCCGCTGAAACCAGCCGAACAAGAACATTAAAACTGGTACATTAGTATGGGATCCGGTGCGAGATTCTTACTTGAACATTTGTTATTCAAATTCAAATGCAAAACATAGATATTCAATTTGTAACTTAGAGAAAAGGTATAACGGTATTACATTGATAACTATCCCGCAAATAACTATTCCCACTAACTATGTAAGTTAACATAAGTTGTATAAAATCCGATTATAAAGCAACATAATATGATGATTAATCATTATCCATTAAGTGGCTATTCCCATTAACTACTCATTTTCTTACGACTTAACTACGAACTATCCCTACAATTATCGAAACTACTAAATCCCAATTATTAAAGGAAAGAACTTATTATTATTAGCTTACATACGAGGTTATTAATTAAACGTTAACGTCCACTGACTGACGCCTGCTTCTATAATAAGCTTTAACGAGGCAACCAAAACATGTGAATACAAAGATGTAAAGTGCTATTGTCCAGTAGCTGGGAAAAAGTGACATTGTCCAGACCGAAAAAGAATAGTCAATGGGGCCGCCTGGTTGCAGCTCGAGGTGGAAAGGCTCCAAGTGTTTTAGTCCCCTGCTGTCTATTCGGAGTGATAATATACTGGTAAGGTTGGGATGTATAGGGATGTATTCCTAGATGATGCGGCCGTGCCGAGGAATTGCTATAGGTGGCAATGAGAGAGCCATTATAATAAATAGAATCCTTTCCCGGTTTCACAAGATGGATACCCTTTAAAGAGATTGTATCTTCTGCTGTGTTTGCCATAATCTTTATTTGGTCCTTTACGGGGAACACTAGCAGTAGCTGATCAAGGTCCGGAACTTTTGAAATGTAATTATTTGGAATTTCCAATTGAGTGAATTTGCACGAAACTGTTGAGCCCTTTAATAAAATGTTCTTTTCACATGTCGGTGCACCAAGCAGTGCGAGGTCAGCATTGCAATAAAATTGCCCGAGTTGCTTGCATCTCCCATTTAAAGGAATGACATTAAGGCCATTTTTCAAAAAGTATTTATACTGAGGGATGACAGTTACAAATTTCTCCTGATTGAGCCAAGGAATCGGTAAAAGGTAATACAGCCGATATTCCACACTCTTATAAATAGGTACAGAAAGTAGGTAAGAGACACGGTCATCATGAATAGAACAATGGACATCAATCAAAGATTCAATATCAAGAACGGGTTCGTTGAATAGCTTAAATTTAGATAATTCGTATTCGAGTGCATTGGCATTAATTATACTAGGGTGTAAGACTCCTAATTTACAGAAAGTGATGGATGTTTCTATATCTGACAACAGACTCAGAGCGAGGGCCATTGACATCTGCATCTGTTGCAGCATGTCTTTGTGAACTATTAATCGAACGTCTGCTATTTTTTTCATTACCTCATTGATGTCAGAAAATCGCGACTTAATTTGCTCATTATTATTCTGCAAGGTTTGAATGGTCCTGTTATATTGAGAAATTAACTGATTGACGACAGATATCTGTCCATTCAACTTTGTTCCTAATTTATTTTGGCTTATACCCAGTTCCATTATTATTTTATCGTATTTTACTTCATCGTTGGCATCAAGATTGCCGGTTAATGCCTTCACTATAGACCCTATCCCATTGATAAGTCCACGTTTGAATCGGCGATTTTCATGGATTCGTACGTTGGCCATTTTATCATGAACCACTGTACTAGTGTGATTGTATATGCTACAGAATGGTTCAAGTTTCCTTTGCAGTGTCTCATCGGCTTTCAAGTAGTTTTGTAATCTCCTATAATTGTCATCCAAGTTGTCGATTTCCTCAAACAAGTTACCTTGATTATAAGAATGCAGAAGCAACTGTCGCCCTTCTTCAAGTCGAGCTCGTCCAACATTGATTGGTAAGATCCCTCCGCTATCCGTCAGGTTTTTTATTTCTGCACCGAAGCTCACGGTGAGAAACGATAGCCTGAAAAAGGTGTCATTTACTTTACTTGATTTTTAATGATACTAGTTATCAACAATGATAGTTATCAGAAACAACATGAGTGCTAGAGGAGGGCGTCGGGTTACGAGGATTATTTTGAAACGGGAATTGACTTCGGGATGCGTAGTGGGTGTTGGACGCAAGGAGCTGGTTACGATAAGGAGTTACTGGTGGTCGGGTAGATTGGAATGTCGAAGCATCCCAACCGGACGCACATTTGCTGAGCCCACAGTTTGCGTCTTCATTCCAGCTATCCCTCTTAGTTTGTTTTGAAATTCAAGTTCATTGGCTATGATAGACATAGCGTCCGCCAAGGATACTGGACCTCTACATCTAACGAACATACTCAGGTTTTCATTTAAGCCTGAGAGGAAGATTTGCAAGGCTAATTCTTGCATATAAGTTACCAATACGGCAGACGCGTGCGAGTCATAATTATTTTTTATGAATCCTATTTGGGTATTTAACAAGTCGTCAACTCTTTCGTTAAAATCGTACGCGCTTTCTTGTGGTTTTTGGATTAGATGACACATTTGTTGCGTTAGAGTGAAAGAGCTACGCCTATCGGCGTATACTTTAAGTAGTATTGTTCTTGTCGGGATATCTAAATAAACTTGTGGTTGCTTACCACTGGGCGTTCTCTGGTTCTCCAATTATATATAATTTCAATAGTTAAAATACTGTAAGAATTAAGTTTAGATATAACATAAGAGTGTAACAGTTAATTGAACATTAAGGCGCAGGAGCGTTCATGAGAGTGAGCGTCGCTGTAGAAAAAGGTACAGTGGGAGCAGCGGACAGTGTTGCCACACCAATATGCTGACAGTTCTCAACTGAACATAGTTTTCGATATTCTGAGCATTAATTTTCCTGGCCGCCTCGCCCTGAATTTTTGATAAGATAGAGGAAAAAAGGTGATCGTTTTGGTACGATTCTGAATCTTCTAGATGAAACCTATTATATAACTTGTCACAAATTGTTATAAACGAATTTAAAAGTAGTTGGTCGCCGTTGAAGACGGGGATGGCTTGTAAATACTCGGGAAGTAATGGTTCGCGTCCTCGGTCCTGTTGTGCGGGCGGATTTTCAGGAATGGTCTGCAACGGTGACGTTGTCGGGACGTGTGTGATTGTAAATTGATTTTCCATTATCGGTTCTTTCCTTGACTTCGGGGTGAACGGGATGTCCCAAAGTTTCTCCCGTTTTCTGTTGAAATTTTTTTGTTTCTTTTTTAGCGTTGTAAAGACGATAAATTTTACTTGTTTATATTATATTATTTTTCTCAAAGACAGTGTCGATTTTGGCTAACGTGAATATTTGTATGTACAGTCCTGTTTGCAACTCTGGCTCGTCAACACGGGTTTTCCTATCGACGAGCCAAATTATTCTGAATTTTAACACAAGGTGTGTTCACTTGGATTGTATTTCTTTTAATCGATGTTCAAAGAATAAAGCTTCATTTCTCTCTCTCTCTCTCTCTCTCTCTCCTTCGGAATTTTGATTTCTTAAGCTACACGAATCTGGGCGTGATTCCTTCCAGTTACTTGAATCTGGGCGTGATTCCTTGGTTATTGCTGGCTGGGTGTGCCGAATAAAATTTACCGGGACGAATTAAGCCGATACAGTAACTTACGGGTGGTACTTACAGTATCAACATCCTTCCCGGGAGTTTGTCGGGGTGCAGCGCTGTTTTCGTAATGGTGTGGTTGTTTCTTGCGTCTTCTCAATCCGTTACTCTTTAGTGCTGTCGTGATGGTGTGATTGATTCGGTAGTAGGTTGTTCACTTAATCCTCAAAAGGAACTTTCGTTACACACAGACACAGGGCACGTGAATACTGTTGCGCGAAATGCGAACGTCCTACCGACTGCGCCAGTTATGGGATGAAAGACGCGAAACCACTTTTTAAAAACCCTGGCTGTGGACCCTATGGCTCCACGTCGCCCTGAGGATGCCCAAATGGGCGAAAGTGCTCGGCCAGCTAATGAAGACTTGGAGAATGAGTCGCCTGGTTTTTCTCCACCTCACAACCCCCGGACACTTTTTAAAAAGTTACTTTATTACGTACAGACGCTCTCGCACCGGTGATCCGAACAGAACTAACTGGAACTGGTAGCAGCGGCCTCCCTATATATCTTTCTGCTGCTTAAGTCAGCTTCTTGTTTAATCTCCTTTCATAACTGATATGGGTGGAGGTTTCGCCTCCTTGGGTTTCCCATCCTTTGGTTCTGGCACTAAGGGTTTTGAAGGGCCTAGTGGAGAAAAACTAGGTTTTTTCCTCTTCCGATATTCCCGTCCTTGGGTTTCGTATTCCAACTCTTCTTCGTCGGTGTAGTATTCAGTAGATTGCAATTTTTCTGGTATTTTGCAAGGTACAGGTTTTGATTGTAAAATCTCATTTTTCCTTCTTGCCTCGACAACGGAACGACCTCGTTTGCCTCGGACAGACAGGAACATAAAAATTGTACAGTTACGAATAACTCACTGACGGTTTTTTTGACAGCTGGGTCGCTGATGTCATCAGTCCTCGCGCGGTGTTCCGCAACCTTTGCCTGCGTTTGCGAAATGATTTCCTCGACGGTCCGCGGACCTTGTATTGGAGAGGTCATCGCATCGATATTATACAGAACATCGTTTCACTGAGTTCGCGAGATGTTTGCACTTTTCGCGGAGCGATTTTTCGCGATGTTTCCTCTTCGAATGCTCGCGACTAACTAAATTGTATATATGATGAATTAAATGCCTCTTTATACCGCGCTATGATTGAAAACGGAGCATGTAGAGGTAGAGAGATTGTTACTAGTCGGGAAAACCCTCGACTTGAAAAACTGGGAAATAAAAGAACGCCGTAGGCCGAAATCAAAAAACGAGAGTTATCAATGAATATATTCTTTTAGCATACTTGAACTGTACAAAAAGTAACGGGAAAAACCCCGTGTTGGTTATCCTCTGAGTGACTGTCCCTTTAGTTGTCCTGCTACACAACAGAGATGATGAGAAATGACGATGTCTCAAACGAATAGGCCGTTGATAAAAGACGAAGAAATAATTCTGACGATGAGGCCAATATTTGGAGCACTTGCTCTAAGCATACTCAGGTTCGTCTCGTAGGTAGGGCCACGTCGTCGACGAGTTGAAGCACGGGGGTGATGCGGGGGAACAATGTCATAAAATAAAGCACTTTTGAGCAGAGTGAATTATATTTATTAACTTTACAAAACCAAACATAAGCGGATCGACGTAACCGCGGACATTTTTCAAACGCAACAAGCGGGGATGGCGAAGGATGGTGGGACGAACATCCACAAAGCGTGAGTAGACAGTGTTGCCACAGAAACAAAAATTGCACCATTCACCACAATGCGTAGAAAGACTGAATATAAGACAAGTCCTGAAGCGGGTGTGCTTATTGCTTACGATGAAGAAAGATGATGGTTCACATTTACTATGCATGCCTACACATGTCAAAATTATTCATTAGCTGGCCGAGCACTTTCGGGCATCCTCAGGGCGAAAGTGCTCGGCCAGCTAATAAAGAATTGGAGAATGAGTAGCCTAGTTTTTCTCCACCTCACAACCCCCGGACATTAAGAAATGCAACGAGAAGGAAAAGAAGCATGTCAAAATTGTTTAGAGTCTAAACAACAGTTTCAAATAGGAAACGATTTAATTTGGACTCGGAACGATATAAACGGAAAGTATGACGCAACAATCGTGATCATGTTGTCTGGAAAGCGATATAACACAATCGATAAGACTAATCCATGTATCTATCGAACAATCAAGTTGACTTTAAACATCGAAATATGGAATTAGATATTCCTTTTAATCAAAGCTCACACAAAATCGCTAGTTGGTATACCTGTATTTTCTCGCAGAACCAAGCACATCGACGTAAAATTTCATTATATCAGGGAACTGATCGAGAATAAGGAGTTTTGTTTGGAGTTTTTCCTAGTTCAGAAATGTGTGCAGATGTTAGCGCAAAACCTACTACTGAGAAGCATCAATCATGTTGTGAGCGTTTGAGTTCAAGTTAGTTTTCTTGATCATTGTTGTACTCATGTTCTTAATAATTTTTTTCTTGTTGTTGTTTTGAGATGTAAGTTAAATGGGAGCGTTGGAAATCGTAACTTCCATCTTTCCGTATTTTGTTTGTTGGTACGACTGGTCTTGTCGTTGTTGTTGTTCTCGCCTGCCTCTCAATCCTGTTATCTGTGTTTTTTCTTTGTTGTTTTTTTCTCTTTTCTTTCTTTGACGTATTTACAAGTGTTCTACCATTCTTGGCGATTAAAGGCGTTAAAGTGCACCTGGATATTTAATTGAAAACCCAATCTGTACCTAACCTGCCATGCCATGTGGCCGATTCATTCCATTTCAGTTCCAAGTCCGTCTGTAAATATGAGTAACATTATAATTCGAAAAACGAATGGTAATAGAAGTATTCTATCTGTCTTCTATTTGCTCGAGCACTCAAATTCAATTATTCAATCATAGTCATTACATACGCGTATGCATCATAACCCAGCTTCATTATTCTGCGAACGAGGTTATATCCATTAGGAATTCACGTTAATTTCAAAGAAATATTGATATTGATTTCATACCTTCTTTGGTCTACAAATATGTAACACTCGATCGATTTCAGCGCATCAAATCGTTCAAAAGTATGCTAGAAAGTTAGCATTAGTGTTTTTACGATAAAGAATAGCACCACAATGTTTATAAAGCGAACTGTAATCTAACCGTATTTATAACCAGCGATCAGAAAGGAGACAATAGCAAGCAAGCAAACATGCGAACACAGCAAATCATCTTGGCAACGAAGAAAGCAGGCTGCCACTCAGGGCTGGCCAACTAATATTATTAAAACCAAACATATTATAGACAGCAGTTGTGCAAGATTCTACGTGAACAATGTAGATAATTTTTCAACAATCCTAGATAATTTATTTTATAACATTCACTTTCAGTTCAGATTCCCCTTCGGGAATTAAATACTTTCACATCCAACTATAGGTACAACACTGTCTAGGAGCGACCTAACCATTTTCTCTACATGTAAGTTTACTAACTAAAGAACTAAGCGCCCGAATCAGGTTAATAATGCAGAAGTGCAGTATGTGAGCCCAACAACGAGTTTTGTAAAATGGGATCATTTTTATAGCTACGACACCCAAAAATATATAACCACTCCTGAAGAAAGAAATCAAACGTAATTTTCTTGTCTCTACAAAAAAATATTGAAATACCTCAAGCATTCAAATGTATTATTTTTACAACCAGAAGAACATACGACGCAGAGATAAAAAAGCTACCAGATCGATTAAAAAAGTGCATCAATGTGAACGGTGACTACGTTGAAAATAGTGAACATTTACTGAATACATTCATGTCAAAAAAGTTCAATAAAAATATTTTTTCGATTTTTTAAAAATATGGAGACCTTACTTTTGAGACAAGCCTCGTAGGTACCCTATAAGCCCATAGCACCCAAACCGCCGCTCCGACACAATAAACCACCAATAAATTACTGTCATTCCCACAAAACATAGCTATATACACAAATATCTCAGAAGGACGACAAATACATTAGAGCTAGAGTACTCCTATTAACATTTCCTCTGCTAATAATAAAACCTGATAAAATAAAATTATACTCTTAAAACGCTGCAAATGATTGTACAGTGGTTTATTATTCCTTCGCTTCGATAATGATTTAAAAAGATTATCCATTTGTGATAGTAACTATTCCGAACATTTGCGAACATTCTCACCGAAAAATAAATTGCATTAATCATTTTAATTTTTCATAATATTCAAATTAAATGCTAAAATTTTCGCTTTACAGTATAGTTGAAGAGAGTGTTTGACGACCATTCCAACTTGTATGAAACGATTTTTACAGCTTCAAGTGCTCTCGAGTTCTCGAGCTATGCCAAATTAATGAAAATCCCCAAGTTCAACACAAAAGCTGCGAAAACATCGATAACCAATTAAATTATCGACCCCGCATTGGTCTCATTCGATTCAGCGTCCAAATAGAAATTGATACCTAAATATACAATTTTTTCTGTAAAACGTTGGAAAATTTTTCTCTCCCTCAAACCCCCCCCCCCTTCACCCAACACACAATACCCTTTTCATTGAGGTAACGATTTGGCTAAAGAATTGAGTCATTTTCAGACCAAGATTGATTTTTGGTGAAAATGTCAAGAATTTATTTTTTTATAGTTTCGTCAGAAAAGTGTTGACGGCGTACGGGGGACTGGCAAAATTTTTTTTTATTGGATATTCGGACTCTACATGCCTTGAAACGCAAAACCTAAAATTTTGAGAGGATTAGAACATTTTTTTTTCCTTGGGCGATTGCAATGGTTTATTATTGAGTAATAAACCAAAATAGTGTGACCGGAAATAAACCTGCTTTAATGCACGCGAACTAGAAAAAAAATTCCTCGGCAATCGGTGAGTCTTATGATAACCCCAAAAAGTGACTGAAGTAATACAAGAGTGTGATATTGTGCGCCGTCAACACTTTTCTGACGAAACTATAAAAGCTTAATTCTTGAAATATCCATAAAAAATAAATCTTGGTCTGACAATGGCTCAATTCTTAAACCAAATCGCTAGCCCAATTTCAAGTGTATTTTTGAGGGTGAGAAAATTCATATTTTCCCACTTTCTTTTCAGAAAAGCTGCAAAACAATGCAGCTTATAAGTTGATAAAACAATTGCTGTGCAAAAGCTGTAAAACAATACAGCTAATACGCCTCTATGAACGTAAAATAGAGACAACTTAGTCGGCTGAAAAAATCTTCTTTTTTTATTAGGCCTTTATTAAAGTTTTATGGAACTTTAACATTTTATGACCCTGTTTTTCGCGTTTTTAGCCTGTTTTTCCCCGATAACTTTTGAACCGACCACTTTTACCTAGATATATTACTCAGAGGTGAGAAAGAGCTATTAAAATTCTACGATTTGGTGTATTTAATTATATTTATATGTTATGTCCCAGCGGAGCTATTGGCGCTCGATGAAAACCCAAAACACGTTTTTTACCAAAAAGCGGAATATATCTCGAAAAAAATTATCCGTGGCTTTTTTAAATTTCAATCGATTCTAAATTAAATTTTCTCAATTTTCTTACTCGGAACTTATTTTTTCAAAATTCGCGAAAGTGGCGAAAAAAAATTCCAAAGTTAAAACTTCAGAAATGTGAAAAACCGAAAAAATTGAAAACAATTAATTAATTGGTAGAATTTGATTCGTTTCACTTCAAATTCGAATTCTTCGTCTAATTTTCTATAAGATTGAGTAGTATAATAATATTGAACAGTACTGATAGTATTTGCAACTGATTTGCAAAGTTGAAAAATATAACAACGGTGTGTGGTACTGCAAATGAGAGAAATTAATAGTTGTCGTCAAATTTCCGACGTTTTGACGTCGAATTCGGATTCAGCGTTAAATTTCCTATAAGAATAGCTTTCAAAATCGCTCAAAAACAAAAGATTAATTTCTCATCCTTTCCGCTGCCAGCGAAGCTTGAAAAACTCGATTTACAGAAAATAATTTCTGTGGCGCCATTTAAATTTTTTCCACCAAATTTTTTGCTATCTAAGTGTGTATGGCGTTCGAATGAAGGCTTCTGCGTAATAAAACAATAGATTCACATCAATTTTGACCCCGAAAATCACGGTAAAAGTCCAATATTCGAGCTTTCAAAAACTGATTTTTTTGGACCGCTTGCAGATTTTTCCGTGATTTGAAAAAAATAGCAAAAATACTTCAGGGTAAGATACAACTTTCCTGAAAATTTCAGATTTTTATCTTCATTGAGAGACGAGTAAAAAATCGTTAACTGATCGGTTCAAAAAAATCGCAGGGGTATCCCTTGATTTTTTCGCGAAAATTTTTTTGGTTTCGATTTCGCTCCAATTCAGCATAATGAAAGTTGATGATGTGTATATCAATAATATATGCTCCATTCTTTGTTTCTTTTGCACTAAATTGATGAAATAAGTGTTTAAAGTTGAAAAATGTGATATTTTTGTGTATACATATTCCACCAATATTGTTGAATACCTCACAAACGGTAAGCTGTATTAAAAACAAGGGACGAAAATATAATTCTTAGATATACCAGATTGAAAAACGCCTTGGTTAGAACTCACCTTTCAACAATAACGGTGATGGTAAATTACGCATTGATTGCATTTGTTTATATCTATTAACTTAGAAATTTAAAATTGATTATAATAATCTGCGTGAAACGCTTTGGCTCCATTTGTTATTCTGACCAGCTTTTCTTTCTCGCGGGCTCCCCATTCTTAGCCCACTTGGCTATCGCTTCCGAGAATCTCCTCCCGGCAAATGCACAGAGATGCGATTTCACTTCCCAGAGGGGAACAGACCTCGTTTAAATAGATTTTCCTCTTTCCCCAATTACATTTCTCTTCGGTCTTCTTTATTTATTTTATTTTTTTTTTTCATCATTATTTCTTCTCCGATATTACAATCATCTTTACTGCTCTGCCACCACTTCTGTGCGCCTGATACAGCCGTCGGTTTATTAATTAAAAATAGAAAGCGAGCAGCAGCGGTTGACGATGTCACCTTGTGATGAATTGAGAGAAGGTCCGTGATTAATATTGATGTGGTTTTTGGTTTATTATTGAATAATAAACCATAGTAATCGCCCAAGAAAAAAAATTTCTAACCCCCCCTCAAAAATGATGTTTTACGTTTCAAGGCATGTAGAATCCGAATATCCAATTAAAAAACGCTGCAAATGATTGTACAGTGGTTTATTATTATTTCGCTTCAATATTGATTTAAGAAGACTATCCATTTGTCATTTTAAATATTCCGATCATTTGTGAACATTCCCACCGAAAAGCAGATGGTAACTATAGGGGAAAACTCCATAGCAACTATTGTAATTTTAATCATTTTTATTTTTCTTAATTTCCTAATTAAAAGCTAAATTTAGTGCCTAACGATACAGCTGGAGAGAGTGTTTGACGACCATTCCTATGAGTATAGAACGATTTTTATAGCTCCAAGAACTCTCGAGTTATACCCTAATGCCAAATATGTGAAAATCTCCCAAATTCGGCACAAAAGCTGCGATAACTCGAGAACCAATAAAGCTATCGACCCGGTGATGGTCTCATTCGATTCAGCGTCCAAAAATCTATATAATTTGATACCACGTACACATTTTTCTGAAAAACCTTGGAAAATATGAATTTTCTCCCCCTCAAAACCCCCCAAAAATACCCTTAAAATTGAGCTAGCAAGTTGGTTCAAGAATTGGGCCGTCCTTGGACCGAGATTGATTTTTGGTGAAAATTTCAAATTTTTAGCACTTACAGTTTGGCCGGAAAACTGCTAACGGCGGACGGCGGACGGCGGACGGCGGACGGCGTACGGCGGACGGACAGAATTTTTTTTATTGGATATTCGGATTCTACATGCCTTGAAACGTAAAACATCAAATTTTGAGGGGGGGTTAGAAATTTTTTTTTCTTGGGCGATTACAATGGTTTATTATTGAATAATAAACCAATATTATTGAATAATAAACCAAAAAATTCTGTCCGTCCGCCGTTAGCAGTTTTCCGGCCAAACTGTAAGAGCTAAAAATTTGAAATATTCACCAAAAATCAATCTCGGTCCTACGACGGCCCAATTCTTGAACCAACTTGCTAGCTCAATTTTTAGGGTATTTTTGGGGGGTTTTGAGGGGGAGAAAATTCATATTTTCCAGGGTTTTTCAGAAAAATGTGTACGTGGTATCAAATTATATAGATTTTTGGACGCTGAATCGAATGAGACCATCGCCGGGTCGATAGCTTTATTGGTTCTCGAGTTATCGCAGCTTTTGTGCCGAATTTGGGAGATTTTCAGAAATTTGACATGAGGGTATAACTCGAGAGTTCTTGGAGCTATAAAAATCGTTCTATACTCATTGGAATGGTCGACAAACACTCTCTCCAGCTGTATCGTTAGGCAATAAGTTTAGCTTTTAATTAGGAAATTAAGAAAAATAAAAATGATTAAAATTACAATAGTTGCTACGGAGTTTTCCCCTATAGTTACCATCTGTTTTTCGGTGGGAACGTTCACAAATGTTCGGAATATTTAAAATGACAAATGGATAGTCTTCTTAAATCAATATTGAAGCGAAATAATAATAAACCACTGTACAATCATTTGCAGCGTTTTATTGTTGGGAGCAGAGACGCGACTCGACCGGTGAGCCAATTAATAGTCGCTAAAAAGGTATATTCCATCAGTGGCTATACTCTAGTCGTTTTCAGACCCAAATGTTGGAATTTGGAAAGCTGAAAGATTAGAAGGAGATAAAAGCCGACGACTGCTTCCAAGGGCGAATAACGTGTGCTTCTCTGATTTCGAATGGCAACGACGATCGTATCCCACGCCTTCATTTTTCACCCTCTCCGCCCTTTGTTCCTGTTTGTTCCCCTCGTTTACGCTCAATCGGAGATTATTTGATTCCCCGAGATATAATATGACGTTTGACGCCACAGGGAGCAGGTGGCACTTCAACCGCCTCCTCTTTATCGAATGCGGGGACGTACAGCTTGAGCCCATGCGAAATTTGCAGGTATCTGCAGCTATTGAACTTGCTGATGAGTGATAACTTGGCCTTAGCGCATTCCTTAAAGAATGGAGTAGCATTAAAATTTCGTGTATCTTTTATATGTATTGTTGTTAATAAATGAAAAAAAAAACCATCGACCGTTTGAGCTGTAAGACCTACTCGGTGCATAGGACGTTCCAGAAGTTTTAGCTCGAGCTTTACAATAACTTTTTCTTTCTCGTGAAAATACTTAAAATACCAATTTGTAACCAAATGCCGGCGAGATAATTTATTTTGGGCCTTTATTCTTGCATTTGTCATCTTGTTTTAAGTTCCGTATCTATTTTGTTTTGGTTTTCCTTTTGATTTATTGTCAATAGTAAACCATATTGTAATCTCCCGAGAAAAAAAAATTTCAAACCCCCTCAAAATTTGATGTTTTACGTTTCAAGGCATGTAAGAATCCGAATATCCAATAAAAAAATTTGTCCGTACGCCGATCACACTTTTATTAGGAATCTATAACAGCTAAACTATTAACCACCGAAAATCAATCTTGGTCTGAAAAAGGGTCAATTCTTTCACCAAATCGCTACCTATATTTTAAAGGTATTTTCGGGGTGTTTTGAGGGATGAAAAATTCGTATTTTCAAACGTTTTTCAGAAAAATGTGTGTTGGGTATCAATTTCTATAGATTTTTGGGCTCCGAATCGAATGAGATCATGGCGGGGTCGATAGCTTTATTCGTCTCGAGTTATCATAGCGATTGTGTAAAAGTCGGGAGATTTTCACAAATTCCATTTTCACAATTTTGTCGAGGTTTTTGGAGCAATAAAAAGCGTTCTATACTTGTTGTAATGGACGTCAACTACATTCATCAGCTGTACCGGTTAGCGAATAATTTATCTTCCAATTTGAAAATTAAGAAAAATAAAAATTGTTAAAATTACTGTTTACTTTAATTGCTGAGGAGTTTTCTTTTGTAGTTCCCAATCTGTTTTTTGGAGGAAACGTGCAAAAATGATCGGACAAGTTATTATCATAAATGGATGGCCTTCTTACATCATTATTAAAGGAAAGGAATAATAATCCACTGTATGATCATTTTGCAGCGTTTTATCATTATTATTTATTGGTTATTCGGATTTTACATGCCTTGAAACGTCAAAAAAAATTTTTTTGAGAAGGTTTTGAACGGTTTATTAATGATAATTAACCAAATCGCCAAATTTCGCAATAGGGAGGATTCTGTTTTTTTAGACAATTTCGATTGTTGAATAATAAACTGCACGAAATAAACCTATTTGATGAAATGAAACGATATAACCAATTTTTCCGTCTGTGTATTTTTTTCATCGCTATTGTTTTCTTTTTAAATTATTTATTCTGCTTTGAAGAAAGTGACGAGCGATCGGCGCAAAATAGGAAAACAACGACGTGCTGCAATAATGACAAACGGGCATCAGCGTGGAACGATTAGCGAAGGTAGGTACCTAAACCTACACACAATGAACGGACTAAGACAGAAGAAATGAAAATGCGCGCCCTTGCGCACGGCGTGTGTGCACGCGCTAGTGTGCGTGCGCTTTTCGAAACGGAGCGCAGTGCAGGTGGTGCTGTTGCTGCTGATGAGGGTTCGGCGGTGTATCGACTGCATGGTGGTGGAGCGAGGCGGAGGGGAAATAGGGGTGGAGCTGCGCTCCTATGGTGGATAGGATGTTTGGCGGGGGAATCGGGCGCTATCTAAGGCGGAGGGGCCTGGGAGGGGCTGCCGCCTCGACAACGCCCTCCGCGACACGCCTCTCGCCCACTCTCGGCCCCCTTCGACATGGACGGATGATGGACGCAGCGTCGGAGGGGAAGAAGGAATAGATCCGAAGCGGCTGGGTTAACCGAGTCGAGTGAACGTGTGAAGCGAGCGACGTGCGAGTCGTGTGCTGTGCTATCTCTGCGTGCGCGTAGTATTATATCTCAACGATACATTGACTCTCGAAGCGCGATTCTCAACGAGCCGTAGCGCTAGAAAGCCGTCGTCGTGCTAGTCCGTCGCGTCGTGTTTGCGAGTGATGTCAGGACAAATCCTGCAGAGCGGCGGCGGTACAACCGGCGGCTCCGAAGCGTACAGTCCAGGCGAAGCAGGCGATCTACTACCCGAACTGAATGGCGCCGATTTGGCGATGAGTCTCAGTCCCAAACACCAACATACGACGCCGTTCTCAGTCACCGATATTCTCAGTCCGATCGAAGAAACGTATAGAAAACTGGAGCTTTCTCCTTACCGTAGCGGCGGTTCCGGCTGCAGTACCGGCACCGTCCCGAGTCCGCCGCAGCATCATCCGCCGCCGCCGCCGCCGCCGTCATACATGCATCACCATCACGTGCACCATCAGTTCCCGCCAACGGCCGCGTCGCAATATTGCAACTCTGCCGCAGCGGCCGCAGCCGCCGCCGTCGACATCCACCACCAATACGGCAACTCGGCCGCCACGTGGTACGGAGCGTCACCGTCGGACCCGCGATTCGCAAGTAAGCTCAAATTTAATCTTATTATCCCCCGTTTTATTTTTTTATTTATCATTATTTTTTGTACCGCCAACTTTAGTTATGTTTTTATTAATTTTTTGGTTTATTATACCATAGTAAACCATCGTAATTGCACGCGAAAATTTTTTCCAAACCCTCCCCCTCAAAATTTGATGTTTTACGTTTCAAGGCATGTAGAATCCAAATATCGAATAAAGACATATCTGTCCGTCCGCCGTGAACACTTTTCTGACGAAACTGTAAAAGCTACATTATTGAATTTTTCACCAAAAATCAATCTTAGACCTCAAAATGGCCCAATTCTTTATCCAAATTGCTACCTAGATTATGAGGGCGTTTTCGGTGTTTCATGGGGCACAAAAATTCGTATTTTTGAAGGTTTTTTGGACAAAGGTGTGTTTGGTATCAATTTCGAATCGAATCGATCGCTGAATCGAATGAGACCATAACGGAGTAAATAAATAAATAGTTCTCGAGTATTCGGAGCTGTAGTTGCGTTTAGTTCATTTTCGAAATTATCAGAAAATCTGGCACGGGAGTATACTTTCAGAATTATTGGAGCTATACAAATCGTTCTATACTCGTCGGAATGCTCGTTGAACACTCTCTTCAGCTGTACCGAATTTAACATTTAATCAGATAATTTTTAAGAAAAATAAAAATAATTAAAACGACCATAATTGATGTTGGAGTTTTTCTTTTATAGTTTTAATTTGTTTGTAGGTGGAAACGTTCACAAATGTTCGGAATAGTTTCTATCACAATTGATGAATGGTCTTCATACATATTATTGCAGCAAAGGATTTACAAACCACTGTACAATCATATATGTACAATTTTATTGTTATTATTTTTTTTTTCAATTTTGTTTCGTAACTATATGATCAACGACATTAATTTATTTTCCCTGGAAAGCAATTCAGGGCGAGACAATTTTCTCGTCAATTCAATAATAACTGTAATTGCCTAAGAATAATTTTTTCCGACCACTTTCAAAATTCAGTACGCTTCAAGCGCAATCAAAATGTGTCGAATAAAACGCTGCCCGTCGACGGTTTTCCGTGTTAACTATGCCAAGTATACGCTCCAAACTTCGATTAACGGTTGCTATATTGTTTAGCCGACCGTTACTCGAAAGTGTAAGAGTATTTATTTATTCTTTTATATTTATTATTCAATAATAGTCGCCCAAGATAGAAAAATTGCTAACCCCTTTCAAAATTTGATATTTTACATCTCAAAGCACGTAAAATCCGAATATCCAACAATAAAAATTCTGCCTATCCGCTGAACGCTGTAACACATTTATGAGTAAGCTATAACAGCTAAATTATTGAAATTTTCACCGAAAATCAATCTTGGTCTGAAGAAGGCTCAATTCTTTTACCAAATCGCTGCCTCATTTTCGGCGGTTTTTTTGGAGGGTTTTGAGGGGGAGAAAATTCGTATTTTCAAACGTTTTCCAGAAGGAGAGGTATTTTTTTTTCAATTTCTATAGATTTTTAGACGCCGAATCATTTGCGGATATTCATTTGTGTAACATTAATTTGTCGATCAATCGTATGAGATCGCGGGGTCGATAGCTTCATCGGTTCTCGAGATAGGGCAGCTTTTGTGTAAAATTTGGGAGATTTTCAGAAATTTGGCATGAATTCGGTATAATTCGAGAATAATTGGGGCTATAAAAATCGTTCTGTACTCGTTGGAATGCTCGTCAAACACTTTCAGCTGCGCCGTAAGGTGAATAATTTATCTTTCAAGTTGAAAATTAAGAAAAATAAATACTTTTTAAATTACTATAATTGCTACGAAAATGCTATTGTACTATTTACTGTAAAAAGTTTTCCCATCGACTTTCAGGTGGATACGAGCACTAATGTTCGGACAAGTTATTATCATAAATCGATGGTCCTCTTAAATCATTATTGAAGCAAAGGAATTATCAACCACTGTACAAATCATTTTATTTTTTTATTATTATTATTTTTTTTTTAACAGGGATATTTTCAGTTTTTCGATATTTCCTTACGCGAGTTCAGTTTGGTATATTTTTTAATTTATATAATTTTTTTCGATCGAGCGAGACCATGACGATATCAATAGATTTTATTGTACTTGTTCTCGAGTTATCGCAAATTTGCGGTCAATTTCAATAGTTCCGCACGGTGATATATAGCTAGATAATAATCAAAGCAATGAAAATCGTTCCGTGCTGGTTGAAATCCGTGGGTTTCCTGCAATATTGCTAAAAGCGTGCTATATTCCATATGTGAGATAAATTTATCCTCAGCCCGGGTACTTTTAAGGAAAAAAAAATTATGTATTCTAAACGAAAATATGAGAAAAGGATAGGACTTTTTCATTTGATATATGTGACCATAAATAAATTTAACTTGGATATAAAGAAAGCTGAATGTTGAAAATGGTGAAGATACTGAAATGTTGAGAAATTTGAAAAATGCTGAAAATGTTCTGCTAGTAGTGATGCGACTCGTTTGATTTTATTTATTGAAAAAACGCAACAGTAAACAGTCACAATTCAACAGTAGGTTTACATAATTTTAATATTCATGATAGAATATCGTAACACGGTTAAATTTGTTTTCTTTTTTTGCCCTTTTTTTTGGCTTTTTCATTTTTTTTCTTTTCTTAAACGCGAATCGAACCGATCGCTGCATTTTATTGATGATAATTTTAATGAATTTTATTTTATTGTATTTAAATTTTATTTAGTTTATTTTTTAATTTTAATGAATCGATCCTTAAATGTAATCACCGTTCTTTTGATAGTTTAATTCTGCAATATTTTAATTGATGGTTATTTGTTGGCGGTTTATCTCTTCAGCGAACTCAATAGTTGCGGCGGTACTTTCTAAACGTTTATACCTAACTTGGCTAAACCCCCATAATTCCTGGTTTTTTTTTTTTTTTTTTTGAAAATAAAATTCTATTTTTCGCTCGATTGCTATAGTTTTTTTTTTTTTTTTTTTTTTTTTTTTTTTTTTTTTTTTTTTAATAATGCTTTTGTTTTATCATTGTGCGCGAATAATACTCGAATGTAGCTTGTGTAAACCGTCGAATTAACGATATTCGACGTCTGAAAATCCATTAAAATTGATACCAAATTTCGTTTCGCCTTTGGTTGAAAAATAATTGAAACAATGAATCCCTCTCTCCGAAACCCCTGAAAATTCCCTTACAATTTTAGGTAGGTATTGCGAGTCAGAAAATTATTTTTGCTGACAATTCATGTATTCCTTCAGAAAACGCTTTTATGGCTTTGAAATGTAAAACGTCGCATTTTTTGTGGGGAAGGTCCGAAATAATTCTCCTTGGCAATGCCAACGGTTTAAAATCGAATAATAAATAAATATATAACGACTAACAGATAAAGAGGTACGATTTTTACGCACTCGATTCAGAGACTGATCACTGTCGATTATGTCACCCATGAAACGTTCCGAACACATTACAGCATGAATTCTCCGAAATTATAATTTGCCTTTATGATTGCAACAGTATTGCTTTTTTTCCGTATTAATATTTTCTGTCGGTTCAATAATTGAGTGACGTTCAAGTTATTCGAATTCGGTTAGCAAATATTCCAAATAAAAAGAAAATAATTTAAAAAAACTCTAATCTGAAAGAACCGCTCCCGAGAAAATCAATTTAGTCGGGACCTGGTTCTCTTCAGACTTCGCATAATTGTTAGTCCTATGAGCTGTTTGCACTTGGCGTACAGGATGTCAGTTTTTCATTTGATAACAGGAACGAATATGAAAATTTAGCATATTGACGGGGATAAAATTTATGGCCGAGGAAACCCGCAAACTCTAGATTTTCAAAGTTCATTGATCGTAATTCGTTGTTTTTTTGTTTTTTTTTTGCCTTGAGAGTTTAAATTGAGAATGCTGTAGCATTAGATGACGACGTTAAACGGATACGGACTGGATATATATTCCCAATAAAAAAAGGAATAATCTAGAAGTTAGGTACATTACAGAATGCAATGATTTTTAAGCGTATCTACCTCATTTTTAACATGACCACCCTTATTGGTATTTACAACCTGGAGCAAAAAATGTTCTGCTTAACAAAAGGATGAAAATCAAAAATATGTACATTAAGAAATAGAATAGATAAGTAAATGTAGTAAATATTTCAATTTATAATAGACTAAAGGGTTTGTCTATCAGCTTCGATTCAGTCTTGCTCAAGAAAACAATTTGAGCTGTTCCCAATTATATTTTTGCAAATGATTTCGCTCTGAATCGGACTAGTGTTTTTTTTTATATTTATTTTATTTTTTTTTTATACCGCAGTATTTTTCCTAGAGAATAACTGTATACGTTCTACGATAAATATACTTTACGTTATAAAGGGGTGAGTTTTAGACTTTGATCTCACATTCGACGGGATTTTATGTAATTCGAGAATGAACAAAGCAAATTGCTCTACCGATGTTATAGTAAGGAGAGACTATACCGACGGTAGAGCTATTTGTCAAAAAATTAAAGAAAAAGATAAACCAGTGGTCACACAGTACGTCTATATTGAGTAGGCAAACCGATATAAACCAATTATGAAATCGAGGAAGTCATTCAAAGGCTTCAATATAATACTGTCACTGAAGAACTAGCGAGGAGACCGAAAAGTGCACGAAATGCTTGAATAACTCGTACGGCGTGTGAGACGAAAGCGTCATTCAGTCGCGCGTAACAAACATTACGAGACCAAAGGCGTTCGACTATATTTGTTTCTGCAGCCTGTAAAAATCAAAATACGCTCTACTTAGTGAAATAGCGAAAAAAAGCTCTTAGGTACCTTGAAAGTACAAAGTGTGAGCCAATAAAAAAAAAAAAAAAAAAAAATTTAAAAAAACGCTGCGAATGATTGTACAGTGGTTTATTATTCTTTCGGTTAAATAATGATTTAAGAAGACCATCAATTTAAGATGGTAACTATTCCGAACATGTGTGAACGTAACTATAAGGCCGTACTGGGTTCGCACTGAGTTGGTGAGGGGGAGAAGAACCAGGCGACATGTTCTCCGATTATTTATTTACTGGCCGAGTACTTTCGCCCCTTCGGGCATCCTCAGGGCGATGTGGAACCATAGGTTACCACAGCCCCCTCACCAACCCAGTACGATGAGAGATGCGACGACTCAACCAGGAAGTAACTATAAGGGGAAATTTCATACCAACTATCGTAATTTTAATAGTTTTTATTTTTCTTAATCATCCAATTAAAAGTTAACTTATTTGGCCAACGTTACAGCTGAAGAGTGTTCGACGATAATTCCAACGAGTATAGAACGATTTTTATAGCTCCAAGAATTCTCGAGCTATACTCTCACGCCAAATTTTTGAAAAACTCAAAAATTCTACACTAAAGCTGCGATAACTTGAGAACCATCTAAGCAATCGAGTCCGTTATTGTCTCATTTGATTCAGCGTCCAAAAATCGATACCAAATATTATACCTTTGTCGAAAAAACCTTCGCAAATACAAATCATTTCCCCCTTGAAACCCCCAAAACGAAGTTGCGATCTGGCTGAAAAATTGAGCTATTGCCAGGCCAAGTTTGATTTTTCGTGAAAATGTCGATTATGTTGCTTTTATAGCTCCGCCAGAAAACTGTTGTCGGAGGACGGATAAATTTTTTTTTAATTCGATATTCGGATTCTACATGCCTTGAACGTATAACATCAACTTCAGAGGAGGGTTCCAAATCCGGAAACGGCTAACTTTGCACATTCACTTGGAAAGCATTTCCTGGAAATTTCATTGAATTTCATTTATTTTTCACGGAGATATGACGATTTATGTCATTTTTTTTTTTACCACAAACACACAGAAACTTGTTCAGAAACTGTTTCAGAGTATGGTTCCTTTAAAGTTTCTTTCAAATTCACCTCCACTCCGAATTCGACTTTTCGGACGATCGCAATGTTTCAATTATAACGTAAACATTAAAGTAAAATGAGAACATTTATATAGTAAATTGAGACATTTATTGATTAAATCGAGACATTTTTAATTATTTTTCTAATTTTGTCATCTGCATTGTTTTGAATAAAACCAATTATCTCGCGAAATGTCCAAAACTGAAAAACACGAAATGTACTACGGTGTTTGATCTAAACAATAAAAAAAAAAAATTAAATAAGAAAATGAAAAATATAACTGATTTCAAAAATATTCGCCTGTACAAAAAAAAAAAGAAAAAACTCTGAAAAGGAATAAATAACAAAAATGTCCCAGCATCTATATCAATAACTACACATTTAAAATACTGTTTTACTACTCGTACTGACCTGGCCACCTCCAGATTAATTGGACCACCAATAAAACCAGACCTGTGAGTATAAAAATAACAATAATAATATCACAACGGATATTGTGATTGACAGCGTTTCAAGCGGGAAAACCGTTATTGTTTTATTATGTAGTTATTTCGTCCTCAGCCGAAAACGGGGAGAAAATCCTGAACACAAACGCTCATTACTTAACATCCGCGCGTAATGAAACTTGTTCTTTATTCCGCCGACTTCTCAAATGTGAAGCTGGTACCGTCTCAGAACGCTGGCGTCAACAGAAACTGAAACTGACTGCCGAGGATGCGGGTTTTCACTTCCTTCCGCTGTCAATGTGCCCGCTTTCGTCGCTCTTCCGTCCCGTCACGTCGCCAACGCGTTCCACCGCGGTTACCGTCATTACTCCTATTTTTTTTTTTTCTTAAAAAAAAGAAGAACAAATAAGCAGCCAGGTCCCCACTCGGCTCTAAAATTCCGCGCTATTTCCTTTCTATTAATAATTAATTAATAATTTCTAATAATTTTTTAAGCGTTGTAATGATGATCAATTTTACTTGTTTTATTTTATTATATTTTCCTTAAAAATATTGTCCGCATGCACGATTTGGCTATCGCGAAAATATATGGTGCAGTCCTGTATGCGACTGTGGCTCGTCAACACGGGTTTTCCTATCGGCGAGCCAAATTATTCTGAAATTCAACACAAGGTGCGTTCTTTTAGATTGTATTTATTTTTATTCGATGTTTCACAGAATAAAGCTTCATTTCTCTCTCTCTCTCTCTCTCGTATTTATCAAACATCTTTTGGCTTCGTATTGATAGTGACTGTGAAACCTGATTCATTTCTATTTATTTATTTTTAAATTAATTAATAAGGACGCTTTCAGAAGAGAAATTTTATTTTATACCACTATAATTCAACGTCTGCAGCCATACTGATTATATAAGCTAATAAATTTATGTTCATTTTTTTCTGGTTAGATGTAGAAGCGGCCGAGTACGGCCAAATCTCGCCAGAATTTATTAAAATAAAGTCTCTAATCAATCAATCTCTCTCTCTCTCACTTGGGCTTTTATTTAGAAATACATGCTAGCAGAAGCATCTTAATGTTGTGCAGATAGTTGCAGAACTAAAACTGCTCGACTTTACAATGGAAACTATCGAATCTCCAACGCAGCTTTGGCACCGTTGGAAAATGAAAGGCATTAGTATTGGATGTCGATGGTCGAGATGGGTGGCCTTCTTGAAGAGGATAAAGTACGCATGCGTTGACTGGCGTCAGCAGCTCTCCTCTCGCTTAGGTTCGATAAGGGTGAAGGGAGGGGACCGCCGAGTCAATACTCCTCGAAACCAGCTGAGTCGGTTGCTGTGTTGCGCTTTCTCTCCAGCTTTCGTTGTCGATTCAATGAAACCAAAAATGCCATTTTTTGATACGGTCGTTGTCATAGTCGCTGACACGATCGTAATCCATGGTCGAAAAAACGAAACATGCGAAAATGTGGACACCGTCATTTTTCGTATCGTCGAATCGTTTCAATCATGATTGTCGAACGAACGTTCTAGAGATCGTGTTATCGCTTAACAATTAGTTTCAATGAGAGAGAGAGAGAGAGAGAGAGAGAGAGAGAGAGAGAGATTGATTGACGTGCTTTTATTGAAAAATCTGTACAAAAATAGGACCTTGTGGTCCTCTCTTCCTTTTCACACAGAAGTATCTTAAGAACGAAAATAACACACTTCGCCAGGCAACAACAGCCTTAAACTAATTTACAAATTGGGTACAATGCAATAGTACAAACAAAAAAAAAAAAAAATTAAATATCACATCTCTGAGGGGTTCGGGGTTATAGTTAAGTCGTCGGTGCAGAGTTGTTGAGGATTTCGGATTTGAATAATTTTTTGAAGGTCATGACAGATAAACTAGTTTCAAAGAACTGTGCATAGTTGTTGTACAACCTTATTGCTTGCAGCGTGAAGGAGTGGTTATAAATTGCCGTACGGTGAACTGGGATTTGCAATAATCCGTCCCGGCTGGCTCGGGTTGGAACTCCATGGACATCAGACAGCTTTACAAAATTTTCAACCAAGAACGGCGGGCTACGGAATTTAACGATTTTGTACATCAGTGTCGCTACCGCCAGGGTTCGCCTTTCTTTCACTTTTAGCCACTGTACTTTTTGGAAAAACGGCGTAACATGCTCCCAAACCGGCACACAAAAAATATATCGAATCACAGAGTTAAAGGCTCTTTGAAGTTGTCCTGTCAGTTCCCCATTCATGTCACATGTTACACATGTCGCATAGTCAAAATGAGGCACTACAAGGGATTGAGCAAGCTTCAACTTAACGTGCCAGGGGAAAAAATAGGTAAAACGTCTTAGCGAGTACAGGCTTTTATAAACTTTTTTGCACGTTTCTCGGACCTGGCTACCCCAGTTCAGAGTACTAGAAATAATTAAACCAAGACTTTTAACCTCTTCCTCAAATTTCAGAGCGCTCCCAAGCAGGACTAATGGATCGCACTCCTCTAAGTTGACATTATTGACCGTGCGACGGAACCCAACCAACATCGCTTTGCTCTTAATTGGATTTATGATTAGCCGGTGCATTCTACACCATTCTTCCAAATTAAGTAGGTCGCTGTTTACTTGCTTTACACAATCACTTAACTCACTTTTGTCGCATTCAAGATAAATTTGCAAGTCGTCAGCGTACAACATGCACCGGCTAAAAACAAATACATTAGGCAATGAGTTGATAAAAATAGAAAAAATCAGAGCTGACAAAACTGATCCTTGGGGGGATCCCACACTTATATTCATCCATTCTGATACACGATGGGAATCCAATTTAACTCTCTGTTTACGATTCGATAAATATGACTTGAACCAATTGATGACATTAGAAGAAAATCCGTACGATTCCAGAATCAGATACAACAGTTCGTGGTCAATAGTATCGAATGCACGCGAAAAATCTACTAATACCAAGACAGCCAACTTTCCCTTATCTAGGTACTTTCTGAAGTCCTCCGTTATTTTCAGAAGAGCAGTTTCAGTGCTGTGGCGACTACGGAAACCAGACTGACTTATATGAAAAAGCGAGGATAATTCTAAGTAATCTCGGATTAAATTATGGACTATTTTGTCCAATCCCTTCCCGATTGCGCATAATATATTGATTCCTCTATATCCTGAGAAATCCTGAGGATCTTCTATTTTCTTGACAGGCATTACATTAGAGCTTTTCCAAATTTTCGGATAGACGTTATTCTTAAGTGAGAAATTATAGATATGAGTAATGTAAGGGCAAATAACATCTATTAGACAGTGTATTAAATAAATTGGAATTTCATCAGGCCCGGTAGCATTTGACGTCATATCACACAACGACTGCCGGACCTTGTCCTCCGTAATCTCGACAAACGAAAACGACTTATCAGTTAAACCAGATCCCATTAGATTGCTGTAGTAAGATCGAAAAACGTCATGGTCAACTGATGGAGTGGGGGGAATAGTACAAAAATGGTCATTTAAACCATTCAGATCTAGTTTGTGCAGGTTGGGATCAGGACCCTTCTTTTTACTTGATGTCTTATACGGTTGCACAATTTTCCAAAATTCTTCCGTTCCTAGGTTTTTTTCAAATAGGGTACCGAAATGTTTACATTTTTCATTCCGGAGTCTCTGTTTAACGTGATTGCGCAGCACTCTGTATGATTCCCAATCATCCTGGTTTTTCGTTCTTTTAAACTTCTTTTTAAGATCTTCCCTCTTTTTCATTTGCGTCCTAATTTCCTCCGAAATCCACGGAGCGGGGGGTCTATCTACTCGCACTCGTCGGACTGGAAAGTGCTTGTCTAACATATATATCAAATTTCGATTTAGAATTTCAACTTTCTCATCAATATCAGACTTACACAAAATTTCATCCCATACCAGACTTTGAGCTTCGGATTTAATAATTTGAGGATCAGTGATTTTCGTACTGCGTATGAACGACCATTTCTTGGTGGTTCTAGGGCTTTCTAGGTTCAAAATAAAGTAAATTAAGTCATGATTCGATAGCCCAGTAGCCTCTAGCTGCCCATTACCAATTACGAAATTGAGATTGTTCACTACAATCAAATCTAGCAGATTTTCGGAAATTTGCGTAGTGTAAGTAGCTTTGCTAGGAAGTAAGTGCAAGTTATGAGCGAGCAACTGCTGGTCGAAATAGCGTTTATAGGGCGACGAATTATCGAGCATCGGTACGTTCCAGTCCCCAATAAATGTAATCACATCATAGAAAGGAATGTACTTCGAGACGGCTTGGAATATAACGTCCAAATTCTTGCCCTTTGGGGGGTTATAAACTACACCAATTAGAGAGAGAGAGAGAGAGAGAGAGAGAGAGAGAGAGAGAGAGAGAGAGAGAGAGAGAGATTGATTGTATTGATTGTATGTATTTATTTATACACCAGGGGGAAGGTTAGGGCCAAATGGCCCTCTCTTCCACCTTCCCTGGATATCTTACAAAAAGAATATAATTGCTCTGACAATCAAAATAAAAATGCGATAAAAAAGAACCAACAACTTCATAATAGAAATAAAATACAATATACAAAGTCCTAGACTTTTATAATTAAAATAGTATAATAGACAAAAGCAAAAATAAAACATTACTTCACGGTCTTAAAAATCATCACTAAATTTCTTCCTCAAAATAAAACAATACTTCAAATAAAACAATACTTCATGGTCTCAATAATCATCTATAAATTTCTTCTTCAAATTCGCTCGAAATGAACATGTTTTCTGCTTCAAGTCAAAATAATCACGGTATTCGTTGTATACTTTTGTTCCCTGAACTAAAAATGATCTCTCAAACATAACTGTTCTGTGAGGTGGAATTTGCAAAATATTTTCTCGATTCCTCGTATTCCTCTCGTGTACATCCGCCATAAATTTAAATTTTTGAAATAAATAATCGGGCCTCCTAAATTTTAATACCTTAAACACTAATGCGGCGATTTGAACTATCTTAAGTTCTTTAATTTTAAGAATCCCTAGCCTCTTATAGACTGGGGTGACATGTTCGTCTAATCTCAACCGCATGACAAAACGAATGGCCGCGTTCTGTGCTTTTTGCAGTTTGGCTACATCTTCACTTTTTAAATCGCATAGTGCAACTGCGGCATAATCAAACGTGGGGAAGACTAGTGATTGGACTAGTTGTAGTCGGATGTGCATAGGGAAATCGGCGGCTATTCGTCTTAATTGGTATATGCTTTTATAAACAGAATTGCGCATATTTGTCACTTGTTTATCCCATGAAAGCGTGTTCTGCATCACAATACCTAAATTTTTTACTTCAGTCACAAATTCTATAGGTGCGCCATCGAGAACGAGTGGTGGTATTGAGTTGTTATCAATTTTAGAGAGAATTTGGTGTAGCCGATTATTATAGATTTAGTTTTTTTAACATTTACTCTCATCCCGTGAGATGTGCACCATTCGTTCAGCTTACGTAGCTCAGTGTTCAGACAAGCAACTGTTTCATTGACGTCTTCTGGTAACATGAGCGATAGATTTGAAAATCATCGGCGTAAATCATGTAATCGGTATCGGGTGAGAGCAGTCGAGGTAGAGAGGTTATATAAATGATAAAAATCAAAGCAGACAACACTGATCCCTGAGGAGTCCCTATTAAGACGTCTCTCCACGAGGAGAGAGTTTTGTCAGGTCCTCTTACACATTGCTGGCGCTCGGACAAATACGATTCAAACCACTTCAAGATGTTACCAGTGATACCTATTGATCGGAAAATGCTCAACAGTATGTCAGGTCTAATTAAATCAAAGGCTGAAGAAAAATCGATAAGGACCATAATACAGACTTTCTTCTGATCCATCCCTCTCCTCACATCGTCTAATATTTTTACGAGTGAGAGAGAGAGAGAGAGAGAGAGAGAGAGAGAGAGAGAGAGAGAGAGAGAGAGAGAGAGAGAGAGAGAGAGAGAGAGAGAGAGAGAGAGAGAGAGAGAGACTGACTGACTGACATTTTTATTAAACAGAAAAAAGTTAGGACCTTTTGGTCCTCTCTTCCACTTTTACTGTACATAATATAAAACAATTCTTCACGTCATGCAGACGATAAATACAAATAAACAAATTCACTTCTAAAAATAAAACATTTATAAAATAATAATAATAATAAAAACAAAAAAGAAATGAATAAAATTTGTTACAAATAAAATTTTCTACCGCTGTTATTTTATAATTACACATTCATATTTTTCAATCAACTTATCCTTATACTTCTTTTTGAATTGCGTCACTGACCAAGCAATATTGAAACTCGCCGGGTCACTGTTGAACAATTTCTTTGCCTTAATTTCAAATGATTTGGCACACGCAGCAGTATTGTGCTTAGGGATCCAAAACATTGATGAGCTGGTCCGGAGAGAGAGAGAGAGAGAGAGAGAGAGAGAGAGAGAGAGAGAGAGAGAGAGAGAGAGAGAGGAGAGAGAGAGAGAGAGAGAGAGAGAGAGAGAGAGAGAGAGAGAGAGAGAGAGGAGAGAGAGAGAGATTGATTGATTGATTAAGTAGTTTATTTAGCGACCAGGGAAGGTTAGGGCCTCAAGGCCCTCTCTTCCACCTTCCCTGGAAAACATTCAACATTACATCTTCTTGTATTACTTGCAAAAATAGGCATTTTCTTAACACTAACAAGTTATAAAAATGATTAAATCACATTAAGTTAAATTCTCGGCACATAATTAGTAACATAATATCAATATTCCTCTAACAATTTGTTTTTTAAAGTCTCTCTGAACGCCTCGGTTTTCATTTTGAGATCGAACAGGTCCCTCATCTCATTATAAATTTTGGACCCCTGCACTACAAAGGACCGATTGAACATCACTGTCCTATGGGTCGGTATCTGCAGCATCTGCTCCCGATTTCTTGTAGCCCTAGAGTGCACTTGAGCCATCCAGGTGAACTCCCTGTACAAATACGCAGGTCTCCGGAATCTCAATACCTTAAAGACCATCACTGCTATTTGTAGCTTTTTCCTTTCCCTAATTTTAAGCCAGCCCAGTCTCTTGTAATGCGGCGTCACATGTTCGTCATACTTCAGCCTAAGGACAAACCTGATTACTGCGTTTTGTGATTTCTGCAGACGATCCATTTCTTCGCCACTCAAGTCACAGAGCGCGACTGCGGCATATTCAAATGTAGGCATCACAAGAGACAGGGCCAATTGCTTTCGAACATGGACTGGAAAATCAATTGCTACTCTTCTGAGCTGATAGAGACTCCTGGACACCGAGCTGCACATGGACGTCACCTGGAACCCCATGCGAGCGTGCTATGGACTATTAGGCCTAGGTTTTTTATTTCTCGTTCGTAGTCAAGCGAAACCGACCCATACTGTGCTTTAGGAATCTTCTCGAGATCGACCTTGGACAAAATCTTTGAATAACCTAGAATGAGCGTTTTGGTCTTGAATTCATTAACAATCATCCCGTGATCTAAGCACCAATCGGCCAGCTTGGAGAGCTCGCTGTTAATTATGCTGACCGTTTGATCGATGTTGCCCACTTCGCAGGATCGATAGAATTGAAGGTCGTCAGCGTACATCATGTACTCCGTGCCCTGAGCAAAGATCCCTGGAAGCGTCCTAACATAGATGATAAAAATTAGTGCTGACAGCACCGACCCTTGAGGCTACCCACACTGACCTCTTTCCATGAAGAGAACAAGCCATCCGGTCCCTTTACACACTGTTTCCGACCTGTCAAATAAGACTCGAACCAGCCCAGCCAATTTCCTCTCACTCCGATGGATTTGAGGACCGCTAGGCATACGTCCCTCTTGATTCGATCGAAAGCTGCCGAAAAATCAACTGTGACCATGAACGTCAACATTTTCTTATCCATTGCTCTGCGGACATCATCAAGGACCTTAATCAACGCCGTTTCAGTGCTGAATCCGGTACGATAGGCCGATTGATTGGGATCCAGCAGCTCATTTCTATCGACATATGAACTCAGTTCCCAGTAGACTATTTTGTCCATGATCTTTCCCATAATGCATAAAAGCGAAATGGCCCGGTATTCCTCAACCGATGACGGGTTTCTACCCTTCGGTATGGGCTTAACGAGAGCTTTTTTCCACAGTTTAGGGTAGATACCCCTCGCCAGGGATTCGTTAAATATATGCGTCAGTATCGGACAATAACGTCAGCCAACATATTCAGCAGCTCAATCGAAACTCCATCAGCTCCCACCGAACTGGATTTAACGGTAGATAAGCTCTTTCTCACAATTTCATCGGTCAGTGTGTCAATCCCGAAAGTTTCAATGCAGTGATTTTGTTCCTCATACCAACTTATTACCTCGGAGAAGTGGGCGTGTCCGCGATTCTACAAAAATGATCATTCAGTACTTCAAGGGGGACAGCAAGTGGATCATCGTTTGATTTTGTCTTTGTGATTCCCAGCGAACGCACAATTTTCCAGAGGTCTTTAGATTGCGTGTTATTACCGAACATCTCATGATAATGTCTGACCTTGGAATTCCTAAGCATTTGTTTAACTTTTATTCCTGCATTTTTTATATTCATTAAATTTTTGCGGGCATTTGAATTTTATGTAGTGTTGAAAAACTTGTCTCTTTCAGTCATTAATTTTCTGATTCCGTCGTCTATCCACGGGGCAGGCTGATGTTTAGTTTTAATTTTGACCAAAGGACAATGCTTGTTATACAACTCCATTATCATCGAGTTCAGGTTTTCAATTTTCTTATCAAGGTCCGTCTCACAATATACTGAGTCCAGATTCATAGCCGAAGCTTCCCTAACAAAGACTGTTTTATCGAGCTGTTTTTTATTCCTGACATATATAAATTTTCGATCAACTCTGCCCGACTTCAAATTCAAAGAGCAGAAAACCAGCTCATGCTTCGAAACTCCACCGACTGGACACTGACCATACATAGAAACAGCTTCCAAATCATTGACTATTATCAAATCGAGGAGTGAACTTGAGAAAGCCGAATGATGCGTGGGTCCTAATGGCAGGGGGGATAGGCTCTGTGAACTTAAAATCGAACGAAGCTGGCGAGTTAGTGCATTTTTATCGTCAAGTAGATTTGTATTAAAGTCACCGAGAATAACTATAAATTTGTACGTGGATAAAAATTTATCGACCTCATCAAAAACCTCGTGAATTTTTCCAATTTTGGGTGGGCGATAGACCACACCGATTACCATTTTTATCGTTTTATATTCAACTTCAACGAATATGTATTCTGGACTTTTAGAATAAATTGGCGACGATTTGCACAAAATTTTGTATTTCAAATTAGAATGAATAAGCAGAGCCACCCCACCCCGACCCAGACCCACACGGTCATTCCTCACCCAAACATAGTTATGAACTGCTATTGAATTAGAGTTAATATTAGGTTTTAAAAATGTTTCACTAATAGCCATCACGTCCAGAAGGTTTCCACTCATAATTTCTCTGATTTCGTCCAAATGGGCAACGACTGATTCGGCGTTGATATGAGCGAAGTTGCAGAACTTTCCTCGTTTTCCAATTCGTGACTGAATGTAGTCGCTTACGGGTCCCATATTAGTAGGATGAGATGGATTGAAGAGCCAGTTCTCCCAAAAACGCAATCAGAACGGACGTGCTCGATGCACACATGAGAGTTCATGATCAAAGACGCTCGATGTGTTCGAAAATTTACAGAGGAAAAGACGAGACGAAATAATGAATTATTTTCTCGTGCCGGCGGAGAAACAAAAAATGAAGTTATATAGTGTAGTCCAGGGTAGTTCCAATATTGTCGCCAAAAGAAAGCGCGGGTTGATCCAAATATTTCGCCGATCAGGTCGAGGGACGGCTTCCAGCTTGCGCATCGTTTTTTTGGGCGAATTTCTTCAAATCATTTTGAGTTTTAACCAAGATGGGCGGCGAATTTTCATTTTTCTTCAGAAAGACATTTCCATTTCTTGTCCATACGAAAAGATAGCCGTTCTCTCTCTTGAAGGTTTTCGCAAGGCCCAGCAACTTTCGCTTTCTAAACGTGAGGCTATGATTAATGTAAATTTTCGTTGCTTCACCCTCGATAAATCCCAAATCACGAGACGTTAGGTTGCGCCGTTTTCGGGACGCCCACATGAACGCATCTTTATCTAATTTCCTCAGAAATGATACAAAAATCGAACCTTCAACACTTGATGATACCGGCGAGGGTCGTCTAAAACAATTGTTTACCAACATCTCGGGGGCGTCGACCTTCAGCGCCGAGCCCACCTTTCGGACCAAGTCCAAGACATTCTCATCACGTGAAGAGGGGATGCCACTTATCTCGATGCTGTTGGCTAATGAAGCTTGATCCGAATTGTCGATGAGACTCTCAAGTTCAATAATGCGCGCCTCCAAGGCCGAGCATTTTTCGGTCAAACCTCCGACCAATTCTGTTGTAGATGATAGTTCAGCTGAGAGGGTAGTTATCCTTTCCGTATTTTTCTCGATCGCATCCGAGTATCTGTTGAGATGATCTTTAATGTCTTTTATGTCATCTTTGACCTCAACGATACGTTTTTCCGATTTCTCGTTGCACACTTTGAGATCCATTCTCAAACCGTTAATTGCTCGAACAAGATCGGCAATGCTCATCTCGTCATCTGAGGTTTTACCCACAGGGGGGGAACTACACTCCCCACTTAGTGATCCCACAGAGGAGATCGATCCCCTCCTCTGCTTTGTGCAAACATTGCAAGCAAATGGCTTCTTACTTTCTTTTAGAAAACGATAATCTTCGGTCTCAATTTGCTGACAGGGAAGGTGAAAAACCAAGGAACAATGAACGCATGTTACTCGGAAAGCGTTATTCGCGAATCCTTTGAGGCAGAAACCGCATTTGGTGCTCATTTTCACTGTTTACTGGAACAAAACTCGGGAACTGATACGCACAGGGCAAGTACAAGAAGCAGACTCGAGAGAGAGAGAGAGAGAGAGAGAGAGAGAGAGAGAGAGAGAGAGAGAGATTGATTGATTGATTGATTGATTGATTGAAGTTTTTTATTTAACGACCAGGGAGAGGTTAGGGCCTAGTGGCCCTCTCTTCCACCTCCCCTGGCAAGAATGTATACAAAATAACTGGCTCTCACAATCGTAATTTACAAAACCAAAAAAAAACAAAAATTAATGATTCTCCTCATTTGTAGAGTTCAAGTAACATAGATTTGAATTTGTTTTTGAATGCTACCACAGACTGTTCTATGTTGAAAAATGATAAATGTTCGTTAAAAATCCGCGAGCCTTGCACAACAAACGAACGTTCGAAGATGGTAGTCTGATGACGCGGGATCTGCAGGCTCCGGCTTTTATTCCGTGTGTCACGATCATGCACCTCCTCCATGAATCTAAACTCCTGCGCAAGGTAGGCCGGCCGACGATACTTCAATACCTTGAACACCATCGTGGCAATTTGAAGTTTCTTTAGCTCACGTACCTTGAGGATACCCAATTTTCGGTAGGCCGGAGTCACGTGGTCGTCGAGTCGTAAGCGTGAGATGAAGCGAATGGCGGCGTTCTGAGCTTTTTGCAGCTTGTCAAGATCTTGACTCTTGAGGTCGGTGAGGGCTACCGCTGCGTACTCGAAGGTGGGAAAAACTAAGGCCTGTACCAGCTGCTTCCTAACGTGCGTCGGAAAAATTGAAGCTGTACGACGCAGCTGATATATGCTGCCGTACACTGACCGACACATATTATTGACATGGCAGTCCCACGAAAGCGTCGACTGGCACGTAATCCCAAGGTTCTTGAACCGCTCAACGAACTGTAGTGGAACACCGCCATATTCCAACCTCGGCACGGCACCAAGCGCAACCTTCGCCAGCAGCTTTGGATATCCAAAAATCAATGCTTTGGTCTTGGCTTCGTTGACCCTCATGTACAGGAATGTACTTCGAGACGGCTTGGAATATAACGTCCAAATTCTTGCCCTTTGGGGGGTTATAAACTACACCAATTAGAGAGAGAGAGAGAGAGAGAGAGAGAGAGAGAGAGAGAGAGAGAGAGAGAGAGAGAGAGATTTGATTGATTTGATTAGCGACTTTATTTAATACTGGCAGAATTTGGTCAAATTCGACCACTCTTACATTCAACCAGTGAAAAAAATACATAATAATAGATATCTTCATAGAAATGTCAGTCGAAGGCAACGATTTTCAAAAATAAATTTTAACTTTGAATTTCCCTACCGTGCATGAAAATTACGAGTAAATCAAATGGGTCCATCATACAATACAATTTTACAACGCGTGTAGCGCGTGCGCTTCAATATTGCGACATTAAAAACTTTTTGAACTTTTTCTTGAAAGAGTCCACATTAGCCACTTTTTTGAGTTCCGCTGGCAGCTCGTTGTAAAACAAAATGCTTTGCACAAGGAACGATTCATGATAGGCCTTAGTTCTACATCGAGGTAGTTGAATAGTAAGACAGCAGTTCCTAGTGTTCAAACTATGAATTTCCGAGAAGGTAGCGTACTTACGGTACAAGTATGACGGGAGCTTACTTGATAACACCTTCCAAATCATTGTTACAATTGAATATTGCTGCATTTCTTTTATTCTTAACATGTTCAATTGTTTGAATTTGTCGTGTATACGATCGTCGTATTTGAGATTCATAACGAATCTAATCGCTTCATTCTGAGCTCTCTGGAGCTTCAGACAACACTCATAGTCTATGTCGCTCATGACAGATAAATTGCTTAGCAAATGGGGGGTAATCAAGGCATTAACCAAACGATTTTTTACGTCAACTGATTTACAATGTAGTAGTTTTCGAAGGGAATATAAGCAAAAATGTATTTTGCTGACAATCGCGTTGGTCTGCGCCGACCACGAGAGAGAGAGAGAGAGAGAGAGAGAGAGAGAGAGAGAGAGAGAGAGAGAGAGAGAGAGAGAGAGAGAGAGAGAGAGAGAGAGAGAGAGAGATTTATTCAGAAGTACAGCAATAATATTTCATTAAAAAAAAAAAAAAAAAAAAATCGTTAGGAAAGGAGAAAATAGTTGAAAGATATATAGAAAATGATTTCGTACGCCTTACTTATACCCGCCTTATAGTTAATACAGTTTGACTTATACTTGTTCCTTATACTTGTGCCAAATAGGAGAAAGGGTGGTCTCGCATTGCTGATAACACTGAATATTGCTGTTTTCTGACCTCCATGTTTTGAAAAAACTCAAACGGCTAGAGCAAAATTTTGAAACGATAAAAAATATTATTGGACACTATATTCGTCAGTTAAATCGAAATTCCTGAATAAATTTTTTGCCCTTTTTCAATTTTCGACTTCAATTTTTCTTCAGGAAGGTTTAAGTAAAATTTTGACTTTTTCCGAAACCAGGTTTATCCGCAGTTGGTCGCGATTTTCTCGAAAAATTCTCCCGAAGTGATAAGATTTCATGAGCGCATTTTGTTCATGGGTAAATTCTTTAAACGAAAAAGTACTGGAATTTTATTTTTTATTTTTTTTTTTTGGCTAATCGATTTTTGCCGGAGCTAGAGCGGCACGACGAGAAAGTTGAAAATCCTTGGGTATACGATTGATTGAGAAACTGGGACTAGGTAATCAAATTTTGATCATAGAGTCGTAAAATAGAGACAACTTCATCGGCTCGAAAAGTCTTATTTTTTCTTAATTAGACCTTCATTCAAGTTTTATTACACTTAAAAACTTTATGACCCGGTTTTTTGCGAATTTTGGCCGGTTTTTTTGCGAATAACTTTTGAACCGACCACTTTTACATTTGTGTATTACTCAGATGCAAGAAAGAGCTATTAAAATCCTACAGTTTGGTTATTTGATTTAATTTTTATGTTATGTCCCCGCAGAGCTATTCGCGCTAGAAGAAAATCGAAAACACTTTTTTTTTTAACCTAAAAGTGGAATATGTTTCAAAAACAAAAAATAATCCGTGGCTTTTTTAAAATTTTTAATCAATTCTAAATTAAGTTTCTCAATTTGCTTACAAAAAACCTTTTTTTTTGCAATATTACGATCGTGGCGAAAAAAATTCCAAAGTTCCATCTTCAAAAGTTTGAAAAACCGAAAAATTTGAATAAAATTTATTCACTGTTAGGGTTTGATTCTTTTCACTTCAAATTCAAATACTACGTATAATTGTCTATAAGAATAAGTAATATAATAATATTGAACAGAACTGATTGTATTTGCAACGGATTTGCAAAGTTGAAAAATATAACAACGGTGTGGTTCTACAAATGAGAGAAATTAATAGTTGTCGTCAAATTTCCGTCGTTTTGACGTCAAATTCGGATTCAGCGTTAAATTTCCTATAAGAATAGCTTTCAAAATCGCTTAAAAACAAAAGATTAATTTCTCACCCTTTCCGCTGCCAGCGAAGCTCGAAAGACTCGATTTACAGAAAATAATTTCTGTGGCGCTATTTGAATTTTTTTCGCCAAATTTTTTGCAATGTACGTGTGTAAGGCGTTCATATGAAGACTTCTGCGTAATAAAACAATCGATTCACATCCATTTTGACCCCGAAAATCACGGTAAAAGTCCAATATTCGAGCTTTCAAAAACTGATTTTTTTGGACCACTTGCAGATTTTTCCGTGATTTGAAAAAAATAACAAAAATACTTCAGGGTAAGATACAACTTCCTTGAAAATTTCAGATTTTTATCTTTATTGAGAGACGAGTAAAAAATCGTTAACAGATCGGTTCATAAAAATCGCAGGGGTATCCCTTGATTTTTTCGCGAAAATTTTTTTGGTTTCGATTTCGCTCTAATTCAGCATAATGATAGTTGATAATGTGTATATCAATAATATATGCTCCAATCTTTGTTTCATTTGCACTAAATTGACGAAATAAGTGTTTAAAGTTGAAAAGTGTGATATTTTCGGGAATATTCCACCAATATTGTTGAATAACGCACAAACGGTTGAAAAATGGGTAACTGCATTACATGGGGAAAATGTGGACAGTTAAATTACCTATCTTTTGGTGTATTCAAACATCTGAACTGACGACTCTTTGTTAAAGTTATCCACTGTGCAAGTTACAAATCTTGGAAAACTTGAAAGTTATTACCCGGTTGAATTTCAGTAGCGGCATTCTTTCTTTGGCCGAGATTGAGTCAGTTTGACGTCCCTTACCTTTATCCCCGTTACACTGATCCTTATAAGGATATAAACCAAAAATATTTTAAAAAAAAGTTAGTACAGGAATAGCAACCTACCTCTCTTGGTCACGATTATATGTAAACGCATTTTCGACGTTTCCAAGGCATTCCATTTCAAAAACGTCGAAGTTCGACTATTAAAATCAGCCAGGTTGAAGTCACGACTGGATAGAAAAGAGTGCCATCTGAGTGGTAATAATAATACCCGACAAAGATTCGATTTTTTATTAGAACAACCGATCGGTAAATCACTCAAACTTTTGATGATCGGGTGCGCCGATGAAAAAATTTTACCTTGCCAACGCGCAACAGACAGCCCAAGCGAGGGCGATGGACATTTTCCGTGAGCACAATGTGTTCCTTATTCCTTCCTTGTTCTGTCAAGATTAGTAAAGGATGTTGACGTACACAGTGGCTGCTTTCAACACAATTCTAATTGACCTAGGGACCGGCGGAGGAAAGAGAAGAGAAACGAAGAATGAGGTTTGAAAAGGTTGTCCGCTTCGATGGATAATAGTCGAGGAATCATTTGATGGGAAAGTGATGGTTGCCGGCGGCGGTGCTTAGCTCTGTTTAATAAGGTGGAATGATGACCGAGGGAGGGTGAATGAATTTCGGCATGATGGGGGTGGCTCGAGGGGTTGAGGGGTGCTCTTCGGATGCTGAACTGCTAGCGACGCTGGCCTACGAACCGCTGAGAGCGAGCCGTGGGGGTGCGCGATGAATGAAACCAAAGATCCACATCAGCCAAGGTCCCACAGCCAGGTAAAAGGGATTCTCATTCTCATAATATGTGTTCGAACGTGTGTTTGCTCGGTCGGCTGGTTAGTACAAGGTTTAAGTAGTTGAACGCTTCAAAAAGTGGAAATCCTCTACATTGGACCGGCAGCCTTCTTGAAAAACTTCGATTTTTTTGGCTCTTCAAAAGCTGCTACCGTTCTCTATCCGTCTGTACTGGATGACGGGTGACGTAATCCGAAGATTTCCCCTTTTTCTTCTGTGAATTTTTTAAAAGAAGGCGTTAAAATCTCCTTAAGATTTTTACTAGCCAAGAGATTAGGCACAATGCGCTTGGATAAACAGACGGATTGTATAGTTGGATGAATCAAGAGCTTATTGTTGCACTAAGAGCCTGACATCAGCCAAACCGAAGGCGGAAAGCGCAAGGGAGAAAAAATAACGAATAACCTGGCAAGAAAAACGAAGAATAAGTAGGATGTACCGAAACTACATTAATCAGGCTTCATCATGAGCATTCGAAGTGATCGGTTATGCAGAATAAAGAGTCGAGACGAGTGGGAACGCTGGTATTGTGAAATCATCAAGTGCTGTAAGAGAGACTGAATCGTGAGTCAATCTATCATGCTGACCCACAAGGTAACGACTTCAAGAGAAAAACGCTGCAACTGCTTGTACAATTGTTTATTATTCCTTCGCTTCAATAATGATTTAAGAAGTCTAACCACTTGTGATTTTATTTATTCCGAACATTTGTGAACGTTCCCACCGAAAAACAGATTGGTAACTATCGGAGAAAATTCCGGAGCAACTATTGTATTTCAATCATTTTTATTTTTCTCAATTTCCTAATTAAAAGCAAAATTTATTGCCTAACGATACAGCTGGAGAGAGTGTTTGACGACCATTCCAATGAGTATAGAACGATTTTTATAGCTCCAATAACTCTCGAGTTATTCCCTCAAGTCAAATTTCTCAAAATCTCCCAAATTCGACAGAAAAGCTGCGATAACTCGAGAACCAATAAAGCTATCGACCCCGCGATGGTCTCATTCGATTCAACATCTAAAAGTCTATGGCAATTGATACCTAATATATATTTTTCTGAAAAACCTCGGAAAATATGAATTTTCTCCCCCTCAAAACCCCCCAAAATACACTTGAAATTGAGCTAGCAATGTGGTTCAAGAATTGGGCTGTCGTAGGACCGAGATTGATTTTTGGTGAAAATTTCAAGAATGTAGCTATTATAGTTTGGCCGGAAAAGTGTTGACGGCGTACGGCAGAGAGACAGAATTTTTTTTATTGGATATTCGGATTCTACATGCCTTGAAACGTAAAAACTCACATTTTAAGGGGGGGGGGGGTAGAATTTTTTTCTTCTTGGATAATTGGTTTATTATCCAATAATAACCCAAAACGGTGGTAATTCTAATATAAGACCAACTCTTTCGCAAGTAACGTGATTGTTCAATTAATTTGAACCGACTTCAAAAGAAGAACATTACTATGGTTGACTTGCGGGCTTTTTTCCTTTTTTTCGGTATGTGTTGTTTCCTGGCGTTCAGCCCCCGTAAGTCCGATCGGGTTGCATTTTTTCTTGTTAGAAAGGGTTACTATCTAGGTAGGTCCCATATTGTTGGTTTATTATTCAACAATAACCATTGTATTAAACCGTTGCCCAAGCAAAAAAAATTTTAACCCATCAAAATGTGATGATTTACGTTTCAACGCATGTAAAATCCAAATAATATCCAATAGAACGAATTCTGTCCGTCCGCCGTCTACACTTTTTGGACGAAACTATAATAGCTTAATACTTGAAATTTTCACCAAACATCAATCTTGGTCTTACAATGGCTCAATCCTTTTGCCACATCGCTACCTCAATTTTGAGGGTATTTTTGGAGATTTTGAGAGAGATAATGTTCGTATTTCGTACGTTTTCCAGATGAAGGTGTATTTTTTTGTATCAATTTCTATAGATTTTTGAACGCTGAATCGAATGAGACCATCGCGGGGTAGATATCTTTATTGGTTCTCGCAGCTTTTGTGTTGAACTTGGGAGACTTCAGTATTTTGACATGAGAGTATAAATCGAGAGTTCTTGGAGCTATAAAAATCGTTTTATACTCGTTGGAATGGTCGTCAAACACTCTCTTCAGCTGTAGGGTAAGGCAAACAATTCAGCTTTTAATTAGGAAATTAAGAAAAATAAAATTGATTAAAATTACAAGAGTTGCTACGAGTTTTTCCCCTATAGTTACCAATCTACTTTTCGGTGGGACGTTCACAAATGTTCGGAATAATTACTATCACAAATGGATAGTCTTGTTGAATCGTTATTGAAGCGAAAGAATAATAAAACACTGTACAATGATTTGCAGCGTTTTTTTTTTTTTTTTTTTTTTTTTTTTTTTTTTTTTTTTTTTTTTTTTTTTTTTTTTTTTTTTTTTTTTTTTTTTGCAATATTTAACCGTTATTAGCCGCAGTTTCAGATTTTCTTCGTCCCTAGATTCATATTCGTTCCCGATCCGAGTTTCTCGACTATCACTCGTAATACTTCTATATTGAGTATGGAGCATGAATAATATGAGGCGTTCTTCAAAGCCAACCCCACCGGTGAACTGAACACTTTGTCTCAGGCGGAAAATTAGATCAGTTGAGGGATAGGCCTTACGATTCCGCTCGAGGAGATAATAGGTTTTGAAAAATCCACACCCGGATGTGATCGTGTGATCTAGAAACGGGAATATGATGAAAAGGTGACTTGGGGATGGGGAAGTTTCTTCCCTTTGAGAGGTGAATCTCACGAGGAACTTCGATCGATGAACGTGCCGTAGCATGAAACCCTTGTGCGAACTCGGATGTCATGAGGGCGTCGAATGCGCGTGTACGTGCGTAATACGCGTTGAATTCGTGCGCTCGTGTACGTACGGAGAGGAGCAGGTGGGGGATTCAGTACCGACGTAATAAGGGACCTCGAGATCTTGGGCTTACCATGCGCGATAGGTCACAATCCTCGGATACGGCTATCGATAAGAATTATTCACTTAATTTACATCTGATCGCAGACATCTTGATTCACGACTCGCTCTGTCTTCAACGGATTAAAAATATTGGCAGTTGGGAAAAAATATGTGTACATTTTTTTTTTTAATATTTTTTATATTCTTGTTTACGTAGTAAATCGTCTTCATAATGTACTTCATTATAGATTCACTTCGGTTATTGAAGCTGGCACCTTCAATTGGAGAAAAATAAGCGTTTGTAGCCGCTTAGGGATTTAAACTTGCCTCCATTTTCTCTCATTTAGGCCTGAAAATTCCGGAAGAAATTGCTGTAATTCATCATTTTTCCGTAGATTTTCAAGGTTTCATATTGAAATATCAGATTCAAATTTTCGTTGACACAATGCTCAGAAATACTTTCCAACATAATGCTAGCGTGTATGTGGTGAAAAGGGACAAAAAGCGTCGTTTGAAATTGATTGAAAACGCTGTAAATTATTGTCAAGTGATTTATTATTCCTTTGCGTCAAATGGGATCTATGAAGTCCTTCCACTCATAATGGTAAACATATGTAAATGTTTCCACCTACCAACAGATTGTTAACTATAAGGAGAAATTTGCTACTATCGTCATTTTTATTTTTCTTAATTATATAATTAATAAAAGTTAAATTATTTGAGTTACGATAAAGGTTAAGAGAGATTTGGTCAAAGAATCGAGCGATTGTCTGACCAAGGATGATTTTTTGTGGAAATTTCGGACATAAAGCTATCATAGTTTCCTCAGAAAAGCGTTAGAGTGGTCTGACAGAATTTTGGTTCACTCTGTGGTTCACTCTTTACTAGAGAATTTACTTTTCTGAATGATGCAAGTTCAAGCTGATTAACTTTTCACGGCCAAGTTGGGAGGATCAATAAACTGAAGAATAGGCGCCATTGTTTGGAATTGTAATTCAGGAAGCAACTAGGATCGTCTATTGAAAAATTTAACTATTAGATAATTAAACTGAAAAGAACTACGGGATTGTTTCATCACTTCATCGTTTTGTTTCATGCGTGTGTGCAGTGTTGAGAATTACTAGCGGATTGTAGAGTTAAATGGCTTTTAGCCAAACGTAGCGAACTAGCCAAACCGAAGTAGTCCACTCCTCGTTTCCATTCCATGTTGTTCAGTAGTTTTGGTTTATTATTCAATAATAAACCATTGTAATCGCCCAAGAAAAAAAAATGTATAACCCCCCTCAAAATTTGATGTTTTACGTTTCAAGGCATGTAGAATCCGAATATCCAATAAAAAAAATTCTGTCCGTCCGCCGTACGCCGTACGCCGTCCGCCGTACGCCATACGCCGTTAGCAGTTTTCCGGCCAAACTGTAAGAGCTAAAAATTTGAAATTTTCACCAAAAATCAATCTCGGTCCTACGACGGCCCAATTTTTGGACCAACTTGCTAGCTCAATTTTAGGGGTATTTTTGGGGGGTTTTGAGGGGGAGAAAATTCATATTTTCCAAGGTTTTTCAGAAAAATGTGTACGTGGTATCAAATTATATAGATTTTTGGACGCTGAATCGAACGAGACCATCGCCGGGTCGATAGCTTTAGTGGTTCTCGAGTTATGGCAGCTTTTGTGCCGAACTTGGGAGATATTTAGAAATTTGACATGAGGGTATAACTCGAGAGTTCTTGGAGCTATAAAAATCGTTCTATACTCATTGGAATGGTCGTCAAACACTCTCTCCAGCTGTATCGTTAGGCAATAAGTTTAGCTTTTACTTAGGAAATTAAGAAAAATAAAAATGATTAAAATTACAATAGTTGCTACGGAGTTTTCCCCTATAGTTACCATCTGTTTTTCGGTGGGAACGTTCACAAATGTTCGGAATATTTAAAATGACAAATGGATAGTCTTCTTAAATCAATATTGAAGCGAAATAATAATAAACCACTGTACAATCATTTGCAGCGTTTTCAAAGAATGGCCGATTAAGGTGCATCTTTATTCTAGTACTTCATTGTTGTATTATGACCGACAACGCTGTCATTGATAATGAACCTGCTACAGAGGTAACGAAGAGAAACGTATCCAAACTACTAGCTCATGTGTGGTGAAGAAATTCGATATTTTTACGAGCACCTATAAGTAGTTGGTACCTGCTTTAGAACAAACCGAAAGTCAGGTAGTCGACACTTATCGAACAACGATAAGACTAGTTAATGTGCGTATTGACTCGAACCGATAGAAATGTGATATGACAGCTTTTTCTTTAGCTCGCCCGAGCCACACAAGCCAAAAGTTATGCGCTTGTACACATTGAGTACTTCTGTGTGCAGACCCGCACGCAGACGAGTCTCATATTACTAGAAGACGCCCGAACTCAGTTCGATGGGGAGATTTCTCTCTCTCATCTTCTATTTTCTCTGGGCCAGCATCAGTTAGGCTCTCGCAGTTCGGATATCCGCCACTCTCAGGAAATCTCACTTTACTGGAGGGGCTCGTGTCAGTCAGGCCTGGAGCTCCTCTTCTGATATTATAGAGCTAGTTCACTTCTCCCGATAGAACTAATGCTCGCCCTCGATCTCCCATATCGCTCTTCTTCTCAGTTGCCGGTTTCACAAAAAGCTGAATGATTGGGTTAATTATTCCTAATAGCCGTTGCTTGAATTTATTTGATAATCAAGTTGATAATCAACTCGTATTGGTAACTGAACAGTTGTCAATCACTTAACAACATAAATAAATATTCGGGCTCACCCTTATCAAAAAACACATTTTCAATAAATTTTATGGATGTGTGGGAGGAAGGATAGGAATCAAATAAGACAACTAATCTTTCGCTTCTTTATCGGTGCCTGGCCGTGGCAGGACTTTTACTCGTTCTGGTGTCCTCTGGGGTTTGCGGAAACATGAAATTTCTACAGCTGCCAGAACATTATGGTTATGCTTCAACCCCCTGAACCTAGTCAATATAGAGTCGGAAAATACATCCCCTTGACGACGCGAAAATAAGAACATCATTTAGATAATTATTTTCATTTTGGTCTACTATATTCAATAATAAACCGTTCTAATCGCCCAAGAAGAAAAAATTTCTAACCCCCCTCAAAATTTGATGTTTTACGTTTCAAGGCATGTAGAATCCGAATATCCAATAAAAAAAATTCTGTCTGCCCGCCGTACGCCGTTAACACTTTTCTGGCCAATCTAAAATAGCTAAATTCTTGACGTTTTCACCAAAAATCAATCTCGGTCCTACGACGGCCCAATTCTTGAACCACATTGCTAGCTCAATTTTAAGAGTATTTTTGAGGGGTTTTAAGGGGTAGAAAATTCATATTTTCCAGGGTTTTTCAGAAAAATGTGTATTTGGTATCAAATTGTATAGATTTTGAACGCTGAATCGAATGAGACCATCGCGTGGTAGATAGCTTTATTGGTTCTCGAGTTATCGCAGCTTTTGTGCCGAATTTGGGAGATTTTGGAGTTTGTTATGGCAGATAAATTACGCTTTTTACAATTTTTATCGTTTCGACCACGCACTGTATTTCCGCGTTAGTCTCATATTTCGTGCGTTATTGTATTGCTGGGTCTCCAAGCTAGAAAAAAGGCATGATATGTACAGGATTTGTACCAATAAAATATTTTAGCGAAGAACCCACCAGTTATTAATTATGGATGATTTTGAACTGAGAAAAAAAATTAATCCATCTATTTGGTTGTAATCAACACTCTCTCACGAGGGTGCAAATTACCGTATTACTAACAACTTGATCTTTATGGCTCAAAGGCTTAGGTATAGGCCTTACCATCGAGCAGGTAGAGCAGCTCCTGGAGATTATTTAAGTTACAGAAGGGATGAAAGTATCCTTGTATCTAAGAGTACAAATCATCCTTGCAGGCCATTCTGACGGAGTGTTGGGAAATCTGAGCACTTATCATTGCAGGTCATAATTATTGTGATGTAATTATATAATTTGGATGTAATCAGATTTCACAACTCATCGCAGGGTTTTTACGGTTTTCTTGCAAGAATGGCTATCTCTGTCAACAGAAACGCTACACATAGAATATTCCAGAAATGAGCGACCTTTTTAGTTCACACGGTTCGTGGGCGTATGACTATTTTTCCTTCGCATCGTACAATTTCTACACTAGAGAGACTCGGATTCTACTATTTCAGTCGTGCTTCGACCGCCGTGCGACGGATGTTAGTGAGAAATTGGACGTGGACCGAACGTGAGGTCAGGAGCCCAGTTAGGAAGGAGACAGCTATGGTAAAAAGAAGGAGCCACCGTCTCGTTGAGCAAACACCTTGTCAACTTAATAGTTGGTGGGAGAGAAGGGCGCTGAATAAACAGCAACCACTCTGTTGATTTAAAGTGGACTCGCCTGGAGCTGGAGCGAACGGAGAGCGAGAGAAGACGCTGCTCCTGCTCACAGCTCACGGAGTAAGGATGAGAAGCAGAAGAAGGACAAACATCACACATGAGCGAGCTCACACGGACACACGCTGACAATCTTACGGCCTACAGCCCTGTCAAAACGCACGTTCCTAGTTCTCATCGTTTTTCGGACGTCGTCGCCCTGCATTGATGTATTTAAACTTTTACTTTCCTTTCAATCGTTGAGGTGAGAATATCAGATGTATACGCTTTCGGGTGTGTGTGTATGCGTGATGGAAGAGTTTCTGAAAGAAAACGAACAAGAGGAGCTTCTCTGCCCGCGATCCTCCTGAATCAACAACAAATCTAAACCCTAACTTTCGTCTCCCTTATTCGGTTCCTGACGCAAGGGACTCAGCCGCGGCGGAGATGGGATTTTCGGTATTCAAGTTGGAAATTGACGGAATGGTGAGGGAAGGCGCTGTTCGGACCTTGGAATAGTAAAATTATTTATCTACCGAATCTTTCTTTACCGTTAATTGTACGAGTTGAACGTTTTATCGCACATTTACGTTGGACCGTTTCAACCGTCGCAACGTCCCCCACGACCGTATTCACGCCAGTGTCGTTCCCAAATGCGATGAACAAGTATACATTTTTTCGACTCATAGAAACTAACTTTTACAAATTGTAGGTTGATAAATGGTCTGACGCCACAGAGTGACGGTCAATTACGGTCAACGACGATCCGAGTTACGGAGGCCTCGTGAGCAGAGTTCATGGTTGGCATAGTATGACTTACAGCAATTTTGGTTTATTATTCAATAATAAACAATTGTAATCGTCCAAGAAAAAAAAACGCTGCAAATGATTGTACAGTGGTTTATTATTCCTTCGCTTCAATAACGATTTAACAAGACCATCCATTTGTGATAGTAATTATTCCGAACATTTGTGAACGTTCCCACCAAAAAACAGATGGTAACTATAGGGGAAAACTCCGTAGCAACTATTGTAATGTTAATCAATTTTATTTTTCTTAATTTCCCAATTAAAAGCTAAATATTTGCCTTACCCTACAGCTGGAGAGAGTGTTTGACGACCATTCCGATGAGTATAGAACGATTTATATAGCTTGAAGAACTCTCGAGTGGCAAAAGCTGCGATAACTCGAGAACCAATAAAGCTATCGACCCGGCGATGGTCTCATTCGATTCAGCGTCCGAAAATCTATAGAATTGGATACCAAATACCCATTTTTCTGAAAATCCTTGGAAAATATGAATTTTCTCCCCCTCAAAACCCCCCAAAAATACCCATAAAATTGAGCTAGCAAGTTGGTTCAAGAATTGGGCCGTCGTAGAACCGAGAGCCGAATGATTAAAATTTACTTGCAGTTTCCAAGTGTTTGCGGCATTGGAGTTCGCTATAAATGCGAGGAGAGGGGACTACGAGGGCAAGGACTTTCTCTGGAGTGGCTTCCAGAGCTGCCGTTTCCCTTCAAGAGTCCATCCATGTGGAGAGTCACTCCACGCACCAGCAAAGCCAAACCAGACTCAGATACTCAGGAGCATAGAGGCACCTACCACCACCACCACCACACAGTAAAACACGACTGCACACACCGAGACGAGACGAGACCGTAGACGCTTGTATCGCTTAACCCACTCGCTTGCTCACTTAACCCAACCTGATGGTCAGTCCATTTATAGGACGGCCTCGACTCGTAAAATGTATCATCATTACCTTTTCAAAACCGACCCCTCCCTGTCCATCAACCTGTTTTTGCCTTCTTACCTTACTGAATGGAATATTATTTCGCTATCTTTCATCTCGTCCTTGGCCTCCCACAGCGGGCGAGCAAAGGTTACTCGACTGTGCTTATTTTTTGTTTATCATTCAGAAATGAACCATTTCGTTCGCCCTAGAAAAAATAATTTCTAGCCCCCCTGGAAATTTGAAATTTTCCTTTCAAGGCTTGAAGACTTCGAATATCGATTAAAAATGCTGCGATTGTACGTCATTGTGAGTGTTTTTACCTAACATCTTGTAAGTAACTAACATACGCGCTGACTCATTAGCAAATATCCGAATCGTAATTATTTTCGTTTTTCTCAAACGACAAAATATAATGTTTAATCGATTTAAAAAAATTATGTATCTACAGTAGAAAAGAGTGTCTGTCGATTTAATTTCCTTGAAACTTTGGCTGAGGAAGAGAAATACCAGGAGGCTTTTATACTTTTTTTTTTAAATAGTCGCCTGCCAAGCACTTTCGCCCCTCCGGGTACCATCACCAGCATTGTAAAACCACTAGGTGGGTCTACGGCGACAAAGAAGAAGTCGCGCCTAGTGTTCCTCCACTTCAAGTGATTGAATGCGACAACACGAAAATAGATATTTGTCAGGATTCCAAACCTGACCAGGCTGCTATATGGAAACGCATACATTGTTTATGGAAACGCGCTCGAATTATTTTGTCGACGTCGGACGCCATTTACCTGTCATCACACACGTTTGTGTCGAAAAATCTAGTAGAAGTTCAACGTCCTCGTACGCCGCGATTACCAGCGATTAAAAACAATACCTCGTGAGTGTTTTGAAATCCATCGGAATAAAAGCAATCGCAATTGGTAATTTCTCCTAGCGAATTCAACCTCTCATTCGTACTAGATAGAACCAACCCGTATGTTTGTGTGTGTGTTTAAAAAAAATTATTTATTTTATATTTTTTCCAAGCAACATAGCTTCTCGATCCCGATTTATTCAACAACTTAATACAGACAGATACCCCTTTTATTTAGATCGCTCAAAAGACGAAGTAAAATTGGAGATTTGGTGGAGGAGTCGATTATGAAGTGGAGCGGAGTGGGTTGGGATGAATTTTGATATTGACATATTCTATAACACCTCTGAACAACTGTCTGTTAGTCTCTCCGCGTGTCCGCAGTCTGACACGGTTTATAGCGCCCCTCGAATGTACCGCCGATTTCAATATACGAATATCGACAGTATTTTTAAAACAACAAACGATATTAAAACATCGAAAAATATCAACAAGTCTCCTAGTGGTGAAATCAAATATCTTCTGATATTCGGTGACCACTGAACAACAAAGTTAACCCGATTTCATCTTTTCAGTACACAAAGTTCGACTGCTCCTTCTTGAACTGCTTAATAGCTGCGAAAAAATATCATTTTTGAAATTGAGTTGAGCCACTGAAAACGCTGGTTTTGGAACGGCAGACAATTCAAAGTTTCCAATAATCCAAGGAGGGCGGCGAAACGTGAAATTGAGTCACTTTCAAATGGTTGTCGTATTTGAAAGCTTAGACGTGGCTGATGACTTATTCACGGAATTCGCAGAAAAATTTCTTGAAATTTACGAACGAAACTTCTCGTGGAATAAGTCCATTTCTTGGTCATTTTTCGGAGCTGCGTATTACTTAATTTTAGATCCCTCGTGCTTATCTTCCTATCAAACGTTTACATCGGCTAAGGACTGACAAACCCTAAAAAAAAAAAATAATAATAAAAAAATTAAAAAAAAATAAAAATAAATAAATAAAAATAAAATAATAATAAAAATAATAAAAATAAAACCTTTCCAGTACAATGTTCTCTTAATTTATAGAAAATGCAAATCGTATGGCGACGTTCATTTGCGATTTTATGAGCCACTTCCAGAAAAACGAGCCTCATTTTCCTTTTCGCTTTGTTCATTCATCTCGCAGATCGACAATCATAATATCGCTCATTCAAATCGGATTGTACGAGCCTTTTCGAAAACAGCCTTCCACGGCTCTCAGATAAAACCACCTGGGCCCATTTCTTCCGCCACCTTCTCTTCCATCTTGTCCGTGTTCGCTTCGGACAATGGGTCCGCTCGACCTGATTGATCCCTGTCTGAGACCGACGTGTTTACGGAAGAAGGACCGGCCTCTCAGTAGTCCTTCCAACTCTCGAACGAGTTGCGGGAGAGAGCGAGAGAGCAACTCTTTTCAACAGCTCGTAAATAGAAGATCGGTCTCCCATTGAAGGATGCTCGCCCATCTTTTTTCTTCTAGCTTGTAAAACTTAATTTACCAGCTTGAGACGTTAGAGCGATTTTCACGGTTAACAGTTTACGAATAATGGAAACAACCAGCGACAATCAAAGAGCGAGCGGTCCCCTGCTGGGAAGTTTCAAGAGCTTACGGATTTTCTTCTTAGCATCAATTTGTTTACACACTTGAAAAAAGGCCGGACTCGCGATAATCTCACCGGTTAACATCAACATACTCTTTGTTGAGTAACGAATCCCTCTCGTCTCATTGTACTTCCAAGATTATTTTCCTGCAGATAATGCACTGCATGATGAGAGAATGAACGAATATCGTTTTATTTATGGCCTGGCAAGATTTGGTCGTTTACGACCATTCTGTCACCTAACCAGGCAAATACAATATAATTTAAACATAAAATTTACTCAGTCCTTCTTCGGACAAGGGCTCGGACGAAACAAAAAAGATACAAAATAACGTCCTTCAATGTAAAATTACCTCTTTATAGTTCTGACATTGCGCTATAGTTTACTAAAATTAATAATTTGAAATTAAGAGTTCTTTCAATTGTTTTTTTTTTATTTTTTTTATTTATTTTTTTTTTTTTTTAATAGCTTTGCGCTCCTCAATTGCTTGAGCTCTTCGGGTAGACTATTAAAATGTAATACACTTTGTAGGATAAACGACCCATGAAATGCCTCGGTTATGGATAGTGGTAATCTCATGGACAAGTGACTATTTCCTGTATTTACAGTATGAACATCGGAAATTTTTTTTTGTACTTTTCATAGAGATAAGCGGGTTGCCTCCTTATTAAAACATTTTGCATTATTGTACATACCGTATACTGAATCATTTCGGGGATTTTCAACATATCCAGTTCCTTATATTGATCGTATACTCGATCATCAAACTTCAGTTTCAGAATGAATCGGATGGTTTCGTTCATAGATATCTGCAATTTGGCTTTCGATTCGTAATTAGCGTCTTACATTACGAGTGCTATAGAAAAAGTGGGGGTAATCAAAGCGTTGACCAAAAATTTTTTTTTACTCTAACTGATTTGCAGTGAAGCAGTTTTCTGAGCCCAATAGACACGAGTGTACTTCCTCACCACATTCTTGGTTTGCGACGACCTTGATAGGTTATTTTTTATCAGAGATCTTTTTCATCAGAGATATTTTTTTATCAGTTGCTTTATTTATTTATATCTAGTTACTCTGGTAGAATTTGGTCGTAAATTCGACTGCTCTTCCATTCAACCAGAGAAAAAAAAAATACAAAATGATAGGTATCCGCTTTGTACAACGAGTCAGATTTAAATGTAAAATATCACAATTTTCCTACCGCGCATAAAATAAATAAAATAAAATGCAGCTTACGACGTGGGCGAGAGAGAGACCAGACTAATCAGTTTGTTCGTTTATTGTAACCCCTGGAGCACTAAATGCAATACAGAAAATACATTTATAGAATTTTCTTCTCCAGGTGGTCGTATTACTTCTTTCTGCAGGTTGAGGTACCCTTGGTCCTATAATGCCCTGAAGAAGCCCGAACGGGCGAAAGGACTCGGCGTAATAAAAAGAAGACAAATGGAGAAGAGGTCGTCTCGTCTTTCTCCCCCTCAACCTGCATTTATAGAATGTTCAGTAGCTCCTTGGAAGTTCAATCGGTTGATATACTCGCGCAGTCTTTCGTAAAACTAGGAGGTTTTTAGATACTTCCAGTTTCAATTGGAGCGAATTTGTCATTAACGAAGCATTTAATAACGTTCATTGCCTACATAGCATATTGCCTACATTTTATGATTATTGTCTAATTTCCTTCATTATGCGCTGTTCGGAAGTTTGAAGCGAACGACTTAAATACTGTACAAATTTCGGCTCTTTCCTCTTGACGCGAAGCGGTTGCGAGTTCGTTGAGTTCATTTGATCACGTTGCGTTCAGGTTGCGGTGAGAATTAAGAGGCGCTGCGGTCCCAACCGAGCGACACACGACGCGGCACGACTCCGAGGTTTCAACCTGGTACGGAGTATGTGAGCGTGAGGCTTACGAGAGATGAGAGCCACTGTCTCGAGTTGAGTGTGTGTGAAAGAGTTGAGTTACCACTTCAGCGACTCCGACGAGTTCGTGGGTTGGATGGATGAGTTGAGTGCAAACTGGAAGTGGCTGCGGTTCATGAAACATCTTGCCTCAATGAGCTCGTACCTCCTCCTTCTTTCACGATAGTATCGACACGGTGAACGATTGTCGAAGAAGCGCCAGTTCTTGAGACGTCCATCTTGCTTATAAGCGTTGAGACCTGATTCTGTGAATTTTTTATCGTGGAAGAAGAACTAGTCCTAGATTTTTAAGACTGCAATGCATTACAATGTAATCTTCTGAACGAATATCGCTCATTCGCAGCAATAGAGGCGTAAGTCAAAATTCTAATTATTTTGGTTCTATACAAAAATTTATTTTCCTGAAGTGGCAGCACCTTCAACAGAGCGTCATTCCTGTGCTTCCGAAACGCATGGTTTAGTGGCTATTTCCTTAGACCCTGCACTCACCAGAAGAAAAAGCTGCAAATGATTGTACAGTGGTTTATTATTCCTTCGCTAAAACAATGATTCAAGAAGACTATCCAATTGTGATTGTAATTATTCCGAACATTTGTGAACGTTCCCACCGAAAAACAGATTGGTAACTATAGGGGAAAACTCCGTAGCGACTATTGTAATTTTAATCATTTTTATTTTTCTTGATTTCCTAATTAAAAGCTAAATTTTTTGCCTAACGGTACAGCTAGAGAGAGTGTTTGACGACCATTCCAATGAGTATAGAACGATTTTTATTGCTCCAAGAACTCTCGAGTTATCCCCTCATGTCAAATTTCTGAAAATCTCCCAAATTCCACACAAAAGCTGCGATAACTCGAGAACCAATAAATCTATCGACCCCGCGATGGTCTCATTCGATTCAGCATTCAAAAATCTATAGAAATTGATACCAAATACCCATTTTTCTGAAAAACCTTGGAACATACGAATTTTCTCCCCCTCGAAACCCCCAAAAATACCCTTTAAATTGAGCTAGCGATGTGGTTCACGAATTGGGCCGTTGTAGGACCGAGATTGATTTTGGTTTTGGTTGGAACGATCAGTTTTGTTCACTAACAAGAACAACATATTTCAACTTTGTACGCAAAATTCTATCTAGTACTTTTTCAACGGTTGAATCGAAATTCAAATTTGAATGTCTTTTTACACATACCTAATACGTATTAGGTGCGTTTCAGTTGGAATTTTAATTTTTTTAGGATTTTTTCAAACACATTTCAGATAGTTATGACTCTATTGCAGTCAATGAGCGATACGATGCAAAAACTCGGCAGGTAGCTACCGAAATTGTTGTCACGTTCGCGTTGTGCTTGAACGTTTGAGCGTTTTCACTTTCAGCCCCTCGTCTGTGGTGCAAATCTGCTTAGTAGAAAAGAGTAGATGTACCTGTTAGCAAGTACACAGCTGCTTTCGCCTACTGCTGCTAACGCTGGCAGTACAGCCTCATGTTTCTACATCGCCCTGAGGATGCCGGAACGGACGAAAGTGCTCCAATATAAATATGGAGGATGAGTCGCCTGGGTTTTCTCCCCCTCACCGCGATGGGATTATTTCTGGGACCCACAAACTATCATAACAGTGCAACAATTTCTACAGAAGCCGGAAAGTATAGAATTTCTTTCAGGCCAATGAACTATAGACGTAGCAGCGATTGTGCCTATGATACTAAGACTCAATTGATCTTGCGGCCGACAAGTAGAGTCGACTTAATTGATTCATTCAACTATGATGAAAAGGCGAGTAGATATAGCTCTCAGTATTCGAAATATTGAGAAAATACTTGTTTTCTTGGTAGCTAACAGGTATTTTGATATTTCTCGGTCCTCTCTGAACCAATTGAGTCTTCACCGATTGCTGCAAAGAGGATCCGGTTTTATTCATTAATTAAACGTTCTGTCAGCGCTTCGCAGATTGTTAAATACAGTTGGGACATTTCGATAGCCCTCTTAGCACTCACAATCACGCAATCAGTTTGTGCAAGCAGTTACGAAACGTATTCAAACCAATGACATGCCAAGTCATACCTTGTTCTTGGGAAGAATTGAGCTCATGGCGGAGGGACGGATAGAAAAAAAACACGCACACACACGAGAACTGAACTGAGCAGCTGCATAATTGATTTTGAACTCAATGTTAGTGAAGAGGGAACGATGTGGGGGTTACGCTATCGAGGGGTGGATCGTTTGGTTTTGATTCGAGCGATAAGACGATCGCATGCAAGTCCTTCACGATTTTACGAAGGTGCATTCACACCGAGTTCCTCGGTTCTGTTCAATTCAAATTAAGTAGTTAACGTCTAATGAAACTTGGCTTGGTTGTAAACGTTGCCGATAATTGCTCAAACCGAAAGGTTCTGCGTTCAATTCTTCAGCCAACCACTATGTCGCCACAAGACACCCAGCGAGCAGTAACTGGCACGTTGCGTAGCTGGGACCGTCAAATTTGAACGGCCCGTTCAATTAAATTCTTCAATTCGTGCTAAAAATTCGAGTGACGACAAAAAGTGTCGAACGTAATGCTCTCCGAAACTATGACGACATAATGAATGAGTGAATGAACAAATAAAGGTCTATTTGTACAGACCAAGTAGGCGTCGCAAGGGACATAAATAAATCGTGACTTATTTAGCAAATAATGTCTGAAAAAAATAAAATAAAAATTTAAAATCAATACAAAAGCGTGATTAATTATTTTCAATTCATACCTAGTTAGTTACTATACGGAGCCGAGTTTAGGATCTCAACTGATTTTATTTGATACATTTTACTATGACACAAAAAAACTAAAAAAAAAACGCACAAACATTTACATTAAAAACAAACTATGCATAGAAAAAGCACTCATTTTTCATCAGTGCTTTTTGCTTGACACTGGTATATAGAGAAAACTCCAAATTTCACTGAAAGTAGTTAGTCCAATCCCAAATAATTCCTCCTCCGAAAGAAACTTTTTTCTCAATAACCTGGCTAGCGATGGTTTAAAAATCAGGTACTGGCAGAAAAGGCCATCTAACTATCTGGATGCAATAGTGACTGATCTGCGTGTCAAAAGTTGAACTGATAGGTGACGTTTCATTTCCTCTCGGAGACTCGAGCGAATCAAGCATCCGCTTTCCATTATTTTGAATCATACATGGTTGAAGGTTTTAGGAAGATATTTTTTATTTCAACCCGAATAAACCATTATCATTCTATTCAATGAATAATTGTTTGGGACGAACCTTCGTACAATAAGTTGGCGGTATTCGATGGGATTATTTTCTGAAACAAAACACTGGGCTTCTATTGACAAGAGCAGAACCACGTGTTATAAAATTTACTTTTTCATGTCGTGTGCATCCCAATCGTAACGGATAAAATAAATCGGGGACTAGATCCAAATGCAATTTTTATTTTAATTTATTAGACTCTAGGTTCAAAAAGCGGACGTGTTTTAGAAAATTCCCAATTCATGACAATCCCAGCCTTGCGGAGCTATTACAGGACCTATAATTTTTTTTTAAAACTTGTATATAGAAGATGTTTCCTGAAGAGGCCCAGAGCAGCGAAAGCGCTAGAAATACAGAAATGCAATATGAGATAGCGTCGCCATTAATGTCTCTACCTCAACCCCATGTCGAATCAAATGGATACGCGACAAATCACAACGCATTTTGCTCCGGTTCGGCTGCCCAACGAACTCATTACATTCGACGGCCCACATCGTATAAATGCTTGATTATTGATTGCTCTCCTATCAGCCGACATTAACGTGGCACAAATGTGTGCTATATTTGCTCTCCTATTGTTTTGTATTGCACATCTGTGTTATTAACCTAATTCATGCGTTTTTCAGTTTTTGGGTCCCCTAGAGGTGTCATGGGTTTTGGGGTTTGGGTCCCCTAGTGTAGTTTACCAACGTAGCGGCCTTTGTATGAATTTCTTGATTTTATAATTGGTTACACCTGTGTATTCTCAAACATGGAAGTACTGTGTGATCTATGCACACCACTGGTTATAATATGGTATTTAAAGTGAAAATTTATCGCTGTAATATTCAGCGAATATTTACCGTGCTCAATGCGTACAGGTATCAATTCATTATTTTGAGGTAATCGGTATATGGTAAATGAATATTCACTGCTTTTGTGGAAAGGCAAGCCGCAAGGCCATCGTTTCCACACCAGTACGTACGCCAATTCGCTCGTTCAAGCGTTTACATCTTCCCCTCTTTCACTCATCACTGTCACCAATTTGGACCAATAGCATCAGCGAAGATGAGCTAACTGAACGCTCCTCTTCCTGTTTCGCCTAACTTGATTTTCGAGCACAACAAACGCCGTCTGCTCCCTTCTCAACAGAGCCAGCTACCGAAAAACTAACGTTATCATCTGCTGTATTCGTCCCCTCCTCATCTCATCTTGCCCCCTTTACTCGACTCTCTATCAGATTACTCCATCAACAGCCTTTTCCGTTGCTATCCAACCCCGTTAGGAAATGTTTTTGCAGCTCGTCAGGCCAATCGCATCCAAAATCTTCTCCCGCTATTTGGGGCACGTATTATATTATTAACCAACTTCAAAATGAGGAGCTGGAATGCTCGTCTAACACTCTCTTCGGCTGTATCGTTTGGCAATTAATTTGACTTTAAATTAAGTAATTATGAAAAAGAAAAATATTCAAAACTACCATACTTGTTAAGGAGTTTTCCCATTAATTGAAGCAAAATAATAATGAACCACTGTCGAATCATTTGCAGAGTTTTATCGCAAACGTAATCATGAATGATTAATATACATCCATGAAAACACTTTTTCCTCGGAAAATCCAAATTAAGAAAAAAAAACTTATTACCACGGTTATTATTATGGAACGGAGGTTAAATTACTACGTAAACATGGAAGTAAAAATCCGTTATTGATAGGTGAAAACGTTCACAAGAGTTTGTGTTCGTTACTACTTCAAGAAGATGGCGTTTTCAAATTATGATTGAAGCGAACGATAATAGAACCGCTGTAAAATCATTTGCAGCGTTTTCATTCAACATCCGGATTTCAGATGCTGTGAAACGTAAAATAGAAAATGTTGAGGGTTGGGGCGAGGGGTTGAAAATTCTCTTTCCACTCGAAAACGATAGAGTATTGTTGAATAATAAATAAATAAAACGCTGCAAATGATTGTACAGTGGTTTATTATTATTTCGCTTCAATATTGATTTAAGAAGACTATCCATTTGTCATTTTAAATATTCCGAACATTTGTGAACGTTCCCACCGAAAAACAGATGGTAACTATAGGGGAAAACTCCGTAGCAACTATTGTAATTTTAATCATTTTTATTTTTCTTAATTTCCTAATTAAAAACTAAACTTATTGCCTAACGATACAGCTGGACCATTCCAATGAGTATAGAACGATTTTTATAGCTCCAAGAACTCTCGAGTTATACCCTCATGTCAAATTTCTAAAAATCTCCCAAATTCGGCACAAAAGCTGCGATAACTCGAGAACCAATAAAGCTATCGACCCGGCGATGGTCTCATTCGATTCAGCGTCCAAAAATCTATATAATTTGATACCACGTACACATTTTTCTGAAAAACCTTGGAAAATATGAATTTTCTCCCCCTCAAAACCCCCAAAAATACCCTTAAAATTGAGCTAGCAAGTTGGTTCAAGAATTGGGCCGTCGTAGGACCGAGATTGATTTATGGTGAAAATTTCAAATTTTTAGCTCTTACAGTTTGGCCGGAAAACTGCTAACGGCGTACAGCGTACGGCGTACGGCGGACGGACAGAATTTTTTTTATTGGATATTCGGATTCTACATGCCTTGAAACGTAAAACATCAAATTTTGAGGTGGGGTTAAAATTTTTTTCTTGGGCGATTACAATGGTTTATTATTGAATAATAAACCAACAAGCAGTTTGAAATATAATGCAGTGGAAATTTAGGTATAGAACGTTACACTGAAACTTCACTGTTTAATCATATCCGTTCCTCCCCCATGTTCGTATCCTTCTAACGGATTCCACCGGATCTGACAAATATCGAGGGAAGAGATCTTTGAGAAGCCGTCGGCGTGGGTAAATGAAAGGAGAGGACGATTGTTATGACACAATTTATTATTATCCACAGCCACCGATTTATTTCGATTGTCGTGGTGAGACGTCTAACTGATAAGCGCAAAGCGCATTCCGATCGCCTGCATTAGTTAGCCCTCTCGTGATATTATGCCCTAGCTCTAGTCGCTAGCGGTTTATGTGCGTGGCTCTGTTGATCTGTTGCGGTTGTTCCGCTCCTGTGACTGACCAGACGTACGCGGGTGTCAGTGCGTTTGACAACTTTACAGGAAGAACGAGCGAATGAATCACGCCTCCGCCGGCTCTCGGTTCAATTTTTCGGTCGCCCTTCTCCTCAACCGCACTCGCCTCCGCTGCGTCACAATACACTCGCCCTCGGTCCGTTCCAACAAAGGAGACGGAGCTCAAATGCGATGCATCATTTCGACAGCTCCGTTGATAATTGTTGTGTATAAAGTGAAACCACGCAAACCGAGGATGCGATAATACGAACGGTGGTTAAGTGGGGGACAGGCGATGTGTGGGCGACACGCTTAACAAGTTGGAACGACCTAGTCGAAAGAACTCACGTCCGTACTGAGATTGTAGTGGACTGTAACGAATTACAGGCGACATCCTTCTTGGTGAAATATCAGTAGAAGTATCGTCCGAATAGCGACAATACGCTCGCTTAGTGTATTTACGCGAAACCTGTTGTTGCTATCGTTTCAACCATCCCAAAATACGGTTAAAAGAGAGCTCTTGGAATGTTTTTCACGATTCGTTGTAGTTTATTTTTCAATAATAAACCATTATTGTAGTAGAGGGGTTGAGAGGGGGAGTAAAACCAGGCGACTTATTCTCCAGATTTTTAATGGCTGGCCGAGCACTTACGCCCATTCGGGCATCTTCAGCCCATTCGGGCGAAAGTGCTCGGCCAGCCATTAAAAATCTGGAGAATAAGTCGCCTGGGTTTTCTCCCCCTCACAACCCCTCTACTACAATAATTGCGACGACAACCAAGCGAAGAAACCATTATTATTGCTCAAGAAAAGACATTTCACTCTTTCAAAATTTTAGAATTCCGAATGAAAATAATTTTCTAAGGGGGCAATGAAATTTTCACAAAAATGTGTTCTCTAACTCGCGATTGCTCAATTTAATGCCATGGTTTTTGGAACGAAAGTGTATAGTTGGTATCAATTTCTGTAGATTTTCGGTCGCTTGACTGGGTTGATAGCCCAAGCAGGGTTCGCAGGTTCAAATGCATTTGCGTTGCTGCGTTTTGCATTCTGAGTGACAATCCGACGCAGGAATCCTGTCACCAAGTCAGTCAGAATGCAAAATGCATTTACGCAAACGCATTGATCGATGCCTGCGAGCCCTGCTTTAATGTTCTCTAGGTATCGCAGCTTTTGTGAGTAATTTTTGAGAACTTTGAAAATTCGGCGTGACAATATAACTCGAGATGTTATGGAGCCATAAAAACCGTAATATACTCGCTAAAAATGCTTGTCAGACATTCTCTTCAGCAAGGCAAGTTATTAACTTCAAATTGTACCATTTAGGAAAAATATATCTTGTTATTGTCCAGGGAGTGTGAGGCGACTCATTTTTCCGATTCCTTATTTGCTGGCCGAGCACTTTCGCTCGTTTGGGCATCTTCAGGGCGACGTGGAGCCATATGGCCCACAGCCAATTTTTCTCCCCCTCACACGCCCTGGACATCAAAAAATGCGACGACAAGGAAAATAAGTATATTATTATTCAGATGTTTGAGCTATGGGGCTCGCACGTGTCGTAACCAACATTCACAAAATGTTTGGCTTATGTCCTACTGCAAGTATATAGTATACATAGTCTTCTTAAATAATTGAAACAAAGGAATAATGAACCACTGCAGAATCGTTCGCAGTGTTTTCCTCTAATAATAATGCCGTACCCGCTTAATGTAGTGTGGCATTTACATAAATTTCTTGGTTTTATGATTCGTTATAGTCTTTGTTTGTTGACTGAAATACAGCAGCTCTGCGTGATCTATGCTCGCCAATTGTTTATTTATTCATTTTTTTTATTTATTTTTTAATGACTGCACCGTCATTTGTTGTTTATTTATTTATTTATTTGTTATTCCTAAATGCCATCGCATCAATTAGGATTCATGATCATCAATTTTGTGACTGTAATAATTATATTCTTAAGTTTTCCACGTTTTCACTAGACAATTATATACATATTTACGAGAAAGCATACCTGGCCTGTAGATTGGTAAATGTAAGGGTTATGAAGGTTTAGATCTCCACTCTTTCAGGTATTTCTACAGGCACTTCATATACTTTATTTCGGACGAATTGCCACTACTGAGGTGGCTTCTTCTGCTTGTCTGCCTAAATTTAAGGGAAATTGGAAGATACGCTGGAGACGCAGTGGGAAAAGGTCCGAAATAAAGTTTATGCTGTTCTATATCGATTGCCCAATAACGATTTTAAGAGCGATTTCGATCTTTTGAAAAGGTCTTATCGTTTGCCGAGTGGCCAAGATATTTTTTCATTCGATATTCGAATTCAACATGTCTCGAAAAGTAAATTGTTTGGCGCTTGGGCGACTTTATTATCTTCTAATTAACCAAAACTGAAGATGACGGAAGTAAAGGTGCTTCGCTGTGATTCGCGTCCGTCATATCATCCTTGGCATCCTTCCGATCGGATCCAGGTGCAGGTAGCGGACCCTTGTTCGAGTTAAATTGTTGTCACTCGATTAACCTCGCCCTAACTGGTTGTTGGAAAATGATGATAGTCTCCATGACGTGCTTGACAGACTTCAGCCGACCCATTCATCTGGAAAGACTTTCCTCAAGGCCCTACACTATCTTGAAAACGTGGCACCATCGAATACAGCGATGGCAGAGTATAAAAAACCGTCCCGTCTCGTGATTGACAGATCTATCTCCTGCACTAGTCCTTTGAAAATAGGATCGGACGGGCCGCAAGTTTTTGTCAAAATATAAAATTGGAGGCCTCCATTAATTTGAAATTAAGTCGGTGAGCTGTCTGTTTACTCGAGACGTTGTACTAGTCTCTTTCTACCCTTTGAGAAACCGTGTTTGTAACCAAACACCAGTATTTATATTTATATTTTGGGCATATCTTGCATTTTCATATTATTTTCGATTTATTTTGATTTGGAGTTTATTTTTATCGAAAATTAATTGTGTCTCCATTCCGCACCAGGTGATGCAAAATTAATCCGCGTGCGCCCTGATTTATTTGCTGACGACAAAATGATAAGACAGCAAAAACCGGTAACAAGGAGGTTGATATTGGCGTGCCAGTCGCGGCATTCTGTCGAACGTCGAACCATTGGAAACGGAGCTGTTGTACCGTCCTCGTTTGAGCACCATCATCGCCCGTGCCGTCTGTGCAGATCGACCAAGGACCCGTTTTGTTCCTACGCCGCAATTTCGCTCGCAGTTGATGCATCTGCGTCCTGCCGAAATTCGGAGCGTCGTCGATTTTCTGGCGTCTCTCGTCAGTTTGAGCGGTCGTCTGATCGTCCTCCACGTGCGTGCTCTACCCGTCAGACTACGCCATCGGAAGCGAATATTCGCTGAAATCCGACACCATCCTTCACTGACGAGGTAAGAGTGGAGCATTTATTTGCCGTGGCAGCTAACTCGCGCGTCGGACACCACCGCGTTCGGTCGCGAATCTTACGTGTGGCGTCAGCGAACATTTTCATCGAGGATATATTTTATTTTTATTGTTCTATATTTTTGGTCATTTATTTATTTTTTCTTTTCATTCTTTTTCAATTTCAAAGCAAGAAAGCCCGTAAAGCCGATCTTAATTTTTTATTTTTCTTTCAATAAACGTGGAGGCCAGGAAGGTTGGATTTAATGTTTTTCATTTTCTTTACCCCTACCCCACAATCAACAAACCGTTTCACCGGAAAACGCCAAGGATAAACATTATTATTATTATTATTATTAATAGCCTCGACTTATGTTTTTGGAATGAAGAGATGGAATATTGTTGAACTGTTTATATCACGTTTACGCTCATGAAAAAAAGGACTGGACAAACCAGAATTGAGGGAGTTAATGTCCGTACATTAGAGGCTGGGAGACGAGAAATATTATTGAATACTTCAGAACTATCCTTGAACCTGTCATTTTTAACTAAGCGGGTTCAACAACCCGATCGGACTTACTTACTCCAAGTATAGGACGATTTTTGTAGCTCCTAAAATTCCTGAGTTATGCCGAATTTTGGAAAATCTTGATAGTTCTACAAAAAAAACTGCGATAAATCGGAAAACATGAAAGCTAATGCCGCTGCTGTGGTCTCATTTTATTCGGCGTCCGAAAATCTATAGAACTTGTTTTATGTTCATTTTATGGCAATAGAAAAACTACTCAACTAATCAAGGGTTTAGAACATAATGAATTTATTTTTCAATTGTTATTAAAACTGTAAAAGCCAAGTAACACAAGGGATTTAGGAACGGGTTCGAATAATCAACTTGAGATTGAAGGTATCTACACAATAGAACTTGATACCAGATACACCGATGCCTGAAAACCGTTGAAAAAATGAATTTTCTACCCCTCAAAACCCCGAAAAATGCCCTTAAAATTGAGGTAGTGATTTAATTAAATAATTAAGCCATTGTCAGACCAATATTAATTTCTGGTGAAAATGTCAAGAATTTAGCTTTTATAGTTTCAAGTGTCGACGGCGTACGGACAGAATTTTTCCCGCCAAATGTTTGTACGAACAAAGCCATTCCGTTCCGGTTTAATAGATTAGAAAAATATATATATGAGATGTAATGATAATTATGCATCATATAAAGCATTACTCTTTCCCTATTTCGGCAAAGTTTTTTCCGATTTTGCAATCGTATGCGATTAGAGAAATCGAAAACATTGTAAATCGCCCTTGTGTCACAGCAACGGAAGATCGGATCGGGAGAAGCGTGTAAGCGTATTTGAATGAGGGATAATAAAATACGCGGATGAGGGCAAAGGGGAGGTGCAGCGGAAAAGGGTGGGCGATGTTTGCACCCCCTGTCGGTTGATCTCTCATCTCTCATCACAACAATAATATCCAGCCATCACATCTGTCATAGACATCACTCTGTACAGAGTAACGTGCGGCTGCGAGTGCGTCGCTGTGGAAATAGTTTCTCGCCTTCTCCCCTCGTTCGGTGGCACCAGAAGTTCACGTATCTAATCCTCCTTTACACTTCCGCCGATCTTAGTCTGTGTCCGTGTCCGCCCGGGGAGGAACATTGCACGTACGAGCGCACACTCGCTCCTCCGTCAGTCAACAGCTTTAGGAAAGCGGACGATATCAATTAACGCTCGCATTTAACGCGAGGGGCGGAATTGATAAATCGGTTTCCTCTCTTTGCTTTTCATCTGACCGCCTTATTGGCATATTATCGTAGCGGCGATTCGTTCGCCACGAAGCTAAGATCTCAAAGATTATAAGAGCCTACGCAATTTACTTCGACTGATGAACGTACGAGTACAGCTAAAAAACGCTGCAAATGATTGTACAGTGGTTTATTATTATTTCGCTTCAATATTGATTTAAGAAGACCATCCATTTGTCATTTTAAATATTCCGAAAATTTGTGAACGTTCCCACCGAAAAACAGATGGTAACTATAGGGGAAAACTCCGTAGCAACTATTGTAATTTTAATCATTTTTATTTTTCTTAATTTCCTAATTAAAAACTAAACTTATTGCCTAACGATACAGCTGGAGAGAGTGTTTAACGACCATTCCAATGAGTATAGAACGATTTTTATAGCTCCAAGAACTCTCGAGTTATACCCTCGTGTCAAATTTCTGAAAATCTCCCAAATTTTTCACAAAAGCTGCGATAACTCGGGAACCAATAAAGCTATTGACCCGGCGATGGTCTCATTCGATTCAGCGTTCAAAAATCTATATAATTTGATACCACGTACACATTTCTCTGAAAAACCTTGGAAAATATGAATTTTCTCCCCCTCAAAACCCCCCAAAAATACCCTTAAAATTGAGCTAGCAAGTTGGTTCAAGAATTGGGCCGTCGTAGGACCGAGATTGATTTTTGGTGAAAATTTCAAATTTTTAGCTCTTACAGTTTGGCCGGGAAACTGCTAACGGCGTACGGCGTACGGCGTACGGCGGACGGACAGAAATTTTTTTATTGGATATTCGGATTCTACATGCCTTGAAACGTAAAACATCAAATTTTGAGGGGGGGTTAGAAATTTTTTTTTCTTGGGCGATTACAATGGTTTATTATTGAATAATAAACCAAAACGCTGCAAATGATTGTACAGTGGTTTATCATTCTTTCACTTAGATAATGATTTAAAATGACTATCCGTTTTTTCAGTAATTATTCCGAACGTGTGTTATTATTGGAACACGTGTTTCCAACCGAAAAATATTGGTAATTATCGGGGGAAAACTCCGTAGCAACTATCGTAATTTTAATCATTTTCATTTTTCTTAATTTCTATATTAAAAGCTGATTGAGCACTCCTATTCTTTATTTGCTAGGCGAGCACTTTCGGGCATCATCAGGGCGACATGGAGCCCGTGGATACCCAAACGAGCGAAAGTGCTCAGCCAGCAGAAAAGGAATCGGAAAATGAGTCGCCTGGTTTTTCTCCACCTCACACCCCCTGGACAATAACAAGATATATTATTATATTATATACATTATTTGATGTTTAAAATTGACCTAAATTACCTACATTATTATGATCATCCAGTCAAAAATTAGTAAAATTCAAAACTAACTTAAAATGACTCTTTGGGCGTGTTTTTCATATTTTCGTAGAACCAGCCAAATATTGATTTTTGCAGTTAGTGGGAACTCCGCAAGTACAGCACCACGAGTAGAAAAGCAATGTCAGCAGCCTTTTGAAATATTATTTAAACCTGCGGTTATTACTGTTACAATTACCGATTACTTGTATGTCGTCTGATGGAATCACTGTATTTATGTACGCTCCAATGTTTTGAAGATAGATCGCCCATTCAAGGAAATGCCAAGGCTTTTTAGTTTTTCAACATTCTTATCGCCCTTTTTTTTATTCTTGTAAAGATTTCGATTTCTGTCGAGGACAACGAAAAAATTATTCACCCGGTTCTTGAGAAGCCGTTAAAAAAATTAAGATTGGAAATTTTCCGGCTGATTGTAATGTCATATTCAGGTTATCGTCAGCGAAAGCCTGTAGGCAGATTTGCTTTACAGAGGTGGAAATATAGTAGTGCCAATGTTGTACAGGGGTCGAATAACGAGCCACCGTTGCTCCCTTTTTGATGCGTTCCGTGCGATATGATTCCTTTCTTAGGGCTGTGAAGGTCTGAATCGTCGCTTTCCTTATTCATTAGCCCCTCCCAGAACCAAGAAAGGAGAGCTTCTCATTTGTCAGTGCTCAGCCCCTGCCCTTGTTATATTCACTAAAGAAGGAGGGGAACATGCCACCGCGGAATGCCCGAAAAGATTATTTGTCAGGAGAGGGCGTTACCGTCGCCGACAGCCTCACGACTACAAGTTCGACGTCTACGACGTCTACACAAATCGACTACGACACGCGGGTCTTTACCTTACGCCTTCATCCTTCATTCATTCAATCGTCCCTCTCGTCTACGATCCAGCACTTCCTTCGCATGAATACATGATGAACGAGGAGAAGTCAGATAAATAATACAGTGGCTCATTACCCTTTTTGAAGGTCCACCCTCCCTAACGAATGCAGATTCCCGCCAACGATAGAGAGCATATTATCCTTATAAATAATGAACAATATTATTAGCCTCGAAGCTCCTCGCAACGAATAGGTGACGTCTTCCTTATAGTAGCCTAACACTGAAGAGAAAAATATAACATTAAAAAGCGAGCTATTTTTCACCTGCCTGGCGTTTCCCTCAAACGAACGCTCGATTTTGATTTGATAAGGATTCGAAGGAATTATGTTGTTAAGTATGCCTTCCAGTGCTGCCGTAAATTTAAAATAAAATATACACGAATTACGGTTTTACGAAAAATCTTCGATTATTCGATGCGGACAATTTTGAAACGACTAAAAATATGGCAGGGTTTTCATCTTTACAACTTCGCGCTTTCATTCCTTATTTAGGCGGCTTCATACCCCAATGGCGGGTTTCTAAAGAACCGGAATCCCAAATACGACGAAACAATGCAAATGTCACTCGCCAGGTCGATGTTTACCTCGTTGAAACCATTGCTTTTCCAAGGGAGTGCATGCATTTGGGAGCATTCCTTGTGTGCTAAAATATGACGCAAGGATTCCCCTTCATTCCGCTGCAGTTGTTGATATTATCAATAATAAGGACAGGAAATGACATCACCTAACTGAATTCAGAAACCATTCTGAAGCAACCATTCTGAACCAACTCAACCAATCCAGGGCGGTTAGTGTCAACGTGTTCCACAAATTTTAAACGTTCGACTACCCCATGATTCCTAGGAACAAACTGCGCAAATACCATTACAATGTGAGCAAGCGTGAAGTCACGTTAAAATTTCATGTTTTACGATTGAAGGCGCGTTGAAACCTATATCGAATAAAAAAAAAAAGCTATCTATCTGCCCTTGACACATTTCTGAGGCTATCCATGAGTAGTGCTTGTACCTCTGAGACCTAGGTGAATTGAATTTTCACTAACCTTCATAACTATATAATCAATATATATATCAATATATTCTTTATTTGTACAAAACCGAAGGCATTACAATGGTTGGCCATTCACGAAAAAAAAAAAAATAATAATGGTGAAAATGAAAAATTCAAAAAATTGAGTTCCCAAATAGGTAGTACGTATAAAAGTAATAGAAATAATTAAAAATTTGCTAAACAAGATTGGGAAAATAAAACAATACTGAGAAATTAATAAATAAAACCTTCATTGATAATGATCGCTCTTTGCCTCACAACCGTGAAAAAATAGTTGAATAACTACAACTGTACTCAAGGTGGCTTGATTCTTAAGCCAGATCGGTAACTCAGTTTGAGCGATATTTTTCTAGGGTTCAGGGGTGGGGAAATTCATATTTTCCAATCATCTTGAGACACATATGTGTTTAGTATTTTTATTCCAATATATTATTGGACGCTGAATCGAATTACACCATACAGGGATTGATAGACTTAGTGGCACTAGGAGTTATCACAGCTTTTGCGAGCAATTTTCGGCACTTTGAGAAAGTCGGTGTGACAGTAAGACTCGAGAATTCGTCTGCTCCTTGGATTGTTTCATTTTTGAAAAATCGAAGGAGTCTGCGCTAATAGTTGCGGACCTATTTGTGCGGAGAGAACGTACAATAACTAGAACTAATTATATAGAGGCCTGTTCTAAAATCATTCTCGAAGCAAAAGTTATTGGGTAGCAACTGCAGCTGCAGTATAATACTTCTCAGCAATTTTCTTTTTTTTTTGTACTTCATACTCGATATAATCTTTGAACGGTAGATTTTTGAAAGTAAGTGCGATGGCAATCAGTTACATGGATTGGATAGAAAAAGGTACCCAGATGACGGAACAGGGACACTGAATAGTTGAGTCGCTCATCTCGTGTCGCCCTCGTTTCATAATTACCGTTTTGTTGGACCAACATCTCTCGATCACCACCCGCGTCGCTTCAGCCAAGCTTGCTCCTTCTCTCTTCTCGTTCGGATCTGATGATGATGTTGGCATTGGTACTGGAATGTGGACTGTGATGTTGGTGGTGCGTTACGGCCTCTGTCAACACTAACTGCTGTAGGTCGCTCCGACTTTGCAGACCTTCTCCTACAGTGCGGCTATCCTTCTCTCGCACTCGCAGCATCGTAGCTCGCTCTCTGCTGACTCACTCAAATGTCAGCTTTCAACTACCACTCGCTCCTCCTCAAGCTCCCCCAGACCACTGACTGACTGACTAAACACTTTCCCATATTGTTTGCCCATTCTACCCTTTAATACTCGTCCACTCACCGTCATCATATTATATCCGCCGCCCTCTCACTTCTCTCGACCGGCGTACTCCCGCGCTTCTACAGCGCACATAATCCCCTCCCCCCCTTCTCAAGCTAATGCGTAGTAGTTATGTACTCATATGCGTGCAGGAAGTACATAACGTATGCGACGTGGTGGACGATAGGGACCGATGGCCATTGCCGACGGTGGACGCCGTCTTAAGTTTATTTAGCGAAATTCATCACAAAGCTCGACCGTGCGCAGTGACATTTCATATGAAGTAATTACGATTTGATGCCGAAAAGCTGAGCTAATAATAATAATAATCCCATGGAAAATTTTCCTTTGCCCTCAGGTTCGGCCCTTGCACCGGCTGTTAATCAGGGAAGTTAACAAGCGCGGGAGCTTATAACTTTCTCAAGAGAATTGAATGTAGTATAGTAACGGACACGAAATTGGGCATGTTGGTCTTTTCGCTGTCCCAACGAATTGAGTGGTTCAGCTATTATATCTCTCAAATCGCCAATAGGTGGCAACGTTGACCGCACATTGCTGCCCTGTACTCCGCTTAACCTCGACCTCAATGTACATTTCGTTGGGCAAGAGCTGGCAACATCGAATTTTTCAGACCCGCCTAATTTCATGTCCGCAAATATTGTAGAAAGTGAGAAATGGCTACATTATTGACACGCAAAAAAAGTGATCTGTACTTTTAACATCGGTTTATGTATTCCGATGCGCTAAATTCGAATTCGAGGTAGGCTAAACCTCAAAATTTGGAGTAATTTTCAAACAATTGCAAGTATTTGGTGTGAAAACTATTGTCTTTGTGGATGCTACGAAAGAAAATTGGACCCCACTCATCGAATAATCCTAGTTCAGAACAATCTTCACCGTTAAGTCACGGAGATGTTTGACGATTATCAAGTGTGATGAATGGGATTTATTCTGTAACAACTAAATGATCTGTTATAACAATACTTCTCTCATCGCAGTAGAAAAAAAGAAGAAGAACAATAAAAAAAAAAAAAAAAAATACGAAAGGAAAAAAGGAGCGAATGCTAGGATCGTTGAAAGGTACAGGATGAAAGCGTTGACAGGACCACACATCAGCTCTACCTTGGAATGTGCCAGTGGACCATCCTGCTGGGGCTGTCCATGTGCGCGAGCCTTGACAGGAGCCTAACTATACCTAGTAGTCTTCACAACTACATGCTATGGACAGTAACAGACTACGGATACACTACGCCTATTACAATCCACCTCCGCAGGCGCCACAAACCGCAAGTCATTCACTTTCTGGCTCCCCATCTATTTCTTCGTGTTAAGTCAACTTTTTTTCACCGTTGTTCCTTTTGTATCATCGTCCCATGACCTTTCAGTAGCGATGACTGTTTCATTTGTTGTCCGTAGCTTTTTTTCCATTTGGCGTTTTATTCTTTTTCCGCTGCCGTTCCGGAAACAATGCTTGTTACGAGACCGAGGCGCCATCGCATTATTTTTATTATTTTCAATTCACATGAATCCGCTCCCGTGCACTCTTCCGCCGCTATGGCAGCCGATACCACCTACTGGGAGATTATCTTGAATTATACAGCTCTTCGATTATATATTTATTCCAAACACTCTAGCGGATTCAAGTGTTTGAAGAGGTATTTCTGATGAGTATGTTTATAGAAATAATTCAATAACATAATGAAAATCATATAAAACCAGTGGTGTGCATAGATCACACAGTACTTCCATGTTTGAGTCGATAACAGGTATGAGCAATATCAAAATCATGAAAATTATTACTCGACACTCATCGTTACAAACATTTAAAACCTCCAGCGTTCAAATATATCGATTTTTGAAGCCAGTTGAAGATAACCATAACAAATGCTCATAACATGATAGCACACGGTGTGGAAGCCAAAGACAAAACGCTGCAAATGATTGTACAGTGGTTTAATATTCCTTCGCTTCAAACAAAATTTCAGAAGACTATCCATTTCAGATAGTCATTATTCAGAACATGTGTGAACATTTCAACCGAAAAACAGATTGGTAACTATCGGGGAAAATTCCGTAGCAACTATTGTAATTTTAATCTATTTTATTTTTCTTAATTTCCAAATTAAAAATTAAATTTTCTGCCCTACCGTACAGCTGGAGAGAGTGTTTGACGACCATTCCAATGAGTATAGAACGATTTTTATAGCTCCAAGAACTCTCGAGTTATACCCTCATGTCAAATTTCTGAAAATCTCCCAAATTCGGCACAAAAGCTGCGATAACTCGAGAACCAATGAAGCTATCGACCCGGCAATGGTCTCATTCGATTCAGCGTCCAAAAATCTATATAATTTGATACCACGTACACCTTTTTCTGAAAAACCTTGGAAAATATGAATTTTCTCCCCCTCAAAACCCCCCAAAAATACCCTTAGAATTGAGCTAGCAAGTTGGTTCAAGAATTGGGCCGTCGTAGGACCGAGATTGATTTTTGGTGAAAATTTCAAAAATTTAGCTATTATGGTTTGGCCGGAAAAGTGTTGACGGCGTACGGCGTACGGCGTACGGCGTACGGCGGACAGACAGAATTTTTTTTATTGGATATTCGGATTCTACATGCCTTGAAACGTAAAACATCAAATTTTGAGGGGGGGTTATAAAATTTTTTTTCTTGGGCGATTACGGTGGTTTATTATTGAATAATAAACCAAAATCAAATCATCTGACAATCTGCTTGCCTGCTTGGATATTGGTTATTCACTCCGTGTTCATCTTCACTGTACCCTTGACCTCTGGGATCTGACTCGATCGATCAGTTCCGAATATTACAGAGACAGCCTGCCTCCCACACGACCACGATCATTTCTCAAGTAACTACCCTTCGGTTGACAAATTGGACTTGAATGGAATAGCGCAAATATAAATTAAGTATGAGTATTCGAAAAATTTCTCATTTTCTCCTAAGGAAATTCAAAAGTCGGGCTCGGACAGCGGACTTGAGTTGCGGGTTTGGAATCCAATCATCTTGAAACGTTAGGGAACACAGGTTGGAGAGGGTTGAAATAATTTTTCGCCGAACACTAAAAACCGTGCACTATTCACAAAATAATAAGCCAAAAAGTTCTCCGTTTAAGAGTAAATTGATCAAAAGCAGCCCGAAAAAATTCGGTACCTACAACTGCTATTGAGACGAAATTGAGAGCTCATTTTGGTTGCTACTTTATTTTTTGCAGGAGAACCGACGAAAATGCCAAGTGACGAAAAATATTCTCTTATCCATACGTGTCAAAAATCGCCTTCGGTGTTGATCTAATATTGGCGAACTTGAGAGTAACTTGACTGATAAAATAATTCGTGACACTCGACATTTTGTAAAGCTATACTCAGCGCTACTGAGTGTATCGCTGTTCAGAGGTTGTTCAAGTGGAAGAGTTGTTGAGCCTTCGTCGAGAGTCATCAATAAACGTATCATGTAATTCTGGGCCCGCGCCAACCTTGAGTCTCTAGCGGAACTCCCGTATCATTGTCGTTCCTCATTTGTATCAGTCCCCTTCAGTCCGGGCAGCTTGCGTAAAAATAAAGCAACTATTTTTGCGAAGTTGTTTTCCAGCGCTCTATTTGCACCTATTATATTTTGAGCAGCTGAACGCAAATCGCGAAAAAGTGTGCAAACTAATTGGATTTTTATGAATAAAACCAGGCGTTTCACATGAAATGTAACTCGGTAAGAAATTGAAGAGTGTCAAGAGTGTCAATTGAAAGTACTTCAAGATCGTAGTTCAAGATTCATCGAGAGATGATGCTGAGGAATAGCGCCAGTACCAATTATATTTTGGAATTTAGACGGAAAGAAATGACGGAACAGGTGTACGGCCAATAAGATTTAAATAATACAAAATAAACGAACTCACGCAGTAAATCCACGGAAAATTAAAAAAATACAATTGTTCCTGTCCAAAAAAATTTTTTTTTGAAGAATATATATCAGCGGTTTATTAGCCCTGAATTTGAGCATACATTGACGCAAGTTGGCAGCATTTCGTAAATTATCGATTTAAAACAACATAATGCCCCTTCAAAATCCGGATCTATTGTACTGGATCGTTTCCTAACAAACAATTGAGGTTTCACGTCGGTCAAAATACTTATCCAGCTGTTCTTGTCATAACAAGCCTCACCGAACGAGTTTCGGATTCATGCGCCTGGAGATTCCATAGCGACGGGCTATATTCACAAAAATTACGATGAAATTCTTGACAACAAGAAACTACTTAGGATAACGTATGATTGTGCGAGTATTGAGAACATCCAATAAAGCTAAGCGATAATTTTCATAAACCATCGATGTCGAAACAACGAAATCATTGGCCCCCTCAAATTATCGAGATCCTGTGTTGCTAACTTGTTCACTGCTGATCTGTGGAATATTTAATGTATTAGTAATCATTGTTTTTTTCCTTAACCTGTACCTACAACTAATTGAGAATTAGCGACTCTCCCTCTCACCTTACTATTTCAATTACATCTATTGATCTATTGTGCCTGCTGCACACTTGGGCATGATACAAGCCTGGAAAAGCCTACAGGTCAAGGTCCCAATTTCTAGATAAGCTGGGCTTCTTGTTGTGAACTGCCTATAATACATCTGAAACATGTCAGATCCCTAGGCAGAGGTAACGTCTCCCCCAGCTCCGGTGGCGTTTTCGTAGCCCCTGATTTTAATTTTTGGCCACACCGGCTCAGACGCCTTAACTGTTTCACCCACAGAGGTTGGCTACAGTATAATAATAGGTATTGGTGATTTCAAGACAGAGAAGGCGGAAACTGAGGAAAACAAAGTCGAAGCTGCGATAAACGTTACTACTGGTCACGCAAAATTAATGTCAGCTCCCTAATGTTTCATCTCTGGAATGCTTTTTTATCTGGTTCGTATTTGCTTATTTTTCACCTGAGGACAAAATCATGTTCACTCACGACTAGCTATTAGTTACAAGGACTAGCACGAATGAACGTTTCGACGTTACAACATAAATATAGTCGTATAATTTTGAACTCTGCAATAGGAAAAACCTCCTATTCTCAATTATATCGTTCTACAGAAAATAATTTTTTTTTCCTCATGACTTAATTTAAAACTATTACCCATCGACATTAGTAGTTGAAGAGAATGTTCGACGAGTATTTGATAGCAACGATTTAAACGACATCGACGACGAAACGACTTCGTCAAGGTCTCATAATGAAGATTAAATGACCCGTGAAGTTGAAGATCGCGAATATATAGGAATTGAAATACATGAACTTCGTATAATAAAAAGGATAATAAAAAAACAACAGGTTGAACAAAAGACTGAGTATACTGAAGAATTGGAAGATAGAATATTTTTTGGTCAGATGTAGTAGGTAAGATCCCTTCTAGCAGAAATAATATATAATAATATCATATAATATGTAATTGTCTGCGTTATTCTTCGTGCAATTATTTACCATATTATTGTTACCATACGACCGATATAGATTTTACTGTTTATTTCTGATTTCCGAGCTTCTTCTAAAAAATACCTGTGATAGGTTGAATACTATTGTCGTAATGGCAAAAGAAGAATAGAAGAAAATGTCTTCTAATTTAATATTTAAATTAAAAAAATAAATCTTCTAATTTAATACATTACTGTAGAACTGAAACCAATTATTAGTTACCTTTATTGAAGCTCTACAAAATGACAAATGCTACTTCCCAAAAATTAAACTAGAATCAACTTTATCGGTCAACACGAAGGATTCCAACGGCTATTAGACTATGAATCTGTGGAAGAATCAATTCTGTCGGGAAGTATTCTCTCGGTCCAATTTGACGATCATTAAGTAAAGATTCTAGCTTGAATTTTCTTGCCCTAAAACATCCAACTAGGGTTTCTGCAAAAGGTGTGCTGTATTCCTTTTATTCCTTCACATTATTATTCTCTAAATGTGGATTCCAATCAATCTGATAGGGACGGCGGAGCTTGAATTTTCATGGCTTTGGGAAGGCTCTTTTGAGAAAATTACGAATCCAATAAGACCAAACGAACAACCACTTGGACCGCTGTGCTAACTTTTACTCTATCCTTGAACATCTACGGGAAATAGATGGCAATTCGATTACTGAAAATACTGTCGGTGCCACGGTCTGTACTAAAACGTTGGCAACAACAACAATTGAGAAAGTTATAGCGTTATTCTTTGCCTTGTTTTCTTCGTTCACTTTAATCTCGTTTTTCTAGTCCTCGCGTGCGCGTATTTCTCTTGCGAATTATATTTTCTAAATAGTAAAATAAATCTTTCGACGCAATTTCCACCAATTATACTCCCACAATATCAAGAGACATCGTTAATACAGAGTCCACTAACGATAGGGCCTGTTGTTGGATTGTTATCTATATTCATGAGCTAACAATGTGTTGATGTATTTTTGTGTTACAGTATCGCGGCTGATGGGTTCTGGAGGTGGGGGAACGGTGAACATGGGCAACATGACGGCTCTCTCGCAATGTTCCGTAACCGGAGACTCCAAACCTATGCAATTCCCACTCACCCAGCGGCGGAAACGGCGCGTCCTCTTTACCCAAGCCCAGGTGAGTCAATTTTAAGGTCCGCGAATTCTGATTAGCTACTCACAACGCGTTGAAAACGCAACACCAATTCATGACTAAACTCAAAAGAAATACCAGGCGGAATGGGAAGGTGACAGTGAGGAGAGGGTGGATGGTTGGAAGATCTATGAAGAGTATGATTTATTTATTGATTTATTTGTGGTACGAGCAATTAGGTGCTCAAATTACCAACTTAACATAAAATCTGGCCGGTGATCGTAATTCAACAAAAAAAAAAAAAAAAAAAATTATGATAAAGTAAGATTATGATAAAGTAAGGAAGGCCACCTGGCCCTGAGGGTTTTTCAGCGCCATCATTTGGTTCGTTCTCCTCCAAAGCACCATGGGCCGAACCCCATCAGTAAGGTACTCGTTCAAAATTTCCTTCAACAACCTTCATTTTTGTTTGAATCAATTTTTGTCGAAGTTTGAATCAATGATACTTTTCTATAGAAATGGCTGTATCCTGAAGGATAGAAAAACCAAAACGCTACACGGTGCTACGATTTATTATTCCTTATAAAATTTGCATCAATTATCGTTTCCGAAGATCATCTATATGATTGTAATAATTATTATTTAGTTATTATAGGCCGAACAGTTGTGATAGTTTTCACGTTACGATTGATAGGTTGACACTAACTCCTGGGAAAAGAACCCAAGGTTAATTTTTCCTAAATTACTGCATTTGAAGTTTGAATAAACGTCTATCGATTTACTAGAAGAAAGGGTCTGACGAGCATTCCACAGAGCATCGAAAACGTTTCATAGCTTCACTCGAGTTATAACATGATGAATTTTTCAAATTCTTGAAAATTGCTCACGATATAGCAGCGGTTATTTGAGAACCATCAAATCAAATTCGTAATGGTCTCGTTCAATTCACTCTCACACTGTTCTATTCGAATTGGCACCAACACACCAGGAAAATATGAATTTCCCCTTCTTGAAACCTTCAGAAGTTTCCCTAAAATTTAAATGAAAAAAAAAACTAGTCATTGTCAGCGATGGGATAATTTATTAAAAATAAAATTTATGTACATAGTTTCTCTTGAATAATTTTCTCAGAAAAGGGTTGACGGAAGAAAGACAGAATTTTTCTTACTTGATTTCGGATTCACATGCCTTGAGAAGTAAAACATCGAAGTTTGACGGCGGTTAGTAAATGTTTTCCGCGGGCGACTTCAATGTTTTATTATTGAGCGATAAAGAAAATGAAAATAAAAATAATTTAAGCATAGCGTGCGATTCAGGCTTACATTTTTGGCGGACCTCGAGATAAGCTAACCGACAGATAAATCTCGATTTTATACGCGCACTTTTCGCCTCGACGAATTGCTCTGATTGGCCAAGTTGCGCACTGTCGCCCCGCTCCCCGGGTTAATCCCTTCACAGAAAAAGTGGCACGACATACGAAAGCATCACTTACCCCTGGCCAAAGACCATTACTGTTGGCCGAACGGCATCAAATTACCCCGGTTAATCCCTCTCGAACCGACCACCCACGCATAGAATCCCTACATTTCATCTCTTCGGACACGTGCTATGCAAATATGCCTCTGCAATTGTACGGCTAAAATAGTGATACAATAAAGAGGCATGCCGCTATTGTGTACAGAATGCCATTTAGTTTCAAAATTATCACATTCGCTCAAAAATATTCAAAAAGTTTCATGCTAGTATCAACTAATAGCTGAAATCTACAGCTGCAATTACGAGCTGTTGTCAACAGCTAATTGTTTAAGCAGAAGTTGTCGTAGATGCAGTCTTCAATTTGTAGCCAATCCAGCCATTAGCCAAAATTATATTTCAACTAATTTCACAACGAATATAATTTTTGCTTGTTAAACAATTACCAATGACTTAGCGTCAAAAATCACAATAGAACGAAAACTTCGCGGGCAACCGCTTAACACAATAAACAACAACACCCGCCATTAGCCAAATTTGTCCCAGCTGTTGTCAATCGCGGACAATACTCTTGTATACCGCAGTACCTGTAGCTGTTTTGACCAGCTTTCGTGGCGAAACGCGGCCGAGCCATGCAACCAACCAACTGAAATCGGGTGTGCGGTTCATGCTGTGGCACCAGAAATGACCCTTCTTTTAAAACCTGCCGAACGCATGAGGCTTTCTCAAGGTCATCGATCCGCAGAATGCCACAGCCCCTAAACGGGGGCGAGCGTGTTGCGACCTCTCACCGTTGGACATAATTCACAGCAAAACCTTCTGCGTTCTCACGACTGGGCCCAAGGCATACGCACAGGCCGCCCCGCGGGCAGGCCCTAGATAATTACCGATCGGGCCAGGGGAATTCTATACTCGGATTACTTTCTGCGTCCTACTTGAAGGCCGTATATTCAAATAAGATGAAAATACTTCACTGTCCCCCAGCAGAAGAAAGTTTTCCCTTGAAGACAAAACAGATCGTTCGTGCAGATCTCGCCGGGGCCTGAAATGAAGCAACCCTTGCTATTCGGCCCTGCGTTTGACGGGCGCTCGGGCGGAAGGAATAATGGAATTTCATCGCCTCGTGCCGCTCAAAACGGATTATCTGCTTCCGCGCTGTTCAACGGCCAAGAGCTACGGTAAAGATTTTCATTTAGCCGGATTATCCGGACGGAGTAGGCAGTGGAGAGCAATAATAAGTGGAGTAGCTACGCCAATACGAAGGTACCTGGCCAATCAACCTAACCTAACTACCCCAGCTCCTTCGGCTTAAGCCCGTCGTTATTGGAAGGGGCCAGTTACTCGTTCGGAAGGAGTGAAGATACGCAGTGGCTTCTATTGTTGCGTAATCGCTAGTATTAGCACAATTACGCGATTGGCTGGGTAAAGGCTATGCCGGGGGAGTGCGTGGAGTGGACGGCTATCGAGAGAGGTTAGTCACTCGATTCGAGTCACTCCCCAACACTCGGTTCCTCTCACTCGCTACCAGCTCAGGTTCTAATCCTTCCCAGGTGTAGCGTTCTTGCTCGTAGGGTCAAACTCAACCGTCAATTTGCCAATGATCATCGGGAGCAGTGGATTCCAATGGGATAATCATGATATTACTTGCAAGCTGATTTCAATTAGGACACGTGCCGCATCGCAGCCGCCCTTTAACTTGGTTCGAATTAACGACGGACGGAAGAGCTAAGAGGTCTTATAGCATAATTTTTTGTTTACTGTTATTTATTCAATAATAACCGTCTAATCGCCCTCTTGGTTTATAATAATAACCCATTGTAATCGCCGAAGAAAAAAATTGTCTGACCCCACTCGAAATTTGATGTTTTACGTTTCAAGGCATGTAGAATTTGAATATCCAAAAATAATAAAACAAAACGTTCAAATGATTGGAATTGGAGAATGGCTAAAAGGATTGTCTCTCAAAGGTGATGTGTCACCTGAAGGCCTCCCAGACAGCTCTAATCAATCGCTCTTTGTAGCTGATCTCTTCTCTATTTGGAAACAAAGGAGAGGGGGTATCTCGATCAACAAGAAAGTGTTCAAATTATTGTACAGTATTTTATTACAATCTTCAATAATGCTTTAGGAAGACTATCCATTTGTGATAGTACTTTATTATTCCGAACTCTTGTAACCGTTCCTACCGAAAAACAGATTGGTAACTGTTGAGGAAAACTCCGTTGCAACTATTGTAATTTTAATCATTTTTATTTTCATTAATTTCCAAATTAAAATCTGAATTTTTCGCCTCGCGGTTTAGTCGGAGAGAGTGTTCGACAAGCATTCTAACAAGTATAGAACGATTTTTATAGCTCCAAGAACTCACGAGTTATACTCTCTGGCCGAATTTATGAAAATCTCCCAAATTCAAAACAAACGCTGCGATAAATCGAGAAGCAATAAAGCTATCGACCCCGCGATGGTCTCATTCGATTCAGCGTCCAAAAATCCATAGAAATTGATACCATATACACACCTCTTTCTGAAAAACGTTGGAAAATACTGAAAATTTGCTCCCTCTCGAAATCCCCCAAAAATACCCTTAAAATTGAGGTAGCGATTAGGTTTAAAGAATGAAGCAATTGTAAGGACAAGGTTGATTTTCGGTGAAAATTTCAAGCATTTATCTTTTATAGATTCATCAGAAAAGTGTCGTCGGCTTATGGACAGAATTTTTGTTGATTATTCAATAATAAACCATTGTAATCGCCCAAGAAAGATTGTTTTTTACCCTCTTGAAATTTGATGTTTTACGTTTCAAGGCATGCAGAATTTGAATATCAAATTAAAAAAATTCTGTCGATACGCCGTCCGCCGTCAACACTTTTCCGACCAAACTATAATAGCTTCATTCTTGATATTTATGTTCACCAATAATCAATCTCGGTCTCACGACGTCCCAATTCTTGAACCGCATTGCTAGCTCCATTTTAAGGGTATTTTTGAAGGGTTTTGAAAAGGAGAAAATTCGTATTTTCGAACTTTTTTTTCGGACAAAGGTTTGTTTGGTATCGATTTCTATTGATTTATGAACGCTGACTCGAATGAGATCATCGTGGGGTCAATAGTTTTAATGGTTCTCGAGTTATCGCAGCTTTATTGTCGATTTTTTTAGGTTTTCAGAAATAACTCAAATAGCTCAAGGAGCTATAAAAATCTTCGACTAAACCGTAAGGCGAAAAGTTTAGCTATTAATTATAAAATTGATAAAAATAAAAATGATTACAATAATTACAATAGTTGTTACTGAGTTGTCCCGTATGGTTACCAATCTGTTTTTCGGCGGAACGTTCACAAAGGATCGGAATAATTAAGTACTATCACAAATGGATAGTTTTCTTAATTATTGAAGAAAAGGAGTAATAAACCACTGTACATTATTTTTGCTGAATTTTTTCTTGGATTCTACATGCCTTGAAACGTAAAACATAAAATTTTGTAGGGGGTAAGGAATGTTTTTGTTTTTCTTGAAGAATTACAATTTATTTTTTCTATTTTATTTTATTTTTATTTTTTGCATTTATTGAGGAAACAATTTTTACAAAATATTATAGCGTAATATTCAAAATGCTTCAGTTCCCAATAAGTAAATACTTGTGCCGGGAACTGGAGCTGCACCGAGCCAGTTAAACAACATCACGTTTAGATTATTCTGTCCTCGCCTATTTATAAACTTACGGTTTAGACTTTACAATTGTTACAAAAAATCTTACTTAATTTAATTTCTTCAACTTAATACAATGGTTTATTGCTGGCTATTAAACCAAAAATTATGTCCGTCCGCCGTTCTCCGTCAATTTATTTGCATTCCTGGTGTTTTTTAAGAGTTCTGCTTTCAAGTGGTCAGGGATAGTTAATTAAACTCAATTGTGCTCATGTAGACGGCTAGCGGATGTACGCGCTTTCCTCTATTTCGGTGCTCGAAGAAACTATATTATTGCATTTATTTTTTTACTTGTTGTTATTCTCTAAACGGGGGGGGGGACTACTCTAGTAGTTGGCAAGAAAGTGATTACCTTTGGCTTCAGTGGAGGGGCTTATGCATCTTCGCCATTTTAAAATCTTGACGGCTAACCCGACCAGGCCCGCTGTACGCACTGCTTTATTGGTTGTTCCCAAGCCATTTAGGCCCATTACAACCTTCCAGATGTTTGTTTATTTATTTCCAGGTCGTTTTTATTCTTGTTCTCCTTCTTTTTCCTCTTAAATTTGTGTCTTAGTTGCTCTCGACATTTCTAGGGTACAGCGGGCCGTCCTCTCTCTCTCCGGTATTAGTCATAACTTATACAGTTATGTCCGGGCTGGGCCACGCGGAGGCTCCGGATTTTCTAGGGCTTTAATTGAGAGAGAGGAATCAAGGTCATGCTGCTGCGTAAATCATCCTTGCTATAATTAGCTCATTGCAGCTCTGGTTCCATTGCTCATTGTAACCCGACCAGGCCGATTCGCTTGTCGACTTTCTGATGACGAAGCGACCGTGTTTCATCCTCCCTTCTCTTCCTCGTTGAAGTATCTATTAGTCGATACAAAGTAAACAACTGCACAGGTGCAAACCCTTCGCCCCTGCGAGCGGAGCTGCAAGCAAGCGAAGTTGCCAACTAGTCGGCTGAAGGCTGAGATTGGTGGTGGCAGAGCTGCAACGATCTCCAGGCGGAGCTGACTAGTCCGGTCATGACCATTCGACGGAGGTGATAGTCACCCGTCCATGGCAACGTTTTACGTAGTGAACCTAGAGTTTACGAGGGTTAATCATACACCCTAGCTTAGATTACGAGGGTGGATAAAATGGGAAATAAGAGGAAACTATACAAGCTACTGTGGCTGTCCCTCCACTGCATTTTAAAAGCATCGCCGGCAACGACGCGCGCCATAGCAACGGCTCAGATGTTCAATCGGAAAAGTTCGGTTCTTTTGTTCCAGAACTTTCTACTCTTCGCCGCGGATTCGTTTCGAGACTTTTTCACATTTTTTACGATAACATATTTTCAATATTTCAAATCTATTGGAGTCAATTTTAAATATAATTAATTTCGTTTGAAATTATTAATTAGCTCTACACATCATAGCTAAACTACAATGGTGGCCGATTTATCATTCTTGGACTCACAAAGGGTAGAATTTTTAGCCACGTCGCCACACCAGTTTTAAGGTTGTTTTCAGAGTTTTTCATACGGGAAAATTCATGTTTTAGGAATATGGATGTGTTAGGTATCAAATCAATAAATTTGTTAGATAGATGTGACCTTATCGGGTCTGACTGCTGTTTGCAGCGTTTTTCTCTACATGTTTCGTTTATTTTTGCGCAGGTTTACGAACTGGAGAGGCGGTTTAAACAACAAAAATACCTTTCTGCGCCCGAACGGGAACACCTAGCTAGCCTAATTCACCTTACACCAACCCAGGTAAATTATTCGTTTGAGATATAAATTTTTGGAACATCGTGGATTGAGATTTGATTCAGCAATGAAGAAAATCCAGAGACTTTACCGATTGCAGTATAGTAAATAGCATTCGTGCGTCAATTCAATTATTAAGTTAATAGTACTTATGTGGTCTCATTTTCTTTTACTAATGAGTTCGTTACATCCTAGCCGTATGAAATTCTTCACATTGCACGTTTTCATCCTCATTTTTCATTTTATTTGGAAGGGGGCATAAAATGCGTGATCTCGGAAGACGCTCCAATAACTATTCAAGAGAAACTATGTAAATAAATTTTATTCGTTAGGTTGTCGTCGCATTTGTTGTAGTAGAGGGGTTGTGAGGAGGAGAAAAACCAGGCCACTCATTCTCCGATTCTTTATTGTCTCGTCGAGCACTTTTGTCCATTCGGGCACCTTCAGGGCGACGTGGAGCCATAGGGTCCACAGCCGGGCTATGGGTCACACCATACTTCCGCCTTATGCGGTTTATTGACCATTTCGATTTTTACAGGCCGCGAAAAAACCAATACCTTTGACGCAGGAGGTTCATATAAATTATCCCATTTTATAAAACTTGGCTTGTATCGCTATATTAGGCTCACATACTGCACTTCCACATTATTAACCTAATTTCCATTCTTGGGTTCTCTTTGCTAGTTTCTCAATAACAGTTGTAGAGTAATAACTTGTGCCCTAAATACGAGCATAATGATTTTGTAATTGATTTTCCTGTGGCCGACTCAAACATCGATGTACTGTGTGATCTATGCTCATTACTGGTTTTTCTCACTCGAGCAACCATGTGGGATCTCACATGATGAGTTAAGTGCGGCGTGTAAAAGTTATCCATGGACAAAAGCTGTAGGTATTACTTGGTTTGTATTACAATTATGACTATTAAAATTTCTAAAGGTATTTCTCAATAACAGTAGTTTTACCTTCGTGTAAGCATAAATAATAAATAATTAAATATAAAGTTTTCAATCTTATAATCTCTTACAATTTGCTCACCCTTAATGGAAATACTCAGTAATGGGTGCGCACCGATTGTTTGTGAGCCGAACATCCTACCGCCCCCGAAGAATTGGGAATTGCGCCAATTGAAAGATGAAACGGTCTACGTTTCACCATTTCCCGAACACGAGTTGTTCTTGAAAATGACTCCATTATTTGCACGCTCCCGAGGCGAGTTTGGGGCAGTGTTAAGCACACCCTCTTAGCACCTCATTATCTCGCCGTTTTTAGCGATTGTTATTCTCATTCAAGCTCGAGAACCCCTCGAATCATTCACGTTGATCGTTCGTCCGTGAGCGGAAATCTTGAATTCAATCCCCATTGTTCCGAGTTCCCGTTAGTTAGTGTCATTCTCCTCCTCTGAACATTTCTCTTGCCTCTTTCGGCGACTTCTTCTCAATCGTCTCTTCAACCGTCGCTTTGTTTGTCACAACTGAGTAACTATTTCAATTTTTTTTTTTTTTTTAAATTTAGTTTTTTGGTTTATTATTCAATAATAAACCATTGTAATCGCCCAAGAAAAAAAAATTTCTAACCCCCCCTCAAAATTTGATGTTTTACGTTTCAAGGCATGTAGAATCCGAATATCCAATAAAAAAAATTCTGTCCGTCCGCCGTACGCCGTCCGCCGTCCGCCGTCCGCCGTCCGCCGTCCGCCGTTAGCAGTTTTCCGGCCAAACTGTAAGAGCTAAAAATTTGAAATTTTCACCAAAAATCAATCTCGGTCCAAGGACGGCCCAATTCTTGAACCAACTTGCTAGCTCAATTTTAAGGGTATTTTTGGGGGGTTTTGAGGGGGAGAAAATTCATATTTTCCAAGGTTTTTCAGAAAAATGTGTACGTGGTATCAAATTATATAGATTTTTGGACGCTGAATCGAATGAGACCATCACCGGGTCGATAGCTTTATTGGTTCTCGAGTTATCGCAGCTTTTGTGCCGAATTTGGGAGATTTTCACAAATTTGGCATTAGGGTATAACTCGAGAGTTCTTGGAGCTATAAAAATCGTTCTATACTCATTGGAATGGTCGTCAAACACTCTCTCCAGCTGTATCGTTAGGCAATAAGTTTAGCTTTTAATTAGGAAATTAAGAAAAATAAAAATGATTAAAATTACAATAGTTGCTATGGAGTTTTCCCCTATAGTTACCATCTGCTTTTCGGTGGGAATGTTCACAAATGATCGGAATATTTAAAATGACAAATGGATAGTCTTCTTAAATCAATATTGAAGCGAAATAATAATAAACCACTGTACAATCATTTGCAGCATTCTTCCTTGGCATTCACGAATTGCTGATCTGAGTTGCTGTTTTTTTATCGGAAGGAAACTCGGTTCCAGTACCGCAACATCTCGTTGGATTGAATTCTTAGCAGAAATTTGACAGGCACCCAAACATTTCCTCAAGCTGCCCTCCCTGGCTAAATACTGTTTGTCGGAGGAAAACTCCTCATTTTTACGTGAATTGTACAAAAACACCCCCAACTCAATATTGCAAATTAGGGGGCCCGCTTAACGAGGGAATGGAGATAGCAAGAGATCCAATAACGCTAAGTGCAGTGTATTGAGACGGTGCTAGAGTGCGCTCGTGCTGTATTATGGAGCATCTTGGGTTGCCAGGCCAAGACGCTACACATTAGGTTGTCGATGTATGTTGTACTCAATAGGCAAAAACACCCAATGGCAGAAAAATTTACTCATTCCCTGGACTGAGCAAATGGAAATGCTCAAACCTAGGACTGGGCAAACTAAATGTGTTCTGTTGGACATTGACAACTGAAGTTGAAAACCACGATTTGAGGTTGCACCCTCACAGGTTATTTCTTTTTTTATGCAACCATCAGTCTCATGCTAGACAGCTTCACGTTAAGCTACTCTGTCAGAATACAGTTTATTTGATTCTTAAAATAGTGCCTTAATCAACACAGTTCCATATTCCTATCAAGAACCAACATGTTCAATCCTAGGAATTCTTTTCCTTGTCGTCGTATTTTTTGATGTCCAAGGGGTGTGAAAGGGAGAAAAACCAGGCGAATCATTCTCCGATTCTATATTTAGCACTTTCGCCCGTTCGGGCATCTGCGGGCTCCAGCAAATAAAGCATAGGAGAATGAGTCGGCTGGTTTTGTCCTCCTCACACCCCCTAGAATTCTAGGATTGATCATTCATGACATGCACGGCAGCGACCCCTCTTCAGTTTTACATCACATTTAGTTGGCACCCCTACATGTTATAGTTTCTGCTTGTTTCAAGGTTATGTTAAGCTTTAGCACCGTCCTCAAACCTTCGTATCAATAATTTTCAATCAATCAATTTCTCAAATTAGCCGCATGTGTTCATTGTCGGAGTCGTCTACTTAGTATCAACAATTAGTACCATTATGTCTCCTCCACATTGTCGTTTTGAATAATATCCATAGTAATTAAAATTAATATCGGGCGTGGATTGGTCCGAGTTCGATCACGCTTGAACCCTGAGTCTATTATAATAATTATAATAATTATATGTCGCCTCTCCTCTCAGCCGGCGCCGCCAGATCTCTGACTGTGTATTTCTCGTCAAGCTGTTAAGCTCATCAATTGACTGTCCCGCTCTGCTCCTGCTCATTAATTTCCACACGCCGCAATATCTCACACGATCAGCAAACCTTTTTTACGTCCAGTCCACAACCACCAATTACCTCTTTAGTAATCCCCTTCTGAGAGCTCAAAGGCCCCTTAACATGATCGATTCTCTAGTTGAAATTGATATTTTCAACGGTTCGTTGAAGCATCTTAAAGGCCGGCTCTATGAATATTTTGTTACGACCAATTAGATATATATTATACTATTGTTCTACGTTATATATGTTTTCGGACTCTCTTCGGACTGTTTCCCATGGTTCTGTGTGCCTCTTGTTCGCGCCCGGTGTTGTGCAGGAGTTAAATCAAAATATAATTGCTAATAATATTTAAGAGGAAAAAAAATAATTTAATACAAAATTAATTAGCAATTTGTGGGGATGAACCCAAGGGAATAGGTAGGAGAAATGAGACTCCGATAAAATAAAGGTTACTTTTATTTAAGAAAGTTGATAATTAATGAAAGAAAATTTACTCAGGGTTTGCCCTCCTGCGCAGAAATGAATAACGGTACAAAACGATAATATTATGCAGTTCCTTCGAACGTCTGATCAGCACTGAGGGTGCACAGTATAAGTACTGGGAAAATAAATTATTACCTATCAGCCGGCAAGGAGGAAAGGATAAGAGGAAGGTACCCAATCGAAGACGAAGAGGCGGTGGCGACGGTTTCAGCCGTTCGCAAGAAGAAATGATGACGATGAAAGTGTAGGCGACGGTTTCAGCCGTTTGCGTGACGAAAGTGATGACGATGAAAGCGTAGGCGACGGTTTCAGCCGTTTGCGAATAAATAAGCGAAGCCGTGGTACGCAGGACAATGGGCCGATCGTCGTCAGGCCGGTACCTCGATACTGTTGGGAGAAAATACAACACATATGAGAACTGAATTTGGGTAAACTGATTTTCCTCTGGTTTTACGGGTTGTACTCACCGGTAAGGATTATTTGGACGGAAAAGTCGATATAATTTTGGAGAAAAATTCGGGAAGACAAGAGACGAAACGAACGCACGAGGCAGTAAGAAAGGAAAAAAAATCGCAGGTTGCAAGGAAGGAGCGTCGTCACTTTCCCGATTCCACTCACCGAGGCCGCGGTAGACATAAAGTGCGTCGTGAAGAATATTTGAAATAAATTCACGGCACAGTGTTTAAGTATTATTAAGTACCACTATATTATGTAATTGGGCTTTGCCCGTGTATTCTGAATAAATAAATAAATCATCAAACTACTTTCATTAGTCTGATCCAATCTTCGGGATTCCTGGCTGGAGGAAAGTAGCTTCTCAGGTTGAAATTCGTTCGGTATTAGAAAAATTATTTCACACTAGGTACAAAGGGTTCAGTGAGCTTGATTTTCTTACCGACGCCGTCGTCACGCAAGCTGTATTCAACGCCCATTTCATTATTTGGAAATGCAAAAACCAACCAAGATGCATGCCAGTCTTAATTTTCAGGGTATTTTGCGACGGGGGGGGGGGGGTATTTTTAGAGTTTGATAAGGACTTTTACGCCACAGAGCATTCGGGCAATTGACATTTATCTGGCCTTGACATTTATTCGGCCATTGGACGTTTTCAAAATGCTCAATCCCTGAAACAGGCTTGCCGCTCTAATTTTTTCGATCAATTCGATGATTGAACTATCCGGATTGAGCATTTTCATTTACTCAGTCCTAGGAATGAGTAAAATTTTCGGCCTTTGGGCGTTTTCGGCTGTTGGGCACAACATGTATCGACACCCTAATGTGTAGCGTCTTCGCCTGGCAACCCAAGATGGTCTATGAATTAATGTTGACTACAGCACGAGCGCACTCTAGCACCGACTCAATACACTGCACTTAGCTTTATTGGATCTCTTGCTATCTCCATTCCCTCGCTAAGCGAGTCGCCCTCGGAAAACAAGGAGCGATTTACTCTTTTGTCGACTGCGTTTCAGCAACCGTGAAAAAATCAATAGCTGTTATTGTCATTATTTCAAAAGCCTTTATCGGATAAAATAATATTGACGTTTTCAAATATTTATGAAACGGTTGGTAATGAATTGGTATTGGATGTTATGTTGCGCGGGCTCGAACGCAGCCAAGAATTCTTGGCTAAACGTTCGACGAGGCTATGGCTGGCTGAGAATGGCGGTTGTAGTGGTGAACTGTGCCTTTACCGCGAGTTGAAAGATTTCATTACGTAGCGGCTGAAAGCTCCCTCGATTCCGCTCCTGTTTGCCGTTCCACCCTCAATATTTACTTCCAACTGCGTCTACCAAATTACATCCCCAGCCACTAGCATCATCATCATCATCCGCTAGCTCCGTCATCCACTCAATACTTTCTTACCGCCAAGCCTACGAACCAACTCACGCAATTCTCAAAAGCTAATTTTAGCCATTCCCTCCTTCTCTCCCGTTTATTGCTTTTGCTCTGTATTTATTTTCCATAAGACAAAGTCGTCCGTTTCTCGCCGAGGTCGAAAAAGTACTGTACTTAAGAGAATGGAATACTGATCGGAGAAGCGGTAAATTGGGGAACCTTATTTTCCAATTCGAGACCGGTGCGAAGATTAAATATATACCTATAGAAAAACCTGTAGAACGGATATTCAAGGTTGGGGAGTTTTCGACATGCTAAATTTACTAATCGTCAGGAAAAATCGAGTTTAAGGCGAAACTAAAATGCCTCAATAGGAATTCTCAGCCGGACTAATGCTGGGATGAATTTGAATTGAATATACTATGAATTTCTTAATTCTTTAATTAATTATTCCAGTACTGGCCCTAACTTTGAAGAACTATCTGAACTATTGAAACAACCAAAGAGCAATCGCACCAACTGGGCTGAATGCCGGCGGTTAAAACAATTACCGAATTCAATTATTTAGCCTCCTCTTTTGGACGTCGGCTAACCTGAAAAATACTTTGGTCGCACGCGAAGGAATGGTTTTTAATCCCTTTGTTTATTTCATTTTAATTCTTTGTTTTTAAACGCAAGCTAGTCAGCTTAAAAATCGAAATTGCTAGACTCGTCGGTTTTTGGTCTATTATTCAATAATAAACCATTGTAATCGTCCGAGAAAAAAAACATTTTCTAACCCCCACAAAACTTGATGTTTTACGTTTCAAGGCATGTAGAATCCGAATATCCAATAAAAAATTTTGTTTGGCCGCCATACGCCATCAACACTTTTCAGGCCAAACTATAATAGGTGCTAGCTCAATTGTAAGGGTATTTTTGGAGGGTTTTGAATAATTTCCAAGGTTTTTCAGAAAAAGTTGTATTTGGTATCAATTTCTATAGATTATTGGACGCTGTTATCGCAGCTTTTGTGTCGAATTTGAGAGATTTTCAGAAATTTGGCATGAGGGTATAATTTGAGAGTTCGTGGAGCTATAAAAATCGTTTTATACTCGTTGGAATACTCGTCAAACACTCTCTCGAGCTGTACCGTTAGGCGAAAAATTTAGCTTTTAATTAGGAAATTAAGAAAAATATAAATAATTAAAATTACAATAGGTGCTACGGAGTTTTTCCCAATCTGTTTTTCGGTGGGAACGTTCACAAATGTTCGGAATAATTACTATCACAAATGGATAATCTTCATAAAACGTTATTGAAGCGAAGGAATAATAAACCACTGTACAATCATTTGCAGCGTTTTCTTCTGTATGTACGTAGTATGGGCAAACTAGGGATTGTTAGCGCCATGTTGACGAGTACAAGTAGAGAAGCAGTAAAGAGCTATGTTGAGATTAAGACATTGCTTAGCATTGCTTAACTATAGCAACCTCGCGACTGATAGACAAGGATCATTGGATCTCGAGACAGCTCTTGCTGAGTTTTCGAGTGTCATCCAGCGCGCGAATCAAGTTGCTCGAGTTGCTTTGAATTGGGCTTCACTCGAGAGCGCGGAAGGACCTTACCGAGGGTCATGAACCAAATAAACATTCAGCCGACGACAAAAGGTAAATAATGGATGGTTTTCTTATTTATTTCCGAGCTATCCGCAACCGAATCGCTATTTTAAATCGCCTACTTCATTTTTCCTCCTACAACTGAATTATATAGTAAATTTGAACTGTATTTTATTTCCCATGGAGAAAGAAAGAGAGATTATTTCACCAGAATTCCCTAGAGGAAGGAACAATTTTGTAGTATACAATAAATTCGGCGTTTATGTATTTACTAAGGCTTGATATAGTATAACATCTGACCAAAATCAGCGAAGTTTCTTCAGAAAAGGGTTGAAGGTGAACGGACAGAATTGTTGGGTTGAATATTCAATAATAAACCATGAAATCGCTCAAGAAAAAAAAATCTTACTCCCTCCCCAAAATTTGATGTTTTACACGTTTCAAGGCAAGCATTTGAGGGATAGTTTTTTACTTCCATGTTTACGTAGTAAATGGAAGTATTTTCAAGGGGAATTTAGCTTTTAATTTGAAAATTAAAATAATCAAATTGAATAAAGTTTTGTCATAGTGACCAATCTGGTTTTTGGTGGGAACGTTCACGAATGTTCGGAATAGTAACTATCACAAATAGATGGATCACTGTAAAATAATATGCAGCGCTTTTTTTTAAATTTTATTGGATGTTTGAACTTAAATGCCTCAAAACGTATGTGATCAAATCTTGAAGGGGTTTAGAAAAATTGTATTCCTAAACAATTCCATGAATAATAATCCAAAATTGCCCGTTCCATTTTGATAATCATTAAGAAATAATGCGGTCGATAAAACGTTCCATCATTAGTGGATACACGTGCTAGCGTGTGTATGTGGGCATTTATGCGTGCGAGTCGATGTAAGCTGGTGCGAAGGCCGGCTGCCGTGCACGATATGGCGGGGCTGACACAATCCGTGGCGCGCAATCGCTGCAGCCTGCGGTGGAATGATGTAGTTGTGTTGAAGTTGTGCAGTGCTGGTGGTGCTTCTGGTGCTGGTAAAGAAGAAAGGACGGAGGGATTTGAAGAATGGTGGTGCAGTTGGTAGGCAGGGGCTTTGTCGTTTCAAGTGGTTCGTTCGTTCGGCCGACGAGAATACGAGGGGTGCCTCGCTCGCCCCCTCTGATCCTCTGTTGCCCTCATTTTTACAACGGCCGCACAACGTTCTCGTATCAGGAAGTAATATTATTTGACCCGACTCGACGCCTTCGCTGGCTTTCTTCCTCGACTCGTATACTAATTTTACAATAACCGAGCCGTCACTACATTTTGAAAACCGGTTGCCCGGGACACGTCGTTTGTTAATACAATATTTACGACCTATTAATTATCATAATCATTGGCCATCACGATCGAATGCCCTACCTTGACTGCTTTTATAAAACCGCTGCAAATGATAGTGCTATAGTTTCCTTCCGACTTTCGCTTCGATTATGATTTAAGAATCATCAACCTACCGTATGATTGTAACAGTTATCAAGCCGAAAGTTGGTAAACGTTACTACCAACAAACCCGTAACTAAAAGAACTAATAAACTGCTTAACAATTATCATAGTTCGATTTTTTATTTTTGACTTTTCCTTTTCCAATGACTAAATTTATAGATTAAATTGTCCGCAATTGCTAGCATTCCAACGATTCTTATTGCTTCAGAATTTCTCGAGTTACATCATCATGCCAGGATTCTCTCATTTTCAAAAGTTGCTCAGAAATACACCAAGAATTGACCCCATTAAGGTCTCATTGATGTGACGTCCAATAATCTATAGAAATTAATACCAAATACACCTTAATCACAAAAAACGCTGCAAATGATTGTACTGTGGTTTATTATTCCTTTGCCTCAATAATGATCTAAGAAGAACATCCTTGTAAACACAGAAATCCTTCTCATGTTTCTTAATTCTTTCCCTAAATGTCCTACCAGTTGGACCACTTTGACATCAACTAGACTGGATTCATATATCGACTAAATCTTTAGCGAGCATCGTAATATTAAATTATTTTTAATCTTAAAAAAAACTTGTATTTCAGTCAAATTAATCTCTTGTCCTAGAACGACTACAACAGCTTTATGAATCTCGAGCTTATATCCTCACACTGAGTTTCCCAAATTCACGTCAACTCCTTACACAAGCTGGAGAACCATTGAAGCTATAAAATCATGAATGCATTCGAATTCGCTTTCGAAAAAATTGACGTCGAATCCGTACATGTTTTAAGGCTCTTGGAACACACGAATCTACTTCGACAATAAACTTCTCAACAGTATTGATAACAACATTAGCCACTATAACAACACCCTTAACATTGAGATAGCAACAATAAATGTGCAATTTAGCGCCTTTATTCATACATCAAAACTGGCAGGCAACACTCTTTTTCAACACTGTTCAGAACGAGAAGCTTTGATTCTGAGTACGGAATTTCTGAGTGCGATTTAATTCCCTCTAATTAAAACTTGCCAAAAAATGAAGAGAAATGTCGAAATAAATACTTGTATTAATTAGCCCCTCTTGCCGAGGGACGTTGATATAAAGTTGCGGGGCCCTCGCCGGATTTTGATTGGCTCGTTCAAATAAAAATAATTATAATCCTTCATTTCGACTCAAGCATTGCAAATCAGTGTCTGTTTGAGCATTCGCCGTTACCATGCAAACTCTTCGGCATCAATCTCAGATAATAAATACTCAACAAACCGACATGCAGTTGCTAGGAAAATTCGTTTTCCTCTTCCTTTTTTTCGATGTCAACGCCGTCAAATATTTTTCTAAATGTTGAGCCTGTAACATCGATTATTAATGACTACAACGAATTTGTAGAACCTTCTGCTTGAACAGGAAAATTCCTACTTCGTTTAACCAGAAAACCTAAAAATTTGTGAACTGAGGTGTCTCAAAAACCTGTGATGATGTAAGTTATTTTATTTACAACGAGGTACCTACCTAACCTTCAATTACAACCTTTTCAATTCGAACGAGTTTCTTGATTTTATAATTGGGAATACCAGTTTTTTTATTGGCTATATAATTGGCTATACTCGAATACGGAAGTACTGTGTGATCTATGCACACCACTGGTTAGATCAAGAGTGTTTGTTACCCGCCAAAAGATGGGTCTTCGAACTAAATAGTCCTGTGGAACGAACGTGCGGATAGCCAAATATTCCTCACCGCTAATCTAATAAGAGCAACAAGAAACCTCGGATTTAAATTTTCCGACGTTTTTGCCAGTTTCCGTCGAAGCATAATGATTCCTGTTCCTGTATAGTAAGAAAAGGTAGCCTGAGAGCGTATTTGCTGTGTTGCTTTTCAAATGAGCGAGAGTGCATATGACAATCGTTGATCAGTCGACAATCTTCAAGCCGCCCCCGCCGAGCAAGCGAGAGCAATTCTCCGCCTCCGTTCGCTATTATTAAGACTGCTTGCTCGTCACCGGTTCGCGAGTCGCGCCTTCCGAACGCGTACGACACCCGCTCGTCAACCCGTATCTATTGTTCTTTGTTAATTGGCCTCGTGCACACACATTTCTAATTATCGCTCGACAAAGACTCGGATGTCCTTCTCTCGTCACGCACGATTCGCGAAGGAGATGAATTGAGAAACGTGATGAGAACAAACACCACTTTCGATAGTGTCCCATCCTAAAGGGAACCCATCCGTTCTTTCTTTTTTAACGAGACGTTGTTTCGTGCGTATGACGATCATCTGAGTTGAGATGGAAGATACTTTAAACTGCGTAAACATGGAAGTGATAAATTGACCGAAGAAAATAATTGCTTACCCCTCTCCATTAAAAAACGCTGCAAATGATTGTACAGTGGTTTATTATTATTTCGCTTCAATATTGATTTAAGAAGACTATCCATTTGTCATTTTAAATATTCCGAACATTTGTGAACGTTCCCACCGAAAAACAGATGGTAACTCTAGGGGAAAACTCCGTAGCAACTATTGTAATTTTAATCATTTTTATTTTTCTTAATTTCCTAATCAAAAGCTAAACCTATTGCCTAACGATACAGCTGGAGAGAGTGTTTGACGACCATTCCAATGAGTATAGAACGACTTTTATAGCTCCAAGAACTCTCGAGTTATACCCTCATGTCAAATATCTGAAAATCTCCCAAATTCGGCACAAAAGCTGCGATAACTCGAGAACCAATAAAGCTATCGACCCGGCGATGGTCTCATTCGATTCAGCGTCCAAAAATCAATATAATTTGATACCACGTACACATTTTTCTGAAAAACCTTGGAAAGTATGAATTTTCTCCCCCTCAAAACCCCCCAAAAATACCCTTAAAATTGAGCTAGCAAGTTGGTTCAAGAATTGGGCCGTCGTAGGACCGAGATTGATTTTTGGTGAAAATTTCAAATTTTTAGCTCTTATAGTTTGGCCGGAAAACTGCTAACGGCGTACGGCGGACAGACAGATTTTTTTTATTGGATATTCGGATTCTACATGCCTTGAAACGTAAAACATCAAATTTTGAGGGGGGGTTAGAAATTTTCTTGGGCGATTACAATGGTCTATTATTGAATAATAAACCAAAATTGGTGATATACGTTCCAAAAAATCACGAGTAAATTTCATTCTATTAAGCCTGGAAAACTGAATTACCTTGTATTACGAGTTGATCATCAAAAAAGTCCACAGCAAAATGTTCTCTCGTTTTAAACGTGGTATACGTAATCAGTTCCAATTCGTAGCACGGTGTCTACCTTACGTGAAACTACGAACTATTGAATAATTCAATTATTCACTTCTTCAAGTTTAAATGTAAAAAGAGAAATACACTTGCAATGGAAGATTGATCATTCATCGGAACTACTCATAATAATCCTCTCAGTATAAAATAAATGTTATGTACGATGATTGAAAAAGTGTAACATTTTTTCTGCAATAGTTGTGCTCAAAAATAAGGTTAGAGGGAGCTGTATCGTTTCAGGATTGAAAAAACATAATACATGTATCTTAATGCGTTTAATAATAACGCGAAAGAAGTTACAAGCAGACATATTGAATAACAAAGAGACCAAGGTGTTAAAACACTTAGAGATATAACTTGATAGGGGTTGCTTGTCGCTATATCACGCCCATCAGATTGTACGATGGCTCTTAGCTTGTGCGTTGCTTGCGATGGAACAGGATTACAGCATTTGGCCATCATAAACCGAGAGAATCCTCTGGTCAATCGAATAGACCTCCCGTCGTTCGACTCGATTATGCCTCTCAGACGAGCCCATTCATAACGTGTTGTAATCCGCTTTTCATTTCTTTGCTCCTTTCTTGGTCCTACGCAACCTGTCGAACCTTAAATAAAGACAATTGAAAAATAAACAAAAAATTCGAAAACATTTTATAACGCTTTTGAATTTCACTAGTCTAGAGACTTTGAGATCTTATTACCTCTTCCAGGTACAGTATAACAGTTCACAACGAGAAGCCCTGCTTATCTTGAAATAGGGGCTTTGATTTGTTGGCTTTTCCAGGCGTGACCAACCGTGCAGCGGATACAATAGGAGGTCACTGTGTCCCAAACGACTATGAAATCGTAAGGTGTGACATTCGCTCGTGAGCAAGACGCCCTCTTTCTTTTATTTTCGGTTACGCACAGATTTTTTCACGTTAGGGAAAAAACAGGCACCAATCATGGTACCCACTCGCCCTTCAGCTAAATGGAGAGACCTCAGCTGAACGGAGATTAAAGCATTCTCAACAATTATTCCAGCTTTTCGGCTCCCAGTGCTTCATTTATTTAAATCGAGATAATGCCTTTATGTCCGACTAGGGGCTGCGCGCCCTTGGCGGCTCCGCCGCAAACCCCTTGTCGTCAAGCTCCGCCCCCGCGCCACCCGGCACAACCTGTCGGAGGGGCTGCGGCCCCAAGGTGACTAGAACATTTATACACCTTGCTGCGGCCCTACTGCCGTGCCTTTCCTCAGTCGGAGGTAGTGTCCTTATCACTACTATATAGTATTTATTTATTTTTTTTTTTCAACCTACAAAAAGAAGTAATGCGACCACCTGGAGAAGAAAAATACTATATAGTAGTTTATTTCTGTATGAAGAGGTGTAATTTATAGTTTTTATAGTAGTTACTATAATTTGGCATGAAGGTTCTCGTGGTTATGTATCATAAAATATTGGGTTTTTCAACTTGCGCAAAGTTTTAGCCGAGGTAGACAACTTTAAGTTTCTCAAGATTTGTAACTTGCGCAGTGGATAACTTTAACAGAAAGTCGTCAATTTAGATGTTTGAATATACCAAAGGATAGGTAATTTAACTGTCCACATTTTCCCCACGGCATGTACCTATCCATTTTTCGACCATTTGTACGTTATTCAACAATATTAGTAGCGTATACACGAAAAGATCCCATTTTTCAACTTTGAACATTATTTTCATCAATTTACTGCATAAGAAACAAAGATTGGAGCATATATTATTGATACACCTATCATCAACTACCATTATGCTGAATTGGAGCGAATTCGAAGCCAAAAAATTTTTCACGAAAAAATCAAGGGATACACCTGCGATTTTTATGAACCGATCAGTTAACGATTTTTTACTCGTCTCTCAATAAAGATAAAAATCTGAAAATTTCAAGAAAGTTGTATCTTACCCTGAAGTATTTTTGTTATTTTTTTCAAATCACGGAAAAATCTGCAAGTGGTCCAAAAAAATACGTTTTTGAAAGCTCGAATATTGGACTTTTACCGTGATTTTCGGGGTCAAAATGGATGTGAATCAATTGTTTTATTACGCAGAAGTCTTCATTTGAACGCCTTACACACGTACATTGCAAAAAATTTGGCGAAAAAAATTCAAATAGCGCCACAGAAATTATTTTCTGTAAATCGAGTTTTTCAAGCTTCGCTGGCAGCGGAAAGGGTGAGAAATTAATCATTTGTTTTTAAGCGATTTTGAAAGCTACTCTTATAGAAAATTTAACGCTGAATCCGAATTTGACGTCAAAACTGCGGGCATTTGACGACAACTATTAATTTCTCTCGTTTGTAGTGCCACACCGCATTGGTAAGGTTGAAAAATTAAATTTTTGTTTTCTAGCGAATATCAAAGCTCTTCTCATAGGAAATTCAACGCTAAATCCGAATTTTACGTCAAAACTGAGGAAATATGACGACAACTATCAGCTTTTACCGTTTTTAGTGTTACACAACTTTTATGTATTTCAATCCTGAAAATCTGTTGCAAATACTAACAGTACTGTTCAATATTAATTTATTACTCATTCTTACAGGAAATTTAACGCCGAATCCGAAGTTGACGTTAAAACGACGGAAATTTGACGACAACTATAAGTTTCTCTCATTTTTAGTACAACACCTTTGTTATGTTGCAAAATCAACGAACAAATTCCTGTACTTTTCCGTTGAAAGAACTTACCCATGAACAAAATGCGCTCACAAAATCATATCGTCTTGTGAGAATTTTCCGAGAAAATCGCGAAAAACGTGGTTTTGTAAAATGTCAAAAATTTACATAAACCTTCTTCAAGAAAAATCTAAATCGAAAAAAGGGCAAAAAATGTATTCAGGAGTTTTGATTCAAATGACGATTATAGTATCAAAAAATTTTCATCGTTTCACAATTTCGCTCTAGCCGTTTGAGTTTTTTCAAAATGGAATTTCAAAGTTTCGGCCACAGCCCGATCCTCCCGACCCTAATGAGGAAACGTTCGGAATTCGCCTGGCTACAACTTTGTAATGCGTTTAGTATATACGAAACGCGATAGTAAAACCGCTACGGCGCCCAATAGCTGTTTTATTTATGTCCGATGAACTCAAGACACATCTTGCCAAGAATGGCGCCTCTGCTAGCCGACCAAATACTGTCAGCCCTTGCGGTAACAGCCAAGTAGAGCGGTACGATGGTATAGTTAGGCGAACGATTCAGCCACTAGCTAAGAGAGATTTTGATTTTTGAGAGATTTTGAAATCCACAACTGGGAATCCGTCCAATCCATGGCCTTGCATTCCGTCATATCCTTACCGTGGACCTCCGTAAATTCAACCTTACACAATCTAATGTTTCTTCGTCTGTGCAATGACGAAGCGATTTTTTTTTGTCCGGTGTTGAAGCGTCGACACTGATCAAGCGACCTGGCGGACGAATTAGAGCTAATCGAAACATTGAGTTCCGACGTTATTACAATTTATTCCGTACTCTGGTTTCTCGAAGAAAGCGTGATTGTTTGCTCTCATTCGTTAGTCACATTTAATTGATTATTAATACGATTAATGAAAACGAAACTCAAAAACGAACAGGTGCCTATATTCAGTAGTGTCAGATATTTTGAAGTGAAATAAATAGTGAGCCTATCTGTAAATCGCCCTGGGAATGTAGCGTTTGGGCGAGCCCCTATTAAGTGATCAACTAAAGAGGACACTTACTTAGTGTTTAGTTCTTAAAATGAATCTGTTCTCGCAGAGCTATCCGGTGCATCACTATCGTGGCGCTTAACTCATTAAAATGACAATCTTCCCGGTTGAACGAGTTTCCAAGTTGAGCCGGTGAAACTTAAATTTCGCGTATATTACTACTAACTTCTATTGAAATTGATCCCTTGGCGTTTCTGTCCGTCTTGTTTCTGTTCTGAGGAAAAACCGGAGAAAATGTTCTATTCAGATATCACCAAGTCGGACTTTTTTGCCTTTTGTATAAAATTTAGTCGAAGGCAAATAGAAAACATCGTGGACGCGACGGTATTCATGAACTACTGAGCTACCACTCGTTTCAACGACTCTTGTTTGGAGCACTTTCTCAATAAATGGCGCGGCGCTTCCACTTCACCACCCTCTTCGCTTCCCTCCCCTTCACCCTCTACCCATTTCGCGAGGTACTCTCAACCTTGAACACTTGAACCCCTCTTGTGGAACGCACGAACCCTTCCGTCTTTATACTTTTCTCTACCTACCGTATAAGTGATGCATCGGATTATAGTCATGTATGCGCGCGAACATGAGCTATCTACGGATCAGTATTAGCTATTGAGTGTATCAAATTCATCACTGAGACGAATAACTGTCATTTTGAATTTCCAATTATGCAGCTAAATCAATCGTTCAACGTGGATGAAATTGGATTTAGAGAAATCATTTTTACTTCAATGCTTACGTAGTGAATTGAAGTGTTTCCAGTCAGTAAGGAAAAAAAACCTCGCAAGTCACAGTGACCTCCTCCTTTTGAAGTCGGTTAATATGAGACTGATCATATGAAGATATTTTCGACCGGGAAATGGTAAGAGCACCAGTGGTTGCCAACACTTCTCAGTTATTGGCCACCCATTTTTAATATTTCGATTTCGAAAATCCAATTTACAATATTTTTAATACAATTTTCTTGCACTATTATTCTTATTAATTAAGAAGGCAGTGGTGAAATTGTTATTATCTCATAAAAAGGCAAAAATACCAATGTCAGCGCAACTGAAGAAGGGGCCATCGTCCCACACGTAATCCTATAAGCACACATAATCCATAACCCATTCATCTTTTATTTTTTTAAATTTTTTTGACAAAAGATCAAACTATTAATGAGGACGTGGTCAATAACAGATACAAGGATGATAAGATGTATTAGTTACTGAGCACAGTGACTATTACCTACTAAAACAGACGTCATTTCAAATGTACTAATTGCTGGTCATTTATTAATTCCTGTCTTTTCTTAGTACGGACCACATTTTTGAAAGTCTAAATTGAAATTTTCAAAAAGTAGAAGTACCTATTGTGGAAGTGGATCGGCAATTGAGTGGCCGTGGAATACAAATTTTCTCTTTTTTAATGTTTGATTACTCATAAAGCCCCCTCCTACGATTGAAACATTGTTGACATTAAAGCACCACTCTCTAGGCGATCAATTTAATAGCTGGAATAAAACTGACCATTATTATAACTCCAAATTTTTGCAAAATTGGTATTAGATATGGTTAGCCTACGAAAATCAAGAAAATAAAAAATAGTATCAATTCAAATTGAGTACAGTATGACAAGAAACTTCTCCAACTGGCCAGATGATTCCGATCCCATTTTATTATTTTCCCGTTACGTTATGTATTGTGATAATTCGCGGTCAATGTGATGATATAACCATCGGTATAGCAAAAAGTTGAACTCAGTTTTCCTTTGGTTACAGGTGAAAATCTGGTTTCAAAACCACCGGTACAAATGTAAACGACAAGCCAAGGAGAAAGCGATGGCCGAACAGAATGCTCAAAACCAGGTAAACTATTTCACGTACTTTAAATTAATTCGCAATTCCAGTCAGTCCAGTAAACAATCATCTGTGAAACGTTTACGCGGACATCATCGTTTTATTTTTTCTCTTTCTTCAAATGAAAATAGCAAAAAAAAAAAAAGTTGCGTGAATAATGCGCGAAGTTTATGCCCCAAGGAACCAAGGAACGTGTGTAGCAACTTACTTATTGCCTATTGGCAAACAGAGCAAACTGTCAGGGCTGCGTTCATGTCAGAAGGGTTTCATGTTAGTCAGTTTTGATTCGGAGGAAGTCGGTACGTCTGTTTCCGCTCAACCGACTATGATGTGTTGGGAGTGGTCGAACTCGTATTCCACTCAGACTCAGTTAGATAACGGACATTTGCAAATTCGTCTGAACGCATCGAATTTGAGAGTTGGGCGCCGAGCCCGACACTCGAATTGCCAATTAGAAAGTAAGTGCAGTAGGAAATATAGGGTCGTAAACCTAATGGTTATAAAAAGCCCCGATAATGCCTAAATAGGCGAAAGTGCTTGGGACCCAATTAAGGAAAAAAGAACGAGTCAACTGGCGTTGCTCCCTCTCAACCAAAGTGCAAGATACAAGAGATTAAATACGACAACACGAAAACGGAAATATAATTTCAATCGATATATATTTCGATGGCTGCTTATTTAAGTAGTTTGAAATGTGGAAGAAAGCTATTTTCTATCCACAAGGAACGACAACATTCTGTTCCACAAACGTCCAAGTCAACCAGGACCAGGCTGTCTCGTCTCTGTGAGCATTGATCTTCGAATGACCTCAAACTAACTTGTATTTTAGATGAGTAATGTCATTCTTCGCTAAAAACGATACGGATTCCAGGGGTCTGGCCATGTTTATTGCACGGTAACCTTCCCTCTGGTAGGTCTTTCGTTCGATTCCTGTCTCTTATGTATTAAATACTCACGGAACAATCATAGTTTTGTTTGCGTATTATGTTTTCACAGGGAGGAAGCTCGCCTAGACGAGTAGCTGTTCCTGTACTAGTTAAGGATGGCAAACCTTGCGGCACCGGCAGCGAAAGCCGTCAGCAACACTGCGTAAACCACACAAACAGTCAGCAGCATAATCAGCAGCTGATCTACCAGCGACAGCAACATCATCAGCAGCAATCAGCCAACATGTGCCCATCTTATCTGCCTTTACAAACCAGAGCGTGGTAGTTCTTTTCGGATAGAACGAACTTTAGCTCCTCTTGAAAGCCAAACGACGCGTGGAGCAGCCGCCGCGATCGCCAGGTGCAACAATCATCGTTAGATGTGGATCATCAATGCTGCAATAGTGGCACCTACGAGCTCAGCGATTACCATTACGATTACATTGACTACACCTAGAAGTAACTATGAATTAGGAGCCATTGAACGTAACCATGATTATTCTAGAGAGAAATCAATTCTTTTCCAATTCTATTCCAGACAATCGCTAAATTTAGAGGAAATGTCGAAATCGAGGAGAAAAGGACTGCGATGAAAGAAGAGGAATAGGATTAGAAAAAATCAATTTTTTGTACAACTGTCGAAATTTCTCTTAGCTTGTTTGGAATTCGTTCGCTTAGTTCTGACAAACGTTCATCCTAGCTCCTGAAATGGCGTGGTACCTAACTCTTTACTCAGGAGAGACTCTAGCGGGGATCAATTTGTGTTGTGAAATTATGTTGCTTTCAATCGCCAAAAACCTTCAGTGGTAGGAAAAAACATGCGCAATCCTAGCTCTGAGCATTGCCATTTCGAAACAAAAGATATATAAGAATATTATCATGGCAATGCTGCTCGGGCTTTTGGCAACCGCGCAAGCTTTCCAAATAGCATCCCACAATATGTAATCACGTTTTTAGGTTTAATCAGTCTCATGTTCCTGGTCGTGCGATTATAATTTATTTACTTTGAATCCTTCAGTAATTTGTTTATAATATTATGCATAAATATTTTTCCATCATCACACAGTTCAAAAACGAAGTCGCTCTGTTTTCGTGTGCCAGATGATGATTTACTTTCGAATTTTAATGCTGTAATTCGAACAGATTCTGATTCACCCGTTGGTTTGGGCTATTTATTTTTATTTTTTCTCTCTCAACGTTTCCAATAATAATAGCCATTTTGATCTTCTGCAATGAGCTCGTACTTGACAAATGTTCGAGTATTAAGTGTTTTCTCGGACAGTTGTTGTCCGATGGGCGCTAGAAGTACTCAAAACCAACAAATTGGGTGTACCAGAATTTTTTTTTTTTTTTTTTTTTTTTTTTTTTACGACGATAGCAAATGAAACTGCTCAGCCCTAGGTTCGGTATTTTTCACTCTGGCCTTGTTTTCAGGGATAGGCTAGAACGTTATCGATTGAAACCGGTGTCAAACCCTTGTTTGTACTCGGAGTTGCATCAGTCGGTAAAAACCCGGTTGGGAAAATCCATAGATGAGCGTGACCTCCATGTGTGACCGCCATTATTTTTATTTTCCACTCTGAGTCATGCCCATTATTCATTTCGGATAGAGTTTACCGGCTATCTTGAGGAAAAGGAAATAATTGCGCGAAACTTAACTGCGCTGTGCTGGTTAACTTTGAAATGGACTTAAACTGCTTTTTCTAGTCAACTACTTGAAGAAATGTTCTGTGTAGGAAACGGTCGTCTAGCTATCTTCTTTTCTTGTTCCGCTACTATAGCTACTTACTCCAGCGAGTTGCAAGGTAAAGGACGAGGTGTATTTTGCCTCGTGAGATCTTTTCTTTAAGCACTTTCGGCCCAAGTGTGAGCCTCTTAAGTAAAATGTCTTTTGGAGTGTTGCTTTTAATAAATACGCCTGTCGTGGGTCGTTTGAGTAGGGTTTGACTTGTAACATGATTTCTCACAATAGTATATGTCAGGGTCAGATTCTGTCTAAATTCACCTTCTCACTTGGCCGTCCACTTTTTCTCTATGCCGTACCAAAACGTGTGAATCACTTGAATTTGTTATCTTCGTCTGGTAGATTCCTGGAGATCCGGGGAATTTAAACTACGTCCAATCACATATGAACAAAATTATTATATTACAAAACCAATAAAACAAAGCCCAAGCAACTTGCAACTTTATACGAATTTAGCTGACGCCCGCGCGAAGGTTCCGAGACGTGCTGGAGTGATTTCGTCCACGTACCTTAGTCGCGAGTGTTCAGGTGTAGACAGTGTTGCCAGATCATTTTGCTGTAGGAATCATGATATTACATGAAGTTGACCAAAGATGTTACCGCGTTATTTAAAGTAGTAAAATAAAATCAATTTGTGGCTTTACATGACAATTGACGTGAAATCAAAATCTACAACTCAAAATAGGGGTTCCTTCTAATAATATTGTGGGAATTCACTCTAGTGTTGATTTAAAACTGTCTTCACTTATTTTCATCCAAGTGAAGACAGGTGTTTTTTGTGTTTTAGGAACCAACAATTTTTGAAATTTGGGAAAATAAATTCAGTTTGGTATGGTGGCAATTACTCGCAAGATAGTCTCATTCATTTTAAACCAACAATTCACTCAAACGAGAAGAGAATTAAAAAATATAAAACCGAATTGGAAAAGAGAGATGAGAGTTGATGTACCCTTGCGTACGAGCACTGCTGCGTGATTTCAAACCAGAGAAAGAAGTGTGAACAAACCAAAAACCGAATCAAAGTTATTCCGTTCAAATGCTAATACGACTACTCCAAATGACAGCGATGACTGGACGAGAATTCGTGAAATTTGGCGAGGGGAAATAATGCTGGCCGTTTTTCAACGCTTCTGGTAAATTTTGTAAGCAAATCAAAACTAATTAGGTACACGTTCAACTTTATTGGAGAGTTTTAGTGACTTTCGCGTACTTTGTTAAATCATATATCTCTAATGGTCACAACAATCCGCCGTCCACAAGGCGGTAACCATAAGAAACGTATGATTTAATGAAGTAACCAATACTCCTACGTTTAAGTTTTCAAAAAATGCAAAATGCACTAAAACTCTCCATTATTTGATTGATGCGCGCAATAACTCAGATTGACTTTTGTAGGATTTTTTTCTATCATTTACTGATGCGGATTGAGGTCAGTGAAATACGGATCTAATTACTCCAATGGTCAAGAAAAGAAGCTTTGAAAAACCCTGTACTTCTGAACGGTTACGTTCAATTGCCGTATTCTCAGTATACTTGATACGTTTTAATTTATTATGCCGTACGGAACTAAGTGGTCAAGTGCTGAAGTGGAAAAATGATGCCATAAAGATAAGCTTTCGTAGCTTTGTGCGGCTGTGCAACGGCTGGCGGGCTGAGCGCTGCTGACATCAGCCCAATATAAACTGCAGCTGTTTCTATCTGATTGTTACCTCTTGCTCGGTTCCGAGCAAGGAATCGTCCAAAGGCGTAGTGTGAAATGATTTTGTTGTAAACAGGTTTCCACAGCCTTACTAATAATAATAATAATAATAATAATGAAATAATAATAATTCTTATTATGTAAATTATAACCGTAATCAAAGTATTGTCGATTTTGTAAAAAAAAAGAAGAAAAAATGTACGCGCGGCTCGTGTGAACCGGATGAGAAATACGAGTATTGAACCGATATCAGCGTATCTCATCGCCAATGTAAAAATAGTAGCGTATTTATGTTGAAAATGTAATAATATGTATTAGATTGGGGTTCATTTTGTTTGTCATAAAGTGAGTTCCAACGGAAGAGAATTCGTGCACGATACCTTGGCGTGAGTGAGTAGAAAACTGTATATACATGCAAATTGTCAACGTGAATAATCAGTTTTTGATAAGCAGTGGAGAATGACGGACTCTCGCCTGATATTGCAACTGATAAAAACGAAGACTTCAAAAGGCGCATCGAATTAAAAGTAAATACCCTGTTAGAATACATCATTTTTTAGATCAGCTCTGTAACTTATCTGAATCATTATGGTGATGAAAAATTCGGCTGAAATCCTACGTTATATTATTTATTTTTCTCAACGCTGATTAACTTATTTAAATGTACAAGGTTTCTCGAAAAAAATAATAAGATAAGATACGAGCATTGTATTGAGGCTCAGTGCTGATAGGAAGACTAACTAGCATTGTCAACAATTAGAGTAATCAACAAACAAGTCAGCATAAAAAAAAAAGAAAAAAAAAAGTGAATTTACCATTTTAAAGAACTTGAAAAGGCAAATGACGAACGATTCGCTCCAGGAGAACTGAAAAATTTAAATAGAAATAGGTAGGTACTACATATATTTCTTATTTCCCTATAACTGTGCTGACAGTGGAGAAATATTATCCTGTAGTTTTCGTTTTGATTTTGCTCTCTTCTAATTTAACGAACGTTTTCGTTTTTATTTAGAAATTATACACAGAAAAACCCAAAACTTTTGATTTCCAAGCCTGTGCTGGGTGGCCCACGAGGCTCTATTCTTTCAATCCTACTAGCTGTGGGAGTAAAAAATACATAGGTACCTTTCCCATTCATCTTAACTTCGTTCGTCAAATTCAAAAATTACGTCCGTGGCAAGATTTATCTCTTCTGAAATTCTTCGAACATGCTTTTCTCTAAAAACGTTTCTTTTTTCTAGTTCCGTTCTATTCTGTTATCCAATAAATAACAAAACCGTCGATTTTACTGAAACTCATGATCGAGCCGACGGCAGTCCAATTCTTCGGCCAGATCGCTCCTTCGATCCACGGAGATTTTTTAACGACTTGAGTGGAAAAAAAATCCGCGTTTTTCAAAGTTTCTGCTCCTAAGACATGTTCTGACAGAATGATAGATGCTCAGAACAAAGTATGTTGCTTGCAATACGTTTATGCCTGGGCTGCCTCTGCTCTAGAAATCCGCTCTTCCTTTTTGGCTAAAATAGTTTTCGCTAGATGCTCTATTGTCGAAATGTGGAATGAAAATTGGACTTATCGCTTACATTACTAACATGCTCTTACCTCTTTTATTTACACTTATGAACAAATGACGACGATTATCGTAAAACGACCGTACCAATTCCCCAGCCCACTAGAACCGTTCGCAAGTTAGCGAACCAGTTCGCACAAAAACGGCGCGAATCTGGTCTAAAAATGTTGAAGATAATAAGGTTCTTATGTAGGAGAGACGAAAAAATTATACGCGAAGCAAACAGCAAATCGTACTAACGCGATAAAAATGAAGAAATGATGAAGGTTCCTAGTAAGTACTGAAGCAATGAATGATTCACACGGTGTAGGGACCAAACTATTGTGACGAAGAGCCGTTCTCTCGTGATGTACAATATTATAACTTCTAGTCTTCTTCAATGTATAGAAAACTACTTTGTATGGTCATGTATTTTTTTTTTTTTTTAAATATAGACATACTTATATCATATAACTGTATTGCTTTAATATGTGGTACATCTGTAGTGATCACGGAACACGAAGATCTACAGATTATTTCTCAGTTGAAAAATCGGCGAGGAGCGTTGGGAACATTGAACATTCTCAAAACGTACGAGAAAAATAAACTTAGGTGATAATTTGAAGATTTTTACTATTGGGCATGTAAATAGTTACGTTGATTATATTGTCCTTGTTGTAAGGGATGACATGAAAATAATGAAGTAATTGTAACTGTTGTAAATACACGTTTGGCATTTGATTATACGACATAATATGTCATTCATTCGTCAGTTGAAGAGTTGAACGTGAATAATGAAGGTAAGTAACATAATATCCTTACGCTTATAAGTGCATTCTCAGTTCAGCAAAAAATGAAATAAAAAAAAAAAAATATGCTGGTCATGCGGTGGGCAACTCGTTCGATAAACATATTATGTAAAACCGATGGTTTACGAAGAAATGGATGACATCCGAAATTTTTTCGGTATTACTTGTTTTGTTCTCTTTTGAAGTTAATTATTTTTCATCTTGCAAGAGTGTTGTTTTTAACAATCGAATGGTTATCGGAGGATAAATTAGAGCGGAGATTAATTTTTTCGGTTCAACAATATGCTTCAACCAGTTTCTTCATGGTCGAAAATAGCTCTTAGTCAAAATATCAATTACCATTTACAAATCATAGCTCGAACAGCGTTCAGTTCGTGAACCACGGACTCCCTGATGAAAGGTTCGGTGTTGTGTGGGTTGGACTGCTACTTAATATTGTTCTTTAGTTTCACAGTGATCCGAGCGAAGCCAGCGTCCATTTTAAATTATTCTGATGAGAGTTGATGGTTTTGAAAGGTTTCGAGGGTGCCTAGGCGTTTCTCCAGATTGAATTCGACGAGGTTGTTTTCGCCACTAATCATTCCTTCAAGCAATGGTCGTTTCCTTCGACAATTGGACGTATAAAATGCTTAATCCCCGAAACAGGCTTGCCACTCCACTTTTTTGATCTATTCGGGGTTTGAGCATTTTCATTTGCGTATTCCTAGCGGGTGAATGTTTCGGCCATTGGGAGTTTTCGCCTAGCGCCTACAAAAAAAAAAAAAAAAAAAATAAATAAATAAATAAAATAATAATAATAATTAAATCTGGAGCTTTTTCACGCTATAGAACCATTTACAATGGCCGCTCAAGTTAAAATCATAAGGAAGGTTAACCAGCAGGATATTTTCATTAAGCTAAGTCTGAAACAAAAGAGATTTGACTAGATACTTTGGGAATGAATAGCTGTGTGAATAAAAATTGGGTCCCCAGCTGATGTAAAAAATTCTTTTCAATAATGTGAAGGTTATTAACACTGCATTTCGAGACTGCCTCGAGTGACGAATATTCCTACGAGTATGGTATGATTTCAAATACTTGGCCTATACCATCATGTCGGAATTATTACCATCGCCATTACTTACGCCATCATTGACGCAGGAACTAGAGAATCTTTACGCTTTCGACTTTATGACGTATATTTCAATTCGGTGTTCAAAAATCTGTTGAAGTACAGATAAAAAATGCTTCAATCCAAATACAATTATAAAAACTTTAAATGCGGGTTGTGATCTAGCTGAAGAATTTTCCCAATCTTGATTTAAATACGATTTTCGGTGAACATTTCATGCGCGCAGATCGACAAGTTTTCTCTTATAAGCGCTACAGAGGAGTGGACAGAATATTCGTCGACCACTCTCTCCTACTATGCCGACGTGAGATCACTTCGACAAGAAATTGAGTCATGTGGGAAAAATTAAAGACAATTTGAGAATACTCACGCAAAAAATAATTTAAAATATTTAGGTACTTATTGATTTGTCAATTCACAGTTACCAATATGAATAATAGTTGGAAATGGCTCTAGCGAATGATAAGTTGATTAGAGCTTCCCGAAAACCGATTGAAGGATAGACTGTTGGGAGTAACGAACCAGTGTTCAATCAATTTTAGCGTTTTTGTAATCTTCCAGTTACAGTTGAGTGTCATAATTATGAAAAATCCTGCGCCAGCAAATATTACAATTTTTGCTAACATCTTCACAAAATACCTCATTTATGACGAGTTAAAATGTTGGATGACGGAATAAAAATAGCAACATGGCATAATGAAAGAAAAAAAAAAAAAAAAAATTAAACACAAAAAGCAGGTCCTACGACATTCTTGAATTGATCGACTCGCAGCTGCTGATGATCAACTCTTATCACCATCGGTTTGAAGTTAACGACGAAGAACCAGATGATCCTTCCAAGAACCATTTTGGTTGAGGTAAGCATTAGAACCAATAGTTTGATTTAGCAGGAGAAAATACACACAACTTAGGCACTACTTGAACGCGCTTGAAAAAAAGTTGGCGAAGCAAAAGTTCTTCAAATTTGACGTTGGACCCGAATCAGCCTTAAAAGATTGGTTTCTAATTTGACATAATGAAGTTGGAGCTCTTTCAGCATATTGGCACGAATGCGCCGAGCGCGCAAATGCCATATTTTCAATGCATTGATCAAAAAGAGGCTGGGTTTACTCCGAGAAGATTCATAACTCTCGAATTAGCGGACATAAAAAGGGTGTATCAGGCTACATTTAAATATTGGTGATTGAAAAGTACGTGAAGGGATAAAAGCCTATGGGGCACAGACTACGGTAAAATATAACTATATTTATAAAGCATCCATGGTGATGATGCTTTAACTTCTGATATCAGGTTGTGGTTTCTGCTATTGGAAGTGAAAAGCTTGCTGAAATCAAGTTGAGAATTAGGTACATTATCAATCGTATTTTCGCCAATTTTAATTTAAGGCGGTATAAGTGATACAATTAGATAAATGAATGCCAGAAAAAGATACGGGTTTGAAGGCTAAAATTGGGCTATAATGTAAAAAAGTACAATTAATTTCTTAGGCTACAGTTAGGTTAAAGGACTTGTGCGCTACTTTTTGGCAAAAGGGCGGATAATTAAAAGTAAAATACGGTGGCAAGATCCGAACTTAACACATTCCGCAAGATTTACGTCACTCCGGAAATTGCTGCTCTAACTAGCTAGATGAACCATTGAGCCCATTAACCGTCTCTGGCATCAAACCGCGCTAGTTCGGAGCCGAAAATTGCATTAACAGAGACAGGGGGCGGTGAATATACGTATCAACCGTAATCGAATCGAAGTGGCTAGGCTGCCTTAGAGCCCGATCCCGATCCTCTTTAATCTCCCTGTGTACACGATGCGTTGTGAAAGCAAACAGCTTTTCTATTTTCGATTTAAATCTGTTGCAAAAGCCCACTCTGACACCGTACAAAGTTGAGGAGGACATTATCACAACCACCTTTGGGACCTAACCTGAAGCTCGCAAATTATCGGTTTTTGTTGGTTAAACATCTGACGAAATATTGAGAAGTATTTTTACATTTTTTACTATGAATAACCACAATCAATATGCAGTGGTAACTTATGTTTCCACTTCGCCCTGAGAATGCCCGAAAGGGTGAAAGTACTCGGCCAGTTAATAAAAGCTCGGAGAACGAGTGGCAAATGCGTCCAAGCAATCACCAAATAGGGCTGTGAAGTCTTTTGCATTAAATACCCAATAAATTCCTATGCGACACGTCATTTTTTTCTCCTTTTATCGCAGATAAGTTTTACCGGGATAGTATTTGATGGAAAATAGAAAGAAATCCTATCTTATGTTGCCTCTAAAATGGACGATAGTTATTGATATCGAAATTTGGGGCCGTTATGCACATCAGAGGAAATCTAATTTCCAGGCAAAGCTGGCTGGATGAAGACGTATTCCTCAATGTGAACGTCGGTGAATCTTTCTTATTTTCGGTACCTACCCTCACTTCACCCATAGAAAACGGAAACGTCATCTTTCATAACGCATCTTATGCGATCAAGCCCATCCCTCTCCAAAATACAGTGGGAAAATATTTGTAGTTTCGTCTAGGAATATTCTATTTACATAAGTCACAGATGCATCAGTGCAAATTTTTCAATTCTATGATATAGAAGGTAAATAAGGACCTGGGGAATAATATGGGCTCCCCAGCATCGATGCTCCTGTTGTGCCTTGCCCTATTGCCTTTTACTCCCTTCTCGACCATATTCTCCCTCTCCTTCCTGATACGTTCTCCTCCCCCTGGTCCCATCCTCAACCCGAATGCGACGTTGCCCGCCTGCCATGAAATCTAGAGGTGGAGGGGTTGTTCGAAGAGGAGGGGCCTCAGTCAAGGACCGCCCTCATTAGTGGAAGCCAACACAGGCCCACGCGTTCCCCACCAGGCCAACCTGGAAGACCTCCCCTCACCACTATTCACCGCACTCACCGAACACCAGAAGACCGCCAACTTCCATCCTTCCTCTGTCCACCACCGTTTCACCACCTTGCAAGACTCTGAAAAGCTCTGTCCTTGTCGCTCTCGCACATACCCACCGGTCGCTCCACAGTAGGCACCATCCTTCACCAACTTCGTCACCGCAGTTCACAACAGCCCCCAATAGCGGAACCGCCCTGCCAGTCCAGTCCCGCACACCAGCCGCAGATACAAATCCACACATCGGAGCTTTATCTCCCTTCACTGCTAGGCGAATACCGTTAAGCTCAACTTCCCCCACCGTTTGTCAACGATTCTTCCAAACTATAAACCGTAGGCAATTTACAGTTAACCTACGATTTCGGCTTTGCTGAACTTCCTCTATCTTACGACGAGCGTCGTTGCATAGCCAACCGAATAGCACAGCATGTGTAATGGCAGATCGAACCAAAATCGGTATCACCTCATCTTGGAAGATCAAAGAAGATGTGAGAAAAATTGAGCTAGGCATTCATAGGCAGATAGATTTAGAACAATATGGCGTCAGAAACAATAGAATCGACCAATTTTCCTTGACGTTCGAAGGTCGCAAAGTCGGAAGATACTTTTTTCTTCTTTCGTTTTTCAGCATTTTACCGAGTCTGGCCCCGATAATAGTGGATGGATTCGATTTAAATTGTAAAGGTGCTTACAGACCAAATGTTAGTGAAAACAAATGTTATTAACATTAAGATGTTGATAACAATAATGTTTGTAACAAAATGAGATGATCTAGAAAATATGTTACCAACATTGTTGCCAACAATGTCGTCAACTTTTTTGTTGCCAACAATTCTTCCGTCTGTTTTATTTGGGTCTAGTTCTCTAACAATGTTATCCACAATGTTGGTCACAAATGCCGGTTTGTTATCGCTCATGGCTCGATAACAAAACTCGGTGTCGCCAACAATGTTACTAACAATGTTGACAGAAAAAATAACAATGTTACAGAAAACGTTGACAACAATGTTTCCAGTAACATTTCGGGGGAGGAATTGTTATCAACATTTTTCAAGTGCCGTAACAATGTTATTAACAATTCCTCGCCCGATGTTGATAACATTGTTGCCAACAATGTTGCGTTCGGTGTGAAAGGAAAGTTACTGACAAATGCTAATAACAATGTTTTCAACAATGTTATCGTCCCTTCTGTAAAGGCATTAAGACCTACATGGTACATGCATGGTTACTGTGGGGAACACCCACTATCCTCTTGAGAAATGACAAAGGATTGATTCAAATTCGCTACCGCTACCTTCTCGACAGGTTCGGTTGATCCGCACAGCGCCACGTCCCTGCTAGGTCGGCCCGTTTGCGAACATTAAGTTCTGACCTTGGCCAAGTTCGCATATATTTTTGCGAAGAGACTTCCCCCGGGAAAGTTTAGATAAATCCTTGAATTTGTGAAGGCTAGGTAAATTTAAGCCGCCACAAAACGAAATGGGGGGAAATGAATAACAAAAATGATAAAATGATAATTTATATTCGAGAAATTAAATCCCTACTTCTGGGCGAAAGAAATTAATGAGAAAAGAAAAAATTATATAAAAAGGGTAAATCTTGAAGAGGGAAATCGGTCGGCGAAAACGGCGGACGACGGGTCAAAAACGGAAAACGACGGGCGACGAGGAGGCGACTTGACATAGCCAGGTCTCAGGGCGGACTGTCGAGCGATTGGGCTGACGACCGGCTATCGCTCTAGTCGACCAACGTCCATCGTTGTCGTTTTGGCATTTTGATCTAGCCCGTCGAGTCGAACTAGTTTTGTGACTAGGCTGATCTAGAGATCGGCTTGTGCTAGGATGGCATGATAGGGCTGGTGTGACCTCGTCACAAATTTTAGCGTGTGGTGACGCGATATGAATCGATGATTGTTTCTTCAATGGGGAAGACCTCTGGTAGTTAGATCGGTTCCCTCGTTTTCAACAGGGCCCAACCGACAGTTACCAAACGTGGTCAGTTGCAGCTCCCACAGTTACCCTCTCAAAATAGTTCAAGCACCAGGCAAAAAGAAAGAAGAAAAAATTAAGCATCCCGATCGGACTTACAGGGGCTGAATGCCAGCAGACAAGACCTGGCAAAAACTCGCAGGTGTGCATCACACAGAACTTCCATGTTCGAGTCGGTAAAAGGTATAACCATTTATAAAATTAAGTAACATACAAAAGACACAACGTTATCACACTACAGCTGTTACTGCAAAACTAGCCAGGAGACCCAAAAATGGGGAGGAAACGTATGAATTAGGTTAATAACACGGAAGTGCAGTATGTGAGACTCGAGGAAGCCAAGCATTGTAAAATGGTATCATTTTTACAGCAACGGCACTTAAAAATGTTTGTTCAAAAGAAAATGCACTTGAACAGTCTTACAACTCAGATTTGAAGTTGATGTAAAGGCAAATTCTACCATTCTTCAGTTGTCGCACACTCGGTTTACGGTTCAGCTTCGCTTAATTTCAGTTTCCACGTCCATCACGACGAGGACACATCTTGATTATAATTCAAGGAACTACAGCTCGGTAAAATAATGCTCAGGTATCTTTTTTTCAGAATTTCAGGGATTAGTTGCATGCAGGTGTTCGAAATCGTCTTGAACAATCGGCAGTTCCAGTAGTACCGTACTTGAAAAACTAAGTTGAATGAAAATCGGGAAATGAGCTCTTTAAATTAATAATAATGATCGCGTTGATATCGCGAAGTCTAGCTGCAGTCGTCTTGAATCTGGAGTATCAAGCATACTGCAAATAATATCCACACAAAAATTAAGAACATTTTGATGATTCAAGTCAAGAAGTCAACAGTGAAATGGATTTAGAACGTAGTTTTATCCATCCTTGATAACCCTGGACAACCAAAGGTTACGCGTAAATAGATAAAGATAAGCTGCAAGAAGAAAAATTCCACTCATCGAGGCGGGATTCAAATCAATTTCAAATTCGAAGTTATTTCACTGTGCGCGAAAAGATTGTTCGTCGGCTTGAAACGTTGATAAGGTCTGTATTTTTTATTTGTCGTCGTTCAAATTCAAAACTTGGTGAACCTTTTTAAGCAATTTCCATTTCCCAACGTACACAATTTTCTACAATACCTTTCCCATTTTTCTCCGCCCCGCTAAAAAATTGATGGTAATTATTTCGAGAAAAAAATTCGAATTCGCTCGACGTTTGTGTCTTACTGTTAATAATTCAATAGATGAAATGATTTATAATGATTACAAATATACCATTGTGATTCTGTGGCCGTCGTTTTTTAAATATGTTCGTTTGGACAAGTCTTTGTGCCCATCAATGGATATAAACGCAACACCGACTGGTGTTTTTGTATTTTGCCCGTAATAAATAGTTACAGTTTTTGTATTTTGCCCGTAATAAATAGTTACAGTTTTTGCGCGACTCGAGTGCGGGTGCAAGACCAACACGCTCGATGACGTCATCGCTAGCTCACTCTCGCTCACTTCACGCTCTCTCGCTCTCGCTCGCTCTACTCATCACTTGCTGCCTTCTGACTCGACTACTTGAACACGAAGCCTTCGTTAGCAATATCTACCTCAACAGCTACCTCGTCCTTCACTATCCGATCTTCTCGTGCACCCCTCAAACTTGAATCACATTAACGAAGCAAATAATACAGTACCCATGTCCTGAAGGAACGAGACACGTCAGGTAAGGCTATAACCGCCTCCCTCCGCTAATGAAGGAAAATTTATTCCAAGTAATCGATCGAAAAAATGGTGCGTATAGTTCACAGTATTTTTTAAGTATTCGGTAAGACCTCTCAAACGGCAGTATAAAACTAGCTATCGGTGTACCATAGAGGGAATTAATTTATACATCTGTTGAGTTTTGCTGGAGACACAGTCACTTCGAAAAAACCACTTTTGATTTATTATTCAATAATGAACCATTTTAACCGCTCGGGGAATTTTTTTTAAACACCCCCTCAAAATTTGATATTTACGTTGCAAGGTATGTATAAAAAAATCTCTCCGTCCGCCGTCAACACCTTTCTGACGAAACTATAGAAGCCACATGGTTGTGATTTTCACCAAAAATCAATCTTGGCCTGAGAATGGCCCAACTCTTTAGCCTAATCGATACCTCAATTTCAAGGGTATTTTTGGGAAGTTTAGAGGGAGGGGAATTCGACTGTTTGACGGTGTTTTGGATGAAAGTAAGTTTGTTATCTTCTATAGTAATGGCCTGAGGTAGCTATGCCGTAGGAGTCAATAATATTGGAAGTGGGCCAAAAAATATTTTGAGGGACCTGTCCAAATTTCGGATCAAGCCTTGTCCTAAGGCGGGCATATGTCATATCATTGGAATCAGGATAGCTCTTCTTATAGTTGATGCTGGTTTTTTTAATATAGCGGATAAAGAAAACTGCGCTTACAGATATTGGAAAACGTTTAAATTACCTACTCGGATTAATATTATACGTCAACGATTTATGAAATGTAAATCTTCAGCTATGTCTGGTGCCCGATGTGGATCCGTTCAGTATGCATAGAAAACCAAATGTACGAGTATTGAGCTTGTTACTGTGGATGAGTTTTGTAGGTTCAACTAAGCTAGATATTTTTCCCGCCCATCAACACTTGAACAGACCTATGACTCTATATTGCTCTGGTTTCACAAAATATTGGAATCAATATGGAATCTCGACGAAGAGTATACATCCGAAAATACTGACGTTTCTGTACCTATATTCCGGTCAATATCTTCCTGTCTTGTAAGACATCAGCAGTTGAGTATTCGCTCGTGCGTTCGAGTTACATTTCAAATCCCCCTCTGCCTCATCAGTCTCTTCTCTTCGCAGCTTGGCATGAGTGAGAGAAGTTCCATCCAAATTAGTACAAGTTAGGCCACCCCTTCCCACAGCAGTGTGACTGGTGGTGCACTTACAGCAAGGCAAGTTTCCACTGTTTCTAATGGCCTCCCGTGACTATATATGTCTTGTCATCGCAAATCCAAACTCTGTAGAATTATTTCATCACTCACATTGCTAAGATACCTCACTTTTCGTAACAGGCGCAGCATTGGGAAACCGTAAACTTATTGCTACTATGTCATACGAAGAAATCACTCTCGCCTGCTAAATCGATATGAAAACAACACTCCTTCAGATTATATAGTTCCGAAACTATAGAACTTTTTTATTTTAATTGATGAGTACAGAACAACAGGTCCATGTGTGAATCGGCGGATAAGTCAAATAAAAAACGCTGCAAATTATTGTACAGTGGTTTATTATTATTTCGCTTCAATATTGATTTAAGAAGACTATCCATTTGTGATTTTAATTATTCCGAACATTTGTGAACGTTCCCAACGAAAAACAGATGGTAACTTTAAGGGAAAACCCCGTAGCAACTATTGTAATTTTAATCATTTTTATTTTTCTTAATTTCCTAATTAAAAGCTAATTTTTTTTTTTTGCCTTACGGTACAGCTGGAGAGAGTTTGACGACCATTCCAATGAGTATAGAACGATATAAATTTATAGCTCCAAGAACTCTCTAGTTATACCCTCATGTAAAATTTCTGAAAATCTCCCAAATTCGACACAAAAGCTTCGATAACTCGAGAGCCATTGACCCCGCGATGGTCTCATTCGATTCAGCGTTAAAAAATCTATAGAAATCAAATACACATTTTTCAGAAAAACCTTGGAAAATAAGAATTTTCTCCCCCACAAAACCCCCCAAAAATACCCTTAAAATTGAGCTAGCAAGTTGGTTCAAGAATCGGGCCGTCGTAGGACCAAGAATGATTTTTGGTGAAAATTTCAAATTTTTTGCTCTTACAGTTTGGCCGGAAAACTGCTAACGGCGACGGACAGAATTTTTTTTATTGGATATTCGGATTCTACATGCCTTGAAACGTAAAACATCAACTTTGGGGGGTTAGAAAATTTTTTTTCTTGGGCGATCACAATGGTTTATTATTATAATAAACCAAAATATAAAGCAGTCGCCGGGTTTATATTCGGCTCTTCCCCTTGGCATCCTGACTACTTTTTCAAAGAACACCATTTCTGATGCTGACAATCAAGATAACATAATGTAACAGAAGGAATGGCGCAAACGAACGAAAAATAGTAGGATTCGCAATTCGCTGTAATCGCTGTTAGTGTTCAATGAAGGCGCTTTTGTCATGCGTGGTTTTCAATTGCGGTCAAAAGTTCGACGCAACCAAGGATATTATTTACACACTGTTCGGTTTAACTAGCGATCCAAAGTCGCCTTCTTCACTTTCAACGACGCACTGTGAAGATGACGCGGGTGAGGTCAAAGGAGAGATAATAGACAATGCTAGTTGTGAGAGTTTGCGTTACTTGCATCGAATAATGACGGGAGCGTGTGAGTGTACGGTCAACTTTGGATGGTCAGCTCGAAAGGGGAGGCCCGTCAGCTCTCACACGACAATACACTCACACTCGGATGCGTGTCGGTGATAGGGCAGTGGAAATTAAATCAAAATGTAATTAGACTGGTAGGCGTGCGGGTAATGTATGGAGCCTGGGGATGACAGCTGACCAGGGACGGTAGGGAACGGAAGGGACCAAAGGGAAAGCGAGAACTGAAAGGACGGAGGCTGAGGGACTGGGGATAGTAGAGTAGAGACGTCCACCCGCCACCGAACGGTCGTTCCCAGGAAACCTTGCCTCTCCACATCTTTCACTTCTCGCATTCATCCCCATTCGCGTAACCATTGCGACTGCCAATTATGATTGTATAGCAGTCGGAAGGAAAATAGTAATAGTCGTTCACCACAAGAAAATAAAATAAAAATCAATCGATATTCAACTGTCATATAGAAAAATTTCAAGTCCTCCAGCGTTCAAATATATTCATTTTTGTGGTCTAAATAAATCAAAATGTAGCAAATGTGCAAATAACGCGGATGTACTGCATGTGACCCACTTCATAAAAATCAGGCATCATTCAATCGCCGACCCCAACATTTTAAGACCTTGAACGTTCAAATACATTGAGTTTTGCGGCCTGTAAAAATCAAAATACAAAACATGCACTAGTGAAATCGCGAAAAAGGCTGATAACGTGGAGGTACTGTATGTGACCCACTATACAAAAAATTTAGTGTTTTCTGCTTGCCATAACCGACATTTCAAGCCCTCAAACGTAGAAAAAGATTGACTCTTATACAAAACCTGTAAAAATCGAAACAGAAAAAAGTTTGAACGCTTATATCTCGGAAGTACTGTGTGTAATAAAAAATTCGGAAGACCCTAATTTTGCACAATTACTGGAAAAACATTCCCTTAAAATTTCATAAGGTTTCCTCCATTTTTCAGGGAGATATGGCGATTTATGTCAGTTTGTGACCACAGACAGACGGACACACAGACACTTCAGAAAGTGTTTCTGAGTTTACTACGATGAAAATTTCTTCCATCAGGAGCTCGGTTCCGAATTCGACTTTTCAGACGATCTCAATACTTCCATTTACTACGTAAACATGGAAGTAAAAAACCATTTGCAGTTGGGATCACACACAGTACTTTCGGCTTATGCCGTTTTTTCGTTGCAACGATTTTTACTGGCCGCAAAAATCAATATATTTGACGATAGAGGTGTTTCATGTTTGTAATAGCGACTGAATGACGCCTGATTTTCCTCGCTAGGGTCTCACACCGTACATCCGGGCTATCCATTCATTTTTAGTATCAGAAATATTCATATTCTTCAAAAGTTAATACATTTGAACGTTTAAGGTCATGAAATTTTTTCTTTGGCGGGTGAATGTTGATATGAGCTTCTTAATTAGTGATCAATAACATTATTTGCTGTAAACTAACATTGCGTCGTACCAGATTATCGATTTTCTATTTGGTTATACCTGTTACCGACTCAAACATGGAAGTACTGTGTGATCTATGCACACCATTGGTTTTGAAAATAAGGCCTATCAGAAATATTCACATTCCTCCAAAAATAATATATTTGAACTTTTAAGGTCATGAAATGTTTTCTATAGTCGAAAAATTGTTTGCAACTAGAATGTTTTCGGCCGCAAAAATTACTTGAACGCTCAAGATCTAGGAATGTTCGTTAACAGCGGGGATTCACGCTTGATTTCATACAACTAAAATTATGTACAGCCATAAAAGTCGATATTCACGATAGCTTAGCCTTGGCAGGCAGATTGCCAAATTATGTGATTTTCATCTTTGACTCGCACACCATGAAGAAGTATCATAAGTTGTATTATGAGCTTTTTCGTGGGTATCTTCTACTGGCTTAAAGAAATCAATATATTTGAATGCTGGACGTTTTAAATGTTAGTAAAAGTAATTGAATGACGCCTAAGGGCTGGTGACGCATTTTAGGCTGTCTAAATCAAAATATAGTCAATACGCGAATACCGCGGAAGTAGTGTATGTGACCCGCTTGATAAAAATCAGTTTTGCTTCAGTCGCCAACCCAAATATTTCAAGACCTTGATCGTTCAAATATATTGATATTCGCAGCATGTGAATTTGAAGTACAAAAGCTCTCATAACTATGTTTGTGTGGTTGAAAAATATTGATTCCTATAGCCTGTAAAAATCAAAACATGGAAAACTTTGAACGGTCACAGCTCAGAAGTGTTATCCAAAATCCACGGCTAGTTTCGCACATTCATTGGGAGAATATTCTCTGAAAATTTCATTGAGTTTCATTAATTTTTCAATTTTTTATACCACAGACAAACGGACGCACAGACACTTGTTCAGAAAGTATTTCTTAGTACTATGAAAATTCACACTTCCGTTTCGCATTCGACTTTTCAGACGATCACAATACTTCCATTTACTACGTGAACATGGGAGTAAAACGTTACAGGACGATTTTGAACCGAAGTCAGGAGCAGAATCCGTACCTAGTCAGTTTCCCGTACTCCATGTATACGATTCGCTTCTAGAAACAGCGGCTAGCGGAGGATATAGAGGCGGGACGGCACAAGTTTAGTGCGAACGCATTATCAAGGTGTGTCGTAGGTGGACGCATGGGGGGGTGGGGGTTGGAATGAGGGTGGTTGAGTTGAGGGGGGTTTGATCGAGCCACCATCCGACTAAGCTGAATCTATTGTGGAAGTCACGTTCCATCCTGCCTACTCATCAACCTTCAGTCATTCTTGCTCTCCTGCTCCAGGAACCCCTAAATTTATATTTAATTACTTGCTGAAGCTCTATTGGAGAGCACAAAAGCTTACGGTGACGCGTGCCGCAATCAAAGCTCAACTGCTTCCTTGTTAGGCAAATAGTACAGAAGTGCCGTTGTTTACAAAATCCGTTCCTCCCTCTGATTCAGATCTCTCGCTCGCGCGCACACTCTTCATCCCGCTTATCTCTCATCATTCTCTCGTCTTTCTCTACTAATTTGAGAAAGAGACGACGAGAAATTCATAACTCGCTGCTAGAGACTCGACGCGATTGTCACGATGTCAACACGCGCGTTCCCCTTTTCAAAACAACCGCCTCCGGGGGCTGTGAAGTGAGGTGAGTGGTGATAAGGCACGAGGAGGTGGAGGAGAGTTGAAGCGACGCTGTTGGCGTTGTGAGACGGAGATGAAATGGAAATTCAACATTCCGAATGAAAATGATCAATTTGCCACTGTCAACAACTAACCGTCGACTTCAACCTCGCTCGGCGTCGAGATTTCGTTTCGGTAACGGTAGACGACGGGCGATACCCTACCGAACTATGATATGCAAAGATACGAAGGGTTATTAACGTTGTGGTTTGTCGCGTATCCATCAGATTCGACGTGGGGTTGAGGTAGAGACAATAAATGCGACGTTATCTCATATTTTGTTTTTATATCTCTTCTAGCGCTTTCGCCGCGCTTTATTAGACTCTAGGTTAAAAAGCGGAAGTGTTCTAAAAATATTCCCAGTAAGTACCCAATAAGTTACCATTTCTCTGTTGTAAATAAGATCTAAACGCTTTTACTGTTAACTTTTTAAACGTTTTAGATTCATGACAATCCCAACCTTGTGGAGCTATTACTGGGCCTTATTTTTTAAAACTTTTATATAGAAGGTATTCACAATATTTATACTCAACAAATTACTTATTGACTCCTAACTGCTAATGTGATCATAGTGTGCTGTCTCAGTTTATAAGAAATATCAATAATAGCTATTAATTGACAGATGTTTCCTGAAGAGGCCCAGAGCGGCGAAAGCGCTAGAAGAGATATAAAAACAAATTATGAGATAACGTCGCATTTATTGTCTCTACCTCAACCCCACGTCGAATCTAAGGGATATTAAGGGTAATAGCTATGACATCAGAGAATGAACGATTTCGGTCAGTGTAAAATATCACCGAGCGCATGTTTTCTCCTCATTGCTAATGAATATTTTCACGTAATAAATATGGACGTGTTGAGATCGTCCGAAAAGTCGAATTCAAAACGGAGGTGAATCTGGAAGACATTTTTAGCTTTTATTCAGAAAACCCCTCTTCAGTAGTTTATTTATTCCATTATACAGGCATAAGCCTAAACATTACAATAATAAAAGAAAATATAGATGCGATCGCAGCGCCAAATTTAGGGAAAGTACAAAATTTTAAAATAAAACTACTCTGGAAAAAATATAAAGGCAACACAGGTGAAAATAAATAGGAAACTGGCTTAGTTTGTGGTAGCAAAAAACAATGATTTAATACGTGGCAAGGGGGTTGTGAAAAAGTCTATTTCAGGGTGGGTCTGGAGCAGAAGATTAACCTCACGTGGAAGTCGGCAGAGTGGTCGGTGATAAAGGTAATTAGTGGTACAAAATGGCACAGAGAAGGTGTTAGGATGGCGAGAAAGGAATAGTTTCCCTATATTTTCCATTACCCAGCTATATATCAAATCCACACTCATGTACTTTCATGAGCACCCACGTGCGTTCGATTGCGAGCAAGTCATGGCCCCGTATGCATTTCGATCATTTACCTACCCAATTAGCTGTCCCCGTTCATGTCTTTAGGTTGAAATGCACTACCCGTCACATATATTTTAGTTTCCCATTCCTACTGAAGCACTTGCCACAGAATTTGAAGGATCCCACGACCGTTAGTCGGTCGGAATATAAAAAAAGTTTGTCTTTACCTTCCTAATAAAAAAGGGGTACCTTAATTGGAAAATTTATTTTCAAGTCTATGACTAAAACTAAACCGTTTGAAGAATAGTATAACAAATAAGTAAGATTTTTGTATGGGCTCTAAATATTATCTTTACGTGCGTATGAACTTTTCCATAACTAAAAAATCGCTAGAAAAGAGTTTGAGAGGGTTCGAGTTCTCAAAATATGACGTCATGAATGGAACAGTGTAGTTTTTCAGAAAATCGCTTCTCCTGAAAAATCGTGTTTTTTCAGTTTACAGTGTGTTTACTGATGTTCCTTTTTCTCGGGTTCTACTCAACCTATCGGCTTGATTTTTATTTATTTTTTTGAAATGCACATCCTATGTGGGGGGACAAGCTCATCCGGTAATTAAAAATTCCTTCATCAACCCAAGAAAAATGGGTTTGCGTAGGGAGGAATAAAGGGCAAATTAGAGGGCTTATCACAAACCTGCTGCTATTTATCTATAATCGTCGGATTGGAAAAACTCCAAATCACGTTGTACTGCAGTAAATACTGTACTCTATGAAAAAAAATCAAGTCAATAGGTTGAGTACGACCCGAGAAAAAGGAACATAAGCCAGAAGGGACTTTTGACGCCCGTAAAAAATTTCGTCGTTAGCGAATAATTTTACATTCCCTTTTTTTTTACTTTTCACTTACTTTTACTTTCAATAAGATAATTCGATACTCAAGAAAAATAAAAATATTTACAATTATGATTTTCTGGAAGGAGTTTGCTCTCATGCTCACTATATTGTTAGGCAGAAACGTTCACAAACATTTAATGTTCGGGATAGTTACCAACACAAGTGCACGGTATTCTTCGAAGCTAAGGAAGAATAAACCTCTGTACAATCATTTGCATCGTTTTTGTAAACGGAATGTTTGAAAAAGTGAACGGAATGAGGAAGAATTGTTGTGATTAAACCAATTCCTTGCATATAACAGTATTTCGTCTTCATTATAATTGAATATATATTTTACGAGTACTTAATCTCAATCATTCTCTACGTCGTGCCGATTCCATCAGTCGTAATACACTTTTGTACGAGGTAAAACGTAGTTCAACTCCTCGACTCGAGGTCGATATTCATGGTAGTCTGAAGGGAATATGAAAATGCGGAAGAAACCAAAGGAAGCGAGTTCGGTCGGGGGTGAGTCGAGAGGGGTAGGTGTAGTTTGCGCGCAGGCGATTGAAGTAAAAAGGAAGTCGGAAACAAGGCGCGTTTTATTTTATATTATGTTCATGACTGAAAGGAAAAGGAACCCGGCTGAGTCGAAATGGGCTACCATCTAGTCACAGGGGTGGTTTAAGAAGAAAAAAAAGAAAAAAGAAAGAACAATAGACCTTACGAACTAGAGACATGGAAAGAATGGGTGAACGGGTGTGTCGGGAGCGAAGGCCAAATGGCTATATTAATATATGCGGGTTCAAGTGCACTTGAGAAAGCTAGCTGACAAAAGGCTACGAGTAGAGAAGTGGCTACGTGTTCTCTTCTTCGTACGATTGCCACGGCGGGGGTCCGCGCAACTCTCCCACAACCGACGTTGCCCCTGTGGCTTCCACCTCACCCACCGTTACACTTCTAGAATGGCAAGCTCCGGTGGTATCACTACGGGGTTGCAAAATGGGTTTAATTCGTACTCCTAGCTAGATTTACAGAAATTAAAAACGTATTAGTGAGTGCAAGGATATTTAAGTAATTATTTACCTAATAATTTACCTAATAATAATAATAATTTACCTACAGCTGGAGAGAGTGTGTGACGACCATTCCAATGAGTATGAAACGATTTTTATAGCTCCAAGAACTCTCGAGTTATACCCTCGTGTCAAATTTCTAAAAATCTCCCAAATTCGGCACAAAAGCTGCGATAACTCGAGAACCAATAAAGCTATCGACCCGGCGATGGTCTCATTCGATTCAGCGTCCAAAAATTTATATAATTTGATACCACGTACACATTTTTCTGAAAAACCTTGGAAAATATGAATTTTCTCCCCCTCAAAACCCCCCAAAAATACCCTTAAAATTGAGCTAGCAAGTCGGTTCAAGAATTGGGCCGTCGTAGGACCGAGATTGATTTTTGGTGAAAATATCAAATTTTTAGCTCTTACAGTTTGGACGGAAAACTGCCAACGGCGTACGGCGGACGGACAGAATTTTTTTGATTGGATATTCGGATTCTACATGCCTTGAAACGTAAAACATCAAATTTTGAGGGGGGTTAGACATTTTTTTTCTTGGGCGATTACAATGGTTTCTTATTGAATAATAAACCAAAAACGTATTAGTGTGTGCAAGGATATTTAAGTAATTATTTACCTACTTTTATGCTTTGGTCCGAAATAAGCTATCGCATTATTAAATTAACTAATGCCATCATGAGATTAATCTGCGCGAAATCGATCGTTAGGGGTTGAAGGAGTTTTGAAAATGCTTCTGTATTCGATGAGTTTCAACTCATTGACTTCAGGTGGGAGGGTGGTTTAAAGTTGTAAAACGTGCAGCGTTTAATAGAATGGAATTACTTCCCCTCGTCATCGTTGTATTATTCAATTTTAAAGAAAATTCGAGAGAGGGCATTTCTAAGATGAAAGGTTCGTTGACCTAACTGATGAAATATGCGGTAGTTGGCGAGTTATAATTGGTTTATCCGTGATAAATACGATACAACGGTTCATTAATTTCTTTTCAATTGACACCCAAAACGAGAGATTTGATTTTTCTAAATTAAATATTATAAAAAAACGCTGCAAATGATTGTACAGTGGTTTATTATTATTTCGTTTCAATATTGATTTAAGAAGACTATCCATTTGTGGTTTTAAATATTCCGAACATTGGTGAACGTTCCCACAGGAAAACAGATGGTAACTATAAGAGAAAATTCCGTAGCAACTATTGTAATTTTAACCATTTTTATTTTTCTTAATTTCCTAATTAAAAGCTAAACTCATTGCCTAACGATACAGCTGGAGAAGGTGTTTGACGACCATTCTAATGAGTATAGAACGATTTTTATAGCTACAAGAACTCTCGAATTATACCCTAATGCCAAATTTCTAAAAATCTCCCGAATTCGGCACAAAAGCTGCGATAACTCGAGAACCAATGAAGCTATCGACCAGGCAATGGTCTCATTCGATTCAGCGTCTAAAAATCTATACAATTTGATACCACGTACACATTTTTCTGAAACACCTTAGAAAATATGAATTTTCTCCTCCTCAAAACCCCCCAAAAATACCCTTAAAATTGAGCTAGCAAGTTGGTTCAAGAATTGGGCCCTCGTAGGACCGAGATTGATTTTTGGTGAAAATATCAAATTTTTAGCTCTTACAGTTTGGCCGGAAAACTGCTAACGGCGGACGGCGTACGGCGGACGGACAGATTTTTTTAAATTGGATATTCGGATTCTACATGCCTTGAAACGTAAAACATCAAATTTTGAGGGGGTTAGAATTTTTTTTTCTCGGGCGATTACAATTGTTTATTATTGAATAATAAACCAAAAAAAGATAAATCGTTGAGGGAAGAGACGAGCGATCGAAAAATAGCGGGAAACAAGAGGTGAATTGCCGACGTCATAAGCCCAGCCTTCTACATTCCATCTAACCTACCACACACCAAACCGCTTCGCTGCCCTATCCTCATTACTAGAAATCTGCAGATGTAGACAACCATGGTAACTCCATTCAGTTAGACCCATTTTTCAACCTTGGCAACTTCACTAGAATCTGCTATTTTTACGAATGCAATTTCGGACCTCAAAGCCGTAGATCGGTTATCCGCTTGGTACTCTTACTTTCGGAAAAAAAACCCTGCAAATGATTGTTCAGAGGTTTATTATTCCTACGCTTCTAATGATTTAAGAAGATTACCCATTTGTGACAGTAATTATTTCGAATATTTCTGAACGTCCCCACCGAAAAACAGATTGGTAATTATCGGGTGAAATTCACTAGCAACTATTGTAATTTTAATCATTTATATTTTTCTTAATTTCCAAATTAAAAGCTACCTACATTTTTTGCCTAACGGTACAGCAGGAGAGAGTGTTTGACGACAATCCCAACGAGTTGAGAACGATTTTTATAGCTCCAAGAACTCTCGAGTTATACCCTCATGTCAAATTTCTGAAAATCTCCCGAATTCGACACAAACGCTGCCATATCTCGAGAACCAATAGAGCTATCGACCCCGCGATGGTCTCATTTTATTCAGCGTCCAAAAATCTATAGAAATTAGTACCATATACACATTTTTCTGAAAAACCTTGGAAAATATTAATTTTCTCCCCCTCAAAATCGAGGTAGCGATTTGGCTGAAGAATTGAGCCATTGTCAGGCCAAGATTGATTCTTGGTGAACATTTTTTGAATTTAGCTCTTCTAGTTTCGTCAGAAAAGTGTTGACGGCGGACGGGCAGAACTGTTTTTATTGAATATTCGGCCTCTACATGCCTTGAAACGTAAAACATCGAAATTTGAGGAGGGTTAGAACTTTTCTTTTCCTCGGGTGATTACAATGGCTTATTATTGAATAATAAACCAATATTGAAGAATAGTAACCAAAAATTCTGTCGGTCCACCGTACGCCGTCAACACTTTTCTGACGAAACTAGAAGAGCTAAATTCAAAAAATGTTCAGCAAGAATCAACCTTGGCCTGACAATGGCCCAATTCTTGAACCACATTGCTAGCTCAATTTTAAGGGCATTTTTGGGGGGTTTTAAAGGGGAGAAAATTCATATTTTTCATGGTTTTTCAGAAAAAGGTGTATTTTGTATCAATTTCTATAGATTTTTGGACGCTAAGTCGAATGAGAACATCGCGGGGTCGATAGCTTTATTTGTTCTTATTGGAGCTTTATTGGTTCTCGAGTTATCACAGCATTTGTTTTGGATTTGGGAGATTTTCAGGAATTTGGCATGAGGGTATTAACTCGAGAGTTCTTGGAGCTATCAAAAGCGTTCTATACTCGTTGGAATGCTTGTTGAACACTCTCCAACTATACCTAAGGCGAAAAGTTCATATTTTAAATTGGAAAGATGATTAAAATTGCAATAGTGTGTTAGTACAATACCCGGAAACTTAATTGTCAGTGAACAAGTGTCAGTGTGTCCATCTGTCAGTGGTAAAAAAATGACAGAAATCGTCATAGCTCTCTTAAAAATGCTAGAAAATCAATGAAATTTTCAGGAAACGTTCCCTCAATAAATGTGCAAAATTAGACGTTTTCGGATTTACGAAGACAAATAATACTTACGGGTATAACCGTTTCAAGTTGATTCTATTTTGAGTTTTCTAAGCCTTTATGAGAGTCAATATTTTTTAACGTTCGAGGTGTCAAAATGTTCTATTTGACAGAACTCAACTATGTCTCAGAAATGCCACGAAGAGTCACAAACATCTAAATGTTGAGCAATTGTCCACTCAATATCATTCCTGTTCCAGCTTATTAGAAATGCAGTGATTCGCGTTCGAGGTGATGACGATTTATGGTTAACTTACTTCCAATAATCACGCGCGGATCTTGTCCTCAATAACCGAAAGTGAAATTTTTTTTTTTTTTTTTCTGTTCTCTCCAACCTAAAATAAGTTGAGTCTGGGGCTGGTTTGTTGGTCGCATTGCTGTTGAAGTGTTTCAGGAATGAGCCAGTTGAGGTGTGTGCCATGGCCCTCTTTTGGCCCTCTAGTCATTTTCAGTCTGTGATTAACGTTCTTTGTGCAATATTGTAGATTTTGGTTTTTTATGTTCAAAAAAGTTTTAATTTTAAATTATTGAAGAGTGGGTGGGTTCTAGTCAGAGTTTCGAGAATTGGGTGGAAAATATTTTATTTTTTTGTGGAATTGGGTAAGTGCAATAATAAGTTTGATTTAGATAATGCTGTGATAATAGTGACTTTAGAAGAATTCTCAGATATATGTTTTTTTAATTTTGACTACATGACAAATAATGTTTTAATGTTGACTGATCAAATGATATTATATTTAAAAAAATTTTTTGACATAAATTATTTTAAATTCTGATAATTATTTTTTTGGAGATTCTTGAACTATAAAGAAATTTTGTAAATGATGACTTCACAGATTGGAATGATGATGACGGGTTGGAGGAGGGGGAGATGGATGAGGTGAGGATGGGCTAGGTGATGGATTGAAGGAGACAAGGTAAGGTGAAAACGTAGAAAAATTAAAATTTAAATGACGCATATTTTTTGTATAAGAAAATAAGATGAGGAAAGTTAGAATAGGAAGATTGGTTAACTGATAGTTTGTATTGTTTTTGAAACTGAAGAGGTTACCTTAGTTGTCGGCGAAACGTTCAGAGGAAAAATATAACGAATGAAGTAAGAAGTGTGGATCTATGCTCCCAACATCATCAAAGAAAAATGGAGATCCTGGATATCAACCGAAGAAAGTGTTATCATGTAACGGATGTTCAGTGAACTGAATTGTCCTCTATGTCCTCATACTGAATTCGATCTCTTGGAGCGTTGGGGTTTCGTTCGCTTCTCCAATAGGTCTTTAATAAATAACCTACCTGCATTATCGCTTAGTGAAGGTGGGAAACTTAGGAGATTATCTTCCAGAAGAACGAACACTCGCACGCTCTCCCACACTAACGTGTGGGATGATGGAGTGCATAGGAGTTACGCTCTTTTTAAAATCACTCAAGTGCATTTTCAGTTATCAAAATGCTGACGACACTTGGAACATAACGACTGATTCGCCCACCTGTAGACCTGTTGGTAGCTGTGTTAGTAGTTATTAATGTCGTAGTGTTGTAGGGCCACCTAGCTAGCTATTCTAAGGCAGTCATTCAGAGGTCATTATCGAGATGGTCTTTCATCTCCAGAGGGTGAAGAACCCCCGCGAGCTCGTCGTTCCGGGGGTTCGGCTTTTCGGCCCTGGATGCCGAGCTTGGACATGAGGTAGATTCGAAATTCGTGGCCGAAGGTGGAACAGCGGATCTATTCCTGGATATGGAATTTATATCGGTTTGGGCTAATATGCAGTATGACTGTAAGAAGCGTGGGGCATGCAGTTCCTAGCGATTTCCTTTTGGTTTATTATTCGAAAATAAACCATTGTAATCGCCCAAGAAAAAAATTTCTAACCCCCTCAAAATTTGATGTTTTACGTTTCAAGGCATGTAGAATTCAATCCAATAAAAAAATTCTGTCTGTCCGTTGTACGCCGTCAACACTTTCCCGGCCAAAGTTAGTTACGAAGTTGCGAATAAAAACTAAAGTAGTTTCATCTTTTATTCGCAGTTTCGGAACTAAAAATGAAACTAAATTTTTTTTCGCGTTTTTTACTGATTTGAAGTTTTGAAGGGGATGTATTGGGAAGTAAAATTGATGATCTCATGACTGAAAACTTTGAAATTAAGGGTGCGTTTATCAATCGCCTCCCGGGTAAGGTTCAGTTTGCCGTCAGCAGTACCAAGTTTCAACTTTTTCGAGCCAGTAACTCCGGAGAAAAACCACGGCGTGCGGCGGACGGACATTTCGGATTTGGAATCTACGCATCTTGAAACATAAAAAAAAAATTTTTGAGGGTAGGCCGTACCTATTTTTTTTTTTTTTTTTTTTTTTTTTTTTTTTTTTTTTTTTTTTTTTTTTTTTTTTTTTTTTTTTAAAGTTAGTTTCATTTTTATTTCCGAAACTACGAATAAAAGATGAAACTACTTTAGTTTTTATTCGAAACTTCAAAACTAATAGTTTCATCTTTTAGTTCCAGTTCGGAACTAATTTAGTTTTAGTTTTTAGTTTTAGTTTCAGAACTAATTTTTGCCCAACTCTGGCAACATCACAATTACAATAGGCTACATAAATTTATATTAATTACTTAAATAAGATTACGCTTCGCGCCAATTGATTTTATTCCTTGAATAATATCGCCTTCACGTTGCATACTGGCAAGCCCGCATGACATAGCTGCAATGAGAGCATGCCGATGCGGAGTAGTGCGGCGCTAGGCCAAGTTGAAATCTTCGTCGGTTCTTGGCTGTAACACGCCATGGTTTACGCTAATACACGCGATTAACAACAATAAAAAAAAAATGAAAAAAAGAAGCTAACTAGCCCTAGAAAAGATCATCTCGTGTTAAAATTCGCCATTAAAAAGTATCCAACTTTTAAGTTAAAATCGAAACGGTTCTCATATGAAAATAAACATCTAACAAAATATCCACAATTTTGAAATCCTTTTATGCAAAGTAACGAAGGCCGGCAGAAGAGTGATTTTCAGCGCCATCTATGGGTTCGTTCTTCTCCAAGGCACCTCGAACCGAACCCCTTAACTTAACTAACCCTTAACTACTACTTAACCCTACTTAACTAACCCACCTCATTTCTACATACCAAACCTTTATGTTCTTCATCACTCAATTTAAATCCAATTTAATCGCATAACAATTCAGCTGAAGAGAGTTTTTGTAGAGCATTCTACCGAGTATAGAACGAATTTCGTTGCTTCTAAAATACCCAAGTAATATCATGCCGATTTAACTGATTCTCGAACATGGCACATGAAACCTGCGATAGATCGGGAACCATTAAAGCTATCAAACCCGCTATGGTCTCACTCGATTCAGCGTACGGATAATTATGGTACCAAAAACTCGTCTTCAACTCAGAGAAATACATATTTCCCTCCCTGAAAACCCCTAAAAAGTACTCATTACGTGGAGACAGGGGCCACCCGTGGTGTAGTGGTATGGAGCGTTAGCTCACTACACGGTGGTGCTGGGTTCGAATCCGGCTGGGTTCAATTCATGATTGGCCCGACCCTTCGTCCGCCACACTCAGGGGGGTGAGGCAATGAGTAGCCACGAGCGAAATCGTCAGAATTAATGATGCAAGAACAATTAATATGAATCCCCTGTGCGAACGGCTGACGACGTCCACGATGGGAAAAGTATACTAGTTGGACGAAAATCCAAGTTGAAATTCCTTGATTTCTTAACTTTTTAACTTAAGTGGAGACAGCGGATTTGGCTTTAGAATTGATCCATCTTTAGCCCAAGAATGATTTTTAGCGAATATATCGAGTACGTAGCTATTATAGTTTCCTCGGAAAATTGTTGACGGCCAACGTACAGATTTTTTACTTCCATGTTTACATAGTAAATGTCTGAGTTTTTGATCGTCAGAAAAGTCGAATTTGGAACGAAGGTTCTGTTGGAAGAACTTTTCCCAGTACTATACTCAGTATCACTTTCTTAACAAGTGACAGTGTTGTTGTGTGTCCTGTCTGTCCGTCTGTATGTGGTCAAAAAGTAACATAAATCGCCATATATCTCCCTGGAAATAAATAAAACTCGATGAAACTTTCACACACTACTTCGGCGTTTTTCGCATATTGACTATATTTTGATTTTTACAGACCGCAAAAATGAATATAAATCGTTGGGCGTATGTAATGTTTTCTATTTAAATTAACTGAATGTCGCTTGATTTTATTATGGGAGTCTTACACACCGTACTTCCTCTTAAACGCATTCCAACTTATTTTATTCGCGAGCTACTGTATTTTTTGGGTCTCTATGCCTAATACATAACCAACTTTGAACACGTTCACACAACTTGTTTTGTATAGTTTGGATCGCACACAGCACTTCCGCGTATGCCGTTTTTTGCTTAGATTTTTCCGCGATAGATCTTTATCATTAATGTCACATACCGTACCTCCCCGTTTTCGAAATATTGTTCGCATCTAGAATCTTTTTCGGCGTTTTAACCATTCCTTAGAAATTCTCTCTTTGCTTTACTTCACACCTAATAACTTATGTAGAAGGCCTAAGAAAATATTACGACCACTTTGATCAAAAGCCTTAGAATGAATCTTTATTTGTTATTGTTTTCTAGAATTGACTAAGAATTTCCAACGTTATCACTAACTAACCCAGACAACTAACTGTTGACTGTGTTACAACTTATAAACGATAACTGTTTTGGTTTATTATTCGAAAATGAACCATTGTAATCGCCCAAGAAAAAAAAATCGACCCCCCCCCCTCAAAATTTGATGTTTTGCGTTTCAAGGCATGTAGAATCCAATATCCAATAAAAAAATTCTGTCAACACTTTTCCGGCCTAACTGTAATAGCTACATTCTTGAGTTTTTCAGCTAAAATCAATCTTGGTCCTACGACGCCCCAATTCTTGAACCACATTGGTAGCTCGTCGATCAGTTTTAAAGGTATTTTTGTGGGGTTTTGAGGGGGAGAAAATTCATATTTTCCAGGGGGTTTCAGAAAAATGTGATTTTTGGACGCTGAATCGAATGAGACCATGGCGGGGTCGATAGCTTTATTGGTTCTCGAGTTATCGTAGCTTTTGTGCCGAATCTGGGAGATTTTCAGAAGTTTGATATGAGAGTATAACTCGAGAGTTCTTGGAGCTATAAAAATCGTTCTATACTCGTTGGAATGCCCGTCGAACACTCTCTTGAACTATACCTTAAGGTGAAAAATTCAGATTTTAATTTGGAAGTATTAGGAAAAATAAAAATGATTAAAGTTACAATAGTTGCTACGGGGTTTTCCCCTATAATAGTTACCATCTGTTTTTCTATGGGAACGTTCACAAAAGTTCGGAATAATTACTATCACAAATAGCATGGTTTTAAGGGCCAAATGATTTAATTGCCATGCACTAACGTTTGGCGGATTTTAAAAATTTTGGTTGGATTCTCTCATTCAGTGTATTTGCGGATAGGCTTGAGAAAATCGTAACTCTATTATCATTTGAGAAATAAAGGACGAGTAAATTTGTGCAATTCAGTCACCAAAAATGGTATAGTAAATTATTTGAGTTTTCTAAGGTGGATTAATGGAAGCATCCGATATGTTGACCAAGGTTGACCAAATCAGTGGATGGATTATTCCAAACGTTACTCACTCAGTCAACATGATAACATCGAAAGTAATCAGGAAACCATTTTATTCTAGAACTTCAGTGCTCAACTGAATTATGAATTTGGTTTGTAAGTAGTAAGTGACAAAATCACAATAAAGAAAGCTTGGGTAAATTCTATGAAAATAGTAGTTTCTCTTTTTAGTTTCTCAATAACAGTTGTTGTAAACTAATGTTGCGGCGTTTGTACGAGTTTTCTTGATTTTATAATTAGTTATACCTGTTTTGACTCAAACATGGAAGTATTGTGTGTTCTGTGCACACCATTGGTTTTATTGTATTTTCGGATTCTCCATGCCTTATAACGTAAAACATCAATTTTTGAAGGGTGTTAGAAATGTTTTCTGGAGCGGTTACGATGGTTTATTCTTGAATATTAAATAAGAAAAACTTGTAACTAATCCTCGAGGGTGCCTATTAGCAACTTAAACTTGAAGAAATATGAAGCAATAAATTGTAATTAACCGTTAAACAAATCAATCCTCTACCTTTCCTACCAACAATGGTCTTCTTTTTAATATTACGTTGCAACTTTTTTGTATTTGATGAATTGGTTCAATATCATTTGAAACAGGTAAAATTTCAAGACGTAAGTTGGGATATTCGGCGATGCCAGCACTGCGAGATTGCCGAGAGTTGGTTCAATAATCGAAGTGAAGTTTCAACCCCCTTCGCGAGGCTGCGGGGGCGGCTGCGTTGCTGTGTGTGCACTTTTAGAGGCACATTTTCACAAGTGCACAGTGTCGAGACCTTTTGAACCACTTAGTTTCTGCAGATCGAGTGCATTGTTATAATATCGAATGAAAAAACAGCAGGCAGCGATTTATGTTCACCTTGTATGAAAAAATGTACATCTACGGTTTAGCTGTTAGCTTACTGGAAGGTAACGCGATGTGAGAAATCGGATCGGCGCGAACGCCAGTTCTTTAATTCGGTCTGTTTCGAAGTTCAAAGTTTGGTAACCTTTGAACCTCATCCTGTGCAAGGGAAATAATTTCCTTTTATTTGTCAAAAATTTTGGGAATCCAAAATAAACCGCAATTATCCGTATAATTCGTAATTTCTTTTTAATTGTACCAACTAGTTAGAATGTTAGTATACTGTATTAGTCGGTAGTCTTGCATACATTACGATATTCTAAAGGGATGATAATTTCTCATATCTAAAAAGTGCCTTCATTCAACCTGCGACTGAACGGCCAACGGACATCTGTTGAAAATCGATTTGATTTGAGATGGATAGTAATTTATTATATTATTGTTAAGTGATAATAAAATATTCGTTTTATAAATACGTAATATCTACAATTTTTATTGACAATTGCAAATCAACCAATCCCGGTAAGAGATTCGTTTACTTCGCAGTTGAATCTTTTTGTTCGGCGCTCGATACGGACAACACTGGGAGCTGGCTGAGGGCGGCGTATTGCGGGGGCGGCGGTGGAGACGGCACCTCCTCCTCCGACCGTTCAGTTCGGTTCGTGTGCATCACGACGGGCGCATCGTGATCAGGGGGCGCTAATCAGCGGCGCATCGTGATCAGGCAGTGCAGTTGGGCGCATCGCGCGAAAATTTCGTTCGTTTTGCCCGTTTTTAGAAAAATCGACATCCGATATTCGCGTTCATTTTTGTGATTTTCAAACGGAACAACAGCAGCTGCTAATAACAACTGATAAGCTGATAGCATTTTTCGTCGACGAATTCGTCGGTTTTTCTCGCTCCGGTGACAGTATACCGCGCTTTACGTTCGAGTGACGACTGCCAATCGCGTTCTCGCGCGTCAGTAACGATTAAATGAAGGCCGGCGGGCTTGTGACTCCGAAGCTGAAAGGCTGAGCCGGAGTCGCAAACTGCCGAACTACAACCTCTACCGAGTGCTACCTGTTCTACCTGTTCTCGCTCGACTCCGTACTCGCGGTTCGCTGCATAACCTTACCACGTTATAACCTGTAGCGCATCATCAGCAATGTTCGCCGCATCAGCCGCCGTCTTTCTCGTCCTACTCGCTGCTTTCGTTTCGAGCACATCCAACGATCTGGATAAAACGCAATTCGAAGCTGCGTTCCAAGGTAAGGACACATTAATTGGAATAAACTTTCTTTCATCCATTCTTTCATCCATCATCCACTGGTTTTCCAATAGTACAATACATTAATGTTTTGGGAACAGTTGGTTGGTAACCAAGCAATGCAGAACACGGATTTACAATCCGACACCTACTTTGATTACGGAGTGTTGACAGTTCCCCGGATGTTGGAACAATATCGAACAGTCATTAAACGTGAATTCGAATGGGGAAATTATTTGTAAACAAAGAGATAAATGTATTAATAAATACTACTCACATCGAAAGTACATTAAAACTAAAATATGCATTTGCCGGAACGTATAATTTTTTTCTTCATTTGAGCGTAATTTATTATTTATTACCATTTTTTTTTTTTTTTTTTTTTTTTTTTTGATAGTTAGAACGTTTTTGTATCGACGCGTTGTCGGCAAGAACATTCGATGAGGTATATAGCTATAGCTATACTATATAGAATCAATCATCAGTAAAACTATTTTCACTTTTCGTACGATGATATCCGCTAAAACTTACCTACGATATCAAATAAGTCGTATGCAAAGAGTATCATTTTGGAACGTAATCACAGTCCAATTGGATTTACGTGAAATTTTTCTAAAATATTGTTTGCAAACCGGACTATATTTGGAGCTCAGGATGCGAACATGTCACTATTATTCTGCAATAATCGAACTCATAAATTAATCTATATTGATGAGGTACTTATAACAAAATACAACTGTTGTAGTATCTTAATTAACTACAAATACTATAATTTCCATTGATTACTCGCCTCTCATTGATGGAAGAATTGTTCGTTAATGTTGCTCTACAAGATGGAAAACATAATTATCTATAATAACGAGGAGGAGGAGAGGGTATATGATTAATTGAGAAACTGGGCGGAGGGATTTGAATGAAAAACATATTGGTTGTTTAAAATTCATCGGCTGGAAAAATCGCCAAATCTCGATTTTTGGTTTTGGTTTTAAAAAAAAATTCAAAATGTATCGAAAAACGTTGTTTTGTCAAAATTTTGGATCGCAGAATTTTATCTATCGGGCGCTGAAGCAGTTTAAATATCGTGTTTCGTATATTCTAAACGCATTACAAAGTTGTAGCCAGGCGAACTCCGAACGTTTTGCACTTCAAAATTATATGATACCTTTTTTTTTTGGGGAACTTTGGCCTCCTTTTTCCAAATAACTTTTGAACCGACTACTTTTACATAGGTATGTTGTTCAGAGGCGATAAAGAGCTATCAAAATCCTACAATTTGGTGTATTTAATTATATATTTATGTTATGTCCCCGCGGAGCTATCGCGCTCAAAGAAGCCCAAAACATGTTTTTTACCAAAAAGTGGAATATATATATTTTTAAATTGATTCTAAATTAAACTTCCTCAAATCGCTTACACAGAAACTATTTTTTCAAAATTCGTGAACGAGACGAAAAAAAATTCTAATGGTAAACTCCAAAAGTATGAACATCTAAAATATTAGAGTAGTGGGGTCGTGAGGGGGAGAAAAACCAGGCGACTTATTCTCCAGATTTTTAATGGCTGGCCGAGCACTGGAGCTGTGGACCTCATGGTTCCACGTCGCCCTGAAGATGCCCGAATGGGCGAAAGTGCTCGGCCAGCCATTAAAAATCTGGAGAATAAGTCGCCTGGTTTTTCTCCCCCTCACAACCCCTCTACTACAATAAATGCGACGACAACCAAACGAAGAAAATCTAAAATATTATAAAAATATTATTAATCGTTAGAATTTGATTCTTTTCACTTCAAATTCGAATTCTACGTCTAATTTTCTATAAGAATGAGTCAAAAAATAATATTGAACAGTATTTGCAAAGATTTTTAAAGGTAAAATACGTAAAGCGGTGTAGTACTAAAAATGGGAAAAAGTAAAAGTTGACGCCAAATTTCCGTCGTTCTGACGTCAAATTCGGATTCAGCGTTAAATTTCCTATAGGAATAGCTTAATTTTCCATATTAATTTTCCACCCCTCCCGATGCCAGCGAAGCTAAAAATTTCGGCCGGTGAAAAACTCGATTTACGGAAAATAATTTCTGTGGCGCTGTTTGAGTTTTTTTCACCAAATTTTTTGCTACGTACGTGTGTAAGGCGTTCAAATGAAGCCTTCTGCATAATAAAACAATTGATTCGAATGAATTTTGACGCCGAAAATCACCGTTAAAGTCCAATTTTTGAGCTTTTAAAAACCGATTTTTTTAGACCACTTGCAGATTTTTCCGAGAATTAAAAAAAATCACAAAAATACATCATGGCAAGACACAAGTTTCCTGAAAATTTCAGATTTTTATCTGTATTGAGAGAGGAGTAAAAAATCGTTAACTGATCGGTTTAAAAAAATCGCAGGGGTACCCCTTGGATTTTTCGTGAAACATTTTTTGAAATCGATTTCGCTCAAATTCAGCATAATGATAGTAGATGATGTGCATATCAATAATATATGCTCCATTGTTTGTTTCTTTTGCACTAAATTAATGAAAACAATGTTTAAAGTTGATAAATGTGATGTTTTCGTGTTTATTTCTACGAATATCGTCGAATACCTCACAAACGGTTGAAAAATGGATAGGTACATTACATGGGGGAAATATGGGCAGTTAAATTACCTATCTTTTGGTATATTGAAACATCTGAATTGACGACTTTTTGGTAAACTTATTCACTCTGCAAGTTACAAATTTTGGAAAACTTAAACATCGGAGGCTAAAACTCGGCGCAAGTTGAAACACCAATACTTTATGATACAAAGTACATGAAAACACCACCACCTACATACCAAATTATAGTTACTACTACAATAACTATAGATTCTGACTCTCCATACATATGAAAACTACTACGTATATAATAGCAGTTGAGAGTTTTAGACTTTCGCGTTTTTTGAAAACTTAAACGTGGGAGGTTTGGTTACTTTGTTAAATCATATGTCTCTAATGGTCACAACAATCCGCCATCCTCAAGGCGGTAACCATAAGAAACGTATGATTTAATGAAGTAACCAATACTCCTACGTTTAAGTTTTCAAAAAATGCGAAATGCACTAAAACTCTCCAATGATGAGGAAACTACCCCAACGAAGGCACGGCAGGAGGGCTGCGCCCCTCCTCCGACGGGTCGCATGGGGGGTGTTGGAGCCCCCCGACAGAAGATTGGGCGGCGGAGCCGCCATGGGCGCTCAGCCTAAGGAACACTAGGCTAGGAACACACGAGGCGCCGTAGAACGCCGACGCTCGAGTCAGCGACTTTTTGTCTCCCAAACCCCACGCGCACACACAAGGCGACTTTTTTTCTCAGTTTGACGCCAGCCTCCATCATGGAACGAGAGAGAGCTGTTGCACTAATTGTCCTCTACCGCAGACTTAAAAAAGAAAAAAACGAAATATGTGGATTCATCCCATAATTGCATTGCGGGAGCAAAATGGGGTTTTTTACACCCTCTATCGGGAGCTAAGGGAGGATGAAGACAAATTTAAAAATTATTTTCGCATGTCTCAATCAATACCATCAATCTCCATATCAAAACTCATTTTTGAAACAATACGTATAGGTAATATACGCCCACAACACGTAAACAAAACTGTCTCAAAATAGCGACCTTTCGGCGTCACAAAGGAAGTGGGGGTGCCCCGTGTGTGCGATCTAGTGCTGTGATTCACATTTCGATACGGCTCCCGCGTCTCCAACTCTTGCGCCCCGGGCGTCGGAGTCAAGGTGCAGCGCCGTGAATTCTCCGACTCTTGCGGATAAAAATCCACGACGCTTCGTGTGGGCGCTCAATTTAATTCAATGCATCTCAGCTTGAGAGGTGGAGTTAAAAAAGACGCTGACTCAAGCGTCGGCGTTCTACGGCGCCTCGTGTGTTGTCAATTAAAGCTACTAGCTTTGACATTCTTGCAGAAAAGTAAACTTTATAGTTGGTAATAGAGCACAACCATCAAGCGCGTTGGTTGCAATTGGTGTTGAAATGAATCAAGCGTCGAACTGTGGGAATTCGACGAAATAATTTATTCTCTACCGCGTTGACACGCTCCCGAACCACAGTCCTAGATATTGCGTAGCCTTCGATACATGTTGATTTTGTGGTACGTGGAGAAACAACAGCCGGTAATTAAATACGAGTTCAAACAAAGCGGACTGATAGCAGATATAGATGTTTTGTCTTCATTTGATTATCGATACACTCTAGCCTGTTGATTGAGCTTAGAAGCCAAGCATTCGAGCTTGAACAGGCCATCGACCGAACAGCTTTCAAACGCTGTCACCATCTAGTGTCACCATCGGAGATCAATAATCGGCTGTCGTGAGCAAATTTCTTACCGACTTGCTAAATAATTCGAACGCCAGTCGGTTGAGTCAGCGGTTGACTCCATCGCGTGTTTACTATCATTCTACCAGTGCCACGTAACTATCATTCTGACGATGGAAAAACGAAAGCAACAACATATTGGTAACCGTGAAGAGAAAATCTCTCAGAAAAAAAAAAAAAAAAATCTGTCTCTTTAGAGAAAATGCTGAAAATGTTTGTAAAGTGGTTTTGGTTCATTATTCCATCGCTTCATTTGATTCAAGTAGACGATTCACCTGTAATAGGAACCAACCCGAAATTTGTGAATGTTTCCTCGTTACAACATGAATTGGGAGCTCTGAGGGCAACTGCTGGGCAATCATAGTAATTTCAAGTATTTTTATTTACCTTGATTACATAATTTAAAGTCGAAATAATCGCATAAGGATATGTTTGAAGAGAATATTGTACATTTCAAGGCTGGTCGAATCCGAATATCCGATGAAAACCAGTGGTGTTAATAGATCACCCAGTACTTCAATGTTTGAGTCGGTTCAGGTACAATCATAAAATCAAGAAACTTATACAAACGCCGCAACGTTAGGAAACTACAACTGTTATTGAAACAATGGCTGGGGGTCAAAAAAAAAAAAAAAAAAAAAAAAAAAAAAAAAAAAAAAAAAAAAAAAAAAAACACAGAAAAACGCATGAATCAGCCGGTAAGCGTTCTAAGTATCGTACAAACGATCTTTGAATACGGTATCGGTTCCAACGTTACAGATCAGGCGTCATTCACTCGCGATTGTAAACATTTAAAGACCTCAAGCGTCAAATATATTGATTTTCGTGCCCTGTAAAATCAAAATATTGAGAACAGGGGTGTTCAGTCTCAGGACTTCACACCCTATAGGTTCGTTCGCCTGGGGCGCTTCGGGCGTGGTGAGGAGTAAAATGAAGGAATAATCATAGTTAAATGTATATATATGCCAATAGAGTGAGCCCACTGCCGAGCGCGATTGAGGGTGTGCTGCCGAGAGGACGATGCTGCTTCCACCATGGCGCGATAGTGGATTCTCTTATCACCGCGGTTTGGTTGTTATTATCTGGCGGTTATTATTATGTTTTGATGAGCAAGTGTTTTTGTTTTGTAACGTGCCGACTGTATAAAAAATAAAAGATTCATTTTGTTCGTGTAATAATTGAACATTGGTGCCGAAACCCGGGACTGGTAATTTTCATGTTTTCGAGCAATTACGGAAAACATTTGAAAACCAATTCGTTTGACAAGATTATTATCTAGATTTCCTAGTTTGACTGATATTGTTCCTGGCTCTCTCCTACCGCGATGGATAACACGTCGAAATACGCCGAGCTGTTGGCCCAAATACAACCTGACCTTTCTGATGACGAATTTTACAAAATAATGAAGCAGATTGTTGATATCATCCAAACGAAATCAGCAAAACCGCCCGATCCAATTTCAGTGTTCCATCAGTCGGTCAACATTACTGCTCGTTTACAAAGATTGAAACGGAAAACTTTCTCAGCTAAAATACACTCACACCAGCGCTCAGAAATCTTGCTAGCAGATTTTCAAGCCTTGAAAGCTGAATGCTCTTCGTTGATCTCTGATGTCTTGAAGGTAATTAAAGACTCTGCGATCTCCAAGGTGTTTATTGATCGTATTGAGACCATTTGTGATGAAGTTGAAGAAGCTGTTTTTGCTCAACTTCAAAAGGTCGAGCAGTGCAGTTCATCCGTACAGTCATCATCTCCCACAGTTGGCCAAGCGGACTTGTTCTCATCTCTAAAATCGTTAACGCTATTATCTAGCTCAATTCCAATTTTCGATGGAGATATCCTCCAGTTTTCTTCATTTGTCGAAATTTTCAGTCAGTGTGTGCTGGCCTTATCTGTACCTGACGTGAATAAACTAGAAGTGCTAAAGACAAAACTTGGCCCACACATGCAAGCCTGGATAAAGCCCCATTTACACAACCGGTCAAAATTTTCAGATATTTGGGCTGCATTAGTACGTGACTACCAAAACCCGTACGAACTTGCTCTCGCACAATTGGACCAGCGGGAAAATATTCCTTTTTTAACTACTGACCGCCCTGAACAGCTTCAGTCCTTCATTCAATCCTTGGAAGCATACTTATCAGTACTTGATTCATTGAAAAAAGATCATCCAGACCTCTCAGATCTTCTAACTTTTCATTGCGCAGTTCGCCGACTACCATCGTTCCTTCACAAATCCTTCTTCGACGAAGTAGTTACTGACGTGAACCCTATCCCGAAAATTCGCGATCTCATTGATTTTCTTCAGAGTCGAGTCACTCGGAATTTAGCAGTTCAAGAGAAGTCAAACTCTCCATCACTCCCATTAAGGCCTAAGTCTCCGCTACCTCGTCGTTTTTCCCAAAACCAGAATAGACCAATAGTGTCTCACTATGGACAGACCGTCAAAACTGGATCACCGTGTTGCCCCAAGTGCAACGAAAGCCATCCTTTGTATAAGTGTCCTGTATTCCTGAGGCTGACTTTTGATGAGCGCTGCAAATTCGTGAACGCAGTTGGATTCTGCATGAACTGTCTTTCTGGGTCTCATGCTATTACAGATTGCCGTTCCAGGAGAACTTGTTTTAAATGCCATCTACGACATCACTCATTTTTACATGATTATGGTGATCCTCAAGACCGAATACCTGAGGGACTAGTACTTCGCACGGAAGCTCTGGCTTCATCCTTGCCACTTCAAGCTGCACCAAGGTTTAGAACGCGGGCGCGTAGCAATGCGACAACCCTGAGCGAATACGAAGAATTTTCAAGGGATGGTTCCGATGAAGGGGACGTTTTCTCGGCAGCCACACAAATGCAGCTGTCTTCAAGTCCTGAGGTAAATTCATTTTGCACTTCGCCATGCTCTTGCTGTGCCCCTGGTGAACGAAACAACTCCCTGGCTAGGTCTTATTATTACAAGTCTGTGAACCTTTCAAAATTTTCTCATGAATTGCCCTTGATAGCGGAAGGGGACGCTGAAAAAATAAAAAATGAAGTTCTGGAGTCGAACATCGGAACCAGTCGGGTAAATATTCATCCTAAAAAAACAAGGTTTAAATCAATTCTGAAGGCCCCGAGGGGTTTTTCCCTAATACCAACCGTTCAAGCACTTCTTTCTAAATCGTCTACTTCAGTTCCAATTACTTGCCGAGCTCTTGTCGATTCTGGCTCAGATACATGTCTGATGTCTCAAGCCTTTGCCAAAAGGTTGAATCTAGATGTCCACATTACTAGGGCCCAAATTTCTGGAGTTGGTGGACAAAAATCAACCTTTACTTGCGGCGTTACTACTGCGTTCTTACATTTTCCTCCCGAAGGTGGAAAGTACTACAGCCCTATGTATCTAAAATTTACAGTAATACCAAAACCCACCTCTGATCTCCCAGCAAAATCATTTAAAATTCCCGACACTGCCCCCTTTGACCAAATCAATTTTTCTGATCCTTCTTTCAACAGTGCAAGCCCAATTGATGTTCTGTTCTCATCGGAAGTGCAGACCAGTACATATCTGGGCTATTCAGTTCTTGGTCCCTATGGCCAACCTACTTTACATCGAACTAAATTCGGCTGGGTAGCTTCTGGCAACATAAATAGTTTAAAGAAAAAATCTGTCTCATTTGATCTGAACCCAATGGAATGTCATCAATCGTCCCTAGAAAATTCTGCTTATTCTGATGGTTCTGTTCTTACCAATGGACATTATCTTCCAAAATTAAAAATTGCTCCACCTGGAAGGCTTGAAAGTTCTAGTATGGATATCATTTCTCACCAAAAATCTCTAAGCAATCCATCCACCCAATCAAATGAACTCCCTAAACCACAACGTATTCTGTCAAGACAATTAAGAAGGTCTGGAGTGATGTCATCAATTTTTCAAAATGTAACTCCTCGTTTGTGCCCAGATGTGATAGTTCATCAAAAACAACTTAAATTCTCCTCACTTCCTGAGGAGTTATCCAGACCGTCCTTCAGTACTAACGTATGGTCAATTTTGAATTATTATCACTCAGATAATGTAAAATTATGTTCAAACCCTTGCACTAACCACCATCCCAATAATGACTGGTTTATGACTTTGATGGCATCCAAGGCTGTGCCTACGACTGTAATTTCCTTACAAGAATCTACTAACCCAAGTACCTCATTACAAACTGTATCAGCCAGTCAGGATTTAAATAACTATCAAACCTCTCATCCTCTTTCCCCTGCAAGTAAAGTGTCGAATTTAGAACTAGCCCAGATCTTGAACCGGTTGTTTGAAATTGAAGGAACCTGCAACGATCCTATCCCTTCAGCTGACGAAGTACGTGCAGAGGAAATTTTTGAGCAGTCCACGCATCGAAATTGCGATGGCAGGTTCGTTGTGAGGCTTCCATTTAAAGGCGCTCCCTCATGTCTCGGAAATTCACGGTCCTTAGCCATAGCTCGCTTCCTTTCATTGGAAAAAAGATTACTAAAAAACCCTGTGTTATATCAATCATACAAAGAGTTCATGCATGAATATCTGGAGCTAGGCCACATGGAGCCAACTCTACCGCCTAAACCTGATCAGTTACATTATTACATTCCCCATCATCCTGTTTCAAAAAAGAATGACCCTCCAACTAAGATACGTGTTGTTTTCAATGCAAGCCAGAAGACATCTTCCGGCTTCAGCCTAAATGATATATTGTTGGTAGGCCCAAAACTTCAACAGCAAATCTCCCACGTTCTTACCAATTTTCGCTTTTATAAGTACGCCATCACTGCTGACATTAAGCAAATGTTTAGACAGATTCAACACCCTTCAGATCAGCGAGATTTCCTTAGAATTGTTTGGCGTGATAGTCCAAGCCTACCACTATCTGATTTTCGGCTGACTACCGTTACTTACGGTACTTCGCCAGCCCCCTTCCTGGCCTGCCGTGTGATACAAGAACTTGCCTCAATTAATCGAAAATCTCGTCCTCGAGCTTATGAAGCTCTTACATCTTCCACTTACGTGGACGATCTTCATTTTGGAGGAGAGTCCATTGAAGAAGCCATTGCTGCTCGGGATGAGATTATTTCTGCCCTAGGAGAAGCTGGCCTTGAACTGAGGAAATGGGCTGCAAATAACTCTCAATTATTAAAAGGCATTCCTGAACAACACGTTTCAATAAACTCTGCGGTGGACATGGTTGAGGAACTAGATTCTCCTCTCAGAGTGTTGGGTATAATTTGGAATACGTCGCGGGATACCTTTTCGTTCAAAGTTAATCCGGTTCCTTTAGTTAAAACAAAAAGAGAGTTGGCATCCCAAATTGGGCAGATATTTGATCCAGTGGGCTGGGTAATGCCAGTGGCAGTTTTTGCACGCTTGATCCAGAGGGAAGTTATCCTATTGAAACTGGATTGGGATGATCCTATTCCTTATTATCTTTGCGAAGCTTGGAACACTCTTGCTAGTTCTCTTCCAATCCTCAGTAAAATCCAAATACCCCGTTATGTACCCTTGTCCATTCCAAAATCATGGATAGTTGCCTTCGCTGACGCTTCAGAAAAAGCTTATGCCGTAGCTGTATATTTAGTATCTCAATCTGGTGTCTCTTATCAATCATCCCTTCTATCATCTCGAGCTCGCATGGCACCTATCCAGATGGTTTCCGTGCCCCGCTTGGAGCTAATGGCTTGTGGGCTACTGGCGGAAACACTGTTAAAAATTAGAAGTAAATTTCTCGAATTGCCACCATCTCAAATCTATGCGTTTTCTGATTCCACAATCGCCCTGTCCTGGTTGACAGCTGATCCTGCCCCCCATTGGAAACCATTTGTCGGCAATAGGGTTTCAAAAATTCTTTCAGTGATTTCTGCGGATCGTTGGTTCCACGTAACGTCCCAGCATAATCCTGCTGATATTCCATCAAGGGGAATCAGTCCCACCAGACTGATAGGGAATGATCTGTGGTGGCGTGGACCCGACTGGTTGCCCCAGGATCCAACATTGTGGCCATTAGTACGTGTTAGACCAGTACTTACCGATGATGTTACTGCATCTGAATGCAAAACTCGGGCAATTCATACCACAGTGGCTATATTGTCAGATTATCAGGATCAACTGGAGAAAAAATTTTCTACCTATAGTAGATTACAGGCGGTTGTTGGATGGATAATTCGTTTTGCCCACAATGCAAAAAACCCAACCGACAAAATTTCTGGTTCCCTAAAGGCTTCTGAATTGGATAAAGCTAGTGCTGCCTTGACTAAGAGAGCCCAAGCACAATCCTTGTCAGCTGAAATCCGTGATGTTGGCTCAGGGCGTCCGACCATTCGCATTTGTAAGGTCTTAGGTGTCTTCTTGGATCCTCAAGGTATTCTTAGAGTTGGCGGTCGGCTGTTCCATGCAAAAATTTCTGATAATTCTAAACATCCGGCCCTTCTTCCTGCTAATCACCCTCTCACATCCTTACTTATAGCTCAAGCACATTCTGATCTGTTCCATGCTGGCCCTAGAGCTACTCTCGCATACCTTCAAAATAAATACTGGATTATTAATGGTAGAGCAGTTGTTCAAAGAAAGCTTGCAGGTTGTAATCGATGCTTCACTATTAACCCGAGGCCCTTTCAACCAGAAATGGGTCAGTTACCTGCTGAAAGAGTGACACCAACCTATCCTTTCAACCAGACTGGTATAGATTTTGCTGGCCCATTCCAAGTTTCTCCCACTGGAACGCGTGGTTCAAGGGCTATTGAGGTTTATTTGGCGGTGTTTGTTTGTCTAACCACAAAAGCTGTCCATCTAGAAGCAGTCTTAGGCTTGAGCACTGATGCCTTCTTACAGTGCTATGACCGATTCACGGCAAGAAGGGGATACCCTGCCGTTGTTTGGACCGATAATGGAAGCAATTTTGTGGGGGCAAACAATTATCTTAGAAAGCTACGTATTACACTTTCCAACCCCATGCATGAACAACGTCTCGAAAGTCACACGTCGCGCCAGGGTACCTTGTGGAAATTTATTCCTCCTCGAGCCCCCCATTTTGGTGGTCTTTGGGAAGCAGCTGTACGGTCCTCCAAAAGGCTTCTGAAACTTGTCTTGAATGGTCAAACTCCATCTCTTTTCTCTTTCTTAACCTTTATAGGAAAGGTCGAAGCTATTCTCAACTCTAGACCATTAACAGCCCTTTCCTCTTCCCCCTCGGACATTGATGTTCTCACTCCAGGGCATTTTTTAATTCAGCGACCTCTAACGGCTCCACCCCTTAATCCAGAAGAAATTTCGCAGTCATACTTGCCAAAGTGGAAATTAGTACAAAGCCTGACACAATCATTTTGGAAAAGATGGCAACGCGAATATTTGCTTAATCTTCAATCCAGAGAGAAGTGGAATACTTCAGGCAGACCCGCTAAGGTGGGGGACTTGGTGATTGTGATTGGTGATAATTCGCCACCCATGAGTTGGCCCTTGGCCAGAATTTCCAAGCTGTATCTGGGTCCCGACAATGTTCCCCGAGTTGCGGACGTCATTACCCAGTCTGGGACACAGACTCGACCTCTCTGTAAGTTGTGCCCATTACCAACCCAGGGTTGATTGTTCCGGTGGGCGGGGGGAGTATGTTCAGTCTCAGGACTTCACACCCTATAGGTTCGTTCGCCTGGGGCGCTTCGGGCGTGGTGAGGAGTAAAATGAAGGAATAATCATAGTTAAATGTATATATATGCCAATAGAGTGAGCCCACTGCCGAGCGCGATTGAGGGTGTGCTGCCGAGAGGACGATGCTGCTTCCACCATGGCGCGATAGTGGATTCTCTTATCACCGCGGTTTGGTTGTTATTATCTGGCGGTTATTATTATGTTTTGATGAGCAAGTGTTTTTGTTTTGTAACGTGCCGACTGTATAAAAAATAAAAGATTCATTTTGTTCGTGTAATAATTGAACAAGGGGGTTAGAGCTAAACGCTGCAAAACAAGTTTTGCGGAATGGAGCCATTTTTATAGCGAGGAGATCCAAATATACCAATGTGCTCAAATAAAATAACTGGAAAAGCAAATTAGGAGTAACTGCGGTGTGTGACGTCTATAAATAATAAAACGCACAGTAGTACAATTCTTGTACAGTGGATTTCTATTCCTTTGCTTCAATTCCCTTAAATATTTGCGAACGTGTCCACCTAACAACAGATTTGTGACTTAAGGAAAAGCACGAGGTATAAGGGGGAAGCTTCGAAGCAACAATGGTAATTTTGATTATTTTTATTTTAGTTAATTTTCGAATTATAAGTTCAATTATTCGTCTGATGATACAGATGAAGTGTTCTTACGACAAACGGATAGACTGACTCACAAACACTTGGCCAGAAAGTGTTTCTGAGTAGAGTACGACTAGTACTATATGAATATTTCTACCAAATTCGCATCCGTTCCGAAGTCGACTTTTCAACTTTACAATACATACATGGATACACAATATACGTACGTAAACATGGAAGTAAAAATTTTATCATTCCGAGAAACTATTGGAGGCTTTGGAGGAATCTTGGAGATTTTCACCAGAAATCCTTCTCGGCCTGACAGTTGCTCAATTCTAAGGCAAATGGCTAGGTGCCTCAATTTCTGACTCACACTCCGCACTTCCATTTTATGAACTTTTTTCGTGGGTATGTTCTACTTGCTGCAAACATCAATATATTTGAATAAGTGAGGTTTTTACATTTTTATAGCGAATGACGCTTGATTCCTCCTTCAGGGCTGGTTATTATTTTTAGGTGTCGTAGCTATAAAAATAATGATCCCATTTTACAAAACTTGGCACCGCCGCATTATTATCCTAATTCGACGGTTTTTTTTTCAATTTTTGGGTTTTCTGGTTAGTTTTTCAATAACAGTTGTAGTGTATTAACGTTTTGTCCTTTTATGAGTTTCTCGATTTTATAATCGGCTATACCTATTACCGACTCAAACATGGAAGTACTGTGTGATCTATGCACACTACTGGTTTATTTCTTATTTGATGACATCCTGGGAGTTGAGTCCCCGGTCGAACCACCGAGCGTCAAAAATTGTCAAATGGATAACCGTAAACACGAAGTGAAATAGAATCATGAATCATTTGCATGATAATCGATTCGTATGATGATCGTAGGAAATATCATCTCTTTCATGCGAGTGAATCAATGACTAAGAGTTGGAGATGTGCGAATGTAAGAAACAATTCCGAAAGCTAAGAGTACAGTAAAATTGGTCGGCGAATGCGTCTTATTGAAGAAATTGAATTGAACGGTCAGGACGTGGTCCGAGGCCACAGGCAACAACACGGGGTAATTGTGTGTGCAGAGGAGTTAAATTGGTTTCTGAAGCTCCTGCTGCTCCACCTCGCTCTGTTCAACTCTTCCAGTCAAACTCGGCCTGAATAACGGAGCCATCTGGCTCATGTTTTCACTTGTTGTTGGTCTTAGTATCAATGGAAAATTTCTATACAGCCCGCACAACGCGAATAGATCTCGGTTTACCTTAATTAAACCCTTGGATGGAGAGGCGTAGAACAATTCATGAATTCTGAGCCGGCGGAGTTAATTCATAACAAGTTAACAACGTGTGAAAACCTCACTGACACGCTTAAGCCGAGTAAAGAAATTATATTAGCTAATTACGACCGTATAATATGTATTCAATTGGTCGGATTCAGTTAGGAAACTTTTGTTGTCTGCGTCGGGATATTTCGTCCCTTCGAATGCCGATTTAAATCCAACCGTACGTAACAACAACAACGCAACTAAAGCGAGATAATCTGCCGAGAACAAATGTCTCATGCTCTCTCGTCATCATTTTATTATTATTCTTTTTCGTCTTTTTTGTCTTTTTATTATTATTTTTTTTTTGTCTTTTTTTTTAAATTTATTTTTTGTCTACTGAACTCAATAATTTCATAATAAGCTCTATGATGAGATATTGAGTAAAACTGATCGTATGTTATGAAACTTTCCGAAATTTCGAACTCCAAAAATATCGATACCTATCGCCAGCTTAACATAGAATCGCGAAATCTAGGGAGAAATTCAAATTATGAGCGCGGGAAATCAGTATAGATTTCGACTCTGTAAAATTCGCTTCAATACCTGGGTTGGTAGATGAATCCGAGAAAAATTTATACGAAGGTCCACTTGAGTTAGTGAACTATTGTTGTTGGGAAATGAACCGTAAGAAATCTTGTGGTAGTATGAGAGAAGTCAACTAAATAAAACTATAAATCTGCATGACAATACCAAAAAAAAAAAAAAAATAATAAAAAACTAGCGAGTCTTCTTTTTTTTTTAGAAATTCCTTACGCTTGGAAGAGAAAAGTGTTTTTTCTTTCGACGATATAGGATTTACCTTCCTTGGTACCATCAAAATTCATCGTCACGGTTTACAGTTGACTTATGGTGGATATCTCAAAAAAAAAAAAAAAAAAAAAAAAAAATTGAGTTGGAGTTAGCCTTGGAGTTAGCTGTACAGGCAATAATACTAGCGAAAACAAAGCGAAACATTTTAACCCATCTGCGCATCGGAAAGTAAGGTACTTCGTTCCTTAATTTTCCGTTGGTACCATCTAGCTAGTCAGAAGTCGGTTCTATTTTACGCAAGCGGTCTAGATTACCGTACGCGAGGAGAATTGCTTCGATTTATACAGCACACATGTGCTGTTCGCGTTTACTCAAAACGCATCGATATCCGTTTATTACAGTACCCACTAAGGACGAAGGAAGTTGTAGGCCGGTGAACAACAAGCACCAACTTCTTCCCAAACTGCCATTTGCGAGAAAGTTACCGGCAAAATCATGTTCAAGCACAATATTAGTTTAACAAACTTGGGGCGGCCTTTGGTAACCGCATTCTCTTCAGCTCTGCTGCTTCCTCCACAGACTAACTTTGGCTTCTGATTATAATGCAACTTCACTGGCTGCTCAAAGGTATTTATTTAAAATCCGCCGGGCTGGCAGCATTACGAAAACGCACGAACAACGCAGTCGTATTCAAGACTGTAGAGAGTTTTAGTGGCCAAATCCGACGACGTATCGAACGACGTAAACGTATTGCACGCTATCGCCACGACGTAATGAGGCGTCGTATCGAGGAGCGAGACGCAAGAAAGCCTATACGTCTATAAATACGTCGTCTATACGTCGCACTTATTTCGATTCGAGGCGATAAATACGCGTCGGCGAAACTTCCGATACCACGTCGTAACGGTGACGGCGTATTGCACTTAGTGCAATACGTTCTAGTCGATACGTTTTTCCCATTTGGCCACTAAAACTCTCTTGTATTTATTCAAACAGCAACGGAATCAACTATTTAACGCTTCGTTATAATCTTTTTTCGCAAATTTGGCGATCCGTTTATCGTTTCAAAATAAGAATCCGAAACGGAAATGAATTCGATATGAAAATTATTAATATAGTCACACGCTAGGACTCAGAGTCGCAAAGCTAGAATATGCGGCCGAAAATCGTTGGAACGTGAAAATATTCTCTAGAAATGTTCATATTCCAGTGATTGTTAATAGTGAGGACGCTCTAATTCCACGGTTTGAGCTATAAACGGTTTTTCTATATTATTCCTTGTTTTCGAGTTATTTTTCCTTGTGGTCTTTGAATGTTCGCTATATCGATATTAATCTCCAGTTTTACTTTACATTCAGTACTTCTGGTTGTTTTGTTATTTTGCAAGCCATATGAATCACTGAAAAAAAATGGGCAAAGGCATAGGGCAAGCTTTCTCGTCCGTATTTAATCGCAGCAAGCCCAGAAAAGACAGAGGCGTATCAAAATTATTATTTTTATGCTTCTCAGTAGGAATTGTTGAGAATTTAGATTAGCGCATACTGATATGAAATTTGATCATTATTATGAAACTTAGACTGAGCTCACTTCATTGAGCCATCAATATTTCAATATTGATTCATAACAATCCTTTCTATTCTAACCAAAATATTAGGTCCGAGGAATTAATTTGCGTAGGAGTTTTCCGGCGTTCGCAGAGGCTACCTCTGATCCGTTGAAGCAGAAATTAATTAGGCGAAATTAATCTTCGCATTGCTGTTGAACATTCCACAAAAATAATTAGAAAATCGAGGTGTTCAAAAGATTCTGCGACTCGAACAGCGGACCGATATTTGGATTTCATATATCGCATAATTATGAATAGAACAACAAGAGAATAAGAAATCAAAAAGATTCAGAGATTTCGGAAATTTAAAATGGATGCGGATACTTTGATTACGTATTGGGAATACGTTGACGCGGCATCGCTGACTCGGATGCGATATCAGGTGCTCATTGTTATGTTATCCGTGATGTATGAGGTTGGAATGAAATATGTTCCGCGCTTTTGGCCGACTTATGATTCAACCAAGATGTTCAGACGACTGGCAAGTGTATCAAGGTCCACGTGACGAAACCAGCAAGTGAAAAGGTTTGTTCCAGCGTGTCTGTGTGTGCATGTTGTGTAGAGTAATTGAGCACCAGCAGTTTCATCCTCCTCTACTTTCTCGAACAGTCCGACTGGCAACTCTTTTTCTGTTTTCTTTTTTCTCACTCGGCCCTAAACTCCATTACTCAAAGGATGCGCTGTTCGTCCTCGGTAACGTCTCTACGGTTTTCCTTCATGTTCGTCTCCGACGAATACGAAACTGGTAACTCACTGTTCTCTCTGCGATATTCCGACGGGGCGACTGTATGGAAAAAGTATTTTATTTATGTATTCTTCGTTTGTAGCTGCCGGTGACAAGGCCGAGGAAATTAAATTCAGAGCGCGTTCGACCCGAATTCCTTACCCTCATCAAAGTTGGCGGTTCTCAAATAGTAGTCACACAAGTGATAAAAATTGGTGTGAACACAAAGCAATGTCGACCGATAAATCAGTATATTATACCTCAAACAGTATAATACTGATTCAATTTCATAATCTCATAGCTCGGAATCCGAACATCCGAATATTATTAATAGGAATCATACCGTCGGTAAATGATATCAAATATTCGAAACATTCCCGGGGAAGTAAGATATAAAATATGCCCTCGGCTTTTACGCCTCAACTCTCGGATTTTAAAAATTTATTTTTTTCGAAGACGTCTGATGGGGAAATAATAGTTTTCCGCGGAATCGATCACGATACCGATTCGATTGTGAGTGATGCTCTCCTTTCTGCTGATTAGAATGCATAAGCTCCCTTCATTAGACAATTGATGATTTTCCTCAACAAGTGGCGATTTGACTTGTCACTGAGTCAAATCAGAGAGCGAATATTATCACCATGCGATTCTTTATTTTAACGCAATCTCGAAATAGCGCCTTTTTTCACAGTATTATTGTACGTGAGGAAAAAAATGAGGAAGGGATCTAATGAATATTGGAGTCCACTTTATGAAAATGGTGCGTATAGGTCGCAGAATACTTATTCTTCAATTGGATCGGAAAACAAGAATCACGAACCAAAATGTCGAGAAATTTAGTCCAGGAGATGTGAGCCCATAGTGTGGACCCTACAGATGCCAGAATGGGCGAAAGTGCTCGGCCAACAAATGAAGAATCGGAGATGAGTGGCCTCGTTTCTATCCCCCTCACACCTCCTGGTCATCAAAAAATGCGACGACAAGGAAAAGAAGAAATTTAGTGCTTGTATAGGAGCATATTTTCGAATGTAAATGTACGGTAATAGAATATAATTTTTGATTGAAGACGAATCCTCTGAAAGTTGGATTTTTCCAGCCAGGAGACTCGAAAATTCAAAAACTCTGGGAAATATGCGAATTAGGAGGAATTAGAGTACACTTTTATGAAATCGATTTCCAAATATTGACCTCCGTTTTGATTTCGACTTTTCGGACGGTTCCATTATTTCCATTTACTACGGAAAAACGCTGCAAATGATTGTACAGTGGTTTATTATTCCTTCGCTTCAATATTGATTTAGAAAGACTATCCATTTGTGATAGTAATTATTTCGAACATTTCGGAACAATCCCACCGAAAAACAGATTGTAACTATAGGGGAAAACTCCGTAGCAACTATTGTAATTTTATTCAATTTTATTTTTCTTAATTTCCTAATTAAAAACTAAATTTTTTGCCTAACGGTACAGCTGGAGAGAGCGTTTCACGACCATTCCAATGAGTATAGAACGATTTTTATAGCTCCAAGAACTCTCGAGTTATACCCTAATGCCAAATTTCTGAAAATCTCCCGAATTCGGCACAAAAGCTGCGATAACTCGAGAACCAATAAAGCTATCGACCTGGCGATGGTCTCATTCGATTCAGCGTCCAAAAATCTATAGAATTTGATACCACGTACACATTTTTCTGAAAAACCTTGGAAAATATGAATTTTCTCCCCCTCAAAACCCCCCAAAAACACCCTTAAAATTGAGCTAGCAAGTTGATTCGAAAATTGGGCCGTCGTAGGACCGAGATTGATTTTTGGTGAAAATTTCAAGAATTTAGCTATTATGGTTTGGCCGGAAAAGTGTTGACGGCGTACGGCGTACGGCGGACAGACAGAATTTTTTTTATTGGATATTCGGATTCTACATGCCTTGAAACGTAAAACATCAAATTTTGAGGGGGGGTTATAAAATTTTTTTTCTTGGGCGATTACAATGGTTTATTATTGAATAATAAACCAAAAAACGAAATATGTGGATTCATCCCATAATTGCATTGCGGGAGCAAAATGGGGTTTTTTACACCCTCTATCGGGAGCTAAGGGAGGATGAAGACAAATTTAAAAATTATTTTCGCATGTCTCAATCAATACCATCAATCTCCATATCAAAACTCATTTTTGAAACAATACGTAGGTAATATACGCACACAACACGTAAACAAAACTGTCTCAAAATAGCGACCTTTCAGCGTCACAAAGGAAGTGGGGGCGCCTCGTGTGTGCGATCTAGTGCTGTGATTCACATTTCGATACGGCTCCCGCGTCTCCAACTCTTGCGCCCCGGGCGTCGGAGTCAAGGTGCAGCGCCGTGAATTCTCCGACTCTTGCGGATAAAAATCCACGACGCTTCGTGTGGGCGCTCAATTTAATTCAATGCATCTCAGCTTGAGAGGTGGAGTTAAAAAAGACGCTGACTCAAGCGTCGGCGTTCTACGGCGCCTCGTGTGTTCCTAGCCTAAGGGCTGAGCGCCCATGGCGGCTCCTTCTGTCGGGGGCTCCGACACCCCACGCGACCCGTCGGAGGAGGGGCGCAGCCCTCCTGCCGTGCCTTCGTTGGGGTAGTGTCCTAATCACTGCTATTATATACGTAGTAGTTTTCATATGTATGGAGAGTCAGAATCTATAGTTATTATACCTAGTAGTGACTATAATTTGGTATGACCGCGAGGTTTATTCAATGCGATCTTCCCCGTTCTGGCTTGAGCGTGACTCTCTTTTCACCAGTCAATGACGGAAGAAATCGATTACTGTACCTCCCCCGTCCCCGACCCTCGGTCAAGCAACCAGGGCTGTGTATCGCTCCCTTCTTTCCACTTCCATCACCCACGCGCGGTGAAACAGCGCTAGCTCACGCAACCCTACAGGTTTCGGTTCACAACAGGGCTCACCGAGCGAGTACATCACCGGGAAACCTGACATTACATCAGAAAGGAACTATCGGGTGGCTACCCTTAGCGACAATCTTAGATACCGCGTCGTTGGGTAAACTCAAGAGAAAACATTATTTCGGAACAAGATTTCGATTTTCCTTCCCGTCAACTCGACAGTCAACTGGATTTGGTAGTTTATTTTAAAACGGTGCACAGATTTTTGTTAATTATTTAACGACCGGCTGTAATACTTGTTGGAACGAATACCGATTCTCTATTGGAGTTGAAAAACCCTCGCGGATACGTTGAAAACGGAAACCCTGTTGTTCGATCAGTTTATGGGATTTATTTATTTATATACCATTGTACAGGCATATGCCAAAATATTACAACGAAAAATAATAAAAGTAATAATACTCCAAAAATGACCGTTCTGGGGGCGATTCAGAGTTGAAAAGGAAATTCGTTCTTTCATTTAGGAAATGAGGAATAATAATTTTTATATTACAAGGGGAGTCGGTAGGTCCAATCTAGCAGTAAATGGTCAGATCGATACGAGTAGTAAAGTAGTCCTTACAATGTGTAGTTGGTGAGTGAGTTGCTCTGAAGTTGGGATTTTTAGTTATTCTTTCCATTTCAGAGTTTTTTTATATAGTCAAATCATTTTGAAATCGGTTTTATTCATTTTTTTTGTCTATTTTTTATTTTCCCCGTTTTAGTGTCATATAAAAGTGGACAAATCTCTTAATCTATTGTACCCAAGTTTTCTTAATAGAGCTTTTGTCACTTACTAATAACCGACAAAACATAATTGATAAATCAGTTGAGCACTGCTGCAATGGTTACCTTACTATATTCAATGTTATTATGATGATTGAGAAGTGAGGTCGAACGTCTGGAATAGTCCAGTACCTACATATCAGACCCTTGGTCAACATATTGGTTGCATTGATACCATTGAAGAAGAAGAAGAAGAAGAAAAACGTTTATTTAGAAAAATATATGACAGAATATAAAGAAGAAGAAGAAGAAGAAGAAAAACGTTTATTTAGAAAAATATATGACAGAATATAAACATTTTCAAAATTAAACATCAATAAACATCATACGGCATGGTTTAATTAACCGTCTGCCGGGGTTCGGTCCACTACGTAACAAAGGGAGAGCGCGTGATATTGTAGGGGGAATTTTATTTTTTATTATTATCATCACCTTATCGTCACTTAAAAGGGCTACTAAACTTTCTCCACTTATTTATTATTGAAAACTGTGTCAAAATGAGTTATATTATTTTTATTTATTTATTTTTATTATTATTATTTTTTTTAAATATTTTCAAATGTAATTGGGGTTGCCCGTAAATAAACAAATGAACAAATAATAAACAAATCACTATTATTATTTTTTTTTTTTACATGTCAAAATTAAACTCATTTACCATAATAACACATATACCGCCAGGACAGCCGAGCGTACCGCGCCAATGGCTCCCAGTTTGGCCCATTCAAGATGCTGATTGCCGCATCTCGACCGATTTGCACTGCGTTGCACACCTGTGCCCTAAATTCTCCCAGAGCCGGACAAATGCAGAGGAAATGGAATAAATCCTCACGCTCCCTGCGGTTGCACAGCGGGCACTCGTCCCTTACCATGGTGGAATGTGGTCTGCCATTTAGGTTTAGTTCTGCTCGCATTTTAAAAGCCCATCTCAGATTGATACCATTGATCATAATTTTAAAAACTCATTCCTCTTCAAAAAAAAAACCTCTCATTTCTCTTAAAAACGCTTCCTTCAATTATTGTCCCCCCAATTTATGACATAGGGAAACCAGGCAGACAAGATGTGATTTAATATAAATAACCTAGTGACTGAGCCAACTTGGCTGTGGACCCTATGGCTCCACGTCGCCCTGAGGATGCCCGAATGGGCGAAAGTGCTCGGCCAGCTAATAAAGAATTGGAGAATGAGTTGCCTGGTTTTTCTCCACCTCACAACCACCGGACATCAAGAAATGCGACGAGAAGGAAAAGTTTAAAAACTCATATAATTTATTTCACCATTGTTGGTTATTGAAATTAACCGATATCGAGAAAATGTTTCATCTCATACTGGCTGTACTGGTACACAATGAGTTTCAGTAGTCTCTAGCTCAGAGCCGCTATCATCGCTTTCTCCGTTTGTGCCTGTTCCTCCAAATGTGTCCAATCCTCATGGTCGAAGCGGTTTTCAAACTTTCCGCCTGCTTTAACGCTGTCGACGTCGTTCCTAGTTGTTGCCAAAGGCTAAGGGGTTATATTAGTTTCAGCTGAACGTAAATCACGTTCGCGGTAAAAGGAAAGTTTTCCTAAACGGTTCTTCTTCGGATATGAGTCCAGTTAATAGGCTATCGAGTTGATGTAGTGCAACCTCTCGCGTATCTTTAGTTTGAAATTACGGAAGGTGCCCTTCTTGAGGCACATCATGTTTCATCTTCAGTCACGTACCTACTATTCCTGCAACGGGATATTGATAAAGTTTTTCCGCTTCCGATGAGGTTATCATGAATAATATCAAGTGTCGAGAAAGATTGTGACTTATTTCGACGGAAAGATATTGCAAAAAATTAGGTGATGTGTAACTTTTAGGTGATGTGTAGGTGAGGTGTAACTTTTAAGAGGAGTTAAAAGATCAGTTCACATTCTCCAAGTGTGCTGTTTAATTTCTCCTCAGCGACCTCGTTTTGTTAATGATAAACAATTAATTAGAAAAAATCTTACACTATGGAAACTGTGCGTCTGCCGGCGAACTTGGCACGGTCATAAATTGGGCGTCTTTGGCCAGAGGACTGATAAGCCGATATGAGACTCGGTAACTCTCGTGAAGATTCGCGACTGTGATAGCAAGCTCGCGTGCGTTCGGTACTGGTGTTCTGTTTTTCCTAGCTTTCGATTTGCGCTTTTCGTGTTATTTTCAATTTACATCCTTTTTACTGGTTGTACAATAAATCGCTATATTTCGTTTATGTTGGTTTCACTCACATGACGGTTGTCAATCTAGCGAACTTACTAGGACTTCAGAACTTCATCCGTGGCAAATTTTTGTCGTTTCGCGATAGAGACGTTGAAACTCAAATGTTGATTCTCGATCGATCACCGGAGGGAAGGCATCAGCTATTTCGGATCGAGGTTTCGAGTAAATGTTGGCAGATAGGTCTAGAGGAAGCGAGGAATTCCCCTTTGCTAGATAACCGATGAGCTGAGCGACAGCTCCAATAAATCGGGTGTTTAATGAACGACTGGGTAATCATGACGAGGTACTTGACTTGAGAGGAGGATGGCCTTTCAATCGGGGTGATGAACATCAATCCGTACTTACCGTATCGATTTTCCGTGTTGGATAACAGTAAACCGCTTACGGTTCATGATCAAGCTCTGTTGATTTTACTATTGTTTGCACAATACTATGCTTTGCTCAATTCAGTGCTGGCGATTGAAGAACAGTATATTATTTCAATATAAGGCCGTTCTATTGCTCCATTCCGAGCTAGATTACAACTGTACAGCCCGCTCAAATACCTGAAAACGATTTCTTTTATGCCGTTTCTCCTCCTTTCAAAAAGGTATCATCGAGTGAATCTGATATGTATGATTTATTATTCAAAAACTATAAACCATTTTTTTGCTAAGGAAATAAGTTCTAACTTCATCACTTCCCAAATATCCAATTGAAACGCTTTGAAAATTCAACCATAAATTATTATGGTATAATCTATTTATACAAATTTTATCTCATACGACGTCAATTCAATTTTTTTCCACTTCTTAATGAATTGATAAGTTTTTTTTATTAAACTTATGAAACTTTTTTAATAAGAAAACTAAATTTTAGAACTTGGCCTAGGCTAAACTCAAAAGAAATGCTCGGTGGAATGGGAAGGTAATGGTGAGGAAAGGTTGAAGGTGGTCGAGGGTAGCGCCATCTATGGAGACTAAGGTAAGTATAAACGGCCGCCTGGTTCAGAGTGATTTTCAGCGTCATGTATTGGTTTATTCTCCCTCAAGGAACCTTGAGCCGAACCCTGTTAATTTATTTTCATTGCCTTATATAATTCTTAATGAGAAAATGTGTCCGTTCATTGACTAATCCAAATTGTGAAGCCTTAAAAATAGTTCTGTACTCGTTTGAAAGCTCTTCAGACACACTGAAATTCGAATTGTTATTTTGTTAAAATATATATAATCGAAATTAGGATATCTGCTAAGAAGTTCGAGCTCTTTGCTACCATCTGTACAAAAGTTTAAATGTACACTGTTTGGCTAAATTACTGTTACGACCATGCTGTTTGAATTACCTTTTTGAAACATAACTAATTTGAATAGAATGCACTTGATTTCCTTCTTTTAAAACATTTGCAACGGGTTGAGAGTGAGAGTTACTAAGGTAACAGTCTCCTAGTATATTAATTTCTTTTTATTTCTCTGAACAAAGGAACAATAACAATGAAAAACAACCCATGATCATCGTGAGAGGACACAGCAGGCAAACAATAAATTGATAATAAAGACCGTTTCACAACTTAGTTAGCATATTTATTGGAAGAGATGGAAACTCCCACCTCATACGTCGATGAGGTATTGAAGCATTGTGGCTTCAACAGATTCCATTAAATTGCCCTCTTAATGGAATAGAAGGCTCTTAGTTGAAAAACATTAGTATTCATAGAAAACTTGCAGAACAGTATACCAACGGCAACATTTAAACCAGACTAGCTCTCTCCCCACTAGACCGAACCGTATGGAATAAAAACATTCGGCGAGGTCCAACAGAATTAAAATGCAGAGGTTTGAAGGAATAATAAACCTCTGAACAATAATTTGCGGCATTTTCAATTTAACTGAGTTCACATCACGTGAATACCGTCAGACCGTGCACTGAATATGTCGATCGTTGTGGAATATGTCGAGGGGTGGAATTAGGCTGCAGAAGAATGTGGAGATTAATGTAGCGGGCATTGCAGCTAGTGGGGGCAGAGGAAACACAATACAGCTCATCTCCCTCTCCCTGTTCGCGACCACAAAATTCCGTTGAACCAGATTCACATTGCAACTCCATTTTTCGTCATACACGATAAATCTCGTGCTGAGAACAGAACGGACTGGGTCATGGAATAAGAGAATGGGAAGGTCCACTTGATAGGGGCGACGCGTGATCATCCCGACGATAGCGGTTTCTCTGGTAAACATTTGAAGTTAACCGAAGTTTTTAAGTTTTTCCGTTAGCCGATAGAGGGCGTCATTTCACATGCGTAGCGGTAGCCATGTTTTCTATTCCGTTTATTGACTCGCCCGTTTCCATAACTCGTGATGTTCGTATTCAGAATTCCGTTGGTTCTGTACTTATGTTGGGGCGCTTACTGACCTTGAAAATTGTTATTATGTTCCCTTGTCGAACTCAATTTTCAATCGGTTGTGTCTGTGGAAATTGACTTGAGTCGGCATTCGTAAGTGTTATAGAGTGGCCAACAATGATCCCGCCAGGACATTTTATTTACAGTTCCCGTAACACAATATGATAACCTATGTCAACAGTAAAAATAGGTAATCCATTAATTCGTTCTGAGTCGATTCGACCAACTCGGCGTTTTCATTTGAGCCCTATCCTTAAATACTTAATTTAAGTACGGATATAACAGTAAGTACAATTCAGTTTACTTTTCTGATGTAAGAACTTTTTCGCCGCTCTTTGTGAGGTGTGCATCTTCACATGTTCGATTCCGTAGTGCTCAGGTTTATTTGAGAAAGCTATTGAAATAAACTTGTTGTAAATCGTATCCTTCCTTTATTAACTAAAGTATGCTGCTCATATACAACCTTTTTGAATGAAATCCATAATACCTATTACTAATAATGTTTTTCTAAGGACTACTTCTCTTTTATCCGCAAATCCAAAAATAATTTTTTTTAATAGACAAGATTGTGAAAATTACTGTCCTAAATAATTTTAGGGCCCGTTTATCAATCGTAGATAAAGCCAAGATTATCGCTAAAACTCGTTCATCACGGCTTTAAATCTACAATTAATAAATAGGCCCTTAAATTAGGACGGCCCAGGGCCAAGCTAGAAAAATAGCACTCTGCAGACAAGAGCGTCTAGCGGACTTCGATGGAACTAGCTCTAAGAGGTGGAGGGGAACGATTTCGGGGACACTTTGTACATCAATATGAATATTTAAGGAAAGTCAAGAAATCGCATTATTGCGTTTGCTAGAAAGCTGATTGTGATTCCTTTACATCGTTGGATGACGAATTGGAATAATAAAGCGTTCCACAATAATTTGCAGCATTGTTTCGTCAATTCACTTTCTGGAAGGTCAATCATTTAACGCGTAACGCGAGCTGAAACATCGTCCGTGTGAAGTGGGAGAACTGTATGCCGTTGAAGCTTCTCGTTTCTCGTCGCTCGTCAAATTATCCAAAAATAATCGCGGTCGTGGATTAACGCGGACGGTAATTGGGCGGGATAACGACGCCGTATGCTGTACGAGGAGTATAATTACATTAACTCTTGTTGCAACAGTTTTATTTTTCGGATTCAATGGCGAAGAATGTGAATTTCCCTGTTACATCTACTGAGCAACAGGTAACTAACTACCTTCGTAAAAACAATTTGACACTTGAGTGTTGCACCCGAATCCAATAAATCCGAATATCCAATTAAAAAAAATCTGTCTGTACGCCGTCAACACTTTTCCGCCCAAACTATAATAGCCACATTCTTGGAATTTTCATCAAACATCAATCTCGGCCTCACAACGGCCCAATTCTTGAATCACATCGCTAGCTCAATTTTAAGGGTATTTTTGAGGAGGAGAAAATTCATATTTTCCAAGGTTTTTCCAAGGTATATTTGGTAACAATTTCTATAGATTTTTGGACGCTGAATCGAATGAAACCATCGCGGGGTCGATAGCTTTATTTTTTCTCGAGTTATGGCAGCTTTTGGGTCGAATTTGGGAGATTTTCAGAAATTTGGCATGATGTTATAACTCGAGAGTTCTTGGAGCTATAAAAATCGTTCTACACTCGTTGGAATGCTCGTCGAACACTCGCTTCAACTATAACGTAAGCCGAAAAATTCACATTTTAAATGAGGAAGTTAAGAAAAATAAAAATGATTAAAATTACAATAGTTGCATGGAGTTTCCCCTATAGTTACCAATCTGTTGTACGGTAGGAACGTTCACAAATGTTCGTAATAATTACTATCTACTACTGGATAATCTTCTTAAATCATTATTGAGCGTTTGCAGCGTTTTGATAATATTATAACATAGAGAAAACTAACCCAAGTTGACAGTCATTCGAAATGAAGACCTCCCCATTGTTTTCCTATGAGCCAGTAGCGTTGGATAATGAATTCAGGATGTCTTCTGGTATGGTGCAATATGTATATAAGGTTTCCCTCCAGAGCAGTTCTAGGCCTACGATCGTATCTTCTACACGACTGACAATTTCGCTCGTGGCCCAGTTCAAAGTTGAAGAGCATTCAGTTCTGAATCAAACGAGCCCGAACGCATTTTATGCAGACCCATTTACACTTCCCAAAATATGAACCAATTTTTCGAAAAAAAAAAAAAGTTCATTTGACGCCGGTTTTTTGTATGACTTTTTCAAAAAGCCAAAAATGATGTGTGAAATCAAATTGCGCCGTTTTATTTTTAATTAATAAATTACATATAATTGAAAAAGACAAAATAGGTACTCAATGGCAGTTTGATGAAATATTTCACATTACAGTCGTGGTTTATTGATTGCAGATTTCTGAGTCTTTGGCCTCAACATCTTCGTCGTCATCATCTTCCAGCTCTTCAGGATGCATGATCGTGCAGGAGTACCATTTGCTTTATTTGTGAACACTTAAACACCCACAAGCGCTTGAATGTTTTTCAGGAGATTGTACAGGGAGGATGAGTACCTGAGGACTTGGTTCCGGTATTTTTGGAAGAAAAAGCTCGATGGGCGTATGATACGAAACCTTTGTCTCATGGTGACGAATCTTCCCAAATTCATAAGCCAACATTTCGGTTGAGTACTGGGATTACTCTCACCAGCTTGCCACACATTGAAATTTATCAAGCCAGATGAGCACTTTCAGCTCTTAACAACTTGTTTGCATTATATCCTTCTATTATTGACGGCGTATTCGGGCTAAACTGAAATGTGGAAGATGAAACAAAGCTTAAGAGCGCGAGCGTGAGTGTCTGATACATTGTTGCCATTGTGCTGAAGGATGTATAAAGGCTGCATTAAAGGACCTCCGCTTTCCTCTGGTACGAGCACAGCCAGCCGAAGCTGATTAAATAAACATGAGCAGCCTGAAGGAGACGTGTGAGAATGTTGGTACTTTCTTTCAGCAGAATTTCCCCTTTTTTTTGGCGAATTTCACGATTCGGGCAAGACAAGTCGAAGGCAATATGAATGGTGAAATTTGCACTTTCAAAAATCATCGTGATGAATAACAATAGTGTCATTTCGTCTAGGTAGATATGATCCAGATGTTCGATCAACAGCTCATCGTTGGTTGCAGGTCTCTTGAAATGAACAGCATTGATCAGTAATTATTTTCACCCTACATTCCACAAATTCGGAATCTTTGGCTTCCGTAAATTTGGAGCCTTTGGCTCGCTCAAATTAGAGCTGTGAACGGCTGGTTTTTCAAGGGGCAAAATCCCACAAAGTCATAGTTTCTGATCTCACAAGTTCGATACTCGGAAAAGCAACTCTATTTTATTGCTCGTAAATTGAGCCTTAATCGAATTAAATATTCACAATAAATCAGCGTATAAATAAAATTACGTAGCTTGAATGTTGTAAAAATATTTTATGCACCAAACATTGACTTAAAATTAATGAATAGTCTATATTTAAAACAACAGATTGACTATAATGAATAAGAGTGGAGGTGAGGGGCTAGTTCATCGATGAACTCATTCCCAGTCGTTTCCAACCATTTTTTCCAACAGCCAAGTTCGGCATAGGGTCTTAAAATCAGTTCATAATTATCTGCCAAGTTTTCCATCTCTTTAAGGGTCGTCCTGTTATTATCATATAATGGGTGTTATCCAAGTGTGTTAATAATAAATTTTCCATCAATATTAAACTTTGTACTAACTTGAAAATGAAGATTAGTCTTTCGTCAAAATGTAAAATAGATATGTGTTAGAAAATTAAGATTTTGCACTTAAATTGAAGAAAAAAAAAAAAAAAAAAAATCAATGGAACATCAATAGGAACCTTGTGTAGTTTCTGCCGGTGGTTGATAAAATAATCAGCGTGGTGGCTCGTCATGTATAGCAGACCAAGTTACTCAATGGAAAATCGATTATATTAATCCTTGTTCGTCCATGATCGGTATCGTATACCAATCTTGATCCCGAAGGAGCGAAAGTGCTCACCTAGGCCATATAATAAAAGTATGAAGAATCAGTCGTCGAGTTTTTCTCCCCTTTGTTAGGTCTACTGTTGGTATGAACCTCCAATGAACTGTCATTACTCACACGCTGCGTCATGTGACTACCATGAGTACTCATGAGAGTACTTTGATTTGCGCAAAGCCTGTCTTTAGCATCATAACAATGGGGAAGACGCCTACTTTTTATTTTCGTTCCTAATGGCCTGAATTCTGTTATTTGGTGTCAGCTGAAGACGGGATGACCAATTTTTCATGAAAATTGTGAGTTTCCGCGGAGAAAATCGCTAATGAAAACCGATGATTTTGAACGAAAAATGAATAGTTATCACGTCATAACTAGTCCGTTGAACGTGAATATCGATACTAGCGCTTGTATCTTCGGAAGAATAAACTAACATTGGGAGCAATGATTTGAGGTTGATGTGAGATTACCAAACCCCCCCTCAGCAATTGATTTGCTTTACGAGGCATTTCAGGCGGTCCTAACTCGACGATTAAAAAAACATAACAAGTAGCAGAGAAGTTAGCGTCACTTACTCGATTTAGCATGACTCCAGTCTTAAAGCCCGTCTTGTTGTTACTGTCTGTCTTTCAGCCGTCTGCAGAGCGCTCTAGGGAGTCACTTCAATCGGTTGGAGTTACATCTCTGGGTTTATTCAAACCGCTGATTTTCCTTAGCGATTTTCTCCGCGGAAACTCACAATTTTCATGAAAAATTGGTCATTCCCTCTTCGGCTGACACCAAATAGCAGAATTCTGGCCATTAGGAACGAAAATAAAAATTAGGCGTCTTCCCCATTACGAGCATTCCATATTTCCTTCTTTGGCTACTACAATTGTTCATAATCGCAGAATAAACAAAAGAAAGGTGCAGTATGTGAGCGCTGGATTGCTAATAGGTTTTTGTCTGCAGTCACTCATGAGGTGCATTCCCCTCCAAACGTAGCGGGCGGTGGAGATTAGGTCAGACAGCGAAGGGGAGGACTGGCTTAAGGCAGGAGCTGCTGCCGGGTTAAGAATTAAGGTTCAGCTCACCAAGTCTAAAAGATGAAAGGTAGCTAGGAAGGTAGCACGAGGAGCTCCTTAATTGGGAATTATAACCGGTAAGTGAGGCGAAAGATGCGCGCGCAGCTCTATCGATCCCCTCCCCAGACTCCAACCCTTGACATTCTTTGCCTTTCTCCCCTCCCCCGCGTCGCGAGTTCTTTACACTCCTTTTCCCCTACCTTTCGTCTCGATTTTTTTTTCAAGATTATCCGGAACGAATTTTAGTAGAAAATTGACGGCGCTAAAAGGTGTTATTGACGGGCGTCCCCTAGTCCCAAAACGAATCAATTTCAACTCAATTTATTCGTCCATTGATACACGTCCATCCTTTCAGTTGATGAAAATATTTTTCCAACAGTTTATTCCGCCCGTATTTTCCTTTAGAATAACCTTATTAATGTAAGGAGTTACTTAATAATTTTTTTTCTTCGAATTTGAATGCTCGAGCCTCAAAATTGTGTCGCGTTTCTCAATACAATGTATGCTTGCTCTTTTATGGAAATAAATCGCATTCTATCATAGTAGCCTGCCTTCAATAGTAGGGTTTCTATATTTAAAAAAAAAAAAAAAAAAAAAAAAACAAGAACTCTCGAGTTATACCCTCATGTCAAATTTCTGAAAATCTCCCGAATTCGGCACAAAAGCTGTGATAACTCGAGAACCAATGAAGCTATCGACCCCGCGATGGTCTCATTCGATTCAGCGTCCAAAAATCTATATAATTTGATACCACGTACACATTTTTCTGAAAAACCTTGGAAAATATGAATTTTCTCCCCCTCAAAACCCCCCAAAAATACCCTTAAAATTGAGCTAGCAAGTTGGTTCAAGAATTGGGCCGTCGTAGGACCGAGATTGATTTTTGGTGAAAATTTCAAGAATTTAGCTATTATGGTTTGGCCGGAAAAGTGTTGACGGCGTACGGCGTACGGCGGACAGACAGAATTTTTTTTATTGGATATTCGGATTCTACATGCCTTGAAACGTAAAACATCAAATTTTGAGGGGGGTTATAAAATTTTTTTTCTTGGGCGATTACAATGGTTTATTATTAATAATAAACCAAAAAACAATCTCTACAACATCATGCACTTAAAATTGAGGTTGCAATCGCTCAACGCAGTTGTGCTATTATAGCCCGTATATGTATTTTTTTTTCCAATTTAGCTCTCTCGATTTCTTAGAAAAAATATTTGGACTCTTCACGCTGTAATCACTATTTTCTACATAAGTTAAATATTGATGCTTATTTGATGTCGGGTGGTAGGTACACGATGTAACCAATCAAGAAATTAATAATAAAATGAATTTTTCTTTCACGGCTGAACCATTGAAGTCGAAATGAACTGGTGAGAAGAGGCCGAAAGGGTGGTAAACATTTTGCACGGAAAATTTGCTGGAATTTACGTACGTTCATCGAACAATGGAGAGAGGTAATTCCATATTACTTGGAAAACAAAAAGCGATAATTTCGTTCAAGCTCAAAAATCATTTTAAAATAATATTTGATACACGAGGGTGTACAAAAAAAAAAAAAAAAAAAAAAAAAAACCAGTCGGTATGTTTAGGGGGGGAGGAGGACAAAGGCCCCATTTATTTTCATTTCCATTTCATTCCCATGTGGAGACTTATGACCCCCTCTCAACATGCCTAATGTCGATAAAATGCGGCAACGGAGCCTGATTTAAACGCCACAGAGAAACTGATGACACTCAAATCGTTTTTGAATTCGATCGGTTTTCGGACGACGATACCGTTAATATTTTTCTACCACAGACACTCGGAAAGAATGAGACTTGTCCAGAAACTGTTTTCAGAAGTGGGAATGTAAAAACCAACAAGTTTAATAAAATTAACTCGTAGAAATTTTTCTCTCGGACTCCGCTCTGAATCCGAGTATTTGAATCTTGGAAATTCTTCGTTCATTTCATAGTGACATGGAAATGCAACAGTGGAGGATACCGGAAAAATGTGACCGATTAAATATCGACAGGACGATAGACAATTTCGTTCTATAAAAATAATACCTCGCTAATTTCATCTAATTCAACATTAGAAGCAGCTGAGCATCAATGTTATCCTTGCAATCTCGTCCCGTGCTTGACCTCGCTTTTTCTGAATTTAACCGAGCAGACAGCGCACGGTAACCTCTCCACCGCCGCTTTCGTTCTGTCCTGCCACCTGTTTCCAGCACTAGACACACAAAAAGCTCCACTGGGAGGAAACTGCGTCACGGAATGAGAACCTGAACTCATCTGTGAAAAAGGCCCCTGTACTCTCTTACTTTTCATTTTGCTCAGAGTCCCTTAACAAGAGGAAACAAAGCCTTAGCTGCAACCGAGCAAAAACAAGTAAATGAGAGGGAGAAAGTAAATTGATTCCAAACTCGAAAAATATGGGCCGAAAGAACGAAACTCCGTACAACGTGAGTTTTTCCTTTGAAGAAGTGACATTCGTGGTTATGATGTAATTTCGCGATATTTGTCTTACTTGATGTAGAGTGACGTGAGCTTCTCCATCTCTTTTGAGCGAAAAAATTTGATATTGTTGGGATTGAGAGAGAAAATGAATTTTTCTTTGGTTTCTAGCTCTGATGGTTTTTGGTTCTTAGTTTCTTACGTAAATGGTTATCGCCAAGCAATAGAACGAAACGTTCCTATACGTTCTACGGTCCAATCATCATACAGTCTAAAGGCATACTCATTCGGAGACCAAGATAATTGTATTATGACGGTATCTTATCACGTAATATTATACAACATAGAGCAACCTGAAAATATCGTACTCTATAAAGTTCACCATGATTGAACCAACATTATGCTGCGTGAATGTAAGATTCTCTACGATTCCTGGTGATAAGCATAAATCTTAACGATTTGTCAGTTCATATATCATGATCTGATTTACAGTTTCCTCTGAACTCAACGAAGAGGAAACGCATAAAGTGGTAGGATTTTAAATTTTGTCGCTGGATTCGACAGGGGAATTTACTAAGTGGAGGAGTTTATTATTAAATTCTTAAAAGATAAACCGTTGTAGTTGCACGAGAAAAAAATTGTCCAACTGCCCCCACCTCAAATGGTGATGTTTTATGTTTCTAGGCATGTAAAATCCGATTATCCAATAAAAAAAATTCTGTCAGTCCGCCGTCGACACTTTTCTGACGAAACTATAAAAGTGGAATTCGTTGAATTTTAACCAAAAATCAATCTTGGTCCGACAATAGCTCGATTCTTCAACGAAGTCGATAATTGTTAAGGGGTATTTTAGGGGGGTTTTGAGGAGGAGAAAATTCTTACTATCCAACTTCTTTCCAACAGGTTTATTGTTAGGTACTAATTTCTATAGATTTTTAGATGCTGAATCGAATGTAACCATTAAGGGGTCGATAGCTTTAATGGTTTATGAGTTATCGCAGCTTTCGTGTGGAATTTGCGAGATTTTCAGAAATTATAACTTCAGGATTTTTGGAGCTACACAAATCGTTTTATACTTGTTGGAACGGTCGTCAAACACTTATCAGCTGTAGCGAAAGGCGAAAAATGAAGCTTTCAATTTGAAAATCTAGAAAAATAAAAATGATTAAAAATACTGTAGTTGCTGCGGAGTTACGTTCAACGGACTAGTTATGACGTAGTAACTATTCATTTTTCGTTCAAAATCATCAGCGATTTTCTCCGCGGAATCTCACAATTTTCATGAAAAATTGGTCGTTCCGTCTTCAGCTCACACCAAATAGCAGAATTCAGGCCATTAGGAACGAAAATAAAAAATAGGCGTCTTCCACATTGCCACTGCATAGCAGTCCGGATTTGTTGTTAGTTTACTGCCCAACAATATGGTCGCAAACTTTCCCAATCCCTTCATCATCCAATAATTACAGTTATAGAGGATACTTATAGAATACCTCAACTATCCATGATATGAATGGTTATGGAAATGTAACGGGGAAAATTTCGTAATTATTTTTATCAGAAGAATGTAAAAGGGACTATCCTTGGGAAAAACTTTGTTTTAATAAAATTAATCACTCAACTGTCGAGTATTTATATCTGAGTTCTACCTACATCAGGTTTCACAGCCTAAAGGTCCATGTGACCCAGAAATACGACGGGATGTGTATCCTCACTATTTATTTGGTTCAAAGTATTATCTCAGGAGTATGTCGCAAAAAATATTTGGTGTTGAACTATGTTAACACTTTTATGAACAAAGTATCGCCGAAGTTGCTAAAAGTTGAAACTGAGTATCTCTAGTAGTCTTCATTTTCACGTACATAGCGAGCAATATATTTTATAGTGTATTGTCACTATAATAATTATTCGGGGGAGAAAACCACAGCGACCCGTTCTCCTGTTTTTTATTGCTGGCCTGCCAAGCACTTTTGCCCATTCGGGCATCACCAGGGCTTCCTATGTAAACAATTCATCTCGATACTTACAAATACATCATGGAGGTACTAGGTTACATATCCGGTAGTCTAACTTACGTAGCACCATTACAAGGTATCGACGGTCAAGTCTGGCTTATTTTCTAAAATTTGTCGTCTGCCTGGAAAAAATCCCCGTGGTAGGTTCGTCCTGCAAGTTTACTTAGTTGTTAACATCATTGGAGAATAAAATAGTGCTTATTAAGGAATTATGCATTATGTTTTTGGTAACTTACTTTTAAGAAGGATACAAAAATTTAGATTTATAGCATATTTGGACATTTAAAAATTTAATAAAACATTAGGACATTAATAGGAACACGAGTTGACTAGATTAGCGGTAACTTATTATCTTTGTTATCTATCAAATGATATCACATATTTGTTGCACATATTTCTAATCCCAGGCAGACGTAATTATTACCCCAACAACGAAGAACGAAAAAAGCGACAAATCCACAACAAATATAATAATTATTATTATAGATGGAAACAACTGTATCGTAACAGTTTAAATCACTATATTTGTGGAAATCGTCGCGACGTCTTCGTCCCCTGCCATCGATTAGCAATTGTAGCTTTTGTTATCTTGTTTCATATTTCGTATGTTTTCTATTTTTCTTCTTGTTCCATATTTCTTTTGTTTTCTTTTCTATTTTTCTTCTATTTCTCAAGTTTTACTATTTCTCATGTTATCTTTGCTATAGCACTCTTGAAGAAAAACACTTTCAAACGCTAGCTATTCAGAACATGGAATCAACAAGATTTGGCCACAGTGATGAGTGAGAAACCTCGAGGTGTGGGCTCATTTATATTTGCCACTCGATGCTCGTTAGTCGATGTCAGCAAAACTAAAATGCCACACGTTTAGCCTCGCTTTTCAAGAGAAGGGGATGAACCTTATATCACGGGAGCTGGCGACTCATCTGCAAGAGATAGATCCTGAACTCGTTTTCTTGTTTCGTACCAATCACTAACCGAAACATCGACCGCGTGTTCGACGTGGAAGAAGAGGCAACCGGATAAAACGGGCTTCAATCCTGACGACATAAGTATTGCGAAACAGAGAAGATAGATGGAATGATAAACGTGGAGACACTGGAGACTGCTGTTGAAGCAGTAAAGGAAGAGAGATGCCTTTGAATTTTCCTTATGAAATAGTATCCCTTATCCGTGCCCTTTATCTCGGATATCCTGGACAGACGTGGAAGAGAAAACGTATTAAATTCCTGTCTCCTATCCGTTGCGTTCCAGCCCCACTCTCTCTCTCTTTCTGATCCTCTCGATGTAATTTTCCGTTCGCGAATAATGCTCTTGACCTCACCGAGATGAAGGGTCTGCTACATTTGATCCTTGAAGTCTACGTACCTGGCCTTATCTCACTTGTCCTTTGGTATCCTGTAGTTGTGTACATGCTTTGCCGTTCAAATCCTCATAAACTGAACCGGCAATCGTCCGGATGTTTCAAGCACAGTCTGGTTTATCGTCTCGACCGCCTTTAACCCCTTTGCTCGCACATCATTTCAAAAGATGAACGAGTGCTAGGCGGAGCCCAAACTTAAGATCGAATTTAAAATCGGTGTCGAAATTGCAAGAAAATTGAATGACCTCAAAATGTTCCCTTTTTTCCAACTTCTGGCATTGTGACATTTTGGCATAATGGGGAAGACGCCTATTTTTTATTTTCGTTCCTAATGGCCTGAATTCTGCTGTTTGGTGTCAGCTGAAGACGGAATGACAAATTTTTCATGAAAATTGTGAGTTTCCGCAGAGAAAATTGCTAATAAAAACCGATGATTTTGAACGAAAAATGAATAGTTATTACGTCATAACTAGTCCGTTGATCGTGAATATCGATACTAGCGCTTGTATCTTCGGAGAATAAACTAACATTTGGAGCAATGATTTGAGGTTGCTGTGAGATTACCAAACCCCCCTCAGCAATTTATTTGCTTTACGAGGCATTTCGGGCGGTACTAACTCGACGATTAAACAAACATAACAAGTAGCAGTGAGGTTAGCGTCACTTACTCGATTTAGCATGACTCCAGTCTTAATGACCGTCTTGTTGTTCTTGTCTGTCTTTCAGCCGACTGCAGAGCGCTCTAGGGAGTCACTTCAATCGGTTGGAGTTACATCTCCGCGTTTATTCAAACCGCTGATTTTCCTTAGCGATTTTCTCCGCGGAAACTCACAATTTTCATGAAAAATTGGTCATTCCCTCTTCGGCTGACGCCAAATAGCAGAATTCAGGCCATTAGGGACGAAAATAAAAAATAGGCGTCTTCCCCATTATGTCGTTTGAACAAAAATAGCACTATATAATTTTATAAAAAAGAAATTATTTTGCGAAAATTCATAGCAAAAAATATCGGAATGACCTTCCGAGAATTATTTTATTTAACATGAGGGGAATGAAAAAATGCCGAGTGTTTTTCAATGATAGCGTCCATTTCAGTTAAAGGGCACTAAGCGACGCAACGCGACTCGCCCTCACCCCAACACCGGAGTTGCGATAACAGCGTCATTTTTTTGCTTTCTTTCGCAGGCCGCGCGATTTCTCGTCGCGTGTCTCCCAGGAACAAAAGAGAAACTGCGGACAATTTTTAGACCGCTTCGCGTGTTGCGTAAAAAGTCTGGTGAGGAAAAAAAAGCTGTCAGCGAGTGGAATGGCTGCACGAGTAGTTGTTATTTTCTTTAAATATGAGAAAATTATAATTGTTCCGAGAACTAGTTGCCGTGCGGAAACGATCTTCAAGGGGCGAATTCCATGACAGATTAACTTCTCAATTTTGGTTTATTATTCAATAATAAACCATTGTGATCGCCCAAGAAAAAAAAATTTCTAACCCCCTCAAAATTTGATGTATTTGAGGCATGTAGAATCCGAATATCCAATAAAAAAAATTCTGTCTGTCCGCCGTGCGCCGTCAACACTTTTCCGGCCAAACCATAATAGCTACATTCTTGAAATTTTCACCAAAAATCAATCTCGGACCTACGAAGGCCCAATTCTTGAACCAACTTGCTAGCTCAATTTTAAGGGTATTTTTGGGGGGTTTTGAGGGGGAGAAAATTCATATTTTCCAGGGTTTTCAGAAAAATGTGTGTTTGGTATCAAATTATTTAGATTTTTGGACGCTGAATCGAATGGGACCATCGCGGGGTCGATAGCTTCATTGGTTCTCGAGTTATCGCAGCTTTTGTGCCGAATTTGGGAGATTTTCAGAAATTTGACAAGAGGTTATAACTCGAGAGTTCTTCAAACTATAAAAATCGTTCTATTGGAATGGTCGCCAAACACTCTCTCCAGCTGTGGGGTAAGGCAAAAAATTTAGCTATTAATTAGGAAATTAAGAAAAATAAAATTGAGAAAAATTACAATAGTCGCTACGGAGTTTTCCTTTATAGTTACCATCTGTTTTTCGGTGGGATTGTTCAGAAATGTTGGAAATAATTACTATCACAAATGGATAGTCTTCTTTAATCAATATTGAAGCGAAATAATAATAAACCACGGTACAATAATTTGCAGCGTTTTTTCGTTGTTATTGTATGGAGGAAAAAAAATTCGTGTTTTGAAAATAATGTTTTTCGCGTGTTTCGAGTTAACTCGAGTCGCTAGAATCCGAATAAGTCGCCACGAATCGTAGAAGGGAACCTCATTTACGATTGAACCGGACCGTGAATACCCCGTGCAATTCAATTTATCTGTGGGGATGAGCGGGATAATAACTTGGATATTCCTCTCCATTCGGCGGAGATGTTTCGTCATCTTCAGAGCAGTATAGGTCGTAAACTGTCGATTGGTCCTGTTGATGACGAGGGAACCGAACGAACTACCAAACGCTTGTTGATTCACGGATTAAGCGAGACTTCCTCGGAGGAAGTCCCTTCGCAAAAATAATTGCGAACTTGGCCATGCTCTAGAAGGTGCCATGTCGATGGTGGGTTCCTACTATTTCTTGTAGTAGAGGGGTTGCGAGGGGGAGAAAAACCATGCGACTTATTCTCCAGATTTTTAATGGCTGGCCGAGCACTTTCGCCCATTCGGGCATCTTCAGGGTGACGTGGAACCATGAGGTACTACTTTTTTGTTTCTGGTTTACAGATGTTGTGATTGGCCGAAAGTTAAGATTAAACTTGCTGCTACATGTGACATTTGAAAGTTGAGCGTTGGTTAAGATCGCCAAGAAGAATGTCAATTTGACACAGAAAATGGGGAGAGAAGGAAAGATTTCTCCATAAACAAAGGAGCGCATAATTCGAAGAACTCGAATTCTATGAGCATGTCTTTGGACGTAGATTGCTTCTGAAGCGTTTTTAATTGTTTCTCTTCTCTAACGCATGAACAGTAATGCGTTTCAATTTCCAACGAGTTGGACGTGAAATGAAGCCGTCCACCTGGTGATTGGGGAAAGAGCGAGCGGGTAACCGAACATAAAATGCGTCTGGGCCGCAGAAATAAGCCGTATATGTGAGACTCGTTGGTTGTCACATCAATTCAACTCGACCCACCTCGCCACGGCTATCCCACCTTCCTCTTCGTAACAGGTGGTTGCTGAATTTCATCTACCCTTCGCTCAACCCCACAAGTCCATCCCTCATCAGTCATATCTCCTTCCCGTTCGTCCTCCCATCGTATTTTCTTCATTCAGTTGAAGATGAGCGTACATTTTAACTTAGTTTCAGGGATGCAGGAAAGGACGACTTAAAAATATTTGTAATCAAAGGATAGGAAATCTCGTTTATATGCCATTCGTACTTATAACATTTTAATTAATTAGTCAAACATTAGGTGTTGATGTGAAACATTTTCTTTTACTCCCATGTTTGACTCGGCAAACTTCAATTTACATAGTACGTATTAAAATCAAGAAATTATAATTCAAACCTCACATTCAATTTGCTTGGCTACTTTCAGAGAAAAATAGAGCGTGAAAAATATTTCGAGCTGACTTCAGGCCATTTTATGCTCGTAATTATAACCGTAATAACCACCGGTTACCAAACGATGGAAAGAAACGTTCCAAGTCATAAGTCTATAATCGTCAGGATGACTGGTATCTCCCAAATTCGGCACAAAAGCTGCGATAACTCGAGAACGAATAAAGCTATCGACCCGGCGATGGTCTCATTCGATTCAGCGTTCAAAAATCTATATATATTGATACCACGTACACATTTTTCTGAAAAACCTTGGAAAATATGAATTTTCTCCCCCTCAAAACCCCCCAAAAATACCCTTAAAATTGAGCTAGCAAGTTGGTTCAAGAATTGGGCCGTCGTAGGACCGAGATTGATTTTTGGTGAAAATTTCAAGAATTTCGCTATTATAGTTTGGCCGGAAAACTGCGGACGGCGTACGGCGGACGGACAGAATTTTTTTTATTGGATATTCGGATTCTACATGCCTCAAATACATCAAATTTTGATGGGGTTAGAATTTTTTTTTTTTCTTGGGCGATTACAATGGTTTATTATTAATAATAAACCAAAATTATATAAATTAATAATTTACATTGCAAATTAATAATAACAGTAAGTCAACTGATGGAGTTTGCGATAATTTGCGGTTAACAATAGTCGTCTGTATCTTCGTCGTTTAATGTGAAGTGTTCTCCAAATTCGAGAAAGACCTCAGGGAATGGAATGAGGATTAAATGAAGGGATTGCGAATAGGTGAGTGAGGTAAGGCGAATGGTGAGAACTGAAAGGGATAGTCCGAAGTTGGAATCGCTTTCGACCGCCTCAATTCATTACAGCACAAGACCATGGCTAGATGTTGTCCCTCACCATCCCTTACAACCGCTACCAATAGCACTTTCCTCGGTGCGAACGAGCGGGGAAAAAGGGTTTGTGCAAATCTTGGAGCCTGCCATTTCCGTCCGCCCTCGAAGATATTTGGACGAGAGAGACCATCTTCAGTGTTCCCAACTCGAACCGCAAATCTCAGCTCTTCACCACGGACACATCTCGTTAAGTCTCTATCACAGCGACTAAATTAATTTCTACCTTTTGTCTCACAGGACAACAGACGCGCGAAATCATTGTATAATGTGTTACTTGTCGTGTAGCTTTTTTTTCTCGATATTTTGGTTTATTATTCAATAATAAACCATTGTAATCGCCCAAGAAAAAAAATTTTATAACCCCCCCTCAAAATTTGATGTTTTACGTTTCAAGGCTTGTAGATTCCGAATACCCAATAAAAAAAATTCTGTCTGTCCGCCGTACGCCGTACGCCGTCAACACTTTTCCGGCCAAACCATAATAGCTAAATTCTTGAAATTTTCACCAAAAATCAATCTCGGTCCTACGACGGCTCAATTCTTGAACCAACTTGCTAGCTCAATTTTAAGGGTGTTTTTGGGGGGTTTTGAGGGGGAGAAAATTCATATTTTCCAAGGTTTTTCAGAAAAATGTGTACGTGGTATCAAATTATATAGATTTTTGGACGCTGAATCGAATGAGACCATCGCCGGGTCGATAGCTTTATTGGTTCTCGAGTTATCGCAGCTTTTGTGCCGAATTTGGGAGATTTTCAGAAATTTGTCATGAGAGTATAACTCGAGAGTTCTTGGAGCTATAAAAATCGTTCTATACTCATTGGAATGGTCGTCAAACACTCTCTCCGGCTGTATCGTTAGGCAATAAGTTTAGCTTTTAATTAGGAAATTAAGAAAATAAAATTGATTAAAATTACAATAGTTACTACAGAATTTTCCCCGATAGTTACCGATCTGTTTTTCGGTTGAAACGTTTACACATGTTCTGAATAATCACTATCATAAATGGATAGTATTCTGAAATTATTATTGAAGTGAAGGAATAATAAACCACTGTACAATCTTTTGCAGCGTTTTATACATAGTTCCGTACTCTAGTGAGTTTTTCTGGTTTATCCGAGGCAAAACTAAAGGAAGGAGTCTTTGTCGGACCAGACATTAGAAAACTGATGAGTGATCCCAATTTTGGTGATACTATAAGGACTTGTGAGCTTAAAGAGAAATGTAAGTGTACTAGATATATGTAGTTTATAACATGTACCTATTATACATGAAATAAAATCCTTTAACTTAAGAAAAAATTTGAAAAATTGCTAAAATTTTGTTATCATACCAAAAAGTAATTCCTTTTTCGTGAGAAAACCTTACGTGATAGAAAAAAATGGATTGCATTTTTGCAATCAGCGCTGAAAAATACATAAAAATCAATTATCAAATTCCAAACAATTTAAAAAAAAAAAATATTTTTTTTTTGTAAACCTGTGTAATTCCTCCAAATTTTGCCACTACTATGTATCGAAGCGTCATAGTCTTAGCACCTAGATAAATGTTTTATGAGGGCAGTATGCGAATCGCTTTATTTTGATTCCAGCGAACGAACAACATTGCAAAGGAATTCGAGTCAAATCGATAGGATAGAAAAGGTCCACAATAATGCCGCTTGAACGTTCGGGATTCCAACGGAATAATTCCGCCCAACGTGGAAGGACTAAACCACGAATAGAACCTTCCGGGAAGTTCGGCGTTATTACCCTCGTTTTTGTTCGCTCTGAAATGTAACACGATCACCGCTGTTGTACTGTGCGACCAAATAAACTGACAAACGCCCACACCTATTGAAGTAAAAAAATAAAATTCTGCTAAAAAATTATCTATTTGTATACATTAAAATAATACGTTACTAATAGAAACCAATTGATAATAATATCAGATAATTGCCCTTCTTACCCTACAAGTATACTTGCGCAGAAAAGCCTAGATGAACAACGGATGTTCCCAGCCTTCGATGATTCTGATGCTTCCACAATAAATGTTAGGGAAAAAAAAGCTGGATAATTATACTAAAATAATTTTATGTCGACTTCTGGCCTAAAAAATAGGAGCCCTCGTAATTTTGAACAACTTATCAGCGTAGAAAAAGTTACACTTCTTATCATCCGTTCAATGGGGAAGACGCCTATTTTTTATTTTCGTTCCTAATGGCTTGAATTCTGCTATTTGGTGTCAGCCGAAGAGGGAATGACCAATTTTTCATGAAAATTGTGAGTTTCCGCGGAGAAAATCGCTAAGGAAAATCAGCGGTTTGAATAAACGCGGAGATGTAACCCCGACCGAAGTGACTCCCTAGAGCGCTCTGCAGTCGGCTGAAAGACAGACAACAACAACAAGACGGTCTTTAAGACTGGAGTCTTGCTAAATCGAGTAAGTGACGCTAACTTCACTGCTACTTGTTATATTTTTTTAATCGTCGAGTTAGTACCACCCAAAATGCCTCGTAAAGCAAATAAATTGCTGAGGGGGGTTTGGTAATCTCACAGCAACCTCAAATCATTGCTCCCAATGTTAGTTTATTCTCCGAAGATACAAGCGCTAGTATCGATATTCACGTTCAACGGACTAGTTATTACGTAATAACTATTCATTTTTCGTTCAAAATCATCGGTTTTCATTAGCGATTTTCTCCGCGGAAACTCACAATTTTCATGAAAAATTGGTCATTCTGTCTTCAGCTGACACCAAACAACAGAATTCAGGCCATTAGGAACGAAAATGAAAAATAGGCGTCTTCCCCATTGGGCCGTCGTAGGACCGAGATTGATTTTTAGTGAAAATTTCAAGAATTTAACTATTATGGTTTGGCCGGATAAGTGTTGACGGCGTACGGCGGACAGACAGAATTTTTTTTTATTGGATATTCGGATTCTACATGCCTCAAATACATCAAATTTTGAAATCAAATTTTTTTTCTTGGGCGATTACAGTGGTTTATTAATAACAAACCATAACCATAACTACGTGCTCCAAAAACGTTCAGGTTCGCGGCTCCCTTCAGTTATCCGTTACCCAGGGACCACGCCGAACATGGATACTACTAACAGGCACCCATTGATCCGATTAAATTCATAAAACATTTGGCGTCGTCTGCTGTTGTATTAATTTGAAGGGCGTTCACCCGTGCCGCCGTTCTCACCTTTCCATGTTCCATGCCCATAATTCCCAACACCAACGCGCTCAGCAGCGTCGGTCGAATTATTTCAGTATTCCAGGTTTGAAAAGGACCCGATAAAATAGAGCGCTGAGGTGCAAGAAGGGAGAGAGACCATCAAAATAAGTGGAGCAATCAACTTGGTTTTACAACGGCCATTCAACCTGGTAACGTTTATTTTTTCAACGGCATCGCAGCCCTCGACCAGTCAGCCGAATAGCTGTTCATAAAAATGATTCAACGCTTTCAAATAAAGAGCAGAAAACCGTTCAACTAAACGAGGAACGGATTCGATGGATCAGTTTTAACTGGAAACAGACGTACTAAGTTGACTATGTCGTCTCGAGGCAGAAAAAATTCACAAAAAATAAAATAATATACTCGGAGAAACACTCGAAGAACACGGAGAAAATCCTGTTCCTTCGCTCAAATTTAAATGTTTGGCATAATCACCAGTTATTGTATCAAGGATTTTATCGTTCATTCTATATCTTAGTTTTGTCTCAAACTGAGCAAAGAGGCCCACCAATTTTGGTTTCGTTTGGATTTGAAATCATGGCAGCCCTAAAAATTCGAACTACTAGCTCTCTTCGGTCCGTGCCATTTTTCAAACTCGACATCACACTCTTTCAGGGGTTTGTGCCATCAATCGGTCATCTGCGTGGCATGTACGTTCAAAAAATAACGTGCAAAATCCCCATTGCAAAGACCCAATTAGGCGGAGTAATGCGCTAATGTGAATATTTTTGTTTCATAGGTCGTTGCGGCCACGAGAGCCCCTGCCAACAACTCTGCTACGAACTCCATGATGGCATCATCGAATGTGACTGTCATGAAGGTTTCCTCCTCCACCAGGATGGGTATTCTTGCGTCGGTGAGTAAATCTAATTGCTTCAACCATCATCAGTTATTGTTTAAGCCTTGTAAACTTCCAAAGAAAAATAATCAGTTACCACTCATGATTTGATGGCGTTTCAAAATAAGTTGAACATGGATTCCCCCTAGAAATGATCATCAAACAGTTGTTCTCATTGGGGAATAGCAGTCAAGACTGCACATGTATCCCTCAGTTCTTCTCCACGTTTCGTCAAGTGTGACCTCTTCAACTTTAATTGTACGTATGCGTTTAGAATTCCGAGATGAGGCAAGAATGATGGAGGACCGATCTAGGACAATGTGTAAAGAAAGGGGCTCAAAAGTTGAAGAGGCTACTGTGGAGGATGCAAGTGATACGTTTGACAGCTGTTGGTTGACCCAGTCTCAGACGAGGGAACCGAGCCAAACGTTTGTACTTCAGGGATTTATCAAGACTTCCTGGGAGGGGGGAATCTCTTCGATAAATTATATTGCGACTTAAGTGAAGCTCTTGAAGCTACTGTTGCCAGCAGGGAGGTGACGCTGTGCATATCAACTGAAACCTGTCAAGAAGGTAGTGGTAGCTAATTTTATTCAATCCTTTGTCATTTCTCAAGGAAAAAGGGAGGGTGTTCCTACAGCCACTAAGACGCAGTGAAACGTCAAGAATAAGGAGGTTTGAGGGTAGTCTGGGTCAATGTTCCCTGATGAGAACAGCCGAATAATGGAGATCAACGTGTTCATCAAGCCAAACTATGAAGGCGAGTGGTGCACAACAAGTAAGTTTCTGTGATTTTCCTTGGGAAAATCCCCCAAGATGGGGATTTTGTCCCCCATGGCCACTCATCTCCAGATCTTAGGAAGAGGTTCTGAAGGTTCCAGAGGTCTAGGTGTTGTTTTTGATATGCAGTTTCAAATTGTAGCAGCCAACCGAGCTAGTGGTTCTTTGAGTTACGAGGTGTAATAGGGAATACGCTGATTTTTACAGTTGCTAGTCAGGCCTTTGAGACATCTTTCAATAGTCTGATCCTTTTGTCTGACCACAAAAGGTCGTAATGCTGTTGAAATTCATTGCGTTGTTAGAGATGTAATAGATTGACGTACGACTAATCTTGATATGTGGACGCAATACCGCACCCTTGCATCAGCGTCAACAATGCTCTGAAAGGCTCATTCATTATCACTGTTGATGGCCGACCTGAGCGCTGTTCATTAGCAGCACTTGTTATATCCGTACTTAAATTAAGTGGATATGGCTCAAATGAAAACGCCGAGTTGGTCAAATTGACTCAGACTGAATTTATTTATTACCTCTTTTTACTGTTGACATAGGTTATCATATTGTGTAACGGGAACTGTAAATAAAATGTCCTGGCGGGATCAATGTCGGCCACTCTATAACAGCACTATTACTTACTGAGTCCACACGCTATGTACTTACCATTTGGATTTTCATGACACGTTCATCGTACGATTCGTGATTTTGCGATGCATTTCAACGGTACTGAGTCTTTTTGTGGTCAGAGACTGGAATTGCATTTGGTACCTCAGAGGTGGACGGAGGTTTGAAGAAACAACTCACTTTTACAACTGCTATCAAACTGTAGACAAACCTACACTTCTGAAACCCTCACAACCTCTTCCCTACATCTCAAAGCAGGTGTGGCTTAACTTGGGAAAGCCCCTGTCAGCGGATATGAGGGGAGACCCAAATGTAACTGGAATGTCCTTGTATGTATAAAACGTTTATTTTCCTCAATATTTTTGCACCAAATTTTGGTCTAAGTAATTACCATTGACTAGAACTCTCTTATCCAATATTTTTTCCATTGTTGTAAACAATTTTTAAATTCACTTATCAGAATCGCGTTTCGGCATTCCTGCTGTTTTCTTTTCACCTCCTCCACAGTGGCAAAAAGCTTCCCTTTCATGTCCCTTTTTCGTCTGGGGAACCAAATGAAGTCACAGGAGGCCTGATCATGGGAGACGAACCTTTGGGGGCATGCTGTTTTTTGTCGAAAACTGCTTCGCTGAAGTTCATTGTCGTTATGGAAGAACCAGGCCCCTGTGCGCAAAAGACCGCCCTTTTTCGCCGAATGTCCTCCCTCAGCCTCTTCAGAACCTCCAGGTAGAACTTCTGGTTCACTGTTGAACCATGAGGAACCAACTCGGCGTGCACGTCACCTCTTGAATCGAAGATACAAATCAACATCGTCTCGCCCAATCAATATTGTCTCAATAGTAATTTCTCCTTATTTGAAACGGGAAATCCGGTCGTAAACTTGTGTTTTCCACACAGCAGCGTCTCCATAAGCTTTAGTGAGCATTGCAGGGTTTTCTGTAGCCGTTTTCCCCAACAGGAAACGGAATTTCAGTGCCGAGCGTTGCTCCCGGCTGTCGGCCTTCACCCCATTCTACTGAAATTCATCCTCCTCCCATCCACTTTCCCACGCCAGCCCCATTCCGGTTACTCTCAAGTCGCCCTTTGTATTTTTCAAACAATTCGCGGAAATTCGGTAATTTGTACCCAACTGTTCGTTTGGCTGGTGAGAAAAATACGATAATAATAAATTGTTAATATTATTGTTAGAGCTCAACACAACAATGGAAACGCTGCGGGAGGAGGGGGAGATGGAAGAGGACGTGCTATATCAGAAAGGGGCCTCTTTCTCCGCTCAGCTGATGCCTGGGCCGATTCTTGGCATTAGTCCAACCGAAAGCGCTTCGTCGGCGCCGGCAACACGATCTCGAAGAGTCGGCGCCGACGGACAACAGCAATCGAATTCGCCGACCCATCCGTGCGACGATTGCGGCCAAGGCAATTGTCTGCCCGATTCGCCCAGATGCCAGTGTCCCCTCGGCACAACAGGGCACAAGTGCCAAACAGGTAAGAGTTTACACTTCTTCACTTTTTATTTTATTTATTTTTTTTTGCATGGGAACGAGCCACCGCTCAATTTACAGAAGAAGAAAATAACATTACTGGCCAAGTTGTGGCTTATGATTTTTGACTGATTTTTTTTTTCAAAATTTTATTCAGCAGAACCATGACAAAATATATTTGTACAGTAAATAGCGAATAATAGGTTCAGCGATAGGCTTTCGCCCGTGGTGCTGGAGCGAAATAAGCGTTCAATCAATATTGAAGCGAAATAATAATAAACCACTGTACAATCATTTGCAGCGTTTTTTCATAATTTCGAATTTTTTCAAAAAACAGGGGGCAAAAATCGAAATTCTAAGATTTTTTCAGCCGATGGCCTTAAATTTTAAGCAACCCCTATTTTTTTCATCAAAATCCCTCCAGCCAGTTCCTCAATCAATCGTATACCTTCTCCTCCTGGTATATAAATAAAACTACACTATTTATATAGACTCTATCCAATCGTAGTAAGATAGAGTGATTACTAATTACCTAAGAGTTGCGTCCGTACATAATGAAAATAAAAAAATAAAAAACTGTTTAATTTTGTTTTCTCTACATTGAAAGAATTAATGGGAATTCACGAGAGGAAGGAAAGAAGGCTAGAAGGAAGTTGGAAGGGAAAGAAGGAGGGGGAGAAAGACATGAAAATGTCCCAATGCGTTGCAGACTTGTATGCAAGCGTTTTTTAAAATTGTCGAATTATGTGAAGCTGTCTCACAGTAAAAACCTTAGCTTCCTGAAACAGCTGTTCGGTTGGAAATCTTCGCCTCTTCCATAACATGGCCTTCAGTATAGATTTTTGAACAATTTCAATTTTGGATATTACTCCAGACGTCGCACCTTCCCACCTTGCAATGCCAAATTTTATAACTGATTGGACCAATGTGTGGTACAGGAGTTTCAATATTTCTTTCCTGAATATATGTTTTATGTTAGAAAAAACATAGGTATTTATATTTCTGTTGCATCTTTGATGAATATGTTACATGGGGTTCCCAGGTCATTCTGTCATCAATAATCAATCCTAGGTACCTATGCTGGGACACACGCTCAAGTGGGGTGCACGTCGTGCAGCTGTCATAATTATGATAAATTAACATTGGCTTCAAAATTCGAGTTAGGTTCGCAGTAGGAAAACTGGACGCTCACTACATAACTGAGTTTATATCACAGCTCGCGACGTTGTTAATTGGATTGAAGCATCGCAGATTTGATGGTGGCGATAGAGCTGCAAAATAGGTCGACTTCGGGTGATATCGTCAGGACCAGATTGGCTTGACGGGGCAGGCGACAAAGGGGACGGTGGTAGAGGTAATTGGAAGTTGCAAATGGAATATGGAAGAGTGGGGGAAAATAGGCAGGAACATTTAGAAAAACTTTGGAAAGGAGTGAGTGACAGTCGAGAGAACCGGAGATCAGCTTGTGCAGGAAAATAACGTGGCCCCTGAGTGCCGAGCCCGAGCTCGGACAAAACGGATTGGGGGGCATTCAGTCTACCACTCTTGCACGCCAGATACCTAGCGAACTTCCGCTGGACGCGCTCGTGCTCGTGCTTGTGAGTCCCGTAGTATGGAGTTTTCTCCATACCACGCTGGCATACTCCACCTCAGGGTGCACCAGCGTCTTTTAGAGGATTGTTCACTTCTTGAATCTATCGGTATTGTACCTCATTGCAACATATTCGCATCTTTCTTATAAACTATATAGATCGCGAAATAGCACCACGAATAGACCATGAAATAGGAATAGTCATCTTCGTTTGGTTGTCGTCGCATTTATTGTAGTAGAGGGGTTGTGAGGGGGAGAAATCCAGGCGACATATTCTCCAGATGTTTAATGGCTGGCCGAGCACTGAAGATGCCCGAATGGGCGAAAGCGCTCGGCCAGCCATTAAAAATCTGGAGAATAAGTCGCCTGGTTTTTCTCTCCCTCACAACCCCTCTACTACAGGAATAGTCATGTGCGATCGTTATTGCTGAACATTTTTGGTAAAGATAAAGTTACGCTTGTCTGAAAAATTCATCGAGCTTATTGTTGTTACAGAAGTTGATATACACACGCCGGGCTTTTCGGGCCAAGGATGGCTGGCATTCCCCGCTCTGAAAGCCGCCTATAAACACGTACAACTGGAGATCGAATTCCGCCCTGAAGTTCAGGAAGGAATTCTCTTTTTGACCGGCGAACGAGACGATTTGGCTGGGGATTTCATGGCTCTCCTCGTACACCAAGGATTCGTCGAGTTCAGGCAAGTTTGACCGTCAATTGTTCGTCACAACGGTTGTTAATTTATGAACGTACAGCGATTAGTTGATGCCGAAAAAGAAAACTAATACTCACATTTAGACCATTATTTGCGATAGCAACTATTCTGAACATTTGTGAACGTTCCCACCGAAAAGCGAATCGGTAAATGTAGGGGAAAACTCCGTAGCAACTATTGTTTTTTTAATCTTTTTATTTTTCTCAATTTCCCAATTAAGAGCAAGAGCTACTTTGTTCACCAAATGGTACAGCTGAATAGAGTGTTTGACGACCATTCCAACGAGTATAGAAGTAGGTGTTCTCTTTTAATATTTTAACATTTTATTACGGTAATAATTAGTACCTTAATGCCGAGGTCGACGGTGGTATGCGGTTTTGACCTGTCCTTCAAGAAGAGCATACTATCGAAAGCAAACCATTTGCTTTGTCGCCGTAGTCTTCATCATCAGCTCCTTGGCCCGAGAATCCCTTAAACTTCTTCAATTCTCGTTGGAACTGTCCAATTAAACTTTTCATTTTTTTTTCGACCTCTACCCACTCACGATTCATCGAATCACCGATCACTTTCCACGCATCACTCTTCTTTTGCTTGTCCTTGTACTGCGGCACTTGTACGTCCCATAAGCATCTCTGCTTCCGATACTCTTCAATAAGCTTGATTATATCATCTCTTTTTCCAATTCATTATGAAACATTCACATCAACAATACCCTGACAAGACCGGACAAGACGCGCAACACAAGCCACAAAAATATACCGGATTGTTATCGCTCATGGCTCGATAACAAAACTCACTGTCGCCAACAATGTTACTAACAATGTTGACGGAAAAAATAACAATGTTACCAACAATGTTTCCAGTAACATTTCGGGGGAGGAATTGTTATCAACATTTTTCTAGTGCAAATAACAATGTTATTTACAATTCCTCGCCCGATGTTGATAACACTGTTGCCAACAATGTTGCGTTCGGTGTGAGAGGAAAGTTACTGAAAAATGCTAATAACAATGTTTTCAACAATGTTATCGTCCAGTCTGTAAAGACCTTATGACTCATGAATAACACCTTAGGAATTCAAGTAGCCATCTCGCTAAATAATTGTTGTCGAATCGTTTTTCGTGAAATAGTTTTTTCGCATGATTTTGATGACGAAAAGAGATTTTCCTCTTTGAAATTCAGATCTTGGGTAACAATATGTTTTTAAAGTGAATGATCGAACTTAGAGGAGGGATTTGAATTTCCTTTTCATGGTCGATCACATTCGTGTTATGAATGCTCTTTATTCACTTCGCTTTCACAACGGCTTTAACTCGTCTACTTGATTCCAATCTTTGAAACGTAATCCGATTTCGTTGTTGACCTTGTTCGTCCGTATCACGACTGTATTTGAGTTAGCGCAAACCTACGATGTTTACACATACAGACGTTTTCGCACTCGAAGCGGCCCCTGGTCAGTCGTTCCTTTTCAAATCTCTGGCCCTTATTTCAAGGTAAAGCCGAGAGCAGTTGTTGTTTTCTCCTCAATGTTTCCCAGCGGGTTCGTTAAGCTTCCTCAGTTCAATATTCTGTGCGAGTATGTGTGGGTGAGCGTTCTCGATCCAATAAACCTCCCCTCCTCTCTGTTTCTCCCGAATCATTCGCTCGCTCACTGGCCCACTTTTACTTGTAAAACTCCTGTCTCTATCCGGGATGACGATTTAATCATCAACGATTCATACAATACTCGTCCTTTGTACACGGGCAAGTATTTCGGTAAAGAGAATTATAACAGGTGGGAAAAAGTTATGGAACAGAAACATAATAATTGCCATTAGTAGGATTGGCTAGCTACCTTGTGTCCGTATCTTCTACCTGCAAACAGTGTTGCCAGGTCTCAAGTGGAGATTTGGGGGAAACCTCGACTAGTAAAGGGGGAAATTGGGTTTTCTTAAACAAAAAAGGGGAGAAATATACAGGGCCCTGTATTCCTATTTTTTTTTTTTTTTTTACCTCTGTCTACTATCAAACATAACTTATTTTCCAAATTTGTATTTTTCTATATTTTACAAGAAAAAATGAAGGTAAATAAAAAAAGAGATAAGGGGAGGATTTAGGGGAAAGTGCTTTTTGTCTTGGTTGTAGGGGAGTTTTCCCCCAAAAAGGAAAAACTGGCAACACTGCCTGCAAAGTGCTTTCGCCAGTTCGGCATCTTCAGGGCCGGATAGGCGACAGTTTGTTAGGTAACTTAGAACCCCTTCGAACGAAAAATAATCGCAAACGAAAGTGAGGCACCCAAAGAAGATAAAAAAAAAAAAAATATTTTGTAATATCAGAAGCTCGTCTTTATGTTTCGATCATGTTTCACGAACTATCCTTAGTTTCAAGTGCGTGAATTGATGACTAGTGGAGAATTTTGTCAAAACTCTAGACCCAAATACGGAGATCTAAGACACAGATTAATAAAGAGTGTTCCATATTACAAGAGCACGAATATTGATGGGTCGCCCATGTGGGCGATGAGATGGTGTACCAGTACCCATTAATCAAAGATTATACTTGAGCTGAGGAAACTGACACGGGCTGAATGTACCAAGTCGCATCTTCGCGAAAAATGATCTATCTAACGACCTTCTTAACTGCTCTGTTTTCAAATTGATTCGACAAAGATTTCTATTGCGTTTAAGAGTCATCCGTGAATTGCGCAAGGCTCGTATGAATATTGGGGAATACGTATGGAAAAAATTATTTTTGAAGATAGAGAATGGGTTAAATTTCCTTTCAGTTGACAGGTTTTTGGTTTATTATAATAATAAACCATTGTAATCGCCCGAGAAAAAAAATTTTATAACCCCCTCAAAATTTGATGTTTTACGTTTCAAGGCATGTAGAATCCGAATATCCAAAAAAAAAAAAAAAAAAAAAATTCTGTCTGGCGCCGTACGCCGTCAACACTTTTCCGACCAAATCATAATAGCTAAATTAATGACATTTTCACCAAAAATCAATCTCGGTCCTACGACGGCCCAATTCTTGAACTAACTTGCTAGCTCAATTGTAAGGGTATTTTTGGGGGGTTTTGAGAGGGAGAAAATTCATATTTTCCAAGGTTTTTCAGAAAAATGTGTACGTAGTATCAATAAATATAGATTTTTGGACGCTGAATCGAATGAGACCATCGCGGGGTCGATAGCTCCATTGGTCCATTGGTTCTCGCGTTATCACAGCTTTGTCTCGAATTTGGGAGATTTTCAGAAATTTGACATGAGAGTGAGTATAATTCGAGAGTTCTTGGAGCTATAAAAATCGTTCTATACTCATTGGAATGGTCGTCAAACACTCTCTCCAGCAGTACCGTTAGGCAAACAATTTAGTTTTTAATTAGGAAATCGAGAAAAATAAAATTGATTAAAATTACAATAGTTGCTACGGAATTTTCTCCGATAGTTACCAATCTAATTTTCGGTTGGAACGTTTACACATGTTCTGAATAATTACTATCATAAATGGATAGTATTCTGAAATTATTATTGAAGTGAAGGAATAATAAACCACTGTACAATCATTTGCAGCGTTTTTCATTCCATCTTTCCAGGTACCTCAAATTGCAGTTTTCAAATTAAAATACAAGGTTTGGGTTTAAGGAAGTGTAGGTATAAAATTTAGATACATGGCTACCTAACAATAGATTGAAACGTTACTGATCCTTATACTATCAGAAGATTTATATTCAACGCCGTGATAATGCGTCGACTTGGCTTGCTTTTGTGGAAAGGAGGCTGGTTTGAGGCCAATTTAACGTTGAACTGAATTCAGAACTCAGAATCAAATGAAACGACACTAGTAACCAAATAAGTGGACATTTTCACTCAAATATGTGATCGATTTACGAAACAACCTTCAAAATTTGGACCTTTTCTCTATCGGTTCAAATTGGAAATATTGCAAAGAATGACAACCGATAATCCGATTTCGCACACGTTCGCTCGGTTAACATTATCTAAAATTATCGTTGAATTCGATTAGATTTCTACGAAAGTACATTAGATTTCATTATTGTTTGACCGAAGACACTGACAGACACTTGTTCCGTAAATATTTTTCCGTACATCCTGAGAGCGTTTAGTCATGAACTCGACTCTTCGCTCGTAAAGGGTTTCCTCTCGTTTCAGACTCTTCAAAGCCAGCTTCGCCTAGGCCGCTTTTAATCCCTCGCTCAGGCTGCAATGATTCATTGCGTTCCTCTTGCTCCTCGTTCGCTCGCGATCACGTAGGGCTCTGAAAGCTTGAGAAGAGTTTTCGGCATTTGGCCGCTAACTTAGTAATTAGCTAATTGCCTGTCTGGCAGTGGAACAAGCCGAAACTCTTACTCAGGTGATGTTAAAGGATTCTAACGGGATAAGCCTCGGATTTTATGTAGTAACTGAAGTGAGCTTCGGAGGAAGCGGAAACCCGTTCTCGGCCCGTTTAAATTCTGATTTCACGCGAACGCAGTCGAGAATGAACGAAACGGGGGGTAATTTTCCACAACGGCGAATCGACATTTTTACTTGTATTTACTCAAAGCCGATCAAACTTAACTGTGCTGTAATTTTGGAAGGGAAACCCCAGGCGAGGCATTATTCAAACTTTTATTGACTGGCTCTCATTTTTTAGCAGATTAAAATGGAGAAAATCACTGTACTTTCATTTACTTTGTAAATATGGAAGTAAAATCAGAAGGGTTAGATAGATATTTAACAAATCTCAGATTTTGGAAAATTTGCACATATTTGTATATATTATATAGCGTTCATCGTTTGAGATTGCAAAGCGAATTGATCTCTTTTTACGGTTATTGAACTTAATTATGAATAATTTTAAAAATACTTGATTATGAATAATTTGATGTAATGAAAATTAGAATAGTTCCCGTAAACGGTTTGCTAACTATATTAAGAAAGTTTTTGATTCCCACTGTGGCCGTGGGGAGTATTGCTTACTTTTTAAATTCCTACGTACGTACCTAATAGACGGCCTAGATGCGTATTATTTTACAAAGTAGCTAATACTTCCCACGACCACTGTGGAAAAACGCCTGTATACGCAAAAACTCCCTAGCTACATCAAACTACACCGTCATGAGTCGAAAAGATTTCAGGGTACCCAAATAAATCTGAAACTTACGTGCTCCATTCACTTTAACCGCCTGCTAACAAAGTTGACTGCCTTTCAAACTCACTTTAAGGCACCTGTTATATCGAACGCAACCTCACCCTGATCATCCCTCTCTCAGCTTGCAGTTTTACTTTTTACTCTACTATAGTAACCTATTTCATAGACAAGCTCAACTACTGTTTTGCTATGGTTTGTTGGATAGGGCTGTTTGGACAGCCATCGTATAATAAAATTCGATTATGGACGTTCTGAAAATATTGAAATAAAAAACAACGAAAAATTACCGATGGATAATGATAGAATAATGAATGACTGTATGCTGATTATTCTTTTTTCGTGGCGATGAGACTTCGAAGCTCTTCGCGCATTATCCAAGCAATAAAAACACTAAAACGATCATCTATCTTTACCTCACAGATTTGACTGTGGATCCGGTGTTGGAGTTGTGCGATCTTTCGAAACGGTTCATCTAAACCAATGGAACAGGCTCACCGTCTACCGACATCGATGGGACGCGTGGATCCAGCTCAACAATGGCAAACAAGTTCAAGGTCGTTCAAAAGTAAGAATAGCGCATTCAATTAAAGGCGTTTAAACACAATAACACTTCACACTTTTAATTGCTAGTCAAATGTTGACGCGATCGGAGAAATTACCATCTGAAATCGAACATTGTTGTTGTCAGTTTGCAAGCGAAATGATCTCGTGTAGTTGGGATAGCGTTCAGTTCATGGAATTGTCAGAGCAGCTTTGTTGACGCTCAGATTATGTTTGTTTACGCTACCTTTCATTAGAGAGCACGCAGGATTATTAAAGGCTTCCTAGTTCATAACGAATGCAGATTCTGCTTTATTCGTTCTAATGGTATTGGAAATATTGTGGCTAATCTTATTTATTAAAACAACTTGATCGTGAAAGAAATTTAACCTGTAAAGTATCTTCCCATGTTGGCTTCCATCCACCCTAATATACTCAGCGCGTTAAAGAGCTTAAAATTATCAGCTCAAACATATGGCTTATTAGCAAACCTGTCAGGTGAGCAAATTACACTATTATGCCTACTTGGAGAAATCAAGATTCGGCAAGATGTCGCGTCTCGCCATAGTGACCATTCCCTCACGCCACAAACGCTCAGCCTGGTTGATCAGGGCTCTAACATGTGCTCACCACACCGCAGAGATCGCAAGTCTCATTTGCGCACTCGAGCCAAGCCAAAAAGCCATTCGAGTGGCCTTTGCTGTCAGTTCACCCATCCTGTCTATATCCTTGAACGCCCTCCGCCATCTCACTCGAGTATCTGCCGCTCGACAATGTGCTGGAACCACATAATAGCTGTGCAGAAACAGCCTTTCGTTGCACGGGCTCCAAACCTATCTCTAAATAAATCAGCTGGTGCAGCGTGTTCACGGGCGGCCTGTAAATTATGATCACTCCAAGCATGTCACCTACCACCTGTGGAACCTGCTCATAACCCCACGCCTGCCCTCCTTGACTGACCACTCCTCTGGACAGTGAACCTAAGACGCCAAACTTTGCCGAACAAAAATTGCCAAAAGAAAAAACGGGTATGTGGGGAACACCCACTATCTTCTTGAGAAATGACAAAGGATTGATTCAAATTCGCTACCGCTACCTTCTCGATAGGTTCGGTCGACTCGCACAGCGCTCCCTGCTAGGTCGGCCCGTTTGCAACCATTAGCTTCTGAGCTTGGCCAAGTTCGCAATATTGTTGCGAAGGGACTTCCTCCGTGGAAGTATCGATCAATCCTTGAATTTACAGCGTTTGGTAGTTAGCTCGGTTCCCTCGTCTTCAACAGGGCCCAACCCGACAGCCTCCAAACGTGGTCAGTTGCAGCACCCACCGGGTACATGACACAAGCGAAATTCTGAGGTACCTGCAGGAGCATACAACCTCCATGAACAAACGCTTGCCTCTGTACGCCCGACCCTCCAATGCGCTCAACCTGTCTCATCTATGTGAGACAACTTTCAGCTACTTCAACATGTTCAACTCGACCTCCCATCTTGTGCAACAGCCGGTCGACATTGGTCAGGAAGCTCTCAGGAGAATGAGCGTGCAGAACTGCATCATCACCATACAATAGCGTGCTAATCTCATACTCGCCCCAGTCCCATCCGACCAACGCAAATATATCTGGTTGGTGAGCGTGAAAACCACATCCATTGTCCTATTGCCACTCGCGGCAACGAAGCAATTGGGTTAATGAAAGACAGGCACTAATAACTTTCTGCCTCGTCCGGGAAAGATTATTGGTCTTTCAAAAGTTTCAGGCTCCTGCCTTTACACATTACGATTTTCATTCCAAACATAGATAATAATACTATTCAGGAGTGAGGTCCATTTCAACAGATTGCAAATTAATGTCAAAACTGAGGGGCTCCAGTACCACGGGGAAACGAATTTCATGCTCTACCCAACCAGCCATTGTTACTTCCTCAACAATCCTCTCAATTCCAGAGCGTAGACTTTGTACACTAGCCTCCTAAACTCTTGGGAATAAACTTCTTCAAATATAGAGGAAATATAATGACATAGTGACACGCTTTCAGCTCGGTGTTAATGATCGGTGCAGATCTTAGTCTCGATTTTCAAGAATCACGAGGTTTCCAGACTGAGAATCAGTCTGCTGATTATTATTACTTTCAGTACGGTCGTATCTACAATAAAAATGTTAGAACATTTCTGAATTTTCTAGGGCTTGTTCTCGCGCATGACGTTCCGAGAGCCTGTGTTTATCGGCGGTCGTGGCAACACGTCAGGTCTTCTAGAGAAACTTCCAACAGATCACGGATTCAAGGGTTGTGTTCGACACTTGCAGATCAATGACTATAACTATAAATTTGCTCCAGTACCGAAGGGCGACGCTATCAAAGGATTTGATATTGGTCAGTATTATTTCTACTTCCAAACGTAATACCCTTGAACCTACTTCTCCATCAATTGCATGATTGAATGCATGATTCAGCGGTGCCAAAACACGTGTTGTACGTTTGAAAAAAATTTAATTTAGTGAGTAAAATTTCAACTTCTTCTACTGTCAAGTCCAAGATTTTTCTGAGCGAATCGCAAACCACCCCACTCCACTTCTAGCAACATACCTAAGTAGGGAGTTTCTATCGAAACACCGCTGGGTTTCGATGGAAGACAAATTGTTCATCAAATTATATCGGCAGCGCTTCAAATTTCTGTTTTAAGATGATTGTGTTGCTGATCGATGCAGTAAAGTGCCATGTCAGCACGGTGGTAAATGTCTGACATCTGGTGATACAGCCGTCTGCCTATGTCCTTTGGGATATACTGGGGATTTGTGCGAGTCAAGGCTTGATCTACAGGTACCGTCATTTTTGTTTTCACCTAATGATTAGTTAGAAATAGCGGACATTTTTCTGTGCACAAGAAGAGATAACATTTGTTAAAGCCATCAGTTACTATATTTAGTCATACCCAATATTCTATTGGAGGCCCTTCCGGCTGTAATGTAAATAACTTACGTAATTACCTACCCAATTCACTTTTTCAGCCGATGGACAATTCTCCACTGTATGCATCCATAGTATTAGCAATTATCGGCAATTCACAATACCCGAGTTTGTGGAAAATGTAATCTTCTATGTTGTAGGTGCCTTCGTTCAACGGTTCGAGTTTCCTACGTTTTGCAGGCCTTGGATACTCAGCTCTCTCTTGGTTGGACATATCAATTGTCCTGAAGCCAAATGATCACAATGGGCTCATTTTGTATAATGGACACAAAACAGACGGCATGGGGGACTTCATTGCTCTCTATCTTGTTGACGGACACGTCGAATTTACTTTCGATCTTGGCACTGGAGCTGCCACGCTAAGGTAAAGTGAATAGGCCATCTGCCAATAAGTTTTCTTTGAACACTCTGAACAGGACCAATCAACAACTTCGTTGAATACGTGGTTGACTCGAATTCTTCAACACTACAAGATTTACGTTGTGATTTGTCGCATATCTATTTGATTCTACGTGGGGATGAGGTTGAGAGGTAATCAGCGACGTTATCTCATTTTGAACGGCTATACTTCTAGCGCTTTTGCCATTCAAGGCCTCTTCAGGAAACATCTTCTTCATTAAAATTTTGTAAAATAGGTCCTGCAAGTTGCTCCACAAGGCTGGGATTGCCATGAATCGGAAATTTCTAAAACATGTCCGCTTTCTGAACCTAGAGTCTAATAAATTAAAATAAATAGGAGGACTCTATTCTACAAAGTTTTAATGAAGATGTTTCCTGAAGAGGCCTTGAATGGCGAAAGCGCTAGAAGTATAGAAGTTGAAAATGAGATAACGTCGCTGATTACATTTCAACCTCATCCCCACGTAGAATTTCTAAGATATAGGTACTGAATTTCTAGCCATTGAAAAGGATCTGAGTTATTTCAGTTGAAACAGTTTAATTGTATGATTGATGAAACGGGGGGCCACGATGAGGGTCTATAATCATATTATATAGAGAACTTGAAGCATGAGTTTCGAGGTGGTGGACACTTATCCTTCAGCATTTCTGCAAAACAAACGTGCGCTATATTGACTTTTTAAATCATTTCTTATATTGGCGCGTTAAGTTTTTTAAATTCCTTAATGGTGTTTTGTTGGCAGGTCTGCTGAATTTTTGTCATCTGGAGAATGGCACGAAATCAAAATCTCTCGGACTGGAAGATTGGCTGTTTTGCAAGTAGACAAGAACCCTTCATCGCAAATTTTGTCACCTGGAGCTTTCACCCAACTCTATTTGCCACTTAACATGTACGTCGGTGGTATCTCAAGTTTCGACATGATATCTCCTAAAGTAAAAGCACAAACCTCATTCGTCGGATGTATTCAACGGGTGCGTAACTGATTTTTTCTCTAAATCCTTTGTGTTCATGATGTATCAAGGGGGTGCCTATATGGACGATGTAAATCTTTCTTTCTTTTAGTGAAACATAAACGAGTCGTTTTTATGTTTTATTCTTAATCAACAGATGACGATAAACTACCGGCCGCTGCAGATGTTGAACGAAGCGTTGGCTGGGGTCAATATCAATAACTGCGCTCATCCGTGCGTTGCAAAACCATGCGGTGATGTAGCCAATTGTGTTCCCCATTACGATGCATTCAAATGCGTTTGTAATAAACATTGCGAAGAATCCAATGAGCAGGGGCAAACCAACCACATTGCATCATTCACTGGCACCACCTACCTCCACTACATTGATCCGGAAATATTGAGCAGGTAAAATACCTCGACAAAAACTGGGACGAGCATCACCGTCAGATTTGGCGATCATAATACCCGCAGAGATATGCTCCATAACTAATAATTTTGAAAATCCTATTGATTCTTGTCAAGATTTTCAAAAGAGAAACTTCCTCCACCGAACAAACATTGTCAACATTTAGGCGCTCCTATTATAATACGTAAAAAATTAAACGGACAAAGCGTACCTTTAATCATGCACACGTGCCACTCTTTTTCTACTTTCAGCCAAAAAATACCGGACTGACGTAATTTTCATGTATATGTAAACAGTTGGGACCAAAAATTGTCACTTTTAATAATAAAGATGAAAAATGGATAAATTACTTCTGCCGCCAAACTCCCTGTGCTTGACTTTACTGTTTACACAACAACTAGAACAAAAATACACCGTTATTCGGACACTGCATTGTCCAATTCGCAACGGCGAATCAGTGATGCAGTCAATCTCTAAAGTTTCCCTTTTCATACAGGGTGAACCACAAGAAGATCATTTCGGTAGGCCCATAAAATCATTACCCCTGAGAAAGCTCCAGAAAGAGCCGCGTTTATTTCGACTTAATGTTACAAAGAATAATGCATAAATATGATGTTCATTGTTCCGACAGGTATTATACTGAATTAGTGCGTATCTGTGCAGTGTTCTTTGAACATAATTGACAACATAATTGACAACATAACATGTTGTCAATGTTTTTTCAGAATCTCTGTAGATGTCAATCTGTTGTTAATGGTGAACTATTGATTTTTTGTTTGTAAAGGATTTTGGCGAACAAAGTGAGCATAAATATGAGATTCCGTACAACTTCGTCCAATGGTCTGATCACGTGGACTGGCAGAAACGAAATGCGTCAGGCTTTTGGAGATTTTCTCGCGATTGGAATCAAAGATGGATACCTCCATTTAAGATACAATTTGGGCAGTGGTGAAACTCTGATCATCTTCAACGAGACCAGAGTTGATGATGGAAATTGGCACAGAGTCAAAGCAACGAGGTGAGTTCGACTACTGATTTTTGCGCCATGTAAATATCGTTTCAGCGGGAAAAAACGGCCCTGGGCGGAAGTACTGTGTGTGATCAAAACCATACAAAACAAGTTTTGTGAACGTGGTCAAAGTTTGTCATATGTATTGCAACGAGACCTGAAAAATACGATAACACTTGAATAAAAGAATTCAAAATGCGTTTTACGAGGAAGTACTGTGTGTGACCCAACGGACAATAAACCAAGAGTCATAAATGCTCGCCCTAACGAAGACCTCGGTTTTAAAGTCGACTTTTCAGACAATCACTCCCATTTACTATGCAAACATTGAAGTAAAAAATAATAATGAGAAAACGCGCTATGGATTAAGAAAAGCCGCAAAGCTCTCCCGAGAATAAAATGATAGACTACGATTTTGAGTCGATATGAAGTGTTCTATACATGTTTGGTACTTTCTGTGGGCATTGGCCGAATGAATTATTTCTCTTTGTTATCAGGAGTGAACAAGAGGGATCCATAGTAGTAGACCATGGAAAACCTATAACATCCCGTTCTCCCGGAAAGTTGAAGCAGCTCAACACGAACACCGGTTTGTTTATAGGTGAGGTTTGAACCAAAGTCAATGGAAAAAGAAGCATTACCAATCTACGTTTTTGGGTAGTCGCTTCATATCTTCTTGGTTTTGAAGTTTGCGGGGGAGAAAAACTGGGCAACTCGTTCTCCTTTTTCTTTATTGCCCGCCGAGCACTGTAGAAACTTTGCACTTTCCACTGTAGAAAGCCCTGATGATGCCCGAAGGGGCGAAAGTGCTCGGCGGGCAATAAAGAAAAAGGAGAACGAGTTGCCCAGTTTTTCTCCCCCGCAAACTTCAAAACCAAGAAATTAACAATCTGATTGCATGCCAAATTCCGCTGTAACTGGCACGTACCAGTCCGTACATTGTTTGATAGAGACTGGCCACCGACTCGGATAGGTTAATTAGTTGTGGGTAAAAAAAAATATTTTTCCTAGAAGATATTTTTACTCTCAATTCTAATGAATACGATGCCTTGGTATATCGATAAAATTATGTAGTAAGTAGTATTGGATAAATAGTCCTATCTCAACATTTATAGCCAACGCCATTCGAGGGGTCCGAAAGAGTTAAACTGATGGCTGTTAGCTCGTGAGTGCCAGTTATAAATTTCACTATCCTATCGAGGCTAGAAAAACTTCCAATTCAATCCATGGCTCATTTTGTACCGCCTTTACTACGTAGAGAGATTTGTGAGGGCGATATGTTCGTTCATCTTGACTCCTCTGAAATTGTGAGATTTTCAGAGTTACTGGCCCTCGACACAGGTCTGAATCAACTTCTTTTTATTCTATCGAAGGCTCAATAGAACAGGGGGCTGTGATGTAACTCTGATTTCTCACCATAATGTGTTGGAAGTATTTTGTGGCCTTGAACAGGGCCAAAAAGTGATGCCATTGCGGGGTCTACTTACAGTTTTACAGGTTCTGTGTTGAGAAGGAAGCTCTCATTGTTACTGTGGGCTAATCAACCAGCACGCCAGTGACCTGTCTTGTGGATATATTGTCCAGTCATTGTGTGTAGAAATGTGAAGCCATTTTATAGGCGAATGGATGATATCACGCGCACCAGATTGGACGCTATTCGTCAAATGGAAAAGACGCCTATTTTTTATTTTCGTTCCTACCTAATGGCCTGAATTCTGTTATTTGGTGTCAGCTGAAGACGGAATGACCAATTTTTCATGAAAATTGTGAGTTTCCGCGGAGAAAATCGATAATGAAAACTGATGATTTTGAACGAAAAATGAATAGTTATTACGTCATAACTAGTCCGTTGAACGTGAATATCGATACTAGCGCTTGTATCTTCCGAAGAATAAACTAACATTGGGAGCAATGATTTGAGGTTGCTGTGAGATTACCAAACCCCCCTCAGCAATTTATTTGCTTTACGAGGCATTTCGGGCGTTACTAACTCGACGACTAAAAAACATAACAAGTAGCAGAGAAGTTAGCGTCACTTACTCGATTTAGCATGACTCTAGTCTTAAAGACCGTCTTGTTGTTGTTGTCTGTCTTTCAGCCGACTGCAGAGCGCTCTAGGGAGTCACTTCAATCGGTTGGAGTTACTTCTCCGGGTTTATTCAAACCGCTGATTTTCCTTAGCGATTTTCTCCGCAGAAACTCACAATTTTCATGAAAAATTGGTCATTCCCTCTTCGGCTGACACCAAATAGCAGAATTCAGGCCATTAGGAACAAAAATAAAAAATAGGCGTCTTCCCCATTAAGAAAGAGTTCTTTCAGAATGAGGTTAGTCTGCCACCACCGGTTTTATGCGGCCGAGATTCTAGGGTGTTACTTCCGTACTTTGGAGTTCACAGCTGTTGGACAGATAGTTGTAGGTACAGGTAGTACACAGATAGTTGTATAGCTTGTATCTGGCGAAAGGGGAATAAATCATGAAATCGTGGACGTTCCCTATCGTTGTGAAGGGGGAAACTGGTGGACAATTTGAAACGTTGGGAAATTGTTTTTCTGGGGTTAGACAACCTAGACAAAAGATACGGGTCGTTAGCCGAATGAGTCCGCTTCCAACGTAATTTATCCTGTTCCCATAGGTACCATATAAATGACTATTTATCCTAATCTTTCCCTCAGTCTTGCTGGTGTAAATTGCACTGTCTTCAGATTGTTCCTGTCTGAAGGGATTCTAGTCAGGCTGGTTAGCCTGAGACGAATCCCGTGCTTCTCTCAACAACACTGATTTTTCTATTTCAATTTCAATTACCTTATCGATCGGACGGGCGGTTAATTTTTGTCCATACACTGCTCATTTCCTACTGTTTCTCGAGCCTTTACTAAGCCCTACGCTGGTTTTTTTTTTTTTTTGGGCTCTGAATAAGGTTCTTCTCAATGCTTCATGACTATCTTGAACTTCTACTTTTTCAGGTGGTATGGAGGACATGGATGTGGCGACTCTGTACAAATACCACAAAGGCTTTCAAGGTTGTATATCGGAGATAACTCTTAACTCGGAGTACCATGTGAAATTGACTTGGTCAGCGGACGCATCGAACCATTGCGGGGACATTCCACCATAAAACCAATATCGATCAGATGACCCTGTACATTTTATAGAGGACTGATTTTGATACGTCACAATCCTTTAGATGAAAGAAGTTGTACGGAACAAGAATCCGATGTATACTATTAATTGTACTGTGTTTCAACTGTAGAAAACCAAATGACTTAGGAACTGTTTCCGGGCTGAGCATTGAAAATGGGTGCATCAGAAGTAAATGATTTTGTTTTCAACATTCTCCGCACTTTGAAGGAGTTACTGACCAATTGAAGTTATTTTTTGTTGGAGACTCGCGATCAGGTTTGTTTGTTTGAAAATACGAACTCTTTACCCAAAAACTATGATGTGTACCTAGTAGATTGAAAAGTGCACCACTTTAGAATTTCAATTGGAAAATAAATCACAGGTGGCGGCTTAAATGCTCGTGTTTGGCAAGCGCTCAAGTTTGTGCTTGTATCTTGTTACATTGAATCTTCAAGAACTAGTTTTTGATGTCACCGCTTGCAGGTTCGGTTTGGCAGCCAATTTCGCTCAGTTCCACTTGCGTTCGTTGTGAATAATTTTGCAACTCAGTTCCCACGATTCTCGCACCCTTTGAGGACCTGAAGTCGAGAGCTGAACCATGTTTTTATTGGTGGGTGAACACAATGACGGAAAATGTTTACCAGAGTAAAATTGAAGGGTTTGATGAACTGCTATTCTCCCTTGAACAAGTTGGAACTAAGGAAAGAGGTACAATGGGGTTCAATTTTTCTTAAATAATTGAAGAAATCTTTTAACCTCCTCATTTGGGCGAGACGTTCATCATGATGAAACCAACTCACAATAGACATTCTCGCATCATCGTGGTAATCATTTTCTTCTTCGTCTTTTTGCCATAAATAAATGAAACAGACCAACAGACTTTTGCCAACAACAAACAACAGATTCGATGTTGGCTATAATTAATGTCGATAAGAATGGGTGGTACTCACTGGCTTCTGTCCTGCAATATTCCCATTCTTATCGACATTAATTATAGCCAACATCGATTGAAGTCTGTTGATCTGTTTAATTTATTTATGGCAAAAAGACGAAGAAGAAAAAATCCATTTTCATCGATACTGTAGTTCTACGAATTGCAATAATCCGAACATTAAATTGGCAGATACTGTTCCATCATCGGAAATATTTCCACAAGTTGGGTCATTTTCAAAATCACCATCTCCGGCTAATTAGTACGAAAATATTGTAGATCGATTGGATTTTTTCTCAGTTAAGCAGAGTCTACGGGGGAAAACGTTCTGTAATCGGTATCTTAAATACGTGCAAGATAAATCCACTGGGTAAGTTCTGATGTAATCGCACTGATTTAATTGAAAACGAACTGAATGCGAAAATGCAACATTTAATTGAACCTGAATTTTGTACCGGACATAAAAAATCAGAAGTATAACGAGAGTTATACCAAATATTTACAAAGAAAAGCCTTTCGAACAGCCGTTGCATAGTGTCCACTGGAATGCGTTTCAATATTAATTCTCATCACACTGTGATGTTTGAAATCTGTAAGCAATGGGGAAGACGCCTATTTTTTATTTTCGTTCCTAATGGCCTGAATTCTGCTATTTGGTGTCAGCCGAAGAGGGAATGACCAAATTTTCATGAAAATTGTGAGTTTCCGCGGAGAAAATCGCTAAGGAAAATCAGCGGTTTGAATAAACCCGGAGATGTAGCTCCAATCGATTGAAGTAACTCCCTAGAGCGCTCTGCAGTCGGCTGAAAGACAGACAAGAACAACAAGACAGTCTTTAAGACTGGAGTCATGCTAAATCGAGTAAGTGACGCTAACTTCAATGCTACTTGTAATATTTTTTTAATCGTCGAGTTAGTACCGCCCGAAATGCCTCGTAAAGCGAATCAATTGCTGAGGGGGGTTTGGTAATCTCACAGCAACCTCAAATTATTGCTCCCAATGTTAGTTTATTCTCCGAAGATACAAGCGCTAGTATCGATATTCACGTTCAACGGACTAGTTATGACGTAATAACTATTAATTTTTCGTTCAAAATCATCGGTTTTCATTAGCGATTTTCTCTGCGGAAACTCACAATTTTCATGAAAAATCGGTCATTCCCTCTTCGGCTGACACCAAATAGCAGAATTCAGGCTATTAGGAACGAAAATAAAAAATAGGCGTCTTCCCCATTATTCTGTAGTGATCAGGAGTTGCTGAGGGTATCAGAGCAACGTCATGAAGTCACATGAGAGCAACGTGGTCGCTTACAGCGAGAACAATGAATCAGTATAATTGAATGATAGTGTTTTATTTGAACACAAGGAAAAACAGGCATCAAGGCTGTGCTCTAAAACATGTCCAGGTGAATCCGTTTCGTGAAACACCTTCCAATCACATGCGAAATTGATGGTCAGAATATATCTGTAAAAATCGGAAAATAGGTATTTCTATTTTTGCCAAACGAACTGCCATTAAGAGTTTACCCGATGAGGACAATGGTAAAAGAACTTGGAAAAATGTATAGGTAAGTTATTTTTAGAGTAAATACCGCTTTATTTTCTAGCCATTTTTAACCGTAATCTCAATAGGACAGGAATTTAGATTATTGAATTGGGAAGAGAATCAAAGCTTTATTAAAATTTACTTTTGGCCTTGATATGAGCAGCAATAGTTCTGTCTCTCTGAATCATCTTTTCGATGCTCATCCCTCTCCCTATCTTTCTCTGCGGCATGTGTACACAACTCCGGTTTCACTTTTCCATCTTGAGTACTCGTGTTTATGTTGTGAGTGTCAATTGAATTAAACCTAATAGTTCGACATAATTACTAGTTGAGAGAATGCGGAATTCCGTGATTTGAAATGAAACTGCGAATGAGAAAATTAAGTAAAAATTCCACTGGTGAAATAAAATTGCAGAATGATTCCAGTTAGATGATAGCTAACAGGATATGAGTCAAAATCCCAACATGACAATTGAATTTTAGCAGGTTTTCAGCTGTCGTATAACTATAGTCGGTTCATAGCTCTTCAAAGATTTCAAAATTGATCTCTCTGTAGCAAAAGCTTTTGAGAAGGTTTCACACCGGACTGGCACAGCTGGAATAATGAAGTTTCCATTCTGATTCCAACGAGTCCGAACTTCGAAAATATTGGCGATAAGCCCTAAGCTAAATTATGGATCAGGATCACTCATACGCTCATGCCAGCGCTGGTATTCCAAGTTCAAGCAAGCTTCCCCACACGCATAACCTCTCTCATAGTTTGAATAGGAGCATCTGCCAGCGGCTAAGTAAATGCTAACTAGATTTGTCCGAAATTTGAAACCGACTATTATCACGTTCTACTAAGCAAAAATAAAAATGGGTTGTTTGCACGATGTAAAAAAAATTTCCTGATTGGGAAGGCTCTTTGAAATAAGAAAACCGCATCGAAATTGAAAATCGAAATAACCGCGGTAAACTACAGCTCGCCCGACGGGGGAAACGTCAATCTTGGATGGGCTATCAGCGAATACCAAATCAAGACGGCCACGTTAAAGGCCAACCACTTCGATTCCCGCGAAACTTCGAAAGAGCTGTTCGTAAAATTTACGTTGGTTCATATTTTAGTTTTTCTGGTGTAAAACTTGATCGTGCAGCATAAATGTCTGCGTTTTAGTGGCCGTTTTCTCACAGAAAATGCCACTAAATTCTTTTTCTTCCCTCGCACGACATCCAAGATTGACGTCATCACTTGAGCGATTTCGACTCGATTTTCTTTCCCATTTTTTCTACCATTTGGATAATTTGACAAATAGTGGTCATTAACTTTTTGAGCCATAGACCTCTCATAATGGCTGATTTTCTGACCCATGCGACTTCCCCATTCTCGGAAGTCAGACCTGTCGGCTACAGTGGCAGGTCAATTGATTCCTGTGCCATGTGAAAACCGATATGTCGGTAACGGACGGTCAATCGGTGCAGCTTGACATTTTACGCATCATTTAAACACACACAAATCCACAAATGGATGAAAAATAATTGGGTATTGTTGGGATTTTGATGAAGATCGTAATGATTAAATCTTCAGTTCCGGATGACAGACTATTTATGTACAAAATTATCGTTTTTTATCGATAGGTACCCATACCAAGTCTTTCCCTTATTTTCTTCTTATATTCCTAACGTATTAATTACTATCGATGTTCATCTAAATTGCTGATAGGCACGCGTTTCTTTCCTTAGTAGGCCTAAAAATTCGATCAAAAATTAATCGAAACCATGTACGTATCGTCAATAGATTTTGACAATGTGCCGATTCTTATGCCCCAGTTATGTGTAATGCCTATAAAATTACATTTTGCGTTTAATTGCCTGACTTTATCAAATGAAACTACGATCTGTATAACTGCTGTTTTTCTGACTTTTTATTCCAGGTATTTGCAAATCGAGCTAAGGCATGGGGAATGAGCAACAGTTATTTTAAGAATCAATTACATTTTTCAAGAATATATGAGTAATACATGGTGCAGCATGAAGGACGGAGGTTTAAAAAAAATCATAGAATCGATAATTTTCACTTAAAAGCAAATTTACTGACGGATTCGACTTCGTAGTTTAATGCCTTTTTTGACAGTTAATGGGGAAGACGCCTATTTTTTATTTTCGTCCCTAATGGCCTGAATTCTGCTATTTGATGTCAGCCGAAGAGGGAATGACCAATTTTTCAGGAAAATTGTGAATTTCCGCGGAGAAAATCGCTAAGGAAAATCAGCGGTTTGAATAAACCCGGAGATGTAACTCCAACCGATTGAAGTAACTCCCTAGAGCGCTCTGCAGTCAGCTGAAAGACAGACAAGAACAACAAGACGGTCTTAGAAGACTGGAGTCTTGCTAAATCGAGTAAGTGACGCTAACTTCACTGCTACTTGTTATGTTTTTTTAATCGTCGAGTTAGTACAGCCCGAAATGCCTCGTAAAGCAAATCAATTGCTGAGGGGGGATTGGTAATCTCACAGCAACCTCAAATTATTGCTCCCAATGTTAGTTTATTCTCCGAAGATACAAGCGCTAGTATCGATATTCACGTTCAACGGACTAGTTATGAGGTAATAACTATTCATTTTTCGTTCAAAATCATCGGTTTTCATTAGCGATTTTCTCCGCGGAAACTCACAATTTTCATGAAAAATTGGTCATTCCGTCTTCAGCTGACACCAAATAGCAGAATTCAGGCCATTAGGAACGAAAATAAAAAATAGGCTTCTTCCCCATTGTGGAAAATCACTTCAGCCACGTGGTGTCCGATTTTAGTGATGCGGTGCTGAAGGTCAACTAACTTCCGCGCTTGGATAGCTTTCTTTTGATCGCCCAGTGTTCGAATCGTATGTATGCTGCCTAGAGGTGACTGTGGGAAAAATAGCAGATGGCTGAACCTCGGGACCAATGAACGTAGCCAAACCTGAAAAACAGTATCAGGCTACCTCGGAAGCGAGGGCGAAAAACGTCCATCATTGTTTTTTCTTTGTCACTATTCATTTGTGAAAAGGAGTCGTGATCATCTGACATAGAGCTCCAATAGAACTGGTGTTACCATCTTCGAAGAAGACACGATGGCGATACAAATTTGGGGATACAAAGGAGCAAACCGTCACTTTAGGCCAGTGAAGCAGTCGTTCGTGTGACTGTTCCACATTTTCATCAGATCAATCGCATTCATTCTGCTGATTAACAATGCCGTTGAGATAGAAGTGCTTCTTGTCAATCATGAACAACATAGGTCCTCACTTTGCTCGAGAACTGCTTCCATTTCATGTATTAAGTTCACTTACTGAACATGAGTGTGCTCTCCCAACATTAATAAACTCTGATTAATTGGTTCTAAATTCAAAATACGAGGGGTGATCAAAAAGTTCCAGGACTGATTTTTTATAAATTTATTTAAAAAATCTACAGGCTATTGGACGTCGTCCCCTTCAAAGTACTCTCCTTGGGAAGCTATACATTTTTCCCAACGATGTTTCCACTGCGTGAAGGACTTTGAGAAATCTTCTTGTGAAATGGTGTGTAGCTGCTCCAGCGATTTTTCTTGAATGTCATCTACGGACTCAAATCTCTTTCCCTTCATGGGTCTCTTGAGTTTTGGAAACAAGAAAAAGTCTGCAGGGGCAAGGTCAGGTGAATATGGAGGCTGGGGAATGACCGTCATTCCATTTTTGGTGCAGTAGTCGCGAATGAGCAGTGCGGAATGAACAGGCGCATTGTCATGATGCAGCACCCACTCACCGCCCCGCCACAACTCTGGTCTCTTCCTCCTTATTGCACACATTTTACCCAACTTCACACAAAACTTTACGCAAACGCGTTGCTCTTCCTTTTCATTCATTTCACAAAATCGCCGAACACAAAAAACTTTTTTTACGAAAACAGCTGTAACTTTGCAATGAAGAAGGTTATCAACAATCTGAATAAACAGCTGAGCTCAGGAAGAGTCACGCTAAACAATGCTGTCAACCGCACTGCTCTATGACACTCCATTGCCGCGCAATCTCAACAGTCCTGGAACTTTTTGATCACCCCTCGTAGCCTTACCGAATGATCACCGACGTGAAATTCAGCAGAATGCTGCCGAGCGAACTGACTTTGATAGCGAAGCAGGGTTGTCAAACGGTTTCACATTTTCAGGTGTTCGAATCATTCGTGGGGCCCCAGGAGGTTTCTGTTGATTAGTATTCGAAGCGCTTCAACCCAAGGAGGAATAGTGTTAAAGAGAAAGCCTCGATTCTTTGAATTTTGAAGTGGCGACGAAACTCATGCTGAACTGTTGTGATAGGCATTCATTTTTGGCAAAACTATCACATTCGAAAAAAAAACTGTGTTTTTCCGTGAATGGCTCCAACGAATTTCAACTGGGGAAATATACTAAGACCTGATCAGAATCGAACAGCACCCTCCCGGCATCTTGTCGACCTAATTGGGAGGGAGATATTAGCAATTTCAAAAGAGTCCGTGCTTTGTGCCGCACCTTGCAGCTGTAGCATTATCATCTGTACAGTATTTTCAATAGAATAGGTAGACAACCGAATTACGTAAGAAATCAGGCTCTAGAATTTACAACGATTTAATTGGACAAGTGGAATGAAATTTGTGGGTGGGAAAAGTTCTTGGTGAAAAGAGTTTGAATAATCAAATTGGGAGGGGGAAATGGGATCAAGTTAACGCCGGAGAGTGACTCCTATTTTCCAAACACTGCCATTCATATAGATAATAATTTGCAGGTTACCGCTATTTTTGGCTACCCTGACACAACTCCATCCCAAATCTGGCATTCATCTACTGATTATTAAGGCATTCGCCCAATTGTTTGATGTCGAAAGTGGAAAAAATCGAGGCGAACTATTCTCTATTCTTGCCTGGTTGAGCACTTATGCCCCTGGGCATCGTCGCCCATTTGGCATAGCCTGAAAATAACCTAAACGGAATTGTCTCCACGGATGACCAAGGAAAGTGCTTAATTGCCTGGCTTGCAAATTAGTGCAACAACGATGATAATAGGCTTTGCTATTGTTGAAATAGTTATCAAAGCCTACGCTTCATGTGTGGATAACGAAAGCCTAATATTAAATCAGCCATTAAAAATGGTTTGGCCTAGTTTATGTCTGTGAGTAGATTAGTAACAATCAAGACTCGAGGTCTTCAAAATGTTTTTTATGGCGTTACATCCGAGTGAGTTATGCTTCTCACAAGAAGATGCCGACTGATGCAGAACCAAAAGCTTTCCAACAGATCTGAATCGCACTCTCATGCGAGCACTCCTAGGCTATTCATATTGCTGCTGTGCACGAACGTTGAGTCAATGGTGTATTTAGGCTTGCATCTTGGGCCGCACAATTACAATGTCTCGCTGCATCTTGTGGCCGCGTAAAATGTTCAATGGGTGAAACATTTTCTCGGCTATTGAACTTGAGATCTGATCAGGTACCTGAAAGCAGTACATAGTTGCTGATTGAAGGTCCACTCCGCGAGTTTAATATCATTCAGATTGGGCTGCCCACTGACGCTCAGCTTGTCGCTGGTGGGGGACGCAGAGTCTCGCAGGCTTGCAACAGTTCATTGCATGTAGATGGAGGTCGAGCATGTTCGCCATGTGAAAGAGGCCATTTTTTCTTCCTCCACAACCTGCAGGCTGGCGGATGAATACTAGCGCTCGTTCCTCCACTCTGCTGTCGAGAAATTCGAGTTCATGCCGGATAAGGGAGATGGTTTTAATGAAAACTTTTTTTAAAAATATTATTTAAAGTTCAATATGAGACAACTGTAGGTGATGAAATGTAGACAAATAATGCATTTGGCCTAAGCTATGGGTAATTATTCACTCGTAATCGTTTCAGTATGAGTGAGAGGGTCGCGTTGTATTCTGGTTAGCGGAAAAATTGAAGGGAATTCTCTTGCATTGAATTTGTTCACGTTTTCGGAGCTAGCACTACACAGAAAGAGAGTAGAAGTGAGAAAATATAAGTCAATTGAAAAGATTCAAGTGTAGTTTTCTATGAAAGACAAAATATTATTATTGTTTACCTGTTTGTCAGGTAAATGTGTGTGTGTGGTACATAATGTGTGATAATCTAAATACGTGTACGTACGCTTGTGTTTCACACGATTCACTCGCACATTTCACTCTCTCAGTTTACATTATGTACCGACCCGCGAATCGCCCGTTCCTAGTAACCTACTACGTATACCTCGTGTGATTTCCAATTTATTTCAATAAAGAAAAATCATGGATATTTTCTAGGTTAAAATGGTGCTAAAATATGCAGCAGCATCATGTTATTTATCGTTTGAAATTTATCGATGAATCTAATCTGCACTGTTTCCTTGCATATCAAGTCCTTGGATACGACTCAACTCCATCGCAATTTCATTAACCACGAATTGAAAATTATTGTACAAATAACTCAAAAAAAAGATCGAATTGTACAACGTCCCTTGTTTTCATATAGGTAGGCAATAAAATCGAGTTATCGCACATTAAAAGTTGGTCGGCCTGGAGAGAGAATTAATCAACTACGAATTATAAGCCGAGGCTCCAAATCAAAACCGACCTTTCTTCCAAATGTTTACGTCCCAATTTTACATATCACACTGTTAATTTGTGCAATAATGAAGACCTAATCCCGGTCCGATCCTCGTGTAATAATTCTAATATTAAAAGTAAATAATGAAGTTTGCCTCGTCGAATAATTATCGTTCTGACGTTGATTTTTTTTCCAAGCGAGTCCTTAATTGCATCTGATAATGAAATGTTGGCAAAATTTTATTTCACTTCCTTATCGCTTACGTAAATATAATTTTTTTATAATATGCTCGCTCTTCGCATCACCATAATTCTCTGTCGTAGGTATTGAAGCAAAGTTAAAAAAAAAGTTAAAAGTTTAAAAGTTATAACAACCACCGTTATAGCCTGCTTCATTGTTTTCTGAAGTTGGGTAAATTTTTTTCTAGTCTCTACTAGTTTTGTTCTACCGAAGAGTTAATAATGTACCAACTGAATCGAAAATAATCGCCAGTTATCGTTTCAAGTTAAACACCCTAGTACCTTGATTTTCTGGTGTCTCTACTCGATTTTACTAAGGGGAAAAAAACCTCGAAAATCCGTTATATTAAGGAGGGCTTCGTACTTGGTTCGAACGACATTCTCTCTTGTTCCATGTATCGGCAAAAAATAAATGACAAATACAAAAGAACCTAACAGTTTCATGTTGTCGTCGTGCACGTTGAATTTATTTGTCTGAAATTCTCCGCTCGTCATGTCCACGGACGTGGAAATGAATGGAGGAGATGCAGAAGCAAAATTGTGTATAGTACTTAGCGACAACCCGTAGTAACCAAAAAAACCATCGAAGGGCGTTTAGTTGTAACTAATTGCCCAAGATCGCCCCGAGTATGTACATAAGAAACAACCGATCCCCAGAGATAATTATTCTCATTTCTTAGCGTTAGTAGTTATGTAAGCATCACGCACGTACTCTTTTGTATGCTTGTATAATTGATGTGTAATGTACAAAACAATGCAAAACAAGATGATGAGATTCCTTCGCATTCGAAAATTTCCCCGTGTGATAGGTAACTAATTTCCATTTTGAAAAAAAGCACAATTTGTACGTATTCTGACCCCCAAAGCAATTTGTAAGGTACACTTCACTGATGAAGATGATAATAATAAATATTATTATAGTTACATTTGAACGCACGAACGACGCACTATTCAGTTTCGGTGAGACCTTTTCTTCTATGTTCGCTCGACTCCAACCCGAATCAACGCTTGTATAAAAACCGCTTCTATCCTCACGAGTGATTGTATATTTTTACATAGCGTTCAGAGCCAATTATTTTTTTTCTTTGGGTATACAATTCTAGGTATGACTTCTAGTAGAGGTATGGGTTATAAGTCTCATCAACTTCGCTTTAATACATATCATCTTATTATGTACAGTAACTTAGTTTTATATGTCCATTGTGTATAAATTCGAGCAATTATAATGAATGTTGATGTATTAAATTGTGTACTTCTCTGCCTGAAATTGGTTTCAATTAATTGCTTCCTGTACCTAAACCGCTTTCTCGTAATCTAAAAGGATTGTATCTGTCTGTTGAGAACAAAGGCTATGTGAAGATGGCGAATGCACCCAACAACAGGGCTTAATTATGCGTCAAAATTCAACAACTTCTGATTTTACACATGCACTAGACCAACACTTTCTGATTTTCTTTAATATACATATCCATGCCCGGGGGTTGTGAGGGGGAGAAAAACCAGGCGACTCATTCTCCGATTGTTCATTGGCTGGCCGAGCACTTTCGCCCATTCGGGCATCTTCAGGGTGACGTGGAGCCATAGGGTCCACAGCCTATGCTGTACATCATGTGCACAGTACTTCGTCCTATCCGGTATTTTTTTATTTAGAATTATTCGCAGCCCCTAAAAGTCAATATTTCTTAACTTTCATGGTCGCAAAATTTTTTCTATGGCGGGTGAGTGACGGTCGGTTTTTAGCGCTAAGGTCACATACCGTACTCCCGCAATATCCAAGGTATTTAGAATGTTAACGACCGCATAAATCAATATAATTATTTGAACGCTCAAGGTCTAGCAGAAGAAATTTTATCTTCGGCTCACACTCCATACTTCCGGGCTCATCTAATGGCTGCAAAAATCAATATACTCAAATGCTTGAGGTTTGTTAATGTCTATACCGACGAGTGAATGACGCCTTATTTCCCTTTCAGGGCTGGTAATATATTGTTTGGTGTCCTGGCTATAAGAAAGATCCAGTTTTACAAAACTTGGCTCGTATCGTTAGGTTCACATACTGCACTTCCGCATTATCAACCACGTTTTTCTATTCATTCGTCCCCTGGCCTGTGTTTCAGTATCAGTCGTAGTGTACTAGCGTTGCGGCTTTTGAATGAGTTTCTTGGTTTAATAATTGGTCATACCAATGGTTCTACCACTGGTTCTAGAACCTATTTAGAACCAACTCTAGGCATTATAAAGCTTATCACCGTTTGTACAATTCTTTTCATATTAAATCTAAATTAAGCTCGCCAGAAAAAAAAAACGCCATTGGAAAATCATGGCTAATGCCACCGGATCACCAACATCTAAGTATTGAGAATTGTTCTGCGATTTAGGGTATCAATAATCCACTCATAATTTCGTCAAAAATTTATATTGGAAAAATAGGAACAGAAAGGCACAATATGTCGCAAGGACTTCCTATGTATAACTAGACAGAAGAATATTCATACACTACGCAGTAGAGTAAGACTAGATTTAATCCTACTTACCATTTCAGCTAAGCTGCTAAAACGGTTATTCTCAAATTCAAAATACAGGTAACTTCAAGTGCAACCAAAACCACTGTAGACACGGAAAAAGAAAGATATTAATGCACTCTAAATGCTTTCCTGTTTCTGGCAAATATGCATTTTTTTAAACATTAAATTGGGTTCACAAACCACCACGAACTGAAACTTCGTTGCACAAATTACGATTCTCAACTTTAAGGTAAATATAATTCTATGAAACGCAATAGCTGGACGTAGGCGTCGGTTTATTAGTACTCGATGAGCAATCTGGGGCCACATGGCATCGCAGAAATTAGACATTTTGGCAGGTATCTACATCTGGAAAATGCATTCACTCTAGGTACCTTATCATTCAAGTTGCCTACCTAGCGAAAGGCTGAAAGCAACTGAGTTGGGCGCTAAGAGAAAATCCTACAGCGATGACAATCAGTTTACTGTTATTTCACTACATTCCACAGTCCAGCAAGGATAAAATATCATTCCTAGACCTGCGAAGCAGCAGCGCCTCGTCATCGTCCTCCGTATGAATAGGTATTAACATTTTTATCAGCAGTTTCAGGGCGAGAGTGATAGAACGTTGTCTCGGGGGTAAATACCGCACGTTTCATTGGTACTAGCGCTTTCAAAATGGGATTGTTCAATAACGACATTTTACGGCTTATATCATTTCTTGCCAAGGCAGCCAGCTGGTAAACTGCAATGGTGGCTTTTTGCCAACAGAAGAGGGTCGTTTTATAATTTTTTTTTCAACAATAAAAAGAAAACTACCACAACATAGGCTACAGGCTTTCTATGAAACTAGAAACGAATGGAAGAATTTAATTTTTGACGGTTTAAATGCAGCTGTATAAACTTCATTTTTATTTACAGAGAAAAGCGTATTTATACAGGCCATGTTACAAAGAAAACTTAACCTAGCCTCCACTAGAAGCATTATGGAGCAAGGTGATGAGAGGTGAAGAGTAGTGACCTCTAACAGGCGATACATAGCAACCTGTGGTGACCACAAGCCTGTAGCCAATAAGTATACCATTCCACAACGACGTTTTAATATATTTTTGATTGAGAAAGAAGGAACAGAGGTGAAAGCAGTTGAATAATTCAATTATATACCTATCAATCCAATCAGAAAAATCTACAAAAATTATTTACCTAATGCAAACTGAAAATGTACTTAATGATTGATTGATCTGCAAGAGTGAGAAGGACATTTTTGCTGGAGGTCAAATTCGATTCTGGAGGATGTTACGTGTTTAACTTATAACCATTCTCCTCACAAGGTTTTTTTTTGTGTAACCCAACCCCACCCAAAGTAATGATGTCGAAAGTTACAACCTCTTTTCGCACCCACCTACTCACATCATACAAAGCTATTTCAACAAATAATGATGAGAGTTTCAAAAATAAGTCCAATAGGATTTACTGTTTCAGTAGCTGTTTCCTTTCTGCAGCTAAAATATGAGGGGTCCTCAGACATAGGATTAACGCATCGAACTAGATCAGTTGATTGATCTTTAGATCAAAACTCAATCATAATGAAGTTTCCAACTCAGATTGTTGATAATATTTATCAAGAACCAATGAGAAAAACGCTGCAAATGAATCTACAATGGTTTATGAACTCCTTTGCTTCAATAATGATATAAGAAGACCATCTGTTTGTGATAACTCAAGAACCATTAAAGCTATCGACCCAGCAATGGTCTTCTTTGATTCAGCGTTCAAAAATTTATAGAAATGGATACAAAATACACCTTTTTCTGAAAAACCTTCGAAAATACGAATCCCCCTGAACTGCCCAAAAATACTCTTAAAATTGAGGTAGCGATTTGGTTAAAGAATTGAGCTTTTGTCAAAAGACGATTGGTTTTCGGTGAAAATGTCAAGAATTTAGCTTCTATAGTTTTGTCAGAGAAATGTTGACAGCGTACGGGGGACGGACAGATTTATTTCATTTGACATTCGGATTCTACCTGCCTTGAAACGCAAAACATCAAATTTTAAGGAGGGGGGTTAGAGAATTTTCTTCTAGGGCGATTACAATGGTTTATTATTGAACAATAAACCAAAAAGTTTACGAACACAAAATCTTATTTTTATGCGTACTAATTTTTCGTGGTGGCCTTTACAGTCAGGACTACTTCAGCCCACTTTTGAACAGTAATAAACACTACTTAAGCAATATTGAAGGCATCAGCTAGGGAACGAGCAAGGATGACTGTTGGGCGATAATCGTTTCTAGGTGGGACCTTAGATCAGTTTACATTGCCAAACAATTGGAAGTCTAATATTAGAAAACAAAATGCTCAATGTTGATGGCTCCAATACAGTTGAAGTTAGAGTTTGTTTAACTCTCTAGAGGTTTGGCCGTTGTGGTCCTCATTGGTGGGCTCTGTCTCCAGTCAATTGCCGGTCTCTCTACTAGCGACCGACCATAAATATGCGAGTGATTCAACTTAAGTTTAACGTTAGGGTGTCCCGCATACTCTTCCAAGTAAACTGTGAATAATAGGCTAGTATGAGAGTAAGGAATGTTTCCCTCTATTTTTGAGTGACCACAAATATTCACATTATATATGATTCATTGCCACTCCTAATCCATTGAATATTAGCGATGACATTTAAGAGAGGACCTCTTTGTCCTAATTTTATTTGTTAAATAAACTAGACATCTTATACCACAGGAGAAGAGAGAGTTATTTCATAAACCTTTTTTTGCCAGAGAGCTAAGAGAAAAGGCCCACCAATTCTTAGTTTTGATTTAATTTAAATTGAGCAAAAATGTGATTTTTGCTCTCTTCATATCTAGTAAGATTAATGTGGTTCGTCCACCTTCTGAAATCAGTTCAGCATCAATATTCTACAAATGTCAAATAATTTTTTGTTAGTATAATAAAAATTGCCAGATTTTATGATCAATCAACAACTATCTGCAGACCAATACATGGAAGTACTTCGCTGTCTGAACACAGAAATAAATAGTGAGAGGACAGTTTGAGATGATTAATTGAAAATTTGATTGTATCATGTATGGAAGCACACTGTAGCAACTATCATATTACACACCTTCTTGACTGTCAGAAGATAGTTATTTGGCAATATCACTCCGATGAGGTATATTGTGCTCAACATACTGAAGTTATTGTTAGCTAGATAATAACCATTGTAACCTCAGCGTTCCAAGAGGAGTCTCAACAATGAAACTGCTAAAATCAAGTGCTAATTGCTGGAAACGAACAGTTTTGATTGCACTTCGTCTCATATCATTGTTTCCACAAGCTCAACAACTGTTCATAGTTTTTTTTTGTTTTCTACAAAAAACAGAGTGAACATAGCATTGCATTGCTATAGTGTTAATCAATTCTGTTTACAGGATATTGATAAAAACCTCCTTCCTAATACAAACTCAATGCTTATAGCAAATCGAATCAGCCTCAAACTTGTGGCAGATCTATCGTGCAACAGTCCTTTACTCTGTGTATTGTGATTGCCAAGCTATTGGAATGGACTGATTTGGGGTACAGAAAAAAGCATGCAGAATTGGCAAAATTTTGTTAGGAGTGAGGCATGAGGGTTAGGCTATTTAGTTGGCAGGCTGGTTTTCAAATAAAACAACTGTTTTTGTTCATGGAAATCAAGAATATTCATTGTAACTGTACCAACTGTTTCATAGAAAACGTTTTGTGACACAATTGAATGATTCACGAAATTGATATTATAATACGGGCTCATTGTGTAAATAAATCATCGAAATAACAACAATATATGAGCAGTTTGAATTAAATTGCATATCAGGATCAGAACTGGCCAAACAATAAATAATCATGGTTTGTGTACACCATCATTAATATTATTACATATATAGGTATCTAACTATAAAAATATTCATATTTGTAGCATCACAATTTAGAATTAGATAAATGTTATTGATCATCAGCATTCATGGTCAAATCTAACCAGCTTTGGGCGCGGCAAGACGAGGACAACACTCAAAAACTACGATCACACTACTTTTTGAGGAGTAATACCTTGATAGCATATTGATTTTTCAGATACAGGGTATGAGTATAAACCTATTGAGTATTGAATAAAAGCAAGTCACGGAAACAACCATCACCAGCCAATCCACTGAACAAGGAAAAGTTAATCAAATAATTTAGATTCAAAGGCAGTCTTCCAACGTGCACTGACGACAAGAGTCGTTAGTAAGCCAGAAAATGATGAATTGCTTCAAGCGCTCAATTTAATCAATGACGGTGCACACAGACACCAGAATAGCCAAATTTTATAAAATAGCTCAAGTCAATTTCAAATATCAGTGAAATGAGCGAATTTTCCAGAAATTAGTCCGGGGTTTTTGAAAATGTGTTGACACAATCAAGAACTTCCAACACTTCTGGTTGTTCCTTCTGCTGACAGGCTTGTCCTGAAAAAAAGTTATACATCAATTAGGCCCGTAATTTCTCTGGGGCGATTTTTTTCAGCATTATCTAATGTTCTTGAAAGTAAATATATATTCGACTCTAGGCAATGTTGAATTAAGCTCCACATTTTCTCGTAGGAAAGATTATATTTTTTTGTTTCGTTTGAGCACATTGTTACAAATGTTTGTCCGGTCAAAAAACCAAAAATGGATAGTTTGCTTCATTAGAAGGCTAGCTGAGCAGTTCAGGCGATAAAATGTCATAGGTTCAAGGATGTTGTAATGAGGATAAACACTAATTCATTCGTTACTTTCCTTATTTCAACGTTTAAATGTATCCATACAAAGGGGACCACCGACATCAAATATGCTAACCATCAACAGTAGATTGAGACATCCAACCATCCGGCCAATAGTATAACCTATACCTATTCCTATTGTAGACTACAAATAGCTACCAACTTTACTTTGCCCACTCGATACCTAGGTCACTAAAATATTTACCTTTTTGTTTGTAGAAAATATGAATCACGCTTCAAACAGATTCTCATCTTACACGTTCAGTCGACATGTTCCAGTCCAGTTGTCCACTGGTTGACTTCTTCTGCTCTAGGCCCGTATCCATCGTCTCCATCTTTTTCATTCTCAGCATCACTGGAGGATATTTCTTCTCCATCTTCAGTGTAGGTAGCTGAATTCCCATCTGTCGTCCCTGATCCTTTATTCTTCCTAAACTCGATAATGATGACCGTCATGTTATCAAGTCCAATACCGCCCATTTGACCATCAGGTGCTAAGCATCGGTCCATCAGCTGCTCAGCTATTGTATGCGGCTGAATATTTTTTGCCAATCTCTCAGCGACGAACCTCCCAACTTCCTGGATAGAGAAAAAAATTTCAATTCAGGGATTGTTGAAATCAATTCAGAGAAAACTGGATGAATTCATTCATTACACATTTTACATTTAAAAAAATCACTACCGAACAAAAACACGTAGAAATCAGTTTTAAAAAAGTTCAAGAGAGCCTAATATCACTAAAATTTAGCAATTCTCCTGCACCCATACCTCGTTTGTTAACACGTCCCAGATACCATCACACGCCATCACAACAAATTCCCATTCTGGGGTTATATCGAACACAGTAACATCAGGATCAGCTGAAACGGAGAAAACAAATGTTCAAGGCTAGATTTTTTTTTTTCAAAAACCTTCAAACCAGAGGAAATATGCTTTGATTGAAAATTAAATAAATATCAATAATTATAACTTCCCACACCAAACAATGTATAGTAGGGGGTATTCACGATCGAGGAGTTTTAAAAGCATAAAATACTTCTTTAGACTGTTAAGTTCTTCAGGTTTGCCATTAATTTTTGTTGATTACTAAACTTGGTCGAGCCAAACTAGGCTGTTGATTGAATATGTTGAATCCAATTCATTATCAACACTTAAAAGAACTGCTTGGTAAAGCTAAATCCAATCAACCTCAGCTTTATTGAAATTTGATAAGACTGGCCTGAGGGGTACTGTAAACGGTTTAGTTGAGAGCAGAATCTCTTGATAGCTGAAGGGAAAACAGGTTAAAAATTCACTGTTCATGAAAATTAAATAATCCCCAGCCTAAAATATTTTCCCTTGCCTATAAAAGGGCTTTTTACTTTTGGATCCGATTTTCATAACTCTAATTTCATGTTTTCTGTCATTCTTTCCATGAATAATACGCCATCGGTGAAAAGCTATCTTTTTCAGCCTGGTCAGCTTCGAAACGTTTGTATGTTTACATTCTATAGATCCCAACCCGAAAATGCGGTATTACAAATTTTTCCTGCTCGAATTGAGATGGTAACTGATTCACTACATTATAACAACTTCCATAACTTTCCAGAACTCGATCATGATCACATGTCTTCCGAACGAACAAGTTTATGAAGGGATTTTTCTCAAATGCATACGAAGTGATTTCAAAGTCATCTATGAAGACATTTTTTTGAAAAGCTATAGTATTTTTGCGTTATGCAAAACCGCAATTTTGAACAAAACAAGAGTACAGCCAAGATTAAGTAGATATTATAGCGATTCAGGAATTGAGTAATAAACAAATGTGAAGAATCCCAGACCGTAACAAAATAACTCAGCAAAAATGACTGCATTTATTTGATTGGCGGTAAATAAACAAAACTGATAAAATAAAAAAAAAAATGGACACACCAGTGACTATTTGCCGTTCTGGAGGAAGCTGTGAGTTAGCCTTAAAATTAAAATCGCCCAGCGCACGTGAGAGAGCCAGGTTGCCATTAACCCGATTCATATCCACGTAACCTCCGGCCTGAACTATTCGAAGATATTCATCTTCGTCCATTGGTTTGTGATCCTTCGAGAGTGCAATCACACGATCCCCAACTTTGGCTATAGCTCGAGAATCACCTGCATTGCCCTGGAAACAGCGACAAAAAATGACAAGATACTTTATTCGTCTTGCCAAAAAATGTGGTAGGAACTTAAAAAAAAAATTTTGTCGACACCAAGAAACTATGGATCCGAGAAGAATTGAACGACCAAGCAATTTGGAACCTGAAAGGACCTTCACAACAGTTTACTCCATCACACTGGCAGCTAGAATTAGGCGGATAAGTAACAAAAATCTACCAGGTGTTGGTTTTTTTTTTATTGCCAAGAACTTGGGTAGAAAGTGTGAACTGGTTACATTCAACCCCTAATAGAATGTTCCAATTATTATAGTGACAGTAAAAATTATCTTCTCTAACTTATAGTGACCTATAGACTTATAGTGATCTTCTCTAACTTTGTAAACACAAGGTCTTTGAAGTTCATTAAATGGTGTCTGTCTAATTACTTCACAGCCAATGTGAAGGTCCCAAAATGTGGGACTGTTTCATTTGAAAAACCTAGTTTTATCTTATGGTATTCAATTTTGGGAAACTAGCTCCAAACTACAATCAATCTAGGGAAAAGGACACAATTTGACAAGCAAGACATAATTTGATAGGTGAAAACAAGTCTATCGGTTGTTAATGGACTCCTCCTGTACTATTATTCTACCTGCCAGGAAACATTAGTTACACTGAGTAGAGATTCTAATGAGTCGAAAGTGTAGTTGGTGAACTACTAACAGCAAAATCATCTACCTTTATTTGAAGAGTTGCAAACAAAACTCAATAACTAACGTGGAAAGAGCAGACATCATAACCCAAATAAAAAACGCTGCAAATGATTGTAAAGTGGCTTACTATTCCTTATCTTCAATTATAATTTAAGAAGACCATCAATATGTAATAGAAACTATTCCGAACATTTGTGAAGTAAAAAGTGTAAGTAAAAATTTAAAAAAATTCCTGGCCAACTGTAACTATTCCAAAACTGACCGTCCAGTTTGGGAAAATTTGTTTGTGTTTTCAAAATAACCAACAGTAACATATTGGTAAGATAATTATTATTTTTTCATATTAAATACAAACACTTACACAGTATAGTTTCTTATTGTCTTTGATGAGTACCACAATTGCAGTTGAACCAGCCAAATCTGCTCGGACGATGGGATTTTTCTTCATATCTTCGTCGCATTTTAGAAAACCCTTGAAGCAAACAGTTTCATTTATTTCATAGGTTCATCAACTTCAAATCATTTACAAGAAAAAGATGTTAGAAGAATTTGTCGCATAAATAAGATATCTAGTGAGCCTTCCCTGCATTACTGGCAACGTACGTTGAAATTCAAATTATATAGATTGGTAGAAACATTGTTAACAGGTGAGATGGCAATTGAGACGCACCTACACACAATCACCAACTACAATTGTGGAGGTATCTTTCAAAATTGAACATGTCTACTAATGAAAATTTTACAGGAGCGCCGAAAAACGCACCACAGCTTTAATACTGCCTTTTTGCACTACAAAGTGAGAAGAATTATTGTTCACCCCTCTTCCCAACACTAACCCTTGAAAAGATCATTCCCACAACCATTTCCAACCAAGTTGTACAGAAAACAGCTGGACATGCAACAATTTGATCTTAAAATAAAAATCGAGAAATTACTAAATGAAGGCCATGTTTTATGTTTTCAAAAAATATAAATAGTACCAATACAAAACAATTTTGTTTCAAACACTGAAAGACTTAATTACACTGCTCAACACTAACTTCAATTTTGTCAAGTTTTACTTCTATACAGATCAAATTCTTAGAATCGAATTCTTAGAATCGTTACAGCATGGTAGCTCTTTCACTTTTTCAAATAAAAGAAATATAAATTTGAAATTAAGCGTTTGAAAAATTAATTGTAGGAAATAATTGAAGAATTAGAAGTGTACCTAGCGACATTGGAGCTAGTACATAAATAATAAAAGGCAGAGAAGGTCTGTCTATCTGTATGTTACTCAACGATATTCAAACGAGAGAACCCACGATGCTAACATTTTGCAAAGTCGCTCAATGAACTCCGGCGCAGATTATGTGAAACTTAGATTTTCCTTATTCACAAGTCTCCAATCATTGTCCTGAAATTTTCCAAATGCTCTGAAATATTAACTTATCACTAAACGTGAGAAAAATAGCAAAACGCGAGGGAACGCAAAAGTTGAAACACGCAAATGGTTCGCAAATAGAGCATGAGCCAAGCGGGCAAATAAAGAGGCACAAACACGGTAATCCCATGATCAAACCAGTGGACGCAGAGCGATGCTGTGCAATCTATTAGGAGCACAGAAAACCAATCAATCACATGTTTTGTTTTGATGGGACAAAAGTGCATTGGGTTCTGGAAAGCCGCATTTAGGACATGTGTTCTTATAGACTGAAACACCAGCGTTCAAAGTGCAATTTCACCAGAGAAAATCAGATTTTGAATGGAAGACCTTCGGGTAGGTGTACAAATCAAGTATCGATAAAAGAATCTGAGAACAAAACAATTTCAACCTAAAGTAGACAAGTTCATTTTTCAAAGATACCTAACCCCCTCAATTCAAAGGTTTTGAACCACAGAATAATTGTTAAGAAAAGTGCATTGGGGTCAATGCGAAATGCATCAAAGCACTTCAACTTGGTATAAAAAATAAATATTATAATTTTTATCATTATAAAATATATCGACAAAAAATATTGTGAAATCAAAGGGTTGGTGTGAAATTCCCTTTTGTTTGGTACTCTCTCGCATACCTGTTTGATTGCCTCGGTAATATGCCCTTCTTTGTAGATACGCTGTCCGCAAATATCGTGAAATAATTTATGACTAGCCTGTGCAGCCACACTCGCTCCTGCAACAAATTAGGTAATTGATAGTCTTCAACATAAAATAAAGAATTTTGGAATGAGTCTTTAGCTTTTTCTTCTTTAGTAGCTCTCAACTGGGCTAGAAATGTAAAGTTGATTAAACTCAATTTTTATCACCCTCTGTTAATTTGAGAATAATCGAACATCATAGCTTGTATGTTTCTTCGATCGAAATCAGAAGAATTTGACCAAAGAGAAAAGAAAGAACCAACTTTTTTTTATTGTATTTTCAATTTTCATACATATGGAGATTGAATTGATGCCTACGAACATAGGATACATGATGCGGCTCATGGTTCTACTATCTAATTTTTCCTGTTATCCTGAATTGCAAACGTTATTAAAGACAATTCATCAAATGGTAAAAAGATTAAAGGACTTTTAATTAAGAGAGGCTATGAGTTTTACACTAACTAGGAGCTCATCACTGCAATTAATCAGCAGTTGACAACAAAATCTAGAATTCTCGGGGAAAATGATTTCCTAAATAGTAATTTTACTGAAAAAAGTTTTCAATTACTCAAGCTACCTATCTCTAATTATATAATAGTCGCATTGATAAAATAGGCACTTTATAGGATTTTCATTGAATCAGAATCTGAGAAGTGTTTCAACTGCCATCATTCGCATTCTTAATGAAAACAACAATGAAACAACAACATGATTTCTTTGTTATTACAATGAAACTTGTAATCGCTCAGACTAAATACAATTATAACATTCACTCACCCCCGTGGCCATCGAACACACCAAAAAATGGTGCATATTCATCATACGGGTTGCGTAGAATGACAGCATGTGCATCTTCCATGGAAACTCGCCACCCCTGCATTGAACTCCATCCCACCTTGAAATGCTTATCGCCAGCACGGATCGTCTGCTTTAGCGTCACTGGCTGTGAGAGGGTTTGACCCATCTTTTCCTATCTCGGACGTGACAAAACTGCCGTCCAGCTGTTGGATTGAAATAACAAAACAGTCGTGACACAATGGATAATTAAAATCAGTTTTCTTCCACATATTGTGGAACGAATTAGGGGGTTACACATCATGAATCACAAAACCGGGATGGATTCTGGAAAACATTTCAAAGACCTATATACTCGAACAGGTAATTATTTCAAACAAATGTCTAGGAGTGACTGTCAGTCTTGACATGGCCAAAAAATAACAAAATTCATAACCTATTATAATCCACAATTTATTTTACTTAATTTAAGCTTATATACCCCTATAAAAGAATGTCTTTGGAGGGGATTTTCATTAAGAAGTGGCTTTCTTAATATTAGGTCAAGGTTTAGCAATATTTAAGAAATGATGGGCTACAAGATGATAATATTATGGAAATTTATTTGAATATGGATTTGATAGTAAATATCTATGACGGGTTCACACATTCCTGGGGCAAGTTATGTAGTTGTAAGTTGTAAGTTGTTTTGTGAGCAAATGCAATCGGTGTTCAACGACAACATCACTCTTTTCACGAGTGATGAAGCGCATTTCCACCTGAATGGATTCGTCAACAGGCAAAACTTCAGATACTGGGGGGCAGAAAATCCAAGAGAACTTCATGAAAAGCCTCTGCACAGCCCTCGTGTTACAGTGTGGTGTGCCGTCGGGAAGAATACAGTCATTGGACCTTATTTCTTTGAGGAAAACGGTGTGACAGTCACAGTGAACTCCGATCGTTATCTCACCATGTTGAACGAGTTTTTTATCCCTCAACTCCGACGAAAACGTATCCCATTGAAAAATGTTTGGTTTCAGCAGGATGGAGCGACTTGCCATACGTCAAATACCACAATGACCTTCCTCCGCCAAAAATTTCCTGGTCACCTCATCTCTCGACGGGGTGATGTCTCCTGGCCCCCCCCCCCCGGTCCCCAGGCTACGAACTTCATCTCGAGACTCGATTCATGCATTACTGCTGATGGCCGCCATATGCTCGACATGAACTTCAGAACGTGATTTTATCATAAAAATCCCCCTTCTTGGGAACATTTTAAGACCAGAAATAAAAATATATCTGCACAAACGATCGAGCTGTGTTTTTTTTTTTTTTTAAATCAATACTACGTCGGACACACTTCAAGGCGAAAAATTCAGATTTTAATTTTTAAATTAGGAAAAAATATAAATGATAAAAATTACAATATTTGCTACGGAATTTTCCCCGATAGTTACCAATCTGTTTTTCGGTGGGAACGTTCACAAATGTTCGGAATAATTACGATCACAAATGGAACGTCTACTTAAATCATTATTGAAGCGAAGGAATAGTAAACCACTGAACAATCATTTGCAGCGTTTAAATTGAGGTCCACTTGGGTAGAAAAGATGGGTGGCTGTGAGGAACGTTCTCTTGTGGATCAAAGCCTTCGAAGGTCCATGTTTTTATTTTGTATCTTGGTTTATTATTCAATAATAAACCATTGTAATCGCCCAAGAAAAAAAAATTTATAACCCCCACTCAAAATTTGATGTTTTACGTTTCAAGGCATGTAGAATCCGAATATCCAATTAAAAAAAATTCTGTCTGTCTGCCGTACTCCGTCAAGACTTTTCCGGCCAAACCATAATAGCTAAATTCTTGAAATTTTCATCAAAAATCAATCTCGGTCCTACGACGGCCCAATTCTTGAACCAACTCGCTAGCTCAATTTTAAGGGTATTTTTGGGGGGTTTTGAGGGGGAGAAAATTCATATTTTCCAAGGTTTTTCAGAAAAATGTGTACGTGGTATCAAATTATATAGATTTTTGGACGCTGGATCGAATGAGACCATCGCCGGGTCGATAGCTTTATTGGTTCTCGAGTTATCGCAGCTTTTGTGTCGAATTTGGGGGATTTTCAGAAATTTGACATGATGGTATAACTCGAGAGTTCTTGGAGCTATGAAAATCGTTCTATACTCATTGGAATGGTCGTCAAACACTCTCTCCAGCTGAACCGTTAAGCAAAAAATTTAGTTTTTAATTAGGAAATCAAGGAAAATAAAATTGATTAAAATTACAATAGTTGCTTCGGAATTTTCCCCGATAGTTACCAATTGTTTTTCGGTTGGAACGTTAACACATGTTCGAAATAATTACTATCACAAATGGATAGTCTTCCGAAATTATTATTGAAGCGAAATAATAATAAACCACTGTACAATCATTTGCAGCGTTTTTTAAATTTTATTTGCCCTATTGAAAAATCACCTCTATGTACGGTGAAGCAAGGGACTGATTCTCTCATATTTCCCGGTAAAACGGTTAATTAGGGGGGAAAAACTATACACAAAATACAAAGTAGAAGTGTTGAAAACGCTCTTCGCCGTTAGACTAGTTTAACGTGGGAGTATGGAGCATGAGCCACTCGAAAATTATACAATTCGCTGTTGAATAAACATTAGCTTTCGTTGGCTTACCAGTCGTAGAACGCAGCGACAGAATGTTCAATAAATCGGAGATCAACGAATTTGCAGCATGATAAGAAACGTAAATACGACGATAATTATATCACAGTCGACGATCAAGAGCTTGGAAAGTTTTCGAAAGTTGGAAATAACACGGCTGAATTTTCAAGTTGTCTGTTTGAATTTAGACACTCCCATTTCACGAAGACTGAGAAAAACGCGAGAACTATGAAGAAACAAGGTTTCCGAAAGTTGACTCAACTCTGACATGACATCAACCACCAAGTAAACAAAATGGTGTGGCCGCTCACTGGACGAAGGAAGACGATTGAACATAATGGAACCTTCTCGCCAACTGTCATGGGGATTAGGAGTCCAGTGGAAGTGCTCCTTCCAAATTATCTACGTTATCAGATGGGGCAGTGAAATCGCATTAGAAATGGAAGCTCATTCACTGCCGTTATTGCTACAGAACTAGCGGTGCGTCTGTGTCATACAGTACTTCCACTTTGAGTCGCCAAATATTTGTGCCTAACCAATTATAGAAAAATTCATATACCTAAAAGGCATATTAAAGATAGTAAACTAAAAAAAAAAACCTGCAAATTATTGAACAGTGGTTTATTATTCCTTTGCTTCAATATTGATTTGAGAAGACCATCCATTTGTCATTTTAAATATTCCGAAAATTTGTGAACGTTCCCATCGAAAAACAGATGGTAACTATATGGGAAAACTCCGTAGCAACTATTGTAATTTTAATCATTTTTATTTTTCTTAATTTCCTAATTAAAAGCTAAATTTTTTGCCTAACGAGACAGCTGGAGAGTGTTTGACGACCATTCCAATGAGTATAGAACGATTTTTATAGCTCCAAGAACTCTCGAGTTATACCCTCGTGTCAAATTTCTGAAAATCTCCCAAATTTTTCACAAAAGCTGCGATAACTCAGGAACCAATAAAGCTATCGACCCGGCGATGGTCTCATTCGATTCAGCGTCCAAAAATCTATATAATTTGATACCACGTACACATTTTTCTGAAAAACCTTGGAAAATATGAATTTTCTCCTCCTCAAAACCCCCCAAAAATACCCTTAAAATTGAGCTAGCAAGTTGGTTCAAGAATTGTGCCGTCGTAGGACCGAGATTGATTTTTGGTGAAAATTTCAAGAATTTCGCTATTATAGTTTGGCCGGAAAACTGCTAACGGCGTACGGCGTACGGCGTACGGCGGACAGACAGAATTTTTTTTATTGGATATTCGGATTCTACATGCCTTGAAACGTAAAACATCAAATTTTGAGGGGGGGTTATAAATTTTTTTTCTTGGGCGATTACAATGGTTTATTATTAAATAATAAACCAATATCGGTTTTGCGAGAGGATCTTTCTACTGTCGTAATTGATTTTTATTAAAATTTGGTTCGGTCGTTTCACTTACGGTTCTTCTCGAAACGAGTGAACATTGAATTTCGGCAATCGACCCCCCGGAGGTTGTGCTTGATTTCGCTTTTTTCAAACTAAAGACCGTCACGGCGTCTGAATGCATCTGGAACTGAGTATCCTTAAACTTCAAGCTAGGAAGACACTTGTACCTGCCACTAGGTTCAATTGAGATGATCTTCAACTCAACTTTTCTGAACCTCGACCTGCAATCCCCAAGTTTTCAGTGGTCGGGTTCAGATTTCTCTAGAACCGTCGAAAAAGGCAAATCGATTGTTTGACAGTCCGCAACGCCAGTTTCAAACGTCAAGTGGCTGTGACGAACGGTATTCCTAGTCTACCGTTTTCACAATCAGAAAGTATGAGGAGATGAAGCTGGAAGTGACAGACTGATTTATGAAGCCTATAGAACTAAATAGATTGAAAAAGGAAGTAAAAACCTCGCCGTTTCCCTGCTTGCCTTCGTTGGTCGATTACTTTCCTACGGTTCTGTCGATCGCAGAATAAATCTTATTTTACAATAATACGATTGTTCTGTTCTATCAAGTTTACATTCTTCGTTTAATAATCAATTTAAAAAAAAAAAAAAAAAAAAAAACTACCTAATTGTCCAAGATTTTTTTCTAACCTTCTCAAAATTTGACGTTATACTTTTCAAGGGATGCAGAATCCGAATACTCAATTTAAAAAAAATTGCTGTCCGTCCACCGTCGAAAATTTTCTAAGAAAATTATAACATGCATAAAAATACTTGATATTTTCGCAAAAAAAAAAAAAAAAAAAAAAAAAATGGAAATCCTGAAAATGGAAAAGTTCTGAAAATGACTCACTCCCTTAGCCAAATCGCTACCTCAGTTATAAAGGTACTTTTTGGTGGTTGTAATGGGGAGGAAATTCGTATTTTCCAACGTTTTTTAAGAGATAGAGAAAGGTGTATTTGGTATCAATTGGATAGGTAGGTAGTAGTAGTTAATAAATTATTTGTGTATGGAGAGTGGGAATCTATAGGTATTTTTATGGTAGGTAGTACTTAGTAGTAGTTGCAATAATTTGGTATGTAGTTGGTGGTGTTTGAATGTACTTTGTCTCATAAAGTATTGGGTTTTTCAACTGGAGCAAAGTACGAGCAAAATTAGATGTAACAACTTCAAGTTTTCCAAGATTTGTAACTTGCAGAGTGGATAACTCAAACAAAAAGTCGTCAATTCAGATGTTTGAATATACCAAAAGATAGGTAATTTAATTGTCCACATTTTCCCAATGTAATGTACCTATCCATTTTTCAACCGTTTTTGCGTTATTCTACAATAATAGTGGACTATGCACGAAAAAATCACTTTTTTCAACTTTAAACGTTATTTTCATCTATTTAGTGCGAAAGAAACAAAGAATGAACCATATATTATTGATGTACACATCATCAACTATCATTATGCTGAATTTGAGCGAAATCCATTTCAAAAAATTTTTCGCAAAAAATCCAAGGGGAACCCCTGCGATTTTGTTCAACCGATCATTTAACGAATTTTTACTCTTCTCTCAATAGACATAAAAATCTGAAATTTTCAGGAAAGTTGTGTCTTACCAAGATTTATTTTTGCTATTTTTTTTATTTCTCGGAAAAATCTGCAAGTGGTCCAAAAAAATCGGTTTTTGAAAGCTCAAAAATTGGACTTTAACCGTGATTTTCGGGGTCAAAATAAATGCGAATCAATTGTTTTATTATGCAGGAGTCTTCATTTGAACGCCTTACATACGTACATAGCAAAAAATTTGGTGAAAAAAAATTAAACAGAGCCAGAGAAATTATTTTCCGTAAATCGAGTTTTTCGCCGGCCGAATTCCGAGCTCCGCTGGCATCGGTAATAGTGAAAAATTAAATTTTCGTTTTAACGCGATTTTGAAAGCTATTCTTATAGGAAATTTAACGCTGAATCCGAATATGACGTCAAAACGGCGGAAATTTTACGACAACTATCAGTTTTTCCAGTTTAATACTACGCCACTCCTACGTTTTTCAACTTAGAAATTCCGTTGCAAATACTTACAGTACTGTTCAAATTTGATTAATTAATGATTCCTACAGGAAATTAGACGTAGAATTCGAATTTAAAGTGAAAACAAACAAAATCGAACAATTATTAATATTTTTCGAATTTTTTTCGATTTTCATACTTTTGAAGTTTCAACTTGGGGATTTTTTTTCGTCACGTTCCCGAAATGGGAACGATTAGGTGCTGTGGAAGAAAATGAAGGAAATTTAACGTAGAATCGATTAAAAATAAGAAAATAGCTAGCATATATGATAGCTCTCGAGATATATTCCATTTTATGTCAAAAAACGTGTTTTGACTTTTCTTCAAACGTTAATAGCTCCGCGGGGACATAACATAAAAATATAATTAAATACACAAAATTGTAGGATTTTGATAGCTCGTTCTCGCCTCTGAGTAATAATTTTATAAATTATAATAAAATATTATAAAATAAAAAAATCATGAGTTGTTAAAATTAACTGATCATGGGCTGGGATCGTACCAGGAACTCTTGCGCTATAGGCGAAGACGCTTAGCAATGAACAAAATGAACGAACGCATACATTCTCACACACGAACATAATAACCTTTTTATCCCTCCTGTACTTGAGGGATAGGATTTCGCTCAGTTTGTTCGGGTCCTAGGAAAATAAAAATAATATACATTTTTTTGCCATCCCTTGCCCTGCGCCCCCGCAAGCTTGCGCCCTAGGCCATGGCCTAGGTTGGCCTTATGGGTAATCCGGGCCTGGGTAGCTCAGTATACATTACAACACAGAAAGGGTCCGCATCGAGCATAAATTATATTTACATAGTATATTGTACATGTAGATATATTTTGTGAGATTGTTTTATATTGATGCAACATAAATGAAATAGGCCTACCCATTTCATTAAATAATCTCCGTCTATGGACACTAAAATGTTAGGAGACGGTAAAATGTTACAATAAAATTTCATTCTTGTGTTGTCCTCACAAGTAATTTGTAATTGGTTAATTACAATTAACATTTACGTTTTGAGGAGTATACAATAATTGTACGCCTCTAAGAAAATGAGGATACATAGCACACGGCGGGAAACTGGAAATTCGAATTCAACGCAGCCCTAAAGCGCATAAAAAGTTTGATACACTTGGTACCCATAGTAATAAAAAGTAATAGTAATACCCATAGTACCCATAGTAATAATAGTACTCATAGTACCCATAGTAATAGTACCCATAGTAATACCCATAGTAATAAAAGGGTTGAGACACTTGGTACCCATAGTAATAAAAAGTAATAGTAATACCCATAGTACCCATAGTAATAATAGTACCCATAGTACCCATAGTAATAGTACCCATAGTAATAAAAGGGTTGAGACACTTGGTACCCATAGTAATAAAAAGTAATAGTAATACCCATAGTACCCATAGTAATAATAGTACCCATAGTACCCATAGTAATAGTACCCATAGTAATACCCATAGTACCCATAGTAATAAAAAGGTTGAGACACTTGGTACCCATAGTAATTCATTTAAACTCTTTGGACGAATTGCTATTGTTGTAACGTTGATTTCCAAGACCGAAGGAAAGCACTTACCCCGCGACACTCCCTCTGATAATCCTTCTTTCTCTACCAACTCCCCCGTTTCCAAGATGAACCACCTCCGCCGACGACAAGAATAGTCAGATACCTTCGGTGTGCAGAGCGTTTTTTGAGCAGTCGCTCTTTTCTGGTTGATCTGATCTTTTCAAGTTGCGTATTATACTTATGCGCGTACGTAGCCGTTATAACGCGTAGTGTCGCGTCTAGTCGAACAGGATGGTCACCTTGTTATCTGGAACACTATTTATGAGCGTTGTCGCCTACACGCACGCGCTACCGCTTTGCCCCTGTCCCGAGGGTGAGTCGATTATTTTAATATTTTATTTTGGGACGAATTGATAAATATTGAATATTTATAATTGAATCCGATTGGTTGGCTCAAGTAAGCTTTTTTTCTCTCTCTGCCGTTTGACAGAGGGCGACCGATATTTCGAACGGAAATATAAATAACGAGAAAAACTACGAACCGCATGCTTCAGCATAGTTACGCCGAAAATCAATGTTTATTTCAGCGTGACATTAGTGCCATTAGACGTTGCCGAATTTCGGTGGAAAGATTAGTTACCGAGAATGAGGAAAATATAATAATTTTACGCATTTTGAACGCTGAATTATTGTTTTGTTAAAAATTATAATTGATTATTATTATTTTTAAAAAATGATTGTTTTATTATAAACTCTGGCATAAGCTTAGCTGACCTCGTATATAAAAACGCTGCAATTGTACAGTGGTTTATTAATCCTTAACTTCAATAATGATTTAAGAAGACTTTACATTTGTGATTTTAATTATTCCGAACATTTGTGAACGATTGGTAACTATTGGGGAAAACTCCGTAGCAACTTTTGTAATTTTAATCATTTTAATTTTCTTAATTTCCTAATTAAAAGCTAAATTTGTTGCCTTACCCTACAGCTGGAGAGAGTGTTTGACGACCATTCCAATGAGTATAGAACGATTTTTTTAGCTCCAAGAACGCTCGAGTTATACCCTCATGTCAAATTTTTGAAAATCTCCCAAATTCGGCACTCGAGAACCAATGAAGCTATCAACCCTAAAATGGTCTCATTCGATTCAGCGTCCAAAAAATCTATATAATTTGATACCACGTACACATTTTTCTGGAAAACCTTGGAAAATATGAATTTTCTCCCCCTCAAAATCCCCCAAAAATACCCTTGAAATTTAGCTAGCAAGCTGGTTCAAGAATTGTGCCGTCGTAGGACCGAGATTGATTTTTGATGAAAATTTCAGGAATGTTGCTATTATAGTTTGGTCTGTCCGCCGTACGCCGTTTAAACGTTTCCGGCCAAACCATAATAGGTAGCTAAATTGATGAAATTTTCACCAAAAATCAACCTCGGTCCTACGACGGCCCAATTCTTGAACCAACTTCCTAGCTCAATTTTAAGGGTATTTTTGGGGGGTTTTGAGGGGGAGAAAATTGTTTTCAGAAAAATGTGTATTTGGTATCAAATTATATAGATTTTTGAACGCTGAATCGAATGAGACCATTGCGGGGTCGATAGCTTTATTGGTTCTCGAGTTATCACAGCTTTTGTGCCGAATTTGGGAGATTTTCAGAATTTTGACATGAGTGTATAACTCGAGAGTTCTTGGAGCTATAGAAATCGTTCTATACTCATTGGAATCGTCGTCAAACAGTCTCTCCAGCTGTAGGGTAAGGCAAAAAATTTAGCTTTTAATTAGGAAATTAAGAAAAATAAAATGATTAAAATTACAATAGTTGCTACAGAGTTTTTCGGTGGGAACGTTCACAAAAGTTCGGAATAATTACTATCACAAATGGATAGTCTTTCTAAATCAATATTGAAGCGAAGGAATAATAAACCAGTGTACAATTATTTGCAGCGTTTTTTCATTGGATATTCGGATTCTACATCCCTTGAAACGTAAAACATCAAGGGGGGGGAGGTAGAAAATTCCTTTTCTTGGGCGATTACAATGGTTTATTAATAATAAACCAGATAAAATGTCTTTGTGATAGGTAGGTAGTCGAACAACCAATTAACAAAGAAGTACTGATAGCGTCGACCGAGGTAATGCAAACTAGCTTTTTAGCAAATTAGCTATTGCAACGATGGTATTTTTGACTAGAAATGAGTGTAGTGCGAATGGACTTCCGACTTGGCTCATGTATACGCAGGCCCTTTTTTTGAGGGAGGCACGCTTAGAAATTGGTAGTTATGTGATACCTGTAGTTCTATAGCTACGCAGCATTCTTAGATAGCAAACGAAGTTTTTCCTTCCTCATGCAAGGAATTATCCCAGTAATTGAAGCGCCTGCTCAAGTTACGCCACCATAGCTAGGGTCCTCTAACCGCCTCATACTAATTGCTTTACTGTAGACGCGGGAGACGGTTTCGTGTTACGTGAGGAACTGAAGGAAACGTCTGAGGTGCTCTGGGACTCTGGGAAGCTGTCCCTCGAACTCCAATCACACATAAGAAATTATAGCCTCTCTTCCTGTGGAAGCTAGAGAAACTTTCATTTAGGCGGGAACATTGTAGTGCTCGTGGATTCACGAGGAAAGTAATAGTAAAATACTCTGGGCATGGCAACAGCATCCATTAGTGCTAGTACAATTAGTTTACAATAAAATGGATATCTGAAGGAAATGGAAGCACTTGCAAGCAGTAGATTCTCGACCTATCGGATCGACTTTATTCAGGACTATCATTGAAACACTAGATAGGGAAACTTCTTTATAATATGTGTGCATTCAGGAATAAAGATCCTGAAGTAGTCTAAACATCGAACGCTTTATCCAGTCTATGCGGTGGCCATCTCAAATTCTTGAGTGTTGATGTGTGGATTATAACCAATTCTCACCCCATACGTACTCTTCTTATCATTGGTTGTTGTCGCTGATACATAATTGTGAGGTTGAGGTGGAGACAAAAAACGCGACAAGTTCTCCTTATCATTTCTATTCATTCGAGCGCTTTCGCCCTCACGGGCCTCTTCAGGAAACATCTGGAATTGATACGTGTAGGGGTAAGTATTCCTATTTTGTTTTTATCGTTTAAAAAAAGCACGTTAGGAAGTCACCAATCAAGAAAACAGCGCAAAAAATTGAGATACAAATTAAAATTGCATACATGTCCATTGTCATATTAGTTTACCTTAGAAATTAGTATGTCAAGTTTTTTAAAAAGGGTCGCCCGTGAAGAGGGTTCGTCCTAATAAAAAAAAGTCGGATATAAGTTAAGATAAAACATAAATACTAAAATCGTCGCAAAGATAAAGAGTGGAACTATAGTGCAAACAAAGATTCTTACTCGAGATGAGGAGTTATCACAGTTGCATACCTAATCTAGTTTTAAAAAGCGTGAAAATATAATTATAAACGAAGAAGACTAGATGATGCAAGTGACTAGAACATAGAGACTAATAAATTACTAGGAGCTACAAACATTGAAAACATTTTTTGACTAGAATAGAAGGACACGTGGTCGGTAAAAACTAAAAACAGACTGAGTGGTAACAGTGGTGAGGTAACAGTCTCGATATGAAAAATGGGGAACATAAATTATCTTTGGGCTAGGTAGGAACATAATACTTAATTCAAGTTGAAAATATAATTTCTTGTATAATTTAAGTTAAAAAATATTATGCTAGAAGGAGAACGACGGTAATTAGTTTTTCGGTATAAATAATGGGTGTTATTTTTGCTTTTGTTGTCCGTTATATCTCGAAAGTACTGTGCGCTATCCGAAATCCAAAAACGGCTAATTTTACACAATTACTGGGAGAAAATTCTTTGAAAATTTCATTTAGTTCCTAAATAACAGTAATCTAATTGTTCTCAATGTCTAGTTAATTTCATAATAACAGTAGTCTACCAATTCGATGGTGGCTAGTTTGTACTGTCTGATTTATTAGCTTCCTAATAGATTTGCGCTTTTGAAAATCAATTCGAATCATAGGCGTCATAGGCGTAACGAGGGGGGGGGGTTACTGGGGACGTAACCCCCCCTCCCCATTGCTTAGAAATATTTTTTAAAAAAATTGGAAGTAATAATTTGAAAAAATAAAAATTTGAAATATTTTGCTTTTTCAAAGTTTTTATTGTGGGAAGGGTCAATAATGCCAAAATCACAAGATAAAAAAGAAACTGCAAACATAGTTATTTCAATGAATAAAAGGTATACTAAAATGACAGATCAAAACGTAATACTGTTTATTTACAAGATTCGTCTCTACGAAGAGTTAAAAGGAGCACAACTGGCCAGCTAAGGTTAAACGGACTTGCTAAGCTTAATATCCACGGAGAGCTTGATATCACTCCTAGGTAATGAAGTGTTGGAAGAGTTAGCGAAAACACCTCGCCGACTTGAATTTAGATTGTCGTGGTCTTGACCTTGAGTGATTGTGTAAAAACTTCTGTAGAGTAGGGAACGATGGCAATTTTTTACTTATACATTTTATATTTAAGAATATTTTTTTCTTGTTTGATAATGTAATTTTATTTTATTTTTATTAATCTTAATTTATTGTTCATTAAGTGTAACAAGTTATTGTAATCAATAAATAGGGTTACTTATATTTAAAAGCCATTTCTTGATTGCCCTTTCAAAAATAACATTTATAACCAAAATAACATTTTTATAACTTCCAAAATAACATTTATAAAACATTATAATCTATTTATTTAATTTGAAGCTACATGAATATTGTATAATATATAATTATTATATCTATATTATGAGAAATCTTTTTTTGAAGGGAGTAATATGTAAGAGTGGTTGACTGGTGGGGGTACCCCCCCCCCATGAGTCAACTCTAGTTACGCCACTGATAGGAGTTAATACGGTTGATCTCTAATGTGTGTTTGCAGCATGAGAGAAGCAGGCCTTGCGATTTCATTGTTGGCTTCGGTCCATTCTTCAATGTAAGTGCACCGGGACATCGTTCCTTTCCAAAGTTCCCCTTCCGAGAAAGCGATTAATTTTGTTAATCACCGTCCTGACGAGAAACGCTGTGAAAAAATGTTGCGTGAGTGCTCAGAGTACCCGCGGCTCAGTCAGATACAAATTGTTCTTTGATGGTTGAATCAATTTCAACGGTATGATAGATAGATTCTTCCGATCGTGTTCAAAGTTTTTCGACGATATTCGATAAAACTCACGTTTTCTGACTGATTTTCACACAATTTATAATGAAATGATATTAATATCGGTGGCCTGATATCGATAATTTTATTATGTCGGCGTAAATAAGCGATATTTAATAAAAACTCGTTATTGAAAATTGAAATTGGTAAGGGGGTTTCTTCGAATAATTTCGCAAAGTTTAAAAGTTGATTAAAAATATTGAAAAACGAAATGACGAAAAAATTGTGGAACTTATCAGTGTCGTTGCAAATTTGGAAACATTTTCAATGGTTGAAAACAGCAATGAATGGCCACCTCTAGAGCTCATTTCTGAGAAAAGTGCCCTCTTTATTTTACGACTTCAAATGTTACTCACTTTTGCGTCCTTGCACCAATAAAATCGAGTGACTCTGAGGGTACTGGAACACATTGAATGAACAACGTCTTCCGGTTTATGGGATCAATTAAACCAGATCGAACTAATTTAATTTTTTCACGTCGCCGAATAGGGAAGACGCCTATTTTTTATTTTCGTTCCTAATGGCCTGAATTCTGCTATTTTGTGTCAGCTGAAGACGGAATGGCCAATTTTTCATGAAAATTGTGAGTTTCTGCGGAGAAAATCGCTAATGAAAACCGATAATTTTGAACGAAAAATGAATATTTATTACGTCATAACTAGTCCGTTGAACGTGAATATCGATACTAGCGCTTGTATCTTCGGAGAATAAACTAACACTTGCAGCAATGATTTGAGGTTGCTGTGAGATTACCAATTCCCCCTCAGCAATTTATTTGCTTTACGAGGCATTTTGGGCGGTACTAACTCGACGATTAAAAAAACATAACAAGTAGCAGTGAAGTTAGCGTCATTTACTCGATTTAGCACGACTCTAGTCTTAAAGACCGTCTTGTTGTTCTTGTCTGTCTTTCAGCCGACTGCAGAGCGCTCTAGGGAGTCATTTCAATCGGTTGGAGTTACATCTCCGGGTTTATTCAAACCGCTGATTTTCCTTAGCGATTTCCTCCGCAGAAACTCACAGTTTTCATGAAAAATTGGTCATTCCCTCTTCGGCTGACACCAAATAGCAGAGTTCAGGCCATTAGGGACGAAAATAAAAAATAGGCGTCTTCCCCATTATCATAATTATGCTTATAATTACGTACTCTACCGGTAGAAGAGTTTTGCAGCTAGTTCGGCGAAGAATCTATCCTATCTGAACTGACGATTAGTGCTTTAGACCGAGTACATGGAATCTGTGAATAAGTGTGGCATTTCTGCATCAGCTAGTCGTTTTTTTGGAATTATATTTTTTCCTATTCTTTTGGTCTCGTTTAGCTTTCTAAACGGAGTCGACAGTTTACTGAAAGGAGAGAAAAGCGATTCAGAACTGTCCGAGAAAATGGACCGCTCTCCATTTAGACCCAGAGCGCTGAGTTCCATTGCGAACTGACAATGAGTCCCATTGCCATGACGAAGAGTTCCTGGTCCCGTTGTATGAGATGAAGAAGCTAGGGAGAAGCAAGGTCTCATTGCCACTCGGCTTTTGTTGCTTGATACATCTTTCTCGAGTTGAGCAGCAGCTGGATCGTCAACGTCTTCGATTTCTTGGTGTTCTATAATGACCGGCACGTGCGAATTAGAAAACACCTGCATAGGAGTTACTCAGACCCAGGAGAAGACAGAGAGGGAATACTATTTTGAAGCGCTAAAATTCCTGATATTTCTGGTACAATTTTTCTCGGCGTCGATCAACAGCGTAAGTGGAAACTTCGAGCTTGCTGTGGTATGAACTGAGGAACTGGTATTGCTCCGAAATTGAGATGGGAGAAGTCCTTCACGGTAACGCACGATGAAGCATCGATTTTGTAACTCGGAATTGCGTGGAGACATCTGATTCCTTATTTGAATTTATTTCATTCATTTCCAGCATAAAGCTAATTTTTGTTTTAATATAAAAAATAACTAGGTATTGTGGACGCTCAAGAAAGAATAAACATTTACCATCTCTCCTTTCTAAAATGTGTCGTTTCACGTTTCAAGTCAATCATCACTCCGAACATGAGAATTAAAAAAGATGTCCAAGGGTTGTGAGGGGAGAGAAAAGCCATTTTAACAAAAAAAAAAAAAGAAAAAAAATTAGTCAACCATAGTAACATCTTCCTATTGAAGTCGGTTTAAAAAGAACACCAATTAATGGCAGTTACGAAATTCTATACAATCATGAATTTCTTTCGGTAATTCGCTGATTTTTTCCGCTATCCTGTGCCCGTTTAAAATCTGTTCTTCCTTCGACGGACACAAATTTGATAGGCCTGCAAGAAAAACAAACAGTTGCCAACAAGACAATATAACATCAGCTGTCAGGTATACAATTGATTGAAGAGATGGCTGGAAGGATTTGGATGAAAGAAAGGTGTGCTTAGAATTTGAGGCCACCGTCTGAAAAATCTTAGAATTTTGATTTTTGGCCCCAGTTTTGTGAAAAAAGTCGAAATGTATCGAAAAACGTCGTTTTGGCGACGTAGCAGTTAACTATTCGGTTTTACATACACTTAGAGAATTGCAAAGTTGTAGCCAGATAAATTTTAAAGATTTTTGTAGTTAGAATTATGAAGATTGGAGTTACCTCCGCAGAGCTAAAGCAAATGAAAGTAGTACTTTGAAATTACGCGAAAAAAATCGTTCGCACGCGAGAAAAATTGGAATGAGGTATCAATTTTTTTCGAATTTCGTAATTAGGTTTCGAATCCAGAGGCGGATAAATCCTACTTTTTCGATATAGGTCTTTACATTTTTGACCATCTCCGAAACCACGTTTTCCGCAGTTTTTCGCGATTTTCTCGAAAAATTTTCACATGGCGATACGATTTATGAGCGCATTTTGTTCATGGGTTAATTCTTCAAACGAAAAAGTACAGGAATTTGTCCTTTGGTGGTTTTTTGCCAGAGCTAGAGAGACCCAAAGAGTAAGTCGACAATCGTTTGGTATACGACTGATTGAGAAACTGGGGCAAAGTAAGCAAATTTTGATCATAGAGTCGTAAAATAGAGACAACTACATCGGCTGGAAAAGACTTATTTTTTTAAATAAATTCGTCCAAGTTTTATTGCACTTTAAAATTTAATGACTCCGTTTTTTGGAAATTTCCGCCTATTTTTCCCGAATAACATTTGAATCGACCACTTTTACATAGGTATATTACTCAGAGGCGAGAAAGATCTATCAAAATCCTAAAATTTGGAGTAAATTGGTTATGTATTTAAGTCATGCCCCCGCGGAGCTATTCGCGCTCGAAGAAAAACAAAAACACGTTTTTCATTTTTTTATTTTATTTTATTTTCTCATTTTTTATTTTTTATTGATTCTAAATTTAATTCCTCAATTCGCTTGCACAGACCCTATTTTTCAAAATTCACAAACGTGGCGATAAAAAATTCTTAAGTAAGAAAAACCGAACAAATTGAAAAGATTCAAAAATCGACAGAGTTTGATCCTTTTCATTTTAAAATCGGATTCAACGTCTAGTTTCCTATGAGAATGAGCAATAAAATAATATTCAACTGTACTGTAAGTATTTGCCACGGTTATTCAAAGTTGAAAAAACATAACAACAGTGTAGTACTAAAAATGAGAGAAACTAATAGTTGTCGTCAAATTTCAGTCGTTCTGACGTCAAATTCGGATTCAGCGTTAAATTTTCTACAAGAATCGCTTGAAAACAAAATTTTAATTCATCACCCTTACCGATGCCAGCAGAGCTCGATATTTCGGCCGGTGAAAAACTCGATTTACGGAAATTAATTTCTGTGGCGCTGTTTAAATTTTTTCCATCAAATTTTTTGCTATGTACGTGTGTAAGGCGTTCAAATGAAGACTACTGCATAATAAAACAATTGATTCACATGAATTTTGACCCCGAAAAGCACGTTTAAAGGTCAATTTTTGAGCTTTCGAAAACCGATTTTTTTGGACCACTAGCAGATTTTTCCGAGAAATAAAAAAAATAGCAAAAATACATCTTGGTAAGACACAACTTTCCTGAAAATTTCAGATTTTTATGTCTATTGAGAGAAGAGTAAAAATTCGTTGAATGATCGGTTGAACAAAATCGCAGGGGTACCCCTTGGATTTTTTACAAAAATTTTTTTAGAATCGATTTCGCTCAAATTCAGCATAATGATAGTTGATGATGTGTATATCAATAATATATGGTTCATTCTTTGTTTCTTTCGCACTAAATAGATGAAAATAACGTTTGAAGTAGAAAAATGTGATGTTTTCGTGTCTAGTCTATTAATCTTGTTGAATAACGCAAAAACGGTTGAAAAATGGATAGGTACATTACATTGGGAAAATGTAGACAGTTAAATTACCTATCTTTTGGTATATTCAAACATCTGAATTGACGACTTTTTGTTTGAGTTATCCACTGTGCAAGTTACAAATCTTGGAAAATTTGAAGTTGTTACATCTAATTCTGCTACCACTTTGCTCCAGTTGAAAAACACAATACTTTATGATACAAAGTACATGACAGCACCACAATCTACATACCAAATTATAGAAACTACTTACTATAAAAACTTCTCTAGAGCAGTTCGAAATATTTCGAAGTATCGACTCTCTTTTTCACCCGCCGGATTTCATGGTTGAGGTGAGGTTTTTTGGTTCCCATCTATGTACAGCTTGAAAATAAATATTTTCTTTTAGACAAATTCAAATCAAAACATGGTGCCAAGGCATCTAATCGAGGAAGAGGCAGGCTGTGAAGCCGCCGTCGACCTTGAGTCACGCTGAGCCGCAGAAATGAGCTCTTCGACAATCCTGTTCCAAATTAGGCCCTGAACTCGTCGATTTTTCGTTTTTATTAGCCAAAACAAAGTCCTTCTAGAGAGTCCCAGGACAGTTCGAGCTTCCCCTCCTGACAAAAAAATTATGTAATTTATGAAATCGTCTCCAAGCCAATTTATGTATCCTCCTATAATGATTTTCTTGCGCAGTTATTCCATATTACAAGCGATATTAGAGACGTAAGTAGGTATTGCAACAGATGGCTGGAGAGTCGTACTACCAGCGTGACTTTTCCGTATTTACTGACAGCTAATTATAGGAAAAACTTTTACTTCCATGTTTACGTAGTAAATGGAAGTATTGAGATCGTCTGAAAAGTCGAATTCGGAACCGAGGTCCTGATGGAAGAAATTTTCATAGTAGTATACTCAGAAACACTTTCAGAACAAGTGTCTGTGTGTCTGTGTGTCCGTCTGTCTGTGGCCACAAACTGACATAAATCACCATATCTCCCTGAAAAATGGATGAAACCCTATGAAATTTAGGGTTTTTCTGTTTCGATTTTTACAGGCTATGAGAGTCAATATTTTTCTACGTTTGAGGGCTTGAGATGTCGGTTATGGCAAGCAGAAAACACTAGATTTTCTGTATAGTGGGTCACATACAATGCCTCCACTTTATGAGCGTTTTTCACGATTTCACTAGTGCATGTTTTGTATTTTGATTTTTACAGGCCGCAAAACTCAATGTATTTGAATGTTTGAGGTCTTAAAATGTTGGGGTTGGCGATTGAATGATGCCTGATTTTTATCAAATGGGTCACATGCAGTACTTCCAAGTTATTTGCACATTTGCTACATTTTGATTTTTATAGACCACAAAAATGAATATATTTGAACGCTGGAGGACTTACAATTTTTTTATATGACAGTTGAATATCGCTTGATTTTTATTATTGGGGTCACATGCAGTACCTGCTCGTAAAACGCATTTTCAGTTATTTTCATTGTATTTTTTGGGTCTCTTTGCTTTAAATATGACCAACTTTGACCTCGTTCACAAAACTTGTTTTGCATAGTTTGGATAACACACAGTACTTCCGCAATACGCCATTTTTTAACTTTTGATATTTAATAGACCGCAAGAGTGAATATACATTAGACTTTGAATTTTCTATATGACAGCTGAATATCGCTTGATTTTTATTATTGGGGTCACATGCAGTACATCCTCGTAAAACGCATTTTCAGTTATTGTACTTTTTGGGGCTCTTTGCTGTATACGTACCTACAAAGCAATGTAAGATGACGATAAAAAATCATTTGTAGAGGCGAATCGGATTGCCACGCCGCCCTGGCCGAGCCCGAGGATAAAGCACCGGCTTTCTTTGATGATCTTGTTTTGAATGAGTTTGAAGAATGTGAAGCGCTTCACAGATTCAGGCTTACCAGAAGGAAACATGGGAGTGAACTCATTATTAAGACGATATAAGAATGATAACACTGAATGATAGATTGACTGCTTAAATGCAATAATTCATTTTGAAGTGTACGTAACACAATCATTAGCGACAACAGGCTCCTCCTGAATTTCCCTACTACATTCAGTTGTAAATTGGACGATACTCGTTCCGAATCTGAAATTCGAAACGGAAGACTTCACGTTTTTTCACTTCTTGTTGTTTTTGCCTCCTCTGTCGCCTATTAGAATAAAATATTATCATGTTTCCAATCGATGTTATTTTTCATACAACTAATATTCGTTCATTTGGTTTGTTGCAGAACAATGGCAACCGCCATTCAAGCCGTCGCAGATGGTTTATTCGGAATTTCCCGAAGACCGAAGAAGGAGTTTATCGTTGATTGATCGAAGGGACTTGAGGTCACAGAAGAAGAATAGTCAGCCGACTCCTCCGACAACAAGGGCTGTCAGGTACAGTGACCTACTAAAGAGCGATTATGAAGGCAACCCACCGCCTCCTGAAACGGGGAGGGTCCAAAATGAAAAATATTTGAGGTACTCAGGGTCTGCAGCGGACTACGTCGACCAGAAAACCAACTTGTACGATGACAGAGACTACGGCCAGAGGTAACTCATACCTTACGACGGTTTGAAAATCGTTTCCGCCATAATGAGGAAGAAGCCTATTTTTTATTTTCGTTCCAAATGGCCTGAATTCTGCTATTTGGTGTCAGCTGAAGACGGAATGACCAATTTTTCATGAAAATTGTGAGTTTCCGCGGAGAAAATCGCTAATGAAAACCGATGATTTTGAACGAAAAATGAATAGTTATTACGTCATAACTAGTCCGTTGAACGTGAATATCGATACTAGCGCTTGTATCTTCGGAGAATAAACTAACATTGGGAGCAATAATTTAAGGTTGCTGTGAGATTACCAAACCCCCCTCAGCAATTGATTTGCTTTACGAGGCATTTCGGGCTGTACAAACTCGACGATTAAAAAAATCTAACAAGTAGCAGTGAAGTTAGCGTCATTTACTCGATTTAGCATGACTCCAGTCTTAAAGACCGTCTTGTTGTTCTTGTCTGTCTTTCAGCCGACTGCAGAGCGCTCTAGGGAGTCACTTCAATCGGTTGGAGTTACATCTCCGGGTTTATTCAAACCGCTGATTTTCCTCAGCGATTTTCTCCGCCGAAACTCACAATTTTCATGAAAAATTGGTCATTCCCTCTTCGGCTGACACCAAATAGCAGAATTCAGGCCATTAGGAACGAAAATAAAAAATAGGGGTATTCCCCATTGGACTATTTGAAAGACCATAATGCGTCAATATTTACCGCAGAATGTCAGGAATCATACTATACTATTGAAATAATTAGGTTCCTTATTAAACTCACTGGATGCTCTTGACACTTAAACTAGAACGAAATTGATGCCAGTTGAAAACTAGGAAGTTAGCTTAATTAAAATTAAGGATTTGCCGAGTTCCAATGTGCGTTCAAAATTTTACGGTGTACCTGTTAATTCTAGAACAAGAGGAAGCCAAAATTACCTCGACTACGATGATGGGACGAGCGAATCTCGTGAAGAAGGAACTAGTGTACATGGAGAAAGACCGAGCGACTACTCGTCTGAAAATTCTCCTGAATATCAATACAGTAACGGATACAACGATTACTACAGAGACAAGAAGGTAGGAAAAAGGAATATGTCTTGAGAAGGTCTTAAAATGTTTAATATGGCGAGCAGATGATGGTTGATTTTTCGTAAATTGGGTCACACACCGTACCACCGTATTATGAGTTTTTTTTAAACAATTTATTATTCCCCGGTGCGTATTTTGTAATTTGATTTTTTCAGGCCTGAAAAATCAATATACATATTTGAACGCTCAAAGTCTAGAAATATTTGGGACGGCGATTGAATAAAGTCTGATTCTTACCACGTGGATCACATACAGTACTTTCTTGTTATACGCATATTGACTGTATTTTGATTTTTTCATACTGCAGAAATGATTATATTTAAACGCTGAGGGAGTTGAAATGTTTCTTTTTATGAGCTGAATGCCGCTTGATTTTTATATTGGTGTCACACACAGTACTTCTTCGTAATTCGCATTTTAAGTTATTTTATTTGTGCATTTTTGTATATTTGGGTCTACTCGCTTTAAAAATGACTACGTTTCACAAAAAATATTATGTGTCGATTGGATCACACACCGTACTTCTACCGTACGGTTTGTTGAATATTTAGAGTTTTACAGGCCGTGAAAAAATCAATATCTTTGACGCTGGAACTTCATAGAAATTATCCGTAATACCCTCTGTAGGAGCTTATTGATTTTGTTGGTTCTTGATAGGAATATGGAACTGTGTTGATTAAGGCACTATTTTAAGAATCAAATTAACTGTATTCTGACAGAGTAGCTTAACGTGAAGCTGTCTAGCATGAGACTGAGGGTTGCATCAAAAAGAAATAACCTGTGAGGGTGCAACCTCAAATCGTTGTTTTCAACTTCAGTTGTCAATGTCCAACAGATTTTATAATTGGTTATTCCAGTTACCGACTCAAACATGGACGTACTGTATGATCAATGCGCACCACTGGTAATATTCGAATTCTACGTACCTTGAAATGTGAAACATCGCAATTTGAGGGGTGTTGGAAAAAAATTTCTTGAGGGATTAGAAGGTTTATTATCGAATAATATTCCAAAAGTACAATATCGTTTTTTCACTGACACTAGGCCTCAGTTTCGTAGGACCGAACCTTTAGAACAATAATTGTTGTGGATCGTTGAGCCGCTCGAAAAAAACGATGATTGGGGCGCGAAATTTCGAAAAACTAGAGGACACACATGGTTGGACACACATAATCCTGTTTATTTCTATATCAAGCAGTCATTTGAAAATTTTAATATTCTAGATTATGAAACAATTGAAATTTGTGGAAAAAGTCAAAATGGGTACATGGTGACCGGATGACATTTTCGGTAGCAGTTTCAAAATTTCGAGTAAAAATTAACAATGTAAAAATTGCTAAATATGGACCATGTAGAGCGGAAAAATACCAGTCAGGAAAAAATTGTTATAAATGAATAACTATTTGAATGGTTCACGTTGCCCTGAAAATCGAAATACGTAATCGTTTTACTGAGAATGCCGCAGCCAATCCACAACTTTCCCTAGCTGCGATACATTGCTATCCCGCATAACGTGTGTGTGTTGCTGATAATTACAGCAAGCTTTGGATGAGCCTCCTTGGATGGCGGACGGACAGAATTTTTTGGTTTTACATGCAAAAGCATAAATTATTGCCCATTGATGTATAACACAAGGGATGTAACTTCTTTCTTCAAAATGTTTATTTTTTACGTTTCAAGACATGTACAATTCGAATAGTCAAGCCGCTATTTTTTTTTTTTTTTTAAGCGGTTTCAAGGGGTGTAGAATTCATGTTCGGTGCCAATTTCAATAAATTCAATTTTTTAAACGCCAGTAAACCGTAGAGGAGTTGATAGCTGTTCGGTTCTCTAGTTATCGCCGCTGCGTGAGACGATATTGATAATTTGGGAAATTCGTCTTGGCGATAAAATTTGAGGGCATTTTGATTATTGTTATATGCTCGTATACCAACCCAAACATGAAAAAACTGTGATCTATACGCAGCTTCCTCGTCTTTTTTTTATGGCTGGAGCGATTGATTTAGCCATGAATGCAGTAATTAATCAAAGCAGCATATTATGTCTTCGTTTGACACTATTTGCTTAGCGAAAATGTCCGTTCAATGGGGAAGACGCTTTTTTTTCGTTCCTAATGGCCTGAATTCTACTATTTGGTGTCAGCTGAAGACGGAATGACCAATTTTTCATGAAAATTGTGAGTTTCCGCGGAGAAAATCGCTAATGAAAACCGATGATTTTGAACGATAAATGAATAGTTATTACGTCATAACTAGTCCGTTGAACGTGAATATCGATACTAGCGCTTGTATCTTCGGAGAATAAACTAACATTGGGAGCAATAATTTGAGGTTGCTGTGAGATTACCAAAACCCCCCCAGCAATGGATTTGCTTTACGAGGCATTTTGGGCGGTACTAACTCGATGATTAAAAAAATATAACAAGTAGCTGTGAAGCTAGCGTCACTTACTCGATTTAGCATGACTCCAGTCTTAAAGACCGTCTTGTTGCTGTTGTCTGTCTTTCAGCCGACTGCAGAGCGCTCTAGGGAGTTACTTCAATCGGTTGGAGTTACATCTCCAGGTTTATTCAAACCGCTGATTTTCCTTAGCGATTTTCTCCGCGGAAACTCACAATTTTCATGAAAAATTGGTCATTCCCTCTTCGGCTGACACCAAATAGTAGAATTCAACGAACGAAAATAAAAAATATGCGTCTTCCCCATTGTCGTGGATTAGGGATAGGAGCGATGAACGGATGGGTTGCCTCAAGATGATTCAAGTGGAACGAAAACGGCCACAAGCTCAACTTGGTTGTAGAAATGAATCAGCCGTGAACAAAAACAAGTGCTCACGCGGCCGGAGGAAAATTGAATGCGAATTGGAATGGAATAGTAGTTGGATTACCTAAGAACCAAAGACTCTCTAAGGTTCAAAGTCACAACCGGTTAACTAATTCACATTTAAGTTGGTGTGCAATCGAACAATATTTACCATCCTAAGGGATTTTATTTTTATCTGCAGTGATGACTTATGATTATTAATAACAGATTAAATCGAATTTGCGAGGAGCAAAATCTTCACAAATTTGGATATTAAGTAGGTAGTATACATTTTTGGAGCGTATTGTTAGAAGTCCCGGGGCCTATTTGTTCGAAGTACTTTAAGTCTAGTATGAAATGTCAAAAGAAAATTGGTTTTTGAAACTAATCATGATTAGCAGAGTTTGCCGTTTTTTAAAGACTGGTCTACTTTTCACCCTTCACTCGAATTTTCAACTTTGCGGATCATTTTTTCAACGGTTGGTCCTTAAAAGTGCAGAGTTGCAGAGTAATAAGTGAGGTGAGTATTTTGCGAAGTAGCAAAAATACATTTTGAATGATGAGGAAGACGAAATTTTTTGAAGGCCAAGATAAATGAGGAAGCAAGTCCATTTTGGCGAGTTCAAAGAAATTTTTCGTTTGTTCCGAAAATGGGTGGGATATTTTGCTATGAAAATAATAATTTATTGAAGCGAAGGTTATAGGGAATAATAAAACACCGTACAATAATTTGCAGTTTTTTCTTCTCGGAGATGTGATTGAAGCGAGCGTACATTTTCAATTATAAGTGACGTAGTACATGGTTTTAAAACCTGAAAGAAAAAATAGAGGGAATTTGCCTGTCTGAGACAAGCTCTGACTATCGAAGAGTACCCTTTACAGTTGGTCCAGTCTCTACTAAAGCGTCGGGGGGGAAAAAAAATAAATAAAATAAAATAAGAACAAAAGACACAACTATTGCAATTTGCACTCAAGTTCAAGTAAAGAGTGAAAAGTTGAAAACTACTAAAAAAAAACGAGCTTCTGACGCCCAATACCAGCCCCTTTGACAGCTTAGATTTTCAGGAGGTGTGAAGGGGAGAAAAACGAGGCGACTCCCATTCTCAGGGAGACGTGGAGCCGCAAAGTCCACAGACCCTGAGATGCCCGAATGGGCGAAAGTGCTCGGCCAGCCAATAAAGAATCGGATAAGGAGTCGCCTCGTTTTCCTCCTTTTCACTCCCCCTGGACATAAATAAATGCGACGGCAAGGAGAAGAAGAGTTTAGTTTTTGTTTTTCATTCAACAGTCAAAAGAAGATAACGACAACGTCGAACCAAACTTTACTCTGGAGGACTTCGAACTTGACCCCGAAGTGATGAACCCCCTTCCACCTCTTTCAGCTCCACCTTCGGACGGAAGCGAAGGAACAGGCAATCGAGGTGAAAAAGAAAGAGATGATGAAGTGCATGAACTATCAGACACTGAAAGGCAGTCGGAAGAGCGACAGAAGATTCACGCATTCCGAGATCAACGATATCATTCTTACAAGCCACCTCAACATCATAAAAACCAAGTAATTGTTATGGAGTTGCTTTATGTATGCAAGTGATAAATGATGTACGTTACTTTTGGAGTTCGGCAAGTCAGTTCAAACGGGGTGGTTCCAAACATAAATAATCGTTACCAAATAATGGAGAGATACTCATACATCCCTGCACCATACATACAATCTGACAATGCAAACATTGGTCTATAATTTCAATCAACCACCTGCGCCTCACTGAAATCAGCTTTTCTAAATATCTTCCTCGTTTTCTAGTGTATGTTATGTTAGGACGAAGGGCGCAAATGAAAAAAAAAAAAACACTTGACTACGCGTCTTATAACAAAAAGGGAAAACGACTATATTTTGCGATTGACTAACAACGTTGCTTCACACTCGAACATAGAGAGACTGACTACGAGGTAACAGTAGTGTAGGCTACATTGATGGGCCAAGCCCAGCGGTATGCGAGACGTATTTGTCTAGACACAACAGTGTAGTTCTTCAGTCAGTTCGTACCTGTTGAACTCCCTCTGTCGCGTTGTATCCGAAGGACATTTCTATTTTTTCTTTGTGTACTAGTTAAAACCATTGAGTAAAGCGGTGTCGCACAATGTACTACAGAATTTGTAATTGGACTTGTCCCATTCATGTAAATAAGAAAACTTATAAATATATATATACGTGCAATACATAGGACTGAACGAACGCACAACAAAAACAAAAAACAGAAACCATCCCAAAGTTGTGTTCGAAAATTTCCTAAAGTTTCACGGCGGTCGCATCAACGGGTTGGTAAAATATAAGTAACACGCAACCAGTTTTATGCGTATAGAATAGAAGATGGAACATTAGTAGCAATTCAATTGAACACAAAAGAATCATCGTGTAGCGACGACAATTACTAATTATTTGATCGCTTGGGTGAGAAAGAGATGAACTTGGCGACTCTTTCTCCGTTATTTTCTTTATTGGCCGAGATCCTTCGCCCATTCGGGTATCTTCAGGGGTACATAGGTCCACCTGATAGAACTATGTGGCCCTGGAGATGCCCGAATGGGCGAAGGATCTCGGCCAATAAAGAAAATAATGGAAAAGAGTCGCCAAGTTCATCTGCCTTGCACCCCAGCAATCACGTGGAAAATGCGACAAACAAAAGAATAATTATTTGATTAACAGATAGACTCGATTCGCTTTCAAAACTCATACTGAACATTTATTTAAACAAAACAAAGAGAAACAGCTATTAGCTAGGTGCTTCAAAATTATTTGAAAAGTAATTTTAAATTGTTCTCCCTTCAATTTTTCTCGTGATGTTACAATTTATTGTGCTCCGCTCAATATTCGTTTCCGTTGTATTCTGCTGAAGTTAGTTGATACTAAAAGGCGTTGTGAAGTTCAGTCATTATTAGCTGATCGTATTTTCTGCAAGCGATGACGATCTTCGTCTCAATTATGAATCCAATTACAGGCTGCTGGCTTTCCGATGACAAATACTGTGGGACCAGTGTTTCGCTATCCTAATCTAAGTCTGATGACACCGAGTCAGCCAGGCTGGGGCCGCTGGAAGAATGTGCTAGCTCAAACGGAAGTCTCAGGCCTGCAGGTAATACCAAGTAACACTGTGAAGATTACTTACAACAAAACAGCATTCCACAAATTCAACTCGTTTAAGGAAAACAAGTTCACAAGAGATACTCCTCGACACCATCCTACTTATAAACTGTTCTCTAACCTAATGGTATAAAAAGAAGAAGAAATTCTTGCGCCGAAATGGTTGGAGGCTGTCAAAACTTCGGAGCTATCTACCATATGAGTGTGTTAAATATGTTTTACTCAGTAACTGTTTTAAAAATCTTATTCTCCTAAATTTACCGGCACAGGGAAGGTATTTAGAGTAATGATTGGGAATCGTACAAAAATAAGAGCGCAAAGAGGGGTCTATTTTACCTTTAATTTCGAACACTGTTCGTCTGATAACATTTTGTCGCCCCTAAAAACCATTTTTTTTCTTCTTTCAAATTTTTTCTCCTCGAGGTCAGTGTGATTAATTGCTATTATTATGGTAGAGTTTCAATCGATTTCCTATAATTTTCAAAGCTAGCAGTATGGCCGAAAGGTTTTCACGATTCGCTTCTAATTGCTGCATAAAATGTATATTTTTTGATTTTATGGTTGTTCATTGCTGCTTTTTCATCCAAACATGGAAAAACTGTGCGATCTATTCGCAGCGATATCTGCTATCTCTGAGCAGGTTGAAGAACAATTTATGGTAGCCCAAAGCAATGGGGAAGACGCCTATTTTTTATTTTCGTTCCTAATGGCCTGAATTCTGCTATTTGGTGTGAGCCGAAGAGGGAATGACCAATTTTTCATGAAAACTGTGAGTTTCCGCGGAGAAAATCGCTTAGGAAAATCAGCGGTTTGAATAAACCCGGAGCTGTAACTCCAACCGTTTGAAGTAACTACCTAGAGCGCTCTGCAGTCGGCTGAAAGACAGACAACAACAACAAGACGGTCTTTAAGACTGCTGCTAACTTCACTGCTACTTGTTAGGTTTTTTTAATTGTCGAGTTAGTACCGCCCGAAATGCCTCGTAAAGCAAACAAATTGCTGAGGGGGGTTTGGTAATCTCACAGCAACCTCAAATCATTGCTCCCAATGTTAGTTTATTCTCCGAAGATACAAGCGCTAGTATCGATATTCACGTTCATCGGACTAGTTATGACGTAATAACTATTCATTTTTCGTTCAAAATCATCGGTTTTCATTAGCGATTTTCTCCGCAGAAACTCACAATTTTCATGAAAAATTGGTCATTCCGTCTTCAGCTGACACCAAATAACAGAATTCAGGCCATTAGGAACGAAAATAAAAAATGAGCGTCTTCCCCATTGGGTTTCGTTGCAAGCGTTTAACATTCGAACAACAAATACGTCCCGTCCTCTGTTAATTTTCAGATCATGAAGCCGCCGCCTCTCGGTCAAGCACAAACCTGGGACAAGATCGCCAACGAGATTTCTGCAACCGATTCTAGGAGTCATGAAATGGTGCAGTACTCCAAAAGGGCACAGCAAACTCGTCAAGCATTAATGCGACATAATATGCCATTTCTACATGTACCCCAGTATCATTATTCAAAGATGAAAGCTACAGGTGCCTCGTGAAGGGCGAACGGCGGAATTCGCTGGAAAGAATGAACTATTTTAGTACAAATTAGTAACCTATATTCGCAATAAAAATTGAATACTTGACTTATCTTGATGCCGCTCAAGAGACGATGTATAAACATAATAAGGACCTACTTGCTAATTTTGAATTTGTTACTGTATTGTTGTTTGTTACCTGTATTGAGCATTCATTTTTATTATTTATTGAATAAAGTAGTTCCCACCGTCGCTGTACCTCTGTCTCAAAGAAAAGAAGACGATTTTTCAATATTGAACGAGAGAGAATTATAATTGGCTGTACTAACGATAATAATAGTAGTCGTTAGGAAAAAAATTGTGATAGGAAAATAATGGATTGTGTACTAACTCAGTAGGTATAAAAAGGTGGTTCTACCCTATCACTCTTATCAGTGACGTCATCCCCCACCCCGCACCATCCGAATTGTATTGATGCTGACCATGGCCTACCTCAACGTGACCCCCATTCCCGTCCCCTCCTACTATGATGAGGTGGGGTTCTAACCAGCCCACCCACCTTCTAAGAGCCTTCTCGGAGCCTCCTCCCACCCATCTAGCGCAGTGCGGAGGCGGCGGGTGGGGCCAAGCGTCGTTTCGGGAGGCCCTCCCACTTCCAAATTTTTTTCGGGGGTGGGCCAAAATTCAGGCAATTGGTTCAACGTAGAACCGTCGTGTTTGGGCTCGTTGGAAAGCTCTCGACGGGTAGATAACGAATCTGATAAGCCTAAATACGCCCTCCCACTTCCAAATTTTTTTCGGGGGTGGGCCAAAATTTGGGCAATTGGTTCAACGTAGAACCGTCGTGTTTGGGCTCGTTGGAAAGCTCTCGACCAGTAATAACCACATGCGGAGGGTACTTTATCCATGCGGCTGTTATCTGCGAGTAATTGCTGATTGAAGCACATAACAAGCGTAAACCAACTTTTGGTGGGTTTCAAGGTGCTTCCCTTAACCTTATGTAAAATTTAACTCTGAACAGCTATATTTCTCATGCTGCGAGGCCATGTGCGCCATGGTCAGAGTTGGGAGTGTCGTGGTGCTCTGAATAACGAGTCCTTATGAGCGAATAAATGGATATAATATTGAGGATAAGTCGACTAGTCGCCATGTGACCGAAACCTATATTTTTAGCCGAGAGAAATCTAAGATTCCAAGCTAAATTTTTTGTTAAAGTCCCGATAGTTTTCGCACTTGCTCACGTGATGGTGAGCGAAAAATCTGAAAATTAAAAAAATGAGTAGTGAAAAGATGGTTTATCTGAAGCCAAGGGGCTCCTACCCATTCTCAGAAATTAGTATTTTAGACCAGTTACCTCATTGCCTAGGTTATAGGTTTTTGAGCTTGTTCTCAACCAAATAAGAATAAAAGAAATACACCAAAAACACTAGATACTCGTGCTTCTCGTAGAAATATACTTCATACAGAAGTTAACGGTGGAACGATACGAAAATGTGATTGTATTTTGGTGGCAGGTATTGGTCTGGGCAGGAACTCTACCAGTAGAAGTTATGAAAGTCTAGTGCGAACTAGTGTTGGATCAACATCCATAATTCATATTCATAATTCACTTTGATTGTGTTTCTTATTGAAAATTTCAGTTTGAGTAAAAATTCTATTCTAGTTCAAACGGTAATGAAACTATTGACATTGAAAATTTACAGATAAAATACCTGCCACGTGAGAAACAAGATTATCGAAAGATAACAATCCGACCGAATTATCACTTGTGATTGAAGGAATGATTCGTCCAAAATCGAATGTTCTAGAATTACTAGTTCTAAACAAATTCAGCTGGCGCGTTGCTATGCGAAGCGCGCAAGGCCTATCACGTCGAATTACATTTAGGTACCTCGTCTAGTGACGCCACAAACTCCATCTGCAAAATGAATGGCTCTGAGGAATCTGCTGTTAACTTGAAAAACCGTCTGAATAAGTCATTAGTGGAAATACAAAGCTCTGAAAGTGGCTCATGACGTAATAGAACGTATTCTGGAAAAGGCGACCAGCTATGGCCAAGGTTGAAGTCGTGTCTGTACGAGGATAACGATGAGTTCGCTTGAAGCTCAATTCCATCAAGCTGAACAGGAAAATAATCGCCATACCTTTAATTTTAGAGCTTGAATTATACTTTTGAGATTTCTGAAGCCATTCCCTTGGTATTCCTCGATGCCGTCGAAACCTATTCTCAACGCCGATTGGAAAACTAAATTGTTTTTCCTTATCTTTGTAAGCTAATGGCGTATTTTTGTGGCTGGCTCACTCTGTATAAACTAACTTTCAGACTGTCGATTCAATCGGCATCTTAATTAAACTTATCAAGACACTAAATCACAAGAGACTAGGATGACCAAAACTAAAAGACATGTGAGGGGCCAAAAATGGTTAAGATAAAATAATGCGACTTTTTGAAAATGAGTCATTCCGAGTGGTTCACATTGATATTGAAATGGTGTCGCCCTCGAATAAGTTTCTTGATTTTTTACCCCATCAATGTCACAATTTTGAGAAAATTGTAAATCACAACTTGAAAATCTTTCCGGCCCAAAATTGCAATTCGGTTCTGCTGGAGAATCCCCTTCGCATACACAAAGGAATCCACAAGTTCTCGTTTTCTGCTAACGATAGTATATCTTGGCTTTATCTTCGATTGACAAACAATTGAAAAGCAACTGTTGTTGAGGGATGCGTAGTTGAGGAGCATTTGTTCGGCTTGTTAGCTGCGATCCAAACTGTGGAACGTTTTAATCGAATTGGTTACACTGTGGAGTGCCCTACTAGCACTCTACTCGAGTAAAGATTTTTCTAGAGTGCAGTACATGAAAGCGTAAGCGACCACCGTAGTACTGACTAGAAGACGAAGAAGAGGAAAAGAAAAACGTTTGTTTAAAAGAATTATGTTAGACAAAATAGAAAAAAAAATCAATAAACATTATACGGCATGGTTTTAATAACAACTACTCGACTGTTAACTTGACTCGTGTCCCTCTTGCTGCAGGTTTTCTCCAAAGCTGTCAAAACTAGCTGGTTAACTGATACCACTCCACAATATTAAACATTTATTTCAACAATGCTAGTTGAATTTACTAATAAAAGATGAAGCATTACCCAGAAATTGCCACAATATTGAATTGCTTGTCTCATTTTTAGACAATGGAGCGCTTATGACTGTGAGTTGGATTAATCAAGACAAAAGAGTCATAGTCGGTTGTTGAAATTATAATGTTTATTGGTTGATGTTGTTCCCCTGTGCACTTCAGGGGACTTGTAACCTTACTTTCTGGATATCCCTCGTAACTGTACATGGGGGAATTTTCTCTCTTCAGCAACCACTCGCGGCACCATCTTCATCAGTGTTTTCAGTATATTCTCATGTTTTTTCACTGAACATCTAATCAACACCAACAACTGCTGCAGATTTTTATTTGCTTTTTATCTACTCGATAGCTGAAATGGTCATTCTCACCTGCTATGCTACGCGTTCTTCTGTAGTACCTAAGCCACCTGGCCTCAACGGATTTCTGCCATGATTCATTTAACTGAAGTGTCTCAATTTACTATACGTGCAGCGCTGCTACGTGATGGACAATAATTAGTCTAGGGAGTAAGCATCTTTGTCAGAGATTCCACTAAAACCTTGTACTCCAGAAACTTGACAGACTTTTCTGGACCCAAAAATGCTGCTAGGTTGTTGTAGTGCTCAGAACCGATCGACGCACAGAGAACTTGCGCTTTCTTGACAGGATCAGTGACATCCTTCATATCAAGGTAATTTCCAAAACGTTCCAGGTAACTAGAAAGGTTTTCACTTTTTGAATCAAAACGTTCGAACGGAGAAATACTCGAGCTATTTCCTGTGGCCCCTGCCTTCTGTTCCCCTAGGGCAGTAATACGTGTCATAAGGTTCGATAAGAACTGTTCTTGTTGGCGATTTATAGCCACCAAAAATTGCTTAAACTGATCTGCATCCATTGCAGTAACGACAATGTGGCAGAGAAAAGGAACCCTTTCTGTGTAATTCAGCTAGCAAACTGAATAAAAAAGTGATAAAAAAAAAACTGTACTGGGTTGGTGAGGGGGAGAAGAACCAGGCGACATGTTCTCCGATTTTTTATTTACTGGCCGAGTACTTTCGCCCCTTCGGGCATCCTCAGGGCGATGTGGAACCATAGGTTACCACAGCCTGTGGTAAGGGAGGGATGCAGGGACGACGAGGCCTGAGACGCCTCCGACTTAATCCAGCAATACAAGAAATCACCACACGCACCGACCATCAACGCGTACATTAATAAGCGATCAAAAATTATCAACATGGAGGTACAGGTAGAGTTCCTTAAGAAATGTAAAAGTAACGGGGTGACTCCCAAACATATGCAAAATGTCAGTGATAGTGCTAAAAAGGTCCTCGACACAGGTTACAAAGGCTACAATAACTTCTTAAATAGTATTCGCAACTTTACTAGCCAAACCCTGAAACACGAAGTCCAATACCTTAGACAAAAAATTAAGCATGGCTGTGGTAACCTATGGTTCCACATCGCCCTGAGGATGCCCGAAGGGGCGAAAGTACTCGGCCAGTAAATAAAAAATCGGAGAACATGTCGCCTGGTTCTTCTCCCCCTCACCAACCCAGTACAATGAGAGATGCGACGACTCAACCAAGAAAAAATAAAACTGTTACCCCTTCGAATAAAAGCACGTGACCGAAAATAGAATGAGCACTTAACACAAAGTTTTTTCTTTTCTTTTTCCTCGTCGCCAATTTGATGTGTTTTTCCAGTTGAACAGTCCGTGAGAAAAGCCGGGTCGTGTATCAGGGAAAAAAGGGCCGAGTGTTTTTAGTATTTATATTAAGGGATAATGAACAACAATGGGTGGTGGATCGTAAGTAAAGCCGAGAAACAAGACGTGTACAGAGACAAAGAAATATAGGAACAAAAGCAGTGACGGCAAACGTGGACAAATACGGGTTACTTCCTAGACTAATTATTGTCCATCACGTAGCAGCGCCGCACATATAGTAAATTGAGACACTTCATTAACCATGCCCGGACCACTTGGTTTCCGCTTTTACAGTGCTTTCTGTGGCCAGGAATGGGGAAGACGCCTATTTTTTATTTTCGTTCCTAATAGCCTGAATTCTGTTATTTGGTGTCAGCTGAAGACGAAATGACCAATTTTTCATGAAAATTGTGAGTTTCCGCGGAGAAAATCGCTAATGAAAACCGATGATTTTGAACGAAAAATGAATAGTTATTACGTCATAACTAGTCCGTTGAACGTGAATATCGATACTAGCGCTTGTATCTTTTCGGAGAATAAACTAACATTGGGAGCAATAATTTGAGGTTGCTGTGAGATTACCAAACCCCCCTCAGCAATTTATTTGCTTTACGAGGCATTTCGGGCGGTACTAACTCGACGATTAAAAAAATATTACAAGTTGCAGTGAAATTAGCGTCACTTACTCGATTTAGCATGACAACAGTCTTAAAGACCGTCTTGTTGTTACTGTCTTTCAGCCGACTGCAGAGCGCTCTAGGGAGTTACTTCAATCGGTTGGAGTTACATCTCCGGGTTTATTCAAACCGCTTATTTTCCTTAGCGATTTTCTCCGCGGAAACTCACAGTTTTCATGAAAAATTGGTCATTCCCTCTTCGGCTGACACCAAATAGTAGAATTCAGGCCATTAGGAACGAAAATAAAAAATAGGCGTCTTCCCTATTGCTTGGTGCCTCGTCCTTCTTGCATGGTTGCTTCAGTGTCTGTCTTCACTCATTTATATTTTTTTCCAATCTCGCCATCGAGAAATCGCAACGATATATACCGTAGTTAGCGTGTAACCCGGGATTTAATGAACGAAGAACAACACTTTGCACTTGAATAGACAAGCGTAAGCGCGCTGCCAATGAGGTCAAGAAACTAACAACTTGCTCCACTGTCCTCGCTTATTTCAAACAAGTCTCTGTTGGCACATAAACAAACGCTTCGTTAAAAGACGACAGGTTTGCACATACGACTATTTATCGTCCAGGTCTCATGTTCAATGCCGTAGCCTCGCAACGGCGAGACAACATATTTGATCAGGTCTTGTAGAATATTTTTTGTCGTTCAGTCAATGGGACTCATGAGTTTGAAACGACAGGACACACTTTCGATTTCAAGCGTCTCATAAAATCCTGTACATCTGTCTATTTCTCATCGAGCACCTCCAACGTTTCACCCCACCGCCAACTTACGGAAATTTTTACTGGTAAACATCGAAAAACGCCAATTCCCAGCCATCTTTTGACCCACCGTGAATAACAACACTCATAATACTATCTTAGGTATATTCATAATATTCGTCACGCGCTCGAACCGAATCGACATTGTTAAAAACTGAAGTGAAAGCCCGATGGCTAGGAGAACGAAGATGAGCATGTTGGTGCGGGACCTGACAATGAACTTATCGTCCTCCTTCCCAAGGCCGGGACCAGAACGATAGTCTACCGCTCATAAAGAGGATCGTCCTGTAGCCTCCAATAGCCAACAATTTGCCCAGTAAAAAAAATGATCGAAGAAGTGCTTCACCTAGCAATTTCTGGAAATAATCTTGAAATACCTTCAGTCTGAAATTATGATGGGAAAAACCAGTTCGGCCATCAACATTTTTCTCGCAGGTTTTTTTTCGGTTGCTAATTTGGATTAACATGCTCTTGTAATCCATAAAAAATTGAGGTTTCTTCAAGTACAGCCCAAACGTAGATTTTTTTAATCGACTTTTTTTTAATGTCCGGACTTGCCCGTCGATGCCAAGCTTCCAACTGCACTTCCATTTGTTTCATCCTCCCCAAATGCTGCAAAAAATGATTGTACAGTGGTTTATTATTCCTTTGCTTCATTAATGAGGTAAGAAGAACATCCATTTGTGATAGTAATTATTCTGAACATTTGTGAATGTCCCCACCAAACAGCAGATTGGTAACTATAAGGGAAATCTCCGTACCAAATATTGCAATTGTAATTAATTTTATTTTTCTTATCTTTCAAATTGAAAGCTAAATTCTTCGCCCAACGGTACACCTGAAGAGAGTGTTTGACGAGCATTCCATAAAGTATAGAACGATTTTTATAGATCCAAGAACACTCGAATTATACCTGCATGCCGAATTTCTGAAAACCTTAAAAATTCGACAATAAAGCTGCGATAACTCGAGAACCGTTCAAGCTATCGACCCCACGATGGTCTCATTCGATTCGGCGTCCAAAAATCTATAGAAATTAATACCAAACACACCGAGGAAATACGAATTTTCTCCTCCTCAAAACCCCACAAAAATACCCTTAAAATTGATTCACCCTTTTTGATTGATTTTTGGCAAAAATTTCAGGAACATAACCACTATAGTTTGGTCGGAAAAGTGTTGATGGCGTACGGCGTCAACACTTGTCCGTAGCCGTACAGCGGGCGGACAGAATTTTTTTAAATTAGATATTCGGAATCTACATGGCTTGAAACGTAAACATCAAATTTTGAGGGGAGTTAGAAAATTGATATTCTAGGGAAATTACAATGGTTTATTATTGAATAAACCAAAATAGTAGCATGGGGACTTCTCGTCGGTTTTCAAATCTTTATTTTCGTAAGTACATGCCAAACGTGGGTAACCGAAAGATGGCACAAGGTCTGAAGTTGTAATCAAAGTTTCTTAGTGAAGCGACTACTACGTTGCCTACGTCAGCAGTTTTCCAGCCCTGCGGATAGGGCAGCGAAGAGGATGGTAGGTGGGATGAAAATAGATGCTCATGATGGTGAGACTGGGTTTGTGACGTCAGTGATTCATCTGTGTTTCACACTACTTTTTGAACGTGCTTCTCTTCTCCCGATGATTCCTCCTTCTACGTTTCTTAGGATTTGATCAGCTGGAAAACGTGTTTTTAGGGATGTAGAATAAATATTAAGATAACACGAATAAAAAAGATGCAAAACTCCTCATTACGTGTCATATCATCCACAAAATCTATTACTGTACGAAAATCCGTCTCCAAATCAATAGCTGAATCTATTTTCTCGACAAAAACCTAATATCCATAACTTTATTTACACCAAGTCATCTTAATTAATTATTTTTTCTCGTTTTTTTTTTTTTTTTATTGGGACAAAAAAATAAAATAAGTTGATTGCCTAGTACGGCAGTTGCTTTGATTTAGAGCGCTGTATTCTATCGGTTGACAAGGCCACTCCGAGTACGACCAATCGAACGACCAAGTCGTGATCTCATGAATTAGCGACACATTCTCTACAACGCTTATTCCATTAATTAGTATAATTTACCATTGTTCTTACTTAGTTAATTACACAATATTTCGATTTCATACCCCGTTTTGAAGTTGTGAGCGATTGAAAAACTGCGACACTTAGTCTTGCATGATGTCGGAAAAATTCCCAACAGTCGATTGTAGTTACATCGATGGTTTAACATTTTTTAAATTTTTTCTGACATGGAAAATTGAGAAGTCGTAATTATTAAATTTCCGTAACTTGTCTGAACAATCTAATTGATCTCGTCGTAGGAATTTTCCCTCCAATAAGCATACTTCATAACGACTTCATACATATAACGATTGGTGAAGCATAACCAAGTGGATTATTGTATAGTTATAAGGTTGAGGGGCTTTTCTTCCCACAGTTACCATACATTACAAATACATTTGAAACTGAATCTCAATGACGAAGCCTGTTCTTTCCTGCAATCGATAAATAATTATCCTACAATGGCAATACGTGAAGATTTTCGAATAAAGCAATTATTATGGTCATCTTACCGTTCTTCAAGCTGAAGGTTATTATCTGTAAAGGATGCGGTTCTTACAACAAACGGAAGAATTCGTCCTCCGTGTTTTTCGGTTTATCTAGTGATCGCCATGGCGAAGGTCTCAGCCAGTTTTTATCGTACGACACATTGTGCGCATTATCTCGGGAAGACAGCAGAGACTTCCTTATTCTGAACGTAGCGTAGGTAGTATAGTAGCACATGCCGGACGTTCATACTTCTAGCAAGAATCATCTTTTTGGTTTATTATCAATAATAAACCATTGTAATCGCCCAAGAAAAAAAATTTTATAACCCCCCCTCAAAATTTGATGTTTTACGTTTCAAGGCATGTAGAATCCGAATATCCAATAAAAAACGCTGCAAATGATTGTACAGTGGTCTATTATTATTTCGCTTCAATATTGATTTAAGAAGACTATCCATTTGTCATTTTAAATATTCCGAACATTTGTGAACGTTCCCACCGAAAAACAGATGGTAACTATAGGGGAAAACTCCGTAGCAACTATTGTAATTTTAATCATTTTTATTTTTCTTAATTTCCTAATTAAAAGCTAAATTTTTTGCCTTACCCTACAGCTGGAGAGAGTGTGAGACGACCATTCCAATGAGTATAGAACGATTTTTAGAGCTCCAAGAACTCTCGAGTTATACCCTCATGTCAAATTTCTAAAAATCTTCCAAATTCGGCACAAAAGCTGCGATAACTCGAGAACCATAAATGCTATCGACCCGGCGATGGTCTCATTCGATTCAGCGTCCAAAAATCTATATAATTTGATACCACGTACACATTTTTCTGAAAAACCCTGGAAAATATGAATTTTCTCCCCCTCAAAACCCCCCAAAAATACCCTTAAAATTGAGCTAGCAAGTTGGTTCAAGAACTGTGCCGTCGTAGGACCGAGATTGATTTTTGGTGAAAATTTCAAGAATTTCGCTATTATGGTTTGGCCGGAAAACTGCTAACGGCGTACGGCGTACGGCGGACAGACAGAATTTTTTTTATTGGATATTCGGATTCTACATGCCTTGAACGTAAAACATCAAATTTTGAGGGGGGGTTAGAAATTTTTTTTTCTTGGGCGATTACAATGGTTTATTATTGAATAATAAACCAAAAAAAAGTCTGTCCGTCCGCCGTACGCCGTTAGCAGTTTTCCGGTCAAACTGTAAGAGATAAAAATTTGAAATTTTCACCAAAAATCAATCTCGGTCCTACGACGGCCCAATTCTCGAACCAACTTGCTAGCTCAATTTTAAGGGTATTTTTGGGGGGTTTAAAGGGGGAGAAAATTCATATTTTCCAAGGTTTTTCAGAAAAATGTGTACGTTGTATCAAATTATATAGATTTTTGGACGCTGAATCGAATGAGACCATCGCCGGGTCGATAGCTTTATTGGTTCTCGAGTTATCGCAGCTTTTGTGCTGAATTTGGGGAATTTTTAGAAATTTGACATGAGGGTATGACTCGAGAGTTCTTGGAGCTATAAAAATCGTTCTATGCTCAGTGGAATGGTCGTCAAACACTCTCTCCAGCTTTATCGTTAGGCAATTAGTTTAGCTTTTAATTAGGAAATTAAGAAAAATAAAAATGATTAAAAGTACAATAGTTGCTACGGAGTTTTCCCCGTATAGTAACCATCTATTTTTCGGTGGGAAAGTTCACAAATGTTCGGAATATTTAAAATGACAAATGGATAGTCTTCTTAAATCAATATTGAAACGAAATAATAATAAACCACTGTACAATCATTTGCAGCGTTTTTCTTGGGCAATTACAATGAACTGTTATCCTTGTATATAAACGCAATGAATGTGTCTCTCTTTGTTGCTCAATCAAGGTTAAGATATGATTACATGATGATGAAATTTCAACTGATAGCGCAAGTTATTGGCAACTTCGATTTTTCGTTACTCTCGTTGCTCCTTCAGCGTGAACTTGGCCTCCCTTCGAACGGTTGCTGAGGAAGGGGAAATTCAAGGACGACTTTTTGTTGCGTATCCAGACCGGACCGGCTGGAACGAAGTAGGTATAGTTGAACCAACGAGTCCTATTATTGATTTTTGCACGATTAGCCGTTCATGCACCTCGGCAGATTTATCGACCGAGAACTGACACACCTAATTCTAATTTTCACGAAACTTTTGGATGATTTCATTGCCTTTAAATTATGCGCACGCCGGTGAATCTAGATTACGTATTCTCACACAGCCGGCCGGTGACAAAAAAACAAGGGAAAAGAAAAGTAGTCTCAAGTTTTGGTGAACGGTGGTTTCAACTTTTTGTCTGCTCTGTATAGCTTTGGTTTTAGTTAACTGTACAGTTTATTCTTGTCATTACTGGCGATAGACTGAAAATTTATCAAGAAATTGAGCTTAAATTCCTATTTTATTATTTAATATATATTTTTTTTTATTTATTATTTTATTATATATAGTATTTTTTATTTTTATTTATTATTTTATTATATATATTATATAAGCTCTGGCTGGTTCAAGGCTCAACCCCCGTTGGGGGGCTCCTTCGCGGGTCCCTGACGCGCCTAGGGGTTGTGCCTGAGCTATGAACTCGATTACGTAGTAAATGAAAGCATTTAAATTTAATAGTATTAATGCATTTCGATATTTTCTTGTGGAAGAATAAATTAAATCGTATTCCAAATTCAATTCTAAATATTGAAGACACGTTGATACGGGACATTCAGGGTACCCCGTTTTCCCAACTTTTGGGGATTGGCCAACCGTGAGAGAACTAATAAATCAAAGAACACCTCTTCACGCTCAATAAAAGCTTTTCAAATTCTGTGGAATTCGTCTTAATCTTGAGACGCTATTTTGTTGCAGTGGGGATTTGCATCAATTTTTGGTTTATTATTCAATAACGAACTTTTGTAATCGCCCAAGAAAAAACTAACTCCCGTCGAAATTTGATAATTAACGTTTCAGGGCGTGTAAAATCCGAATATCCAATAAAAAATTCCGTCCGTTCGCCGTCAACGCTTTTTTGAAGAAACTATAAAAGCTAAATTGTTGTCATTTCCACCAAAAAATCGTGGTCTGATAATAGCTCGATTCTTTAACCAAATAGCTACCTCAATTTTAAGATTATTTCCGGGGGTTTTGAGGGAGAGAAAAAGCAAATTTTCTTACAGTTTTCTATAGATTTTTGGACGCTGAATCGAATGAGACCATCGCGGCGTCGATAGCATTGATGATTCTCGAGTTATCGCAGGTTTCGTCTAGACTTTTCGAGATTTACAGAAATATGGCTTGTAGTATAACTCGAGAGGTCTTGGAGCTAAAAAAATCGTTCTATACTAGTCGGAATGCTCTTCAAAAAACCGTTTGACAAAAAAAAAATCATCAAAATGTTAGTTAATAATTACTAACAGTTACCAATCTGTTTTTTGGTGTGAGGGTTCACAAATGTTCGGTATAGTTATTATCAGAAATGGATGTTCTTCTTACATCATTTTAATGCAAACCACCTGTACAATCATTTGCAGCGTTTCGTTTCTGGTAATTGCTCAATTGATTGGACAACGTATAAATATTCATGGCTCCACAATTTCGATATTTTCATGTACGTACGGGAAAACGGAAATCTCGAATTAGGTCGTCTGATGCATAAAACAAATTTCGGGATATAAATTCGATTTTCGAATATTTCTTAACGATCCATACGGCATCATTTCTGCGAGGACTCGCTAATGACAGAACTGCAGGCCAAGAGAATTGTAGATTGTTCATAGTACGGTTCAGCCAGAGTTCAGTACCTCCTAATGACAATGCTGCTACTAATCGTCTTCCACGAGCTTCATAGTGAGCAGCTTCGGATTACGTAAATGAAAACTAAAGCAAAATCGTCGGTAAGAGAAGCAAAGTAACCTTGAACGGACAGCCTTCGCTTATTAAAACCAATTGTTGCGTAAGATTTTCCACTTTTTGCTCGGCGATTCGCGCAACCAGGGAAGAAGCTGTATTGGAGACCAGCCTCCTGTTCAACCAGAAAGAAGTAGGGACCATCGGATTGTCACGCCTCCTAGCAAATCTTGGCAATCTACCAAACTCGGCGGGCAAGGTTACTAAGCCGCCAACCCAAAAAGGTCGGTAGCTATTTAACCGTAACTGAAACATTACACGATTACTCCGAATGGAAACCACTTTTGTGTTCAAACACAGTCACAAGATTGATCGTTATGATGAGGTCAGATAATGAACTGCAATCCGACTGTCCTCACATGAAGAGGATTTTTTTTTACGGCTGGCCGTAACTACCAATGGTGCTACAAAGCCCTGATGATGCCCGAAGGGGCGAAAGTGCTCTGCGGGCAATAAAGAAAATCGAGAACGAGTCGCCCAGTTTTTCTCCCCCGCAAACTTCAAAACCAAGATGAAGCGGATGTTTTTTATTGGTAGGCTTGCAAGAGGAAAAATCGTTCATTGACTAACACAGCTCGCTCCTCGCTGCACGTTAGCGAAAAATAGGATAGAATTTAGATTTGAGGCGTAGGGTAGGTGTGGCAAAGGTTGGCATGGGGCGAAGGTTCTCACCAACGTTTGAAAATGACCGGGAAAAGTTTTGGGAGGGATCAGGTGTTTGTTTACTTCACGTCAGTCACCTTGTGAACCCTCATGGTGTCCAGTACATCTTGAGCCGAAAAAATGCGGTAAGTGTGTTTTTGTCATTTTTGATTTAGTTTTTAGAGATTTTTGAGGATTTTTCGCCATCACCCAAACGTTCTAACTGGTTTGGGCTAATTTTTGCATGTTAATGTAGTAAATAAGCTTTCAAATTCTCTAATTGAGTCCTTGATTCTCTGAAGTGTAATGGCGAGAGATTTCTGGGATCAAATCTCATCGTGATGGGGTAAAGGTTTGCATCGCAGGTGGGGTAAAAGTTGGCGATGCAAACCAACTTTTCCCCCTCCTGCGATGCAAACCACAGGACGATTTCAAAACACCATAACTTTTGGCAGTCATACCTATAGTTATTACCTATTTTGTTTATTTTATTATTTATTTACTTGATTTATGTGGTTTATTGAGATTAAATCTGCCAACGTTATTGTTCTTACAATGTGATGCTATTATTTTGTGATTAGCCTAGTCCGGTAAAAAAATGTTACTCAATTTTGATGTGAAATAAAATATTTTGTTACTTATGAGAGTGATTTTCTGTGCCAACCCAGCTCTGAACCTAAGAGTGGGGTATAGGTTTGCACGAATTTGCGCTGCAAACCTTTGCCCCACTGATGGGGGCAAAGGTTCGCAAACAGGTGGAGTGCTAAAAAGGGAAATTTGACCATAACTCATTCTAAGAAAATTTTTTTCTTTTTACTTGAGGTGGGGGAGGTACCCAACTACAACACAAGCCACTTTTGGTGAAACCAAATCGAAACAGAGGTCTTTGAAAAATTGAAAACTAGAAACTGCCAACCTTTGCCACCACCAACCTTTTTATTTTCGTTCCTAATGGCTGAATTCTGCTATTTGGTGTCAGCTGAAGACGGAATGACCAATTTTTCATGAAAATTGTGAGTTTCCGAGGAGAAAATCGCTAATAAAAACCGATGATTTTGAACGAAAAATGAATAGTTATTGCGTCATAACTAGTCCGTTGAACGTGAATATCGATACTAGCGCTTGTATCTTCAGAGAATAAACTAACATTGGGAGCAATGATTTGAGGTTGCTGTGAGATTACCAAACCCTCCCCAGCAATTGATTTGCTTTACGAGGCATTTTGAGCGGGACTAACTCAACAATTAAAAAAACCTAACAAGTAGCAGTGAAGTTAGCGTCACTTACTAGATTTAGCATGACGGACCGTCTTGTTGTTGTTGTCTGTCTTTCAGCCGACTGCAGAGCCCTCTAGGGAGTCACTTCAATCGGTTGGAGTTACATCTCCGAGTTTATTCAAACCGCTGATTTTCCTTGGCGATTTTCTCCGCGGAAACTCACAATTTTCATGAAAAATTGGTCATTCCCTCTTCGGCTGACACCAAATAGCAGAATTCAGGTCATTATGAACGAAAATAAAAAATAGGCATCTTCCCCATTGAGCGAGGAGAAGTAGTGTTATGAATTGCTCTAAACCAAATAGTAGGCGCATCGCTTGGCGGGTAAAGCGCGTCCAATGTTGCTCCCACAAGTTGTGAGCAACAGTCTGGGCAGGTCCGCCGAAACATTTATGTTCCCCCGTTTGTTCATCATCCCAATTATTAGCCTTGGAAAAAATAATCTAGAATTGGGCGCAGCATTCCTGATGAAGGGGTTGAAGTTACTCTAGTTAGCGTGGAGCAGTCGGTTGTCAAATGCGTGTAAAGAATTGGAGGTCGGTCAGACTGGTGCCGAAGTCGCACCTTCTGCAGCAGCCGGAAATCGATCCTGGAGGGCTTGTACCTGCTCTCGCAAGGTTGCAGTTCTCTCTCAGCGAGTTGAAGCCGCTAGACGACACGAAATATCAGCCAGTTTTTATGAAATATAATTAATTTAAATCATCAATTCATTCATATTATAAATATATGTTTATTTATATAATAATGTAATTTTTTTTATAAAAAAAAAAATAATAAAAAAAAACGAGGAAAACCCACGTGCGTTTAATTGTTCGACAGATTTTACTTCCCAAAGATTTTTGAACAACTGGCTGAGTGTTTGCTAGCTCTAATTTTCCAGTTTTTGACCATGGTTGACCATTTGAAATTATCATAGTTGCTCCGGAGTTTTCCCTTGCTAATCTGTTTTTTTTTTTTTTTTTTTTTTTTTGTGGAAACGTTCACCAATGTCCATAATAGTTACTATCACAAATAGATGGTCTTCTTACATCATTATTGAAGGCAAGAATAGTGAGCCAATGAAAAATTATTTTGCAGCGTTTTTTGACGTCTTATGCTTGGAAAAACCTACGAGCTCTTCCTTGATGTTCTGTTCGTCCCTGGGTTGGGCAGCTCTTTTTACAGTAACGATTTCACCGAAGCGAAATGAGATTAGATGATCCAAATGCATCCAGTTAATCTGTAAACAAGGAAGTAAACAACTAGTCGTGAAAATTTCAAATCATATTCAAAAATTACATTTATTCACACGCCAAATGTAATGTAGTATACGTAAAATGAAATTAAAATTGTGATAGCAGCTACTAATCATCGTGATAGGGAGGAGTTGGTTGAATAATGCGAAATAATTATTCAAGGATTGACGCTGAAAGATACGTTCAAGGAGTAACCTACCTATCGAAGGTTTGAGCCGTCAACTATTAAGTAAAAACCGAGAAAAAAATCTTTCGCACGAGATAATTCTCTTTGTGATGGGAATCGGATTAGCAATTTACTTACGTCATCCGACCGCTTATTGGCAATTAGGTTTCTTATAATTTGCCTACTCGCGTTCCATGGTCTGACCACGATAATGAGCAGCCACCTGCTGCTTTAGGATTTTGGATTTTATGATTCTGTACCCAGATTTTTATTCAAAGGTGACTAGTTAGAGTAGAAAAAATCGTTGCAACTGTTTGTACTGTGGTTTATTATTCCTTCGCTTCAATCGTCATTTAGGAATACCATCCATGCACTTATTATAGTAACTAAACAAGCTCTTATAAGTTTATCTCTAACAAGATATAAGTAACAATAAGTGTAAACTATTCGCCTAAAATCGTTGTTTAAATTTTTTTAGTTACTTAATTTAAAGTCAATTTATTCACATAACGCTACTGCTGAAGAGCAGTTTTTGAAGTACATGGCGAGTATAGAAAGATTCTTACAGCTCCAATGTGTTTCGAATTATACCATCATGGCGAGATTTTCTAAATCTCGAAAACTGCACACAAAAGCTGCTAGAACTAGAATAACTTCGTTATGTTTTCATTGTATTCAGCGACAAAGTAAATAATAATAATAATAATTTAATAATAATAATTAAATAATAATAATAATACAACGATAATTTTGCGATAATTTTTATTAAATATACAAATGTTTCAAAAAAAATTGGAAAATACGATTTTCCGCTACCCTCAAAACCCTCCATACAAACCTTTAAAATCGACGTAGCGATTTGACAAAATATTGGGCGGGCCATTGTCAGGCCAAGAATGATTTTCGGTGAACATTTCAAGTATGTATAGTATTATATATAAGTATGTAGTACAGTTTCTCCTGAAAGGTACAATGTATGTGCTAGTGAAATCGTGAGAAAAATTTCATAACGTGTAGGTACGATTTGTGACCCCGTAGACAAATAATCTAGGGCCATCAACTCGCCATTTAACGAACATTTTAATACCTCAAACATAGAAAAATATTGACTTTTATAGCCTGTAAAAATCAAAACCGAAAAAAACTTTGAACGGTTATGTCTCGGAAGTACTGCGTGTTACCCAAAATCCGGAAACGGCCAAATTTGCACTGCCAATGTGAAAACGTTTCCTGAAAATTTCATTGAATTTCGTTCATTTTTTACAGAGATAGAAAGATTTATGTCATTTTTCGACCAGACACTTGTCCCTTCCATGTTTACGTAGTGAATGGGAGTATTGTGATCGTCTAAATGGCGAATTCGGAAAGGAAATGAATTTGGAAGAAATTATCACGGTCTGATAATCAGAAACACTTTCTGAACAGGTGTCTGCGGGTCCGTCTGTCTGTGTGTCTGCGGTGAAAAAAAGACATAAATTGTCATCACTCCGTGAAAATTGCATGAAACTCAATGAAATTTTCAGAGAATGTTCTCCAATTGCCAGATTTTGGATAACACACAATACTTCCGAGATAATTGAAAGGTTGAGGTCCTAAAATGTTCATTGTGGCGAGCAGATGGCCCTAGATTTTCGTCTATTGGTTCACACACCTTATCTCCGCGTTATAAGCGTTTTTACCACGATTTCACAAGCGCGTGTTTTGTATTTTGATTTTTAGAGGCTGCAGAAATCAATGTATTCGAACGATCAAGGTCTTGAAATATTCGGGAGGGCGATTGAATGAAGGCTTATTTATACCGCGTGGGTCACGCCGTATTTCCGCGTTATACGCATAAATAGGTATTGATCTTCTCGTTCCCACAGATGTCCTTCTCGTTAGAAGTCTAATTGCAAAAACGTCCATTCACGCAAACACCGCGTTAAAAACCAATAAAACCCACTTTTGGTTTATTATAATAAACCATTGTAATCGCCCAAGAAAAAAAATGTTATAACCCCCCCCTCAAAATTTGATGTTTTACGTTTCAAGGCATGTAGAATCCGAATATCCAATTAAAAAAAATTCTGTCCGTCCGCCGTACGCCGTCCGCAGTTTTCCGGCCAAACTATAATAGCGAAATTCTTGAAATTTTCACCAAAAATCAATCTCGGTCCTACGACGGCCCAATTCTTGAACCGACTGGCTAGCTCAATTTTAAGGGTATTTTTGGGGGTTTTGAGGGGGAGAAAATTCATATTTTCCAAGGTTTTTCAGAAAAATGTGTACGTGGTATCAATTTATATAGATTTTTGGACGCTGAGTCGAATGAGACCATCGCGGGGTCGATAGCTCCATTGGTTCTCGAGTTATCGCAGCTTTTGTGCCGAATTTGGGAGATTTTATAAAATTTGACATCGTGAGTCATTTGGCTCGTGAGTTCTTAGAGCTATAAAAATCGTTCGATACTCATTGGAATGGTCGTCAAACACTCTCTCCCGCTGTACCGTTAGGCAAAAAATTTAGTTTTAAATTAGGAAATTAAGAAAAATAAAATTGAATAAAATTACAAAAGTTGTTACGGCGTTTTCCCCTATAGTTACCATCTGTTTTTCGGTTTGTTCGGAAGTGTTGGAAATAATTACTATCACAAATGGATAGTCTTTCTAATTCAATATTGAAGCGAAGGAATAATAAACCACTGTTTATACTCGGAGAAGTAGAGTGACGCAAAATCGAGGTAGATTTAAATCTGCACCAGGGTTCAAATGAGCTATCGAGTAAAATTTCAGCATTATGTTTCGGCATTCATGTAAATTATCCCGAGTAAATTGACCGTGACAGAGTAACAACACGCAGACTGACATCCTTTCGATCGTTTGGGTCAGTAGATAACCAACAACAGCATCAATTATTCATCGGCATAAAGCGTCCTGAAAGGCGGGTGATTAATGATTTAGGTGCTTGCAACTTTATTTATACCTGTTCTTGGTTGATCTCCAACTTGAATATTAGTTTCAATTCTCGATTCGGGCAGACCCATTTCATTTTGATACCAGAAGAAGCTACTCTTCATTGCAAAATATTCATTTTAGCTTAGTTTCGCTATACAGGAACCTGCTGTAAACTGGATGTGTAAATGCCACTTTCCTTCCCATTTTGTAACCTCCAAGTTTGTTAAAAAGACCAAAATATTCTTGTGGGGTATAGAAGACGCCTAGTTTCCACTATACATCCGCCGCTGCGCCTGCGACAAGTAATTCCGGGAGAACGCATTGTTCCGGGATTCTGAAGGTATTAGGCTGTTCAGACCATGAACCAGCCGATGTCCCTTTCACTCGAACTCGACCTCCGCATGGGCGCGGGCGGATTTCAAGGCCATCGGACCAGAGGCTTCATACTCGATCTTGAATGGCCCTGTTCCCTTCCGTTCGCTACTTCTGGAACACCTGATTGGTGGAATAAGCTTGAAATTTGCTCAGGGGGGCGACTGGCCCGTTATTCTATCTCCGATAAGACAAATAAACCGACCAGCGGGCTACGTTAGAAAATAATGAGGTCAATATGATTTTTCAAAAGTAGGTAGGTGTGTACTGCACAAGCAGCACATTTACGGCTGAGTCGGTTGACAGTAGGGCAGTAATATGCAATTAATAAAACATTTCGGTCGCTAGACCATTGGTAGTGTGAAATACTTCGTGAAAAAAGAAGAAATCCTAGGAAATTTTAACTCCACAACACGCAATTTAGAGGAATGACTACAGGCAAACATTTATGATCTGAAATCAGGTATATCTGACTTTATGCTCAAAATCATAAATTGGCTATGTAATAAACCAAAAATAGGATGATGCCAGAAACTCTTTTAACGTTCCCTGTTGTAATCGGCCAAGAGAAATTTTTTTTTAACCTCCTCAAAATTTGATGTTTTACGTTTCAAGGCATGTAGAATCCGAATATACAATAGAAAAAATTCAGCCCGTCCGCCGTACGCCGTCAACACATTTCCGACAAAACTATAGCAGCTAAAATTTTGAAGTTTTTCTTGTAATTTTGGGCCTGACAGCGGGTCAATTCTTTAACCAAATCGCTACCACAATTTTAAGGGTATTTTTTAGGGTTTTGAGAGAGAGAAAATTCGAAATTTTTCAACGCTTTTCAAACAAACGTGCATTATTAGTAGTTGCTATAATTTGGTATGTAGGTGGTTGGTATTGCACATTTTCCCAACGTAATGTACCCATCCATTTTTATACCGTTTTGGCGTTATTCAACAATATTAGCAGACTATACACGAAAACATGAAATTTTTGAACTTTAAACGTTCTTCTCATCGATTTAGTGCATATGAAACAATGAATGGAGTATATATTATTGATACACACATCATCAACTACTATTATGCCGAATTTCAGCAAAATTGAAATCAAAAAATTTTTTCACGAAAAATTCAAGGGATTCCCTGCGATTTTTTTGAACCGATCAGTTAACGAATTTTTACTCGTCTTCCAACTAAGATAAAAATCTGAAATTTTCAGGAACGTTGTATCTAACCAAGATGTATTTTTGTTATTTTTTTAAATTTTTGGAAAAATCTGTAAGTGGTCTAAAAAAATCAGTTTTTGATAGCTCGAAAATTGCCATTTAACCGTGTTTTTCGGGGTCAAAATTTATGTGAACCAATCGTTTTATTATGCAGGAGTCTTCATTTGAACGCCTTACACATGTACATAGCAAAAAAACTGGTGAAAAAAATTTAAACAGAGCCAGAGAAATCATTTTCCGTAAATCGAGTTTTTCACCGGCCGAAATTTCGAGCATCGGATAGGGTGAAAAATTAAATTTTCGTTTTTAAGCGTTTTTGAAAGTTATTCTCATTGTAAATTGAACGCTGAATCCGAATTTGACGTCAAAACAACGGAAATTTGACGACCACTATCTGTTTTTTTTCTCCATTTTTAGTGATACACGACTTTTATGTATTTTAACCCTGAAAATCTGGTGCAAATCCTAACACAGTACTGTTCAATATTACTTTATACCTCATTCATGTTAGAAATTTAACGCTGAATCCGAATAAGACGAAAAAAGTATGGAAATCGGACGACACTGTTTTTTTTTCTCGTTTTAGTATTACACCGTTGTTATGCCTTTAAACTTTGAAAATCCGTTGCAAATACTTACAGTATTGTTCAAATTTGATTAAATAATGATTCCTACAGCATCATCCTCACTTTTGCTTCTAATTGGGAAAATGTTTCATTTTTTTTCCATTTCATTTTTTTCTCTTCATTTTTCATCTACCGATTTGGGCTTCGTTACTGATCAAACGATAGAGTTCTGGCATTCAAGGTTTTTGATGGGCTTACATTTTTAAATAGAGATGAAAACCTTAAGAAGCGCTATTTCGACGTGACCGTCAAAAACTATGCACTTAACGAGCCGATTCAAATCATAGTACGTTTAACTACAATCATTTCCATGATATGCCGCCAAACGATCAAGATTGACTGACCTACAATAGCAGAGCTCAATTCGGGTCGTAGTGCAGTACATAATAGAGTTCCTGCTTGAGCGATAGTTTGATGGTTACTATGGTACTGAATTACAAGTCCGTTGAATATTATTATAGTAACTGATTTTAATATTATGCTACTTAATTGGTGATTTGTTTGACATGATGGGTCTCGATAGAAGAACTAATTTCTCGCTTCAAAGTTAGTTCCGTAAAAAAACGCTGCAAATGATTGTACAGTGGTTTATTATTATTTCGCTTCAATATTGATTTAAGAAGACTATCCATTTGTCATTTTAAATATTCCGAACATTTGTGAACGTTCCCACCGAAAAACAGATGGTAACTATAGGGGAAAACTCCGTAGTAACAATTGTAATTTTAATCATTTTTATTTTTCTTAATTTCCTAATCAAAAACTAAACCTATTGCCTAACGATACAGCTGGAGAGAGTGTTTGACGACCATTCCAATGAGTATAGAACGATTTTTATAGCTCCAAGAACTCTCGAGTTATACCCTCATGTCAAATTTCTGAAAATCTCCCAAATTTGGCACAAAAGCTGCGATAACTCGAGAACCAATAAAGCTATCGACCCGGCGATGGTCTCATTCGATTCAGCGTCCAAAAATCTATATAATTTGATACCACGTACACATTTTTCTGAAAAACCTTGGAAAATATGAATTTTCTCCCCCTCAAAACCCCCCAAAAATACCCTTAAAATTGAGCTAGCAAGTTGGTTCAAGAATTGGGCCGTCGTAGGACCGAGATTGATTTTTGGTGAAAATTTCAAATTTTTAGCTCTTACAGTTTGGCCGGAAAACTGCTAACGGCGTACGGCGTACGGCGGACAGACAGAATTTTTTTTATTGGATATTGGGATTCTACATGCCTTGAAACGTAAAACATCAAATTTTGAGGGGGTTATAAAAAATTTTTCTTGGGCGATTACAATGGTTTATTATTATAATAAACCAAAAATTCTTATTAGAAATTACCATACTCTGCTCATACGAACTTATTATTCGACCCGATTTAACCGCTTCATTCCGATGGAAATAATCACACGAGACAATAGTGTACACCTAATTTATCGGTAATTTATCATAGCTGTTGAACGCCGCTTTAAGGGTGTGTACCAATATATGATTATTACTTGCGCTCGATTTCCGCTAGCGACTAATAACACGGCCGACAAGTTCGCCGTCGTTAATTCGTCATGCTAAGCTCGCAGACTGTCCTGTACCAAGACCTTGGACTTGGAGGCGTGCTCCACGTGGTTTTGCCCTGGCAAGGCAAGCGGCTTCTCGTTGTGCTCTCGGGGTCGAAAACACCGGCTCACAGTATCTTTAGTTAGCCAGGCTTACAAAAGAATCTCGCATAGAACGTTTCTGGGGTCTGCTAAACTTTTACATCGTCTGCTGATCAGCTCATGCAAGTTGTAATTTACGCGTAAAAAACGCTGCAAATGATTGTACAGTGGTTTATTATTATTTCGCTTCAATATTGATTTAAGAAGACTATCCATTTGTCATTTTAAATATTCCGAACATTTGTGAACGTTCCCACCGAAAAATAGATGGTAACTATAGGGGAAAACTCCGTAGCAACTATTGTAATTTTAATCATTTTTATTTTTCTTAATTTCCTAATTAAAAGCTAAACCTATTGCCTAACGATACAGCTGGAGAGAGTGTTTGACGACCATTTCAATGAGTATAGAACGATTTTTATAGCTCCAAGAACTCTCGAGTTATACCCTCATGTCAAATTTCTGAAAATCTCCCAAATTTGGCACAAAAGCTGCGATAACTCGAGAACCAATAAAGCTATCGACCCGGCGATGGTCTCATCCGATTCAGCGTCCAAAAATCTACATAATTTGATACCACGTACACATTTTTCTGAAAAACCCTGGAAAATATGAATTTTCTCCCCCTCAAAACCCCCCAAAAATACCCTTAAAATTGAGCTAGCAATTTGGTTCTAGAATTGGGCCGTCGTAGGACCAAGATTGATTTTTGGTGAAGATTTCAAGTTTTTAGCTTTTTAGCTGTTTGGCCGGAAAACTGCTAACAGCGTACGGCGTACGGCGGACGGACAGAATTTTTTTTATTGGATATTCGGATTCTACATGCCATGAAACGTAAAACATCAAATTTTGAGGGGGGGTTATAAATTTTTTTTTCTTGGGCGATTACAATGGTTTATTATTGAATAATAAACCAAAATTACCTCCACTGGTGGCTACACTTTATTTGATTGGGCAACCTGTTTGTCTGGATCACTACGATGCACGAAGGGGTGAAAGCGCTCGACCGGAATAAAATTAACAATTAGTTGCTGGTATTTCCCTGTCAAGTACGATAGTAATCTGTGGTCAGAATTAACTAGAATGAAAATTCTGCGATTATTTTCAAGAGTTCGAGATCGAGAATAACTGCGTTTGTGAAGATAGAAGCCGCTCTTGGCCAGTTTTGGGCGCAAACCCATTACCATTATCTCGCTCGTTATGCTCTTCTGTTCCTTGAAGCTTTCATAACGCGGCAGGGAACTGTTAGGAAAATCTGACGAGCCTCTCAATTCACTATCAAAACATATAAGGTACCCACGGTTGCTACCCGAAACTATTATTCTTCCATGTTAACGTAGTAAAATGGAAGTTTAAGTGAAGAAAATTTCAGAAGAAAAATTTGAAATTTGAAAAAATTTCACAGCCTCGCGCTCAAAAATAATTTGAACTCTGCGCGACGGGTTTCTCCCATCCTAAATTAAGAAACTCGTCATAACTAGTCTGATAGTTTTAATTTTTTTTTTTCAGTAAGAGTGTATTTTTTCAATTTTTCGTTATTTCATTTTCAACTATTCCTACTTAATTTTTTTTTTCTTTTTTGTTGCCTGACGAATGTTTATAGAAGTTTTAAAGTTAATTTCTGTATGTGAAGGAAGAGAGGACCATAAGGTCCTATTTATGTACAGATTGTATAATAAAATTTATCGTCAATCAATCGTCAATCTCGTTACCGCAAAAATATTGGAGAGTTTTGGTACATTTTGCGTTTCTTGAAAACTCGTACGTTTCTTATGGTCGCCGCCTAGCGGAAGGCTGATTTTGATGACGATTACGTATATATGATTTTACTAAGTAACTAAAACTCCTACGATTAAATGAAACTAAAAAAAAATTGAAAAAAAAAAACATAAATTGCACTAAAACTCACAATTGACATAATTCAAAACTGCATTACATCAACTGACAAAAATATAGAAGTTCCACATACGTATCTTTACGCTTGAATTTATAATTTCAATAAAATAGGACTCCATATCTCGCTCAGCTCAAGTGCAAATTCAAGCAAAATTAATACTGGTTGTTATAGTTTTTTGCGAATATTTATTTGATTTAAGAAAAATCCTGTGAAAATTGAACAATTTTTCTTTCCAGGAAACCAGATAGCTAATAAAAAAATTACGACAACTGCGAACGCATCGTGTGTGCATTTTAAGAACACGCTGAGAACTAACTTCTACAGTTTTTTGTCCGCTGTGATCATCCCAGTCGAACAGAACGCAACATTCAACATCATGGGGGAAGTTCGCAAAATTGTTCTCGCGGACTGTTGGCTTTCTGCGAGTGAGAGCCAGAATAATTAAGAGCCATTTACCGGTCATAGAAACCATTCCAGACCTAGAGCTACCGCAAGTGTATTGATTTTCACTGCCTGTTTATATGAAAAAATGAAATGAAATAGCAAAAACACAACCTGATATCACGAAAGCTACGAGCGTTATTTGAGATCCAATGACTTCCGATTTTGACCAATGAAAGCTAACTGAAAGTATCATCAAATTTAATCGGTTGTTGTATTCAGCAGGGTTCCCAACCAACCATCGTTTGAATTCCATCGATTTTCAGGATCCATGAGGGTTTTTTATGGGATCGTAAATATGTCGAGTCATGAGGTATTTTTTCAGTTGGCCTTTTTGCCGCAGCTCAGTGGCTAACGGCTACGTTAGTTTGTTTCCTATATACCGTCCGTTTTCGAGTCATTAGGTTGAAAATGTAATCAAATATATTTTATCAATAATGAACGTCTGAAAAAAACGCTGCAAATGATTGTACAGTGGTTTATTATTATTTCGCTTCAATATTGATTTAAGAAGACTATCCATTTGTCATTTTAAATATTCCGAACATTTGTGAACGTTCCCACCGAAAAACAGATGGTAACTATAGGGGAAAACTCCGTAGCAGCTATTGTAATTTTGATCATTTTTATTTTTCTTAATTTCCTAATTAAAAGCTAATCCTATTGCCTAACTATACAGCTGGAGAGAGTGTTTGACGACCATTCCAATGAGTATAGAACAATTTTTGTAGCTCCAAGAACTCTCGAGTTATACCCTCATGCCTCATGCCAAATTTCTAAAAATCTCCCAAATTCGGCACAAAAGCTGCGATAACTCGAGAACCAATAAAGCTACCGACCCGGCGATGGTCTCATTCGATTCAGCGTCCAAAAATCTATAGAATTTGATACCACGTACACATTTTTCTGAAAAACCTTGGAAAATATGAATTTTCTCCCCCTCACAACCCCCCAAAAATACCCTTAAAATTGAGCTAGCAAGTTGGTTCAAGAATTGGGCCGTCGTAGGACCGAGATTGATTTTTGGCGAGAATTTCAAGAATTTAGCTATTTTAGATTGGCCAGAAAAGTGTTAACGGCGTACGGCGGACAGACAGAATTTTTTTATTGGATATTTGGATCCTGCATGCCTTGAAACGTAAAACATCAAATTTTGAGGGGGGTTATAACATTTTTTTTTTGTTGGGCGATTTCAATGGTTTATTGATAATAAACCAAAATGAAAGTGAAAGAGCGAAAGAAAATAAAGTGAGGACAATAATCCCACACAACTTACAGTCAGTGTCCAGTTGACTAATTATTGGTTAGCGTCCAGTTGCCCAAAGGTTAGCATTTTTTAGACTTCGATGGTAACAATCGTTAGTAAGGAAGTGTGAGTATGAGTCGTACAACAACGAACAGGTCGAAGAAGGAGCGAAAGAATCTGAAGAGGGGGAGGAAGGCGCTGGGGGTTCCCGGATGACCGAAGGGGGTACCAGTTCAGCGATGTGGTGGGGAGGGGCTCTCGTCCAAGACTATACCAAGCCGGGGTGACAAGCCCCTCATTCAGTTCTGTTTCGGTTTACTTGTGTTACTTAGTGATTACGCTAGCAGCCTCATCAGTAAGTACGAACGCGATCGAATTTTATATTTTAAAATTTCCACCTTGGCGAAAATAATACAGTTAATTTGGTTGGATCGTTTAAAAACTAACTTGAAATAAATATCGTCAGTGTCCGTTCGTTGGAGATTGTACGATCAGACTAGTAGGCCTCGAACAGATTTAGAAAATCGTTAGCACAAATCGGACAAACACACGTCACGAAGAAGAGAAATTTTTCTTATTTCACCTTACTCCACTCGACTGTAATTGTATCTAAATAGGTAGCAGAAATCGTAATAGCGCCGCGTGCGTAAGTAGATTGCTGCACGCACAAGGCGAAATCCATTAGGAGTTAATCTTAATTCAATAAGGTGTGGTAAAATGTTGAATTCGAACCAAAATACGTTGAGGTCCACACGATCTTAGTTTAAGAGTCTTCAATCCGAATGCTTAAGATTTGATAATGGCAAAAGTGAATAGGAACGACGAATTGAAAAAATATTAAAAAATATTGAAAAATATTCAAAGATGTATTCGAAGTATTCAACTTCGAGAAGAAGGAGCTAGACATGCGGGCACATAATTCCATACTTTCGCCGTTATAAATTATAGTATCGTGATAGTCCTAAAACTTGAATTCGGAACGGAGATGGTTTGATAATTTTCCGACATATGGAACAGAAAGTGTGTTAGAATTTTCACACAGTAGTAAAATTTGATTTAATGTCTGTTAGACATAAATTGCCAGCTTAGTTTTTCCAGCTTCTTAGCGTCGTCTTGAAGTTTCATCTTGGCCTTTTGGAGTTGGGATAGTACTCATTACTTTTATGATACGAGCGTTGTAAGTTTTTCTATTCTTGTTTCTTCCGGTTTCCGAAATTCGAAGACTTGAAATCTTTATTGCAAATTTGATGAGGGTTGATTTTGATTAATCAACAATAAACTAATAATATAATAAACTGATAATCAATAAAATTTTGATTTGATCAATAATAAACTATTGTAATTTTCAAATGAAAAAAGTTCTAACTCTCTTAAAACTAGCAGTTTCGAATCATGTGATCCAATTTTATGGAATAAAAAAAAATCGTTGAATCAGAATTCATATTATACAATTATATGGGTGAGTTTCGTATCTATACATAAATAGAACCTCAGAATCAAATAATAATAGCTTTGACGGTTTCAGAGCTGCAGTATGGTGAGCAATTTTCGAAATGTTGCCAAGCAGGATAATACTATTATTATCATCGTTCTCTACTCGTTAGAACGCTTGTTAGACACTCTTTATTTGTCTCGATATATGAATAACCAAACTTCCAATTATCTTATTTTTGAAAAATACAAAATTAAAATTCAGATACTTGTCGAGGAGTTGGCGAATTCTTACGAATTCGTTGTTTGGTCGAAACGTTCACAACTATTTGGCTTGATAACTATTTCAGTCATTGGATATTGTTCTTGAATCATTATACCTACAGACGCTTAGCTCACTAATGGTGGATTTCACCAAAAAATTGAGTAGGAGTTAGTCTGAAAGTTGGCTGTAATGGCAACCCCAACGAGCAATGTTACTAGAGAAAACAAATAAGGTTGTTGCTGTTGTTGGCGTTGACTGTACGGCTAACTCCATCTCAATTTTTTTGGTTGACCACACCATGACAATAAAAGACCCCAATGTAATCAATTGCAGTGATTATTTTTTCTCTTTTATTATGTGCATTTTTTTCTCATTTTATTATGTGCATTTTTCGTAATTTTTTCCTTTTGCATTTTTTTTCTTTCACTTTTCGGTTTTCTGGATTTCAAAAATGGTCCCATCTTTACAGGGATGGTCTAAATCAATCAGATATTAGTGTAAAAGCCCTCAAATTCGGGCTTTTGATTGAATTTGAACTGGCCAAGAAATGGAATCCATTTGACTCAATTAATATCTAAGTGTTCTAACTGAAGGAAGACGCCACGAATCGACTTCTCTCAGTGAATGTGCACGATCGGACTTAAATCGTTTGTCGATAACATGCTGCACTTCCTTCACGTTAGCGTTTTAATTGTTTCTTTTTAGATTTATTTGAGGCCGTAAAAATCACTGTATTTAATCTCTCATGACTTTGAAATGTTTGTATAATGCCTTATCATCATCATCATCATCGTTGTGATCACACACAGTACTTCCGCGTTATCTGTAATTAAAAATCGTATTGCCAAATAGTGTTGAAAATTGCCAATAATATGGTTGATTATTCCATTCGTAAGTGTTGGATTCACTGTAAAGAAACCTTCGAAACTTATCTGATTTTCCTCAATTCAATCATCTTACCGTCGAAGCGTGGGGTTCACAACCTTGTCCCATCCGTTCAGTTCGCTAGTAAATCACGGTTTAATGTATATTCAGAGGTACGTGAGCCGTAACAACAGTGACTGCGATCGCTCTAAAGCTAGCCCAGGATCGATTGTGTGACCTCAAGAAATAATTCTTTCCCAATTATTTTCCCGTCTTCCGGTTCACACTCATGATTTAGATTCTCCCTCAGCCACTCGTCGTCCAGTAATAAAGATTATTCTTCGGAGCAAAAAAATTAAAGCTTCGAAGTTAAGTAATTTGAAAAAAAAACCAATCCAACATTATTCTTATTGAAAAAGAAGAAATAATAAATATTCAACTCTTCAGCTGGTCCTAACATACAATAACACATTTTTAGGACGTCCGATCGTTACGCTTTAGCAATGTCAAACTTTTATCCAAAAGACAGTATATTTGTACGATAAGTCTTGAATTATTGTTGGAAGTAGCTTATAGTAGATGAAGCCTTATTTTTTATCACACACCGTATTTATTAAAATTATTAACCGCATTGTTAGTTTTTTTTTCAAAAATTGTTTTCTCGTGTCAGTTTTTGTTTATCAAATTTTGATTTTGGCTGATTTTTTTTAACAGAGTTGGGAATACAGTCCTCAACCTTATAATGAATATTAGTTTCAACAACTCTTGTGGATCTGCACGTTTAGCAGTATCGAGTTCTTTGTTGAAGTAGCACCCCATCCCACTCTCACTTACAATACTCACTTATAGAGCTAGAAGTTCAATTAAAATATTTTCCACGATTCATTTTTCAATAACTGTAGATAATAATAATTTCTTGGTTTTATAACTGATTATAACTTTCCCCGATCCCAACATAGACGTACTGTGCGCTCTATACACATCAATTTTCAAATTTTTTTTTTAATTTTTTTTAATTTTTTAATTTTAATTTTTTTAATTATATGAATAACTTTATTTGTATTTTTAGATTACATAGATACATTATGGTTGATCGGATAAGAACTTACAATGGTTAATTTGGCACTTGGGTGGGAGTTGGTGCCCTCTCTGACACTCTCCCTTAATATGTGTTATGTGATGATGAAACTTGTGGTAAAGTTAGGATACTTACTGACAATTTTTCTGATGTAGGTTTTCTTCTTTTTTTTCAAATTAATTTAAGTCTTCCTTCTTTATCAGTCATTTTTAGTAGTAAAACGAGGCGTTAGACACGGGAAAACCTGAAATTTGATTTTTCTTGTTGACGATTTAGCGGCAGGGATGTTTGTTTCCGTCCTTATCACCCCCAACCGACCATAGTAATACACATTAATTTCTGCTCAAGCATTTGGTAAGTTGAAGTACCTATATTTTTGGTTAACTACTTTTACCAAAAGTTTGAGTCAATTATAGGTATTGCATTTATTGAAAGCTGCGGGAGAAACATCCAAATTGTACTCGTATATTGCGGTAGTTATCTATCTCATCTGAAAACCGCATGATGTGACAGGTAACAAGTCTGTTTACGTGGTGGACGAGTAAGAACTCCCAACTAGAGCTCAAGGCTTCCCCCTTCAGTAATAAATTCTTTAATGGGGAAGACGCCTATTTTTTTATTTTCGTTCCTAATGGCCTGAATTCTGTTATTTGGTGTCAGCTGAAGACGGAATGACCAATTTTCCATGAAAATTGTGAGTTTCCGCGGAGAAAATCGCTAATGAAAACCGATGATTTTGAACGAAAAATGAATAGTTATTTTGTCATAACTAGTCCGCTGAACGTGAATATCGATACTAGCGCTTGTATCTTCGGAGAATAAACTAACATTGGGAGCAATAATTTGAGGTTGCTGTGAGATTACCCCCCCCCCCCCCCCTCATCAATTTATTTGCTTTACGAGGCATTTCGGGCGGTACTAATTCGACAATTAAAAAAACCTAACAAGTAGCAGTGAAATTAGCGTCACTTACTCGATTTAGCATGACTCCAGTTTTTAAGACCGTCTTGTTGTTACGTCTGTCTTTCAGCCTTCTGCAGAGCGCTCTAGGGGGAGTCACTTCAATCGGTTGGAGTTACATCTCCGGGTTTATTCAAACCGCTGATTTTCCTTAGCGATTTTCTCCGCGGAAACTCACAATTTTCATGAAAAATTGGTCATTCCCTCTTCGGCTGACACCAAATAGTAGAATTCAGGCCATTAGGAACGAAAATAAAAAATAGGCGTCTTCCCCATTGCACTATCTTCGTACAGTTGCTCACGGAGAAGAAATCGGCTTTCCAGTTGGGAAAGTTTCCTTCGCTATACTTATCAACAGATGCCAATTGGGAAACGTTAAATTCGGTGACTCTACGGTAATGCTATAGACAAAGGGTGTTGATTCAACGTCTCATCCATCTTATCGTAGTAGATTGCAATAGTATTATTAGTATTATATATAGTAGGTATTAGTATTGCAGATAGTATTATTTCCAACATCAACGCTGTGTCTTGATTTTGACAAAGAACACAATCTAACCAAGGCGTTCCTAATCCGTCCATTACGTAATCGTCATAGGGATGGATTTCCCGTCTATTAACATAGCCCAGAAACAGGAACCTCGAGCAATCACTAATTTTTTTCTTCGTAGTTGGGGTTGAGGGGGAGAAAACCACGGCGACTCGTTCTCCTGTTTTTTATTGTTGGCCTGCCAAGCACTTTCGCCCACGAGTCGCCGTGGTTTTCTCCCCCTCAACCCCAACAACGAAGAACAAAAAAAGCGACAAATCCACAAAAAAAAAAAAAAAAAAAAAAAAAAAAAAAAAAATCACTAATTTCTACTTCCATGATTACGAAGTGAACGGAAGTATTTTGTTCGTCCAAAAAGGCGACTTCGGAACTGAGTTGAATTCTGAAAAAAAAATCATTATGCACAGAGTCATATTCGGATCAAACGATTCAGTGTCCGTCTGTGTCTCTGTTTATCTGCGGTCAAGGAATGAACAACAGTCGTCTTATTGTCTCCGTGAAAATGGGATGAAATATTCATTATTTTCGTTCGTCTTGCAGAGAATTGAAATTGGTGACGTTTTCATGATAAATTCTCAGGTGATGTGCAAAACCAGATATTTTGGATAACACAAAGTACTTCCGCGGTGTAAGCATTTAAAGTGCTGTTTCTTGCATCTTTTTCTGAAGCTTTCCTAACAGCAAACGAGATTGCATTCTTGATCCTGAGGGAGGTTAGGGAATATTTGTTCATTGACGATTAATAATTAGCCGTGATAAGCGTCCCGTCGTGCGAGAACGGTCACCAGTTCTGCTCGCAGGCTGGGAAGCAAGACCGTAGCTAATCTTAGTCACCTCTTCACTTTCGAAGTCAGTTCGTTTTCATCATCGAACGCATCATTAGCATGTACACGTTTGTGTGAGAGCTTTTCATTAAAACTGGGCTCCAACTCTGTTGCGATCATCGACTCGAGGTCGCGATAAAAATGTATGCAAATAAGGTTATTCCATATTCCGAGATATTACGTCGTTTCGTGAGTAGGAAGACTATTTTTTCGGCAATTAGTAAGTTAGTGTAATGAATCGCGGGAAAAGCTGAGTATTTGTTCGCACATTTTCCACTCACGGAGTGTCTGTTCTGCGTGGATGCCTTCGTGAAACAATAGATTTCAACATCCGTTCGTTTTCGATTCGGAAGGCGGTAAATGCCATTTTAGTTAATAAGACAAACGCTACTACATCGAAATCTCAACCTTTCGTGAGTTCAGGCGTCTTATGGATAACGGTTACACCTCATGCAATCGCGGCCCCTTTCACGGCATTCGATTAGTAGATTACCGCCAGCACGCAAATAAACATTTTCACGATTAATTTGAAGGTCGCTAAATTGAGTAGCAAACGTTCTGTTATTATACTGCACCATTTGACCAAGTGTTGTGAGAGAGGCTGATTTTTTTTTTTTTTTTTGTTTATTATTCAATAATAAACCATTGTAATCGCCCAAGAAAAAAATTTATAACCCCCCTCAAAATTTGATGTTTTACTTTTCAAGGCATGTAGAATCCGAATATGCAATAAAAAACGCTGCAAATGATTGTACAGTGGTTTATTATTCCTTCGCTTCTATATTTATTTAAGAAGACTTATTAGTGATTTTAATTATTCCGAATATTTGTGAACGTTCCCACTTAAAAACAGATGGTAACTATAGGGAAAACTCCGTAGCAACTATTGTAATTTTAATCATTTTTATTTTTCTCAATTTCCTAATTAAAAGCTGAACTTATTTACGATACAGCTGGCTTTTGGTTTGGCAATAAGTTTTGACGAGTGTTTGACGACCATTCCAATGAGTATAGAACGATTTTTATATCTACAAAAACTCTCGCGTTATTCTTTCATGCCAAATTTCTGAAAATCTTCCAAATTCGACGCAAAAGCTGCGATAACTCGAGAACCAATAAAGCTATCGACCCCACGATGATCTCATTCGATTCTGCGTCCAAAAATCTATATAATTAGATAGGTACCAAAAACACATTTTTGGAAAAACCCTGGAAAATATGAATTTTCCCCTTCTCAAAACCCCCAAAAATACCCTTAAAATTTAGCTAGCAATGTGGTTCAAGAATTGGGCCGTCGTAGGACCAAAATTGATTTTTGGTGAGAATTTCGAAAATTAAGCTATTATAGTTTGGCCGGAAAACTGCTATCGACGTACGGCGGACAGACAGAATTTTTTCTATTAGTTATTTGGATTCCACATGCCTTGGAACGTAAAACATCAAATTTTAAGGGGGTTAGACTTTTTTTTCTTGGGCTATTACAATGGTTTAATATTGAATAATAAACCAAAAAAATTCTGTCCGTCCGCCGTTAGCAGTTTTGCGGCCAAACTATAATAGCTACATACTTGAAATTTTCACCAAAAATCAATCTCGGTCCTACGACGGCCCAATTCTTGAACCAACTTGCTATCTCAATTTTAAGGGTATTTTTGGGGGGTTTTGAGGGGAAGAAAATTCATATTTTCCAAGGTTTTTCAGAAAAATGTGTACGTGGTATCAAATTATACAGATTTTTGGACGCTGAATCGAATGAGACCATCGCCGGGTCGATAGCTTTATTGGTTCTCGAGTTATCGCAGCATTTGTGCCGAATTTGGGGGATTTTCAGAAATTTGACATGAGGGTATAACTCGAGAGTTCTTGGAGCTATAAAAATCGTTCTATACTCATTGGAATGGTCGTCAAACACTCTCTCCAGCTGTATCGTTAGGCAATAAGTTTAGCTTTTAATTAGGAAATTAAGAAAAATAAAAATTATTAAAATTACAATAGTTGCTACGGAGTTTTCCCTTATGGTTACCATCTGTTTTTCGGTGGGAACGTTCACAAAACATGTTCGGAATATTTAAAATGACAAATGGATAGTCTTCTTAAATCAATATTGAAGCGAAATAATAATAAACCACTGTACAATCATTTGCAGCGTTTTTAGATGTCACTGCTGATCTGTTCATGGAATACACAAGCCAAAGCCTACTCGTATATGCAGAGGGTGTTGAATAGCTCTTTTATTGATCATTATAAAAAGATCTGCCCTGCCAGCATCGTAGCTCCATATCTGGAATCGAATCAGGGGACCCAGTTCTATAGATTGATAGCTCAGGTTCATCGGGAGGCTTAACTAAGGCTAGGTTGAGCTAACTAGGAATAGTGGAGAGTTTCGACATGACGGAGGACTGCCGATGTTGTCATTTCGGTGTTAGAAACGCATTCTTTATTGAGTGCCTTATTTTATTTTTTTCTGAACTCAAGGCAATCAAGTGATACCGAAAGGTTTACACAATTGTAAGATATTCATTCAAAAGGGACCAACCATTTCGCTCTTATTCATGTAGAGCCTTTTCACCTACTGATCGCTTCCAGGATGGTCGCTTCTGGAACCTGGCATTCTTCATAACTGTATGTTATGTCCATCACTAATAAATCACTGTTTATCTCATTGAGGCAGAAGAAGAAGATACTGTTCTGATTAGATAATACACAGTTTGATTTCCACTGCAGTTCGAGTATTACACACACCTACATTCCCTTAATTAATTACACTTAGCAATAATTAAAACCTACGTACATAAAAGTGTAGTTTTCGAAAAAATTTATTAGGCTGCAGATTTAGAAGAGCGACATGAATTTTAACGTTTTCAGTTTGCCGTCAGCGTAAATAACGCCTACCTAATTTCAAGTAAGAAGATTGTTAGAACGGAGAAACTTTGCTTGGTAGGAGTAGTACATCGACAAAATAGCCTGAACAAAAATAGTACCGAATTACAGCAGTATACCTGTGACCCAACCTTTTTTTGTGCAATTCGTTGCCGACTGTAATTCAGATTCCATTGTGCTCAACTTATGAGCGTATTTTTTCATGATGCCAGTTTGATTTCTTACACCATACTTTTATTCCACAATATATTCATACTTCATATTATAGTAATCATACTGATGCTATTTAGTCAAGTCCGCCTTTATAAACACGAAAGGGAGAAGAAGGAAGCGTAGAATCATGATCAAGGGTTGCTTTTGTCAGGTGCATAATTAGAATCAATGGTGAATTTGCATTGAACTTTTTCTGTATTTCGAAAGTCCATGCCACAGGATACCGGAATTTTGGCTCGAATGCCTTAAATAGCATTTGTAAAAATGAAGAGTTCGAGAGAAGTTGTCAAGTTTGAAAATTCGCACTGAATACTGAGTTCTACCACGTTGCTGAGGTCACTTATTCTCCACCCCTGGGGATATGGCAACGAAGAGTTTGGGTAAAATGAATGAATATCGATTTATTTACAAAATCTGGCAAGATTTGGTCACGATATCTATGGACCATTCTTACACCTAACCAGATCTAATATTAATTACAAAATGAGCAAACATCACTGTATTCCATTAAAATTGATAATTAAGAGAAAATTAAGTAACTAAATAAACTAAATTAATTAAATAAGTGCTCTGCGCTGACTGTGCTAATATTTTAAAATAATACCATCTTTTACTTTTTTCTTGAAAATATCATAGGTTCGAATTTCTTTGACCTCTTTCGGCAGCTTATTGAACTGAGATATACTCCTAAAAACGAATGATTCGTGAAATGCTTTCGTTCGACAAGCAGGAAGCTGAAAATTGATGTCTTAGAACCTTCGTCTTGGGTGGGTGTTTTTAAGGATGTATAACAATTATTGATGATCACATTCGTAATAAAAAAACTTGCAAATTCCCTATTGGTGTAAAGGCGCCTGCAAAGCACTCTCTCCTCTTTTCTTAATTTTACGATTGGTTTTATGATTATTCTACCTGTTTGCTGACCCGGACAAGGAAATACCGAATGTTCAGCACAAATCAATTTTTAATTCGATGGTTTTCCTCTTCAGCTCATGAGAAAGTAGAGTGTTATGCAGTTTTAATGATGTCTGTAGACTTCCCCATGACATAGTCAACTGTCTGGTCGAGAGACTGTCTGGGCCTATTCAGTTGCGAACCTGCTCATCGACAGCCACCTTGAACCTGATTTGCCTAAAGCTGGCTTAGCTATTACATAACCATCACTAGCTCAGATGCTTCGGCTCCTTGAATCGTCCGTAGGCAGTTTAATTCGCTCCAGTTGCCATTCGCCGTGCCAATAGCTCCTTCCAAGATCAATGACCCTTTACGGATTTAATAAAAGCTCTGTTAAATAGGTTGATGTAATTTACAATGAATCATTTTCGCGATGTTCCCAAACTCCAATACTATTCCCTTGAATTCTCATTGTGTGTACAATGTACGTGTACAGTATTGTACATAGTTAACTAAATATTCAATAGGAGTGTTGCAATGTAACGTATTGTTGCAATTTATTATTTTTGCTCCTTTGTGGTTCTCGACTGCACATTGAAGATGTTCGACTACTGTTATTGAATGTTGAATTGTGAAAAACATTTCTAGAGCATATCTAATTTCTGGTTTATTATTCAATGATTAAGTATATTGTAATCGCCCAAGAAAAAATTTTTTGAACGCCCCTCAAAATTTGATGTTTTGCATTTCAAGGCAAGTAGAATCCGAATACCCAATAAAAAAAATTCTGTCCGTCCCCCGTCAACATTTTTCAGAAATTTGGCATGTGGTATAACTTGAGAGTTCTTGGAGCTATAAAAATCGTTTTATACTCGATCGAATGTTCGTCAAATACTCTCTTAAGCTGTACCGTTAGGCAAAAAATTTAGCTTTTAATTTGGAAACTAAGAAAATAAATAAAATTACGATAGTTGCTACGGAGATTTCTCCTATAGTGACCGATCTCTTTTTCGGTGGGAACGTTCACAAATTTCTTCTTTTACAGTTTTTTTTTTTTTTTTTTTTTTTTTTTTTTTTTTTTTTTTTTTTTTTTTTTTTTTTTTTTTTTTTTGCACACCCAAGCCAACGTCCCAGTATTATGTCTAGTTCTGTTTTTTAGAAACACATTAACATGGCTAATAGAAATAGGAAGCGAGGAAGCCGAAAACATCGTAATCAGCGTTTATCTATAGTTTTAGTTTTGGTTTATATGAGTAGAATATTATACAATTTATGTTACAGAAGCTGCCCTGTTTAATTTGTAACTAAATACGAACGTAAACCTACCTGTAAATAATGGGACTGTCAGTCGCCGCTCTAGTCTTCACCACAGGCTCTATTATTAGTATTACAAATTTTACTTCAAACCTTCGGTCGGACAAAATCAATAATAGTTCCAGAATCTAGTAACGACCGTATATCAACATAATTCAGAGAAACTCAAAATAGATGCGGTTTCGTTTCAAACACAAAACGCTGCAAATGATTGTACAGTGGTTTATTATTATTTCGCTTCAATATTGATTTAAAAAGACTATCCATTTGTGATTTTGAATATTCCGAACATTTGTGAACGTTCCCACCGGAAAACAGATGGTAACGATAAGAGAAAACTCCGTAGCAACTATTGTAATTTTAATCATTTTTATTTTTCTTAATTTCCTAATTAAAAGCTAAACTTATTGCCTAACGATACAGCTGGAGAGAGTGTTTGACGACCATTCCAATGAGTATAGAACGATTTTTATAGGGCCAAGAACTCTCGAGTTATACCCTAATGCCAAATTTCTGAAAATCTCCCAAATTCGGCACAAAAGCTGCGATAACTCGAGAACCAATAAAGCTATCGACCTGGCGATGGTCTCATTCGATTCAGCGTCCAAAAATCTATATAAATTGATACCACGTACACATTTTTCTGAAACACCCTGGAAAATATGAATTTTCTCCCCCTCAAAACCCCCCAAAAAAACCCTTAAAATTGAGCTAGCAAGTTGGTTCAAGAACTGTGCCGTCGTAGGACTGAGATTGATTTTTGGTGAAAATTTCAAGAATTTAGCTATTATAGTTTGGCCGGAAAACTGCTAACGGCGTACGGCGTACGGCGTACGGCGTACGGCGGACAGACAGAATTTTTTTTATTGGATATTCGGATTCTACATGCCTTGAAACGTAAAACATCAAATTTTGAGGGGGGGTTAGAAATTTTTTTTTCTTGGGCGATTACAATGGTTTATTATTGAATAATAAACCAAAAGCATCAGCGTTAGATGAAAATATGCCGTGATAATTAATTCGGATTCTGAACTCGCACGTTGAGGTCAATAGAATATGATTCCTCTCAAATATTAGCGAATTCTCGTCCGTGATGCTGGAATATTTCTGGTTGGCCTTGATCCCGAGTGCCCATCCGATTTACCAAGTAATAACGACCTACTGGCCGCTTAGCTAGTGGCTTTAAATTTACAACTCTACCTCGAAATTTGCCCCGACACTATTCGCTTCATTTCGACGCAACAAATTTCGCATAATTATGGCAATCTACGAGCGAATTGAAAGCTCGATCCATCGCTGCTCCAAAGCCAGGTTTTTACGACGCTGCTTTTCACAATAGCAGTCTAGTAGGGAGCGATAAATTGCGATAGGATGACTCCAAAGTTTGCTTACTAGAAGAACAGGACTTCTCTCGAACGCCGAAAGGACGAATCTCTCCAGAGCTATTATGCGTTCCGGGGAGTGGCACGAAGGTTGAGATTTCAAAATTGCCAACGTATAATTCGGGTTAATTCGATGAAGGAAAGTAGCTGTACGAAATTGTATGTTACTTTTTTTCCCCTGGTGACTACAGGTTTCGATAAATATAGTCGACAAACCAGTGTGTTGGCCATTGCCGTAGACTGCCAATGACTAGGCACTTTTGAATAAATTACGCCGATTTATCATGACAGCGCTCATCTATCAATACGCGGGGAACACACAATTCAGTTCCTTAGCAGTAGCAATGCTTTATAACTGACGTCATTATTTTACAGAGTACGATAATGAAATCGGACGGTTTTTTAAATGGGATTTAATGGATTTAAATGGTGATAATTGGGTGAAATGATGACGATGGTTTTGGTCACTCATTTATATGGTAAAATGCTAGTCTCATAAACAGAACGCCCCTTCCTCCTTGACTGACTGACTGTGACTGACCTTTCTCTATGTGACTGACACTTGACAGTGCTGACAATATAAAAAAAATCACTTCTTTTCAATTACCTATAAGATAAAATATAAACTAAAGAAATAATAATAATTTGGATAATAAAATATTATAATTAATATAGTTTATTTCAAATTAAATAACAGATATTGTCTTCTTCTTTGTTTAATTGAGTATAAAAGTGCGAGTTTGAAATGCTCACGTGTCAGCGTGCCAATGGAGCGGCAGAGAGAAGTCCTTAATTAATTGCTCCGGGTGACATTCCGTGGTCTGCACGTTCTCCCTATTTGTACCCACGTGATTTTTATCTGTAGAGCTAAATCAAAGAAAAGTTTGTCAATGCAAGCCTCTATGTTTGGCTCAACTGCGATAGGGAGAGAAATTCGTGCGACTTTGACAGTTATGGCGAACTTAACTGACCAAAAAAGTGCACGGAAAATAGAGATCGTCATTTGTATGTTTTTTTCTTCATCCGACATAATTATTTTCCACTATTTTTTAGCGAGCATTTGAAATTTACACTCTTGCTCTATTTAATGAATAAATTAAATAAAAATTTCTTATCGTACTGGGTTGGTGAGGGGGAGAAGAACTAGGCGACTTGTTCTCCGATTTTTTATTTACTGGCCGAGTACTTTCGCCCCTTCGGGCATCCTCAGGGCGATGTGGAACCATAGGTTACCACAGCCCCCACAGGGCTGTGGTAACCTATGGTTCCACATCGCCCTGAGGATGCCCGAAGGGGCGAAAGTACTCGGCCAGTAAATAAAAAATCGGAGAACAAGTCGCCTAGTTCTTCTCCCCCTCACCAACCCAGTACGATGAGAGATGCGACGACTCAACCAAGAAAAAATTTCTTAGAAACTCGTTGACTTGTTCCGTTTCGAAAACCATCAGGTTGAAGTATTCATAATTATGCAGAATGTTAGTGGGAAGTTAATCGAAAGTTGATAGTTGGGAATTTGGTGTTCAATTTCCGAAAGTTCGGCCAAAATAGGAAGAACGCAGTGTTGTCCGTCAATTTATATTTTGAGCACAGGGTTGTAGAAGTTGAATCAAAACGGACTGATCCCGTTAGTAAGCGCCACTGTGTCTATAAAAACGCTGCAAGTGATTGTACAGTGGTTTATTATTCCTTCGCTTCAATAATGATTTCGGAAGACTATCCATTTGTGATGGTAATTATTTTAAACATTTCTGAACAATCTCACCGAAAAACAGATGGTAACTATAAGGGAAAACTCCGTAGCAACTATTGTAATTTTAATCAATTTTATTTTTCTTAATTTCCTAATTAAAAGTTAAATTTTTTGCCTTACCCTACAGCTGGAGAAAGTGTTTGACGACCATTCCAATGAGTATAGAACGATTTTTATAGCTTGAAAAACTCTCGAGTTATACCCTCATGTCAAATTTTTGAAAATCTCCCAAATTCGACACAAAAGCTGCGATAACTCGAGCACCAATAAAGCTATCGACTCGGCGATGGTCTCATTCGATTCAGCGTCCAAAAATCTATATGACTAGATACCACGTACACATTTTTCTTTAACACCCTGGAAAATACGAATTTTCTCCCCCTCAAAACCCCCAAACATACCCTTAAAATTGAGCTAGCAAGTTGGTTCAAGAATTGGGCCGTCGTAGTACCGAGATTGATTTTTGATGAAAATTTCAAGAATGTAGCTATAATAATTATAGTTTGACCGGAAAACTGCTAACGGCGTACGGCGGACAGACAGAATTTTTTATTTAACCGACTTCAAACAAGGAGGAGGTTACTATGGTCGTCTAGCGGGATTTTTTTTTTTTTTTTTTTTTTTTTTTTTTTTTTTTTTTTTTTTTTTTTTTTTTTTTCGGTATGTGTTGTCCACCGGCGTTCAGCTCCTGTACGTCCGATCGGGTTACTTTTTTTTTTGTTTGAAAGGGTTACTATCCAGGTAGGTCCCATAATTTTTTCAATTGAGTCCGTCTAGTAGTTACGTCTCCAGACGCGGAGAAACGCCGGAAAACGTGATTTTCGCGAAAAAAGGAAGTTTTGACTTTGCAAGCTTATAACTTCTAGAATACTTGCTCGATTGTTTTGTTTCTGGTGTCATTTTGTTCATAATTTATCTGCCTACAAGGGCCCAGCTTCAATTTTTCGTTCGGCATTCTCATATGGCGTGTAGAGAAGAAAGTGTAACAAAAAATGTGATGCCGATTTTCACTTTTTTGAGGTTTTTCGAGCACCGTTCCCAACCACGTCGAGAAAAAAAATATGAACACTATTGCACTTGGAAGCATTTAGCTAGAGCTTTCTAACGATGGTAAAAAATCAAGTTTAGGTGGCATAATAAGGGAGCAATCAATGTTTTAATGGACCTGTGTTTGAGACCTCATAACTTCCAAACCAAAACTGTTTTTCCATCGTTTTTAAACTTAAATTGTTCAAATTTGAGTCTAGTTTACGTGATCTAAATTTGGTATTGATTGGACTAAAAGTAGATACTTTTTAGGCCGTATTTCTAAAAAATTTGTTTCAAAATCACGTTTTTTGGACTATTTATGCTTTTAGAAAAAAAACTACGTTAGTCATAGCATTCTCGTTATAAGATTTGGATTCAGCGTTAAATTTTCAATAAATAACATGGTTTTGAAGGCCAAATAACTCCATTTTAATGCACAAACGTCTGGCGAATTTCTGAAATTTGGTTCGGATTCTCTCATTCAGTGTGAATGCGGATACGCTTCAGGAAATCATCACTCTATTATCGTTAGAGAAATAAAGAACGAGTAAATTGGTGCAATTCAGTAACCAGCAATGGTGTAGACAATTATTTGAGTTTTGTAAGGTGTATCAATGGGATCAAAGTATCCGGTATGTTGACCAAGAGACCCAAATCAGTGGATGGATTATTCCAAACGTTCAAACTCACTCTCAATTAACATAATAACATTGAAAATAGTTAGGTAATCATTAGAACTTCAACGTTCAACGGACTTATGAATCGAGTTTGGACGGTTAGTAGTAAGTGACAAGAACACAATAATGAAAGCTTGGGAAAATTCTGTAAAGAGAGCTGTCCATAATTGTAAGTCACTAAAAAGAGAAAAATAAAAAAAACTTTTTAAAAAAAAAATAAAACCGACTTCAAAAAGTTTGTCTATAAAATACACTCTGAAAAGGAAAAAATAACAAAAATGTCCCAACTTCGCAGCAACTCATTCGCCAACTACACATTTTAAGGACTACTTACTTTACTACTCGTATTGACCTGACCACTTCCTGATTGATTGGATCACCTTCCCTAATAATATAAAAATTACTATTTCTCATTTCCCAAATGATTAAAAGATTTTCCTTTCACCTCTGAATTGCCTCCAGATTGATCATCTTTTGGAGTCGGCGCCTCTCTGGCAAAATGACTACCCGATGGTTACAAATAAAAAAATATGAATTTACGATAAATTAGTAGGTGGCAGGTAATAAGTCTGGGTCTGGACGTAAAGATTCTTAGAGAAATCTGAAATGGTTTTTAGGAAAAGGCGTGAATAGTCACCTTCAAATCGATATTGTTAATAATCAGTTCTCATAATTGCTGATTTGCTCTGTTCAAGAATCGTGAAAACTCATGATATTTATATTCATACTACTGGTAATTCGGAACCTATAGGCTTCTCCAATACAATATAAGAGAGGCGCCGACTCCAAAAGATGATCAATCTGGAGGCAATTCAGAGGTGAAAGGAAAATCTTTTAATCATTTGGGAAATGAGAAATAGTAATTTTTATATTATTAGGGAAGGTGATCCAATCAATCAGGAAGTGGTCAGGTCAATACGAGTAGTAAAGTAAGTAGTCCTTAAAATGTGTAGTTGGCGAATGAGTTGCTGCGAAGTTGGGACATTTTTGTTATTTTTTCCTTTTCAGAGTGTATTTTATAGACAAACTTTTTGAAGTCGGTTTTATTTTTTTTTAAAAAGTTTTTTTTACTTCCATGTTTACGTAGTAAATGGAAGTATTGAGATCGTCTGAAAAGTCGAATTCGGAACCGAGGTCCTGTTGGAAAAAATTTTCATAGTAGTATACTCAGAAACACTTTCTGAACAAGTGTCTGTTCGTCTGTGTGTCTGTGTGTCTGTGTGTCTGTGTGTCTGTGTGTCTGTGGTCACAAACTGACATAAATCGCCATATCTCCCTGAAAAATGGACGAAACCCTATGAAATTTTGAGGGAATGTTTTCCCAGTGATTGTGCAAAATTAGGTGTTTCCGAATTTTGAATTACACACAGTACTTCCGAGATATAAGCGTTCAAAGTTTTTTCTGTTTCGATTTTTACAGGCTATGAGAGTCAATATTTTTCTACGTTTGAGGGCTTGAAATGTCGGTTATGACAAGCAGAAAACACTAGATTTTTTGTATAGTGGGTCACATACAATGCCTCCAAGTTATGAGCGTTTTTCACGATTTCACTAGTGCATGTTTTGTATTTTGATTTTTACAGGCCGCAAAACTCAATGTATTTGAATGTTTGAGGTCTTAAAATGTTGGGGTTGTCGATTGAATGATGCCTGATTTTTATCAAATGGGTCACATGCAGTACTTCCGCGTTATTTGCACATTTGCTACATTTTGATTTTTATAGACCACAAAAATGAATATATTTGAACGCTGGAGGACTTGAAATTTTTCTATATGACAGTTGAATATCGCTTGATTTTTATTATTGGGGTCACATGCAGTACCTCCTCGTAAAACGCATTTTCAGTTGTTTATTTTGTATTTTCTGGGTTTCTTTGTTTTAAATATGACACACTTTGACCTCGTTCACAAAACTTGTTTTGCATAGTTTGGATAACACACAGTACTTCCGCAATATGCCATTTTTTAACTTTTGAGAATAGACCGCAAAAGTGAACATACATTAGACTTTAAATTTTCTATATGACAGCTGAATATTGCTTGATTTTTATTATTGGGGTCACCTGCAGTACCTCCTCGTAAAACGAATTTTCAGTTATTTTATTGAGTGTTCTTGTACTTTTAGGGTTTCCTTGCTATAAATATGACCAACTTTGACCTCGTTCACAAAACTTGTTTTGTATGGTTCGGGTAACACACAGTACTTCCGTCGTACGCCGTTTTTAAGCTTTTGAGATTCTTATAAACGGCAAGAGTGAATATACTTTAGACTTTGAATTTTTCTATATGACAGCTGAATATCGCTTGATTTTTATTATTGGTATCACATGCAGTACTTCCTCGTAAAACGCATTTTCATTTATTGTACTTTTTGGGGCTCTTTGCTATATATTTGACCAACTCTGACCACGTTCACAGAACTTGTTTTGTATACCTTGGATAACACACAGTACTTCCGCTGTATGCCGTTTTTTTGCATTAGAGATTTTTATAGACCACAAGAGTGAATATACTTTAGACTTTAAATTTTTCTTTATGACAGTTGAATGTTGCTTGATTTTTATTATTGGGGTCACATGCAGTACTTCCTCGTTACACGTAATTTCAGTTATTTCATTCTAGCGCTTTTGTAACTTTCGGGTCTCTTTGCTTTAAATATGACCAACAACGACCATGTTTTGTTTTGTTTTGATCACATACCGTACTTCCGCCGTACGCCGTTTATCGCTGTTGAGCTTTCTACAGGGTGCAAAAATCAATATATTTGACGCTATAGGTATTAAATATTTGTAATGGCGAGTGAATGACGCCTGATCTTTACCGCTAGGGTCACACGCCGTACATCCATGCTATCCAGTAGTTTTTTCGATCAGAAATATTCACATTAGCCAAAAGTCAATATAGTTGAACGTTTGAAAGGACGTGAAATGTTATCTATGGCGCGTGAATGACGATCGATTTTTATAATTGAAGTCGCCGTATACCATATTTCCGCTATTTTTGGGTCTCCTGGCTAGTTTTTCAATAACAGCTGTTGTAATTTAACGTTTCGGCCTTCTTACGATTTTCTCGATTTTATAATTGGTTATACTATTTACCGACTCAAACATGGAAGTACTGTGTGATCTATGCACACCACTGGTTTTATTGGATATTCGGATTCTACATGCCTTGAAACGTAAAACATCAAATTTTGAGGGGGGTTATAAATTTTTTTTTCTTGGGCGATTACAATGGTTTATTATTGATAATAAACCAAAAGCGTCAAGCTTTACGTCTAGGCTTTGGCTCTACGTTACGTCTAAGTTTCGGCTCTAGCTTTGCGTTCAAGTTTTGGCTCTCGCGTGTTTTTCTCGCGAAGAACCGATTTCAGTTGCTAGATACAGATCACATAGTTTTAGCCTCACATTTTTCCATCTATAATTCGACACTGGTAGTTAAATTTGTATTCCATTATCATAGTTATTTAATTAGGCTAATGGGGAAGACGCCTATTTTTTATTTTCGTTCCTAATGGCCTGAATTCTGCTATTTGGTGTCATCTAAGACGGAATGACCAATTTTTGATGAAAATTGTGAGTTTCCGCGGAGAAAATCGATAATGAAAACCGACGATTTTGAACAAAAAATGAATAGTTATTACGTCATAACTAGTCCGTTGAACGTGAATATCGATACTAGCGCTTGTATCTTCGGAGAATAAACTAACATTGGGAGCAATGATTTGAGGTTGCTGTGAGATTACCAAACCCCCCTCAGCAATTTATTTGCTTTACGAGGCATTTTGGGCGGTACTAACTCGACGATTAAAAAAATATTACAAGTAGCAGTGAAATTAGCGTCACTGACTCGATTTAGCATGACTCCAGTCTTAAAGACCGTCTTGTTGTTACTGTCTGTCTTTCAGCTTTCAGCCGACTGCAGAGCCCTCTAGGGAGTCACTTCAATCGGTTGGATTTACATCTCCGGGTTTATTCAAACCGCTGATTTTCCTTGGCGATTTTCTCCGCGGAAACTCACAATTTTCATGAAAAATTGGTCATTCCCTCTTCGGCTGACACCAAATAGCAGAATTCAGGCCATTACGAAAATAAAAAATAGGCCTCTTCCCCATTAGCTGATAGATTTTAGGGGAGATATTGCAGTTACTGTTCATAGTCTCTACTTTTAGACTAGTTTACAACATTGAATTTGATCTTGCATTTTTCTATAAAATAGTTGCATTCAAACCTAAGCCTTGAGGACTAGGACTTCTGAGACAAATATTTGCGATCTCTCAAGAACCCAAGACATTTGGAATTATCTCAACGCACAACCTTTCTATTAGATAAGTAATCTGCAGATGAATCCAATCTACAATACACCAACTTTAAGTTGTGAAGGACAGTAATTGTGTGAAAAACTACTACTGTCGATTATAGGCTCGTATGAAATCGAGCGAGGCAGAGTTCGGTTGGTTTTCTAGCGCCAGCCTTGCTCATAGTTTCTTTGATGGGCGAACAATAGTTGCCTACTAATTGCATGAAATTAGAGTGAAATGAGTCTTCTCGAAAGAACGATCATCCTTCCTAATGTAGGCGGAGCGGAACAAGTGAAGTGCGGAAGGAACAGAAGGAAACTCGCACGATTAAGCAGTCGTACGTACTCGTACAACGAGGTCAAGGGCATCGCCCGACCAACACGCATACGACAACAAACAATCCAAAGGACGTGCAATAGAGTTTTCGAACTAACGCATAATAATATTACGGCTAATTGAAGCGAATCGACTGATGGAACATTATTCAATCAGCAGATCTGCTTCAATTGCCGTTTCTAATGTCAAAACTGTATGACAGCAGCCGCTTGAAACAAGAACTTGTTCGTTGAAGAACAAACGAGTAACTTCAAACAATAGTAAAATGGAGAGTTGGGCTGATTGGATGATGTAAGAAATAAGTTAATCTTAGGAATTGGAATATCCATTAAATTTCTTGAGTGATCCTACATTGTTGACATACTTCAGTAAAATCTGCTAATACTGCATTACTGCATTTATCCCTGGAAAAAAAAAAAAAAAAAAAAAAAAAACAACGGAACAATCCCACCGAAAAACAGATGGTAACTATTGGGGAAAACTCCCTGGCAACTATTGTAATTTTATTCAATTTTATTTTTCTTAATATTCCTTAATTAAAAACTAAATATTTTGCCGAACGGTACAGCTGGAGAGAGTGTTTGAGGACCATTCCAATGAGTATATAACGATTTTTATAGCTCCAAGAACTCTCGAGTTATACCCTCATGTCAAATTTCTAAAAATTTCCAAAATTCGATACAAAAGCTGCGATAACTCGAGAACCATATAAAGCTATCGATCCGCCGATGGTCTCATTCGATTCAGCGTCCAAAAATCTATATAATTTGATACCACGTACACATTTTTCTGGAAAACCTTGGAAAATATGAATTTTCTCCCCCTCAAAATCCCCCAAAAAACCCTTAAAATTGAGCTAGCAAGTTGGTTCAAGAATTGGGCCGCCGTAGGACCGAGATTGATTTTCGGTGAAAATTTCATGAATTTAGCTCTTACAGTTTGGCCGGAAAACTGCTAACGGCGTACGGCGTACGGCGGACGGACAGAATTTTTTTTTTATTGGATATTCGGATTCTACATGCCTTGAAACGTAAAACATCAAATTTTGAAGGGGGTTAGATTTTTTTTTCTTGGGCGATTACAATGGTTTATTATTGAATAATAAACCAAAATGAATAAAAACCCCATCTTTGATTGTAGAGTGGTTTCTATAATAGTTTGTCCAATTATTTCATTAACTTGATGAGCAATTAAAAGGAATCTAGAAAAAAATCAATTTTGTTGGATTTATGGCCATTTTTTATTCGTTTGCTGCCAGTTTTTGATTTAAAACTTTTTGGCCGGCGAAGAATTCAATAGGTGAGTAATCGAACAAAGGTAGAGCTATCGAAAACCTATTAGTACCTATAGTCGAAAGTATTTATGTTATTTTCTTCACGAATTATTCGCGTTTCAAAAAACGGAGGCATAGAGCACACAGTTATTCCATTTTTGAGTCTGTAAACTGGTGTAACTCATTATAGTATCAAAACATTCGCTTAAAGGCCACATTTAAGTCGATAGACTGGTATTGGGAAATGAATTGTGGAATACGTTTCAAGCGGTCTTCTAACCTTGGAATTATGGTGATGATAAAAGCAAATACCTCAGATTTGCGTTAAGACATTGAAAGGATGCTAAGATATTACTCATCGCTCTGAACTCGTGGAGTACTATGGGTCGTAAAGCATCGTTCTTTGTGGGAGTGAAGAGGTGATGAAGTTCCAATTGCAGTAGCAGTATTGTTACCAAACAATGGCTAGAAACCTTCCTAAATCTGATCCAATCCAGACATAAACACGTGGTAAATTTGTAGTAAAAAACGCTGCAAATTATTGTACAGTGGTTTATTATTATTTCGCTTCAATATTGATTTAAGAAGACTATCCATTGTCATTGTAATTATTCCGAACATTTGTGAACGTTCCCACCGAAAAACAGATAGTAACTATAGGGGAAAACTCCGTAGCAACGATAGTCGTTCTAACTATTTTTATTTTTCTTAATTTCCTAATTAAAAGCTGAACTTATTGCGATACAGCAGGAGAGAGTGTTTGACGACCATTCCAATGAGTGTAGAAAATTAGTTGGAAAATTTTTTTCTTGGGCGATTACAACGGTATTATTATTTAAAAAAGCTGAGGTGCACCTATTTTACTCTTGAGAAGTGAAGAGTACACTCGTAATGATTGTAGCATGTTGTAAAATTTTCGAATTATAGTAAATTGCCATCCACGTTTTGGAACTCGATTTTCAGTTTATTTTTAGATCTTACCGCCCCTTTGAGTCTGAACGAATTTGAATTATATCCTGTTGGTAAAACTGACAATAACTGCTCTAAAGAAGTTTCTATAGTAAGTAGTTTCTATAATTTGGTATGTAGATGGTGGTGCTGTCGTGTACTTTGTATCATAAAGTATTGTGTTTTTCAACTGGAGCAAAGTTGTAGCAGAATTAGATGTAACAACTTCAAATTTTCCAAGATTTGTAACTTGCACAGTGGATAACTCAAACAAAAAGTCGTCAATTCAGATGTTTGAATATACCAAAAGATAGGTAATTTAATTGTCCACATTTTCCCAATGTAATGTACCTATCCATTTTTCAACCGTTTTTGCGTTATTCAACAATATTAGTAGACTATACACGAAAAAATGACATTTTTCAACTTTAAACGTTCTTTTCATCTATTTAGTGCAAAAGAAACAAAGAATGAACCATATATTATTGATGTACACATCATCAACTATCATTATGCTGAATTTGAGCGAAATCCATTTCAAAAAATTTTTCGTAAAAAATCCAAGGGGAACCCCTGCGATTTTGTTCAACAGATCATTTAACGAATTTTTACTCTTCTCTCAATAGACATAAAAATCTGAAATTTTCAGGAAAGTTGTGTCTTACCAAGATGTATTTTTGCTATTTTTTTTATTTCTCGGAAAAATCTGCTAGTGGTCCAAAAAAATCGGTTTTTGAAAGCTCAAAAATTGACCTTTAAACGTGCTTTTCGGGGTCAAAATTCATGTGAATCAATTGTTTTATTATGCAGGAGTCTTCATTTGAACGCCTTACATACGTACATAGCAAAAAATTTGGTGAAAAAAATTTAAACGCAGCCAGAGAAATTATTTTCCGTAAATCGACCTTTTCGAGCTCCGCTTGCATCGGTAATAGTGAAACATTAAATTTTCGTTTTTATGCGGTTTTGAAAGCTCTACTTATAGGAAATTTAACGCTGAATCCGAATTTCACGTCAAAACGGCGGAAATTTGACGACAACTATTAGTTTCTCTCATTTTTAGTACTACACTGTTGTTATGTTTTTTCAACTTTGAATAACCGTGGCAAATGCTTACAGTACAGTTGAATATTATTTTATTGCTCATTCTCATAGGAAACTAGACGTTGAATCCGATTTTAAAATGAAAAGGATCAAACTCTGTCAATTTTTGAATCTTTTCAATTTTTTCGGTTTTTCTTACTTAGGAATTTTTTTTCGCCACGTTTGCGAATTTTGAAAAATGGGGTCTGTGCAAGCGAATTGAGGAATTAAATTTAGAATCAATAAAAAATGACACGGATTACCGGAAAAACGTGTTTTTGTTTTTCTTCGAGCGCGAATAGCTCCGCGGGGGCATGACTTAAATACATAACCAATTACACCAAATTTTAGGATTTTGATAGCTCTTTCTCGATTCTGAGTAATATACCTATGTAAAAGTGGTCGGTTCAAAAGTTATTCGGGAAAAATAGGCGGACATTTCCAAAAAAACTGTCAGTTTTTCCCCCTTTTAGTGTTTCGCAACTTTTATGTATTTCAACCCTGAAAATCTGTTGCTAATACTAAGACAGTACTGATCAACATCAATTTATACCTCAGTCTCGTAGAAAATTTAACGCTCAATCCGAACACGTTTTATAAAGACATGTTTAAATTGGTTACGGCTTCACTCGAGTGCAAGTGTTCCAATTCCCAACAAATTACGGTAGCTTACTCTGAAGACTATAATTTGTGATAAATTAATGATGAGATAAGTGTAGTTGTAGACGGTAGTTCAGTTTATGTAGATTCAGATTTATCAATCCCTCCATCGGCGTTTCACATTCTTAACTCTTGTAAAAAAAAAAGAAAGAAAAAAGTAATAAACAGCGCCGCGCTTAATAGTGAAACATAAACCTCTAACAATTAATTCGTCACGGTTCTAATAAATTTCTTGATCCGCAGGTTTCTCATTAGCCATCTGCCCGTTTAAATATTGTCTATGCATACTTATTTTCAAGTACTAATTACTTTTCATTTATTGTTTCAGGAATGATTCCCGTTCTGAGGAAGTTGAGTGGCTTGTACAGTTGGTACATCCTCGTTGTATTAACTTTGGGCTATTTAACAGCCGAGCTAGGACATTTCCTCGTGGGTGTAACGAGCAAAAGCACAGCTGCCGATGTGCCGTATGGGGACATTGCTTGTATGCTGAAAGAGGAGATCCTCGAAGAAAAATTCAACCTCACGTATCAGTTTGCATGTGAATCCGCCTTGAATCAAACGAGGTATCTATTTCAAGCACCCGCCTGTATTAATTCCGTCGCTCATAATCACTCTCATCAACTGCTATGAATTTTTGCAAGCGAAATTATTTATTGCGAAATAAATTATTAAATTAAATTATTAATAATTATTAAATTAATAAATTATTATTAAATTATTAAAGCGAAATAAATTATTTTATGTTCTTGGAAATTTTTGTATAATTTATTGATGAGGAAATGTAGAAGTAATAATTAATTTTCATTTTGCGTATACGATTGCAAGAGGTATTTAATTTTGTTTAATGTATCCAGGGGAGACGGAAGAGAGGGCCACATGGCCCTAGTCTCTCCCTGGTAAATAAATAAACCGATCCAATCAATCAATCAATCATCGTGCATTTTTTTTTTTTTTGTACAATATTATAATATATATTTCTTGTGTAGCCTGATTTCTATGTTTCGTTTGTAAATAATGTATTTTTTCTGCGTAAAATGGGGGTCCTATTTTTGCACAGATTGTTAAATAAATTCTCGTCAATCAATCAATCATCCAAAACCCAAGAACGGGAGCTTGATATAATTAATTTTATCATAAATCTCTTTTTTCGTTAAGAATAATAACCAAGTATTGTTACTGTCTGTAGATTGGAATTATTTCAACGTGTTAATTTCAAAGAGATATTGGTTTGAATCATACCTTCTTCGGTCTTCAATAATCAAATTAGCTTTAGCTAAATCGTGGTTTAATATGAAAACAATAAGCACCACTTCAGTTAGAACAGATGAAATAGTTTATAATACGTAGCAATCGAACAACGAAACACTTTTCATACAGCAAGCAGAAAGCAGTGAGAAACAGGCAAGCTAGATATTTCACAGATCATCTTTTGCAGTGCAAAAAGCAGGCTGCCACAAAGGGCTGGTAAACCAAGCTCATGAACATAAAACATGTTGTATATATCAGACGTGCATGATTCTATGTGAACAATTTAGATAATATTTACAACAATCCTGGATTTCTATATAACTTATTTTTCTCAACATTATTCGTTCACATTCCCCTTTGGGAACTAGGTACCTTCCCATTCCAACTAGGTACAGCGCCCTCTAGGAGCATTGTAGAGAAACCTAATAATTTTCTCGACACAACTGAATTTCTTTTATGGTGGAATAATGTTCCTAGATTTTGGTTTATTATTCAATAATAAACCATTGTAATCGCCCAAGAAAAATTTTTTATACTCCCCCCCCTCCTCAAAATTTGATGTTTTACGTTTCAAGGCATGTAGAATCCGAATATCCAATAAAAAAATTCTGTCTGTCCGCCGTACGCCGTCAATACTTTTCCGGCCAAACCATAATAGCTAAATTCTTGAAATTTTCACCAAAAATCAATCTCGGTCCTACGATGGCTCAATTCTTGAACCAACTTGCTAGCTCAATTTTAAGGGTATTTTTGGGGGGTTTTGAGGGGGAGAAAATTCATATTTTCCATGGTTTTTCAGAAAGATGTGTACGTGGTATCAAATTATATAGATTTTTGGACGCTAAATCGAATGAGACCATCGCGGGGACGATAGCTTTATCGGTTCTCGAATTATCGCTGCTTTTGTGTCGAATTTGGGAGATTTTCAGAAATTTGACATGAGGGTATAACTCGAGAGTTCTTGGAGCTATAAAAATCGTTCTATACTCATTGGAATGGTCGTCAAACACTCTCTCCATCTATACAATAGGGCTAAAAATTTAGCTTTTAATTAGGAAATTAAGAAAAATAAAAATGATTAAAATTACAATAGTCGCTACGGAGTTTTCCCTTATTGTTACCAATCTGTTTTTCGGTTGGAAAAATCATTATTGAAGCGAAGGAATAATAAACCACTGTACAATAATTTGCAGCGTTTTATGGTTGCGATCACTTTACATCATTGTTTCACAGAACTACCTTGACTACCAAAAGTTCAATTGATTTCGCACTCCACTGTGCGAACTATTTCAGAAAATGTTATCGCCTTGGATCCTCGCTTCTTAGAGATTGTCGTCGCCATTTGTTACTTTTTTGACGACGAACGACCTTTTTTCATCAAATGTTTCTGAATACATATAGTAGAGACGATGAATTTTTACCAGATTCATCTCCATTACGGATTCGACTTTTAAAACGATCAGAGTATTTATAATCCATTTACCACGAAAAATGTCCAAATTTAAAGGAGAGTTTTCATATACACCTTAGGCCCGCAATACTAAATGAGTAATTATTCGCTCGTTATGATACCCAGAACTAACTGTAGACCAGCGTTGGAAAGGTTTTTTTAGATGACAAGTACTTTGAATCGTACAAAAAAAAAGTAAATAAATAAAAATAAAAAATAAAAAAAAATAATAAAATAAAAAAATTAAAAAAATAAATAAAAAATCCAGGCGTGTATTAAAATAGTGCGCGATAAACCTTGGAAATTCCGCTTCACGTTTTCGAAACAAATATCTACTTTGCCAGCTATATCAAGAAGAAGCAAAACAAAATGTCGAGCCTGGTCGTTTAGGTCATAGATAGCCAAACTGCCTCAGTCGATGTCCCGACCAGTTTCCTTGGGATTCCCCAGCGAGGTCCGCTGGACTTCGGCTACGTACGGACGACTAAATGGCAAAACAGTAGAAAGTGTTATTTTGCCGTTATACTATTCACTATTTTTTTCAAATCGCTATACAGGTTTGCATAAACTAGATACTGATCTTAATCTGGTGTTGCAACTTATATTCATGTATCCTGATTTGACCTCTTTCATAAATAAATAATATATTATCACTTTGCGTTCTGACTCTCGAACGTCAATTGATTAATGCAAATAATTTCATCCACCGATAATATTATTCACATATTATCGGTGGATAATATTATTCACGATAATATTATTCACAGAAAAAAAAAAAAAAAAAAAAAAAAAAACTGCAAGTGATTGTACAGTAATTTATTGTTCCTTCGCTTCAATAATGATTTAAGTAGATTGTTCATTGTGATAGTAATTATTCCGAACATTTGTGAACATTCCCGCCGAAAAACAGATTGGTAATTGTTGGAGAAAACTCCATAGCAACTGTTGTAATTTTAATCATTTTTATTTTTCTTAATTTCCAAATTAAAAGCTAAATTTTTCGCCTAACGGTACAGCTGGAGAGAGTGTTTGGCAAAAATTCAAACGAGTATAGAACGATTTTTATAGCTCCAAGAACTTGAGCCGAAGAAGAAGAAATCCTTGAAAGAAAGAGTAAGAAGCCTTGAAGAAGAAATTGAGCCGTTATGTGAGGCCAAGATTGATTTTTGTTTTGGTGAACATTTTTCAAGAATTTAGCTTTTATAGTTACGTCGGAAAAATGTTTTTAAAAAAATCGTTTTTGCCGAACGATATACCTGAAGAGCGTGTTTGACTACCATTTCCACGAGTATGGAACGATTTTTATGGCTCTAAAATAAAAGTGAAGTCCTTGGCAACTGTCGTAATTTTAAATATTTTTATTTTTCCCAATTAATTAATTTGAGTGAAATTAATTCCCGAACGATGCATCTAAAGAGAGTGTTTGACAAGCTTTTGCCAAATATTCCAATGTCCCATTCGTTTCAGCATCGAAAAATCTATAAAAATTGATTGAGAATTGAGCCAATGTCAAACCGGGATTGATTTTCGGTGTAAGTTTGAAAAATTTAGCTATTTTAGTTTCGTCAGAAAAGTGTTGACGGCGGACGGACAGGAATTTTTTTATTGGATAATCGGATGCTTCATGCCTTGAAACGTAAAATATCATATTTTAAGGGGGTTAGGCAATTTTGTTTCTTTGGCAATCGCAATGGTTTATTATTGAATAGTAAACAAAAAAAGATGAATCTTCCCTTTTCAAATCATCAACAGACAATTGGTAAAAAAAATAAAATAAATAAATAATAATAAAAACCAGTGCGTAGTTACTAATTTGATGCGTACTCCTTTTGATGCCAGTTATAGATAGTTCTGTTTTCTGATTTCAGCTGTGAGGGCCTCATCGACGATAATGGTGAGCAATATTGCGAATGGGTACGCAACGGTCTGGGAATCGAATATCAGATTCTTGCTGGCCCAAGTTTCATTGCTGTTTATACCATTGGCGGAGTGTTCCTCGGTATTGCAGCTGACAAATACAAACGGTAGTTTCATACTGATAGTTATGCTAAAATGAAGCACAATTAAATGAAGATTTCTTTTGTCTTTGTCTTTTCATTACTTACGAGTACGTTCAAGCCAATATTCGTTCTTATATTTTGTTCAATGTACAACTAATCTTTTGCGGTTTCGTTCCAGAGTTCCTATGCTAGCGATCGCTGTTCTGGTCTGTGGTGTATCCGTCTTTCTAATCGGTGCAGCTAAAAGTTATTGGCATTTGATCGTCTTGAGGATGGTATTTGCGGCTGGGTAAGCTTGGATTAAATCAATTGCAAGAACATTTTCTATTTCTTTCCAGTGTCACGTTCACTAAGTACTTAGCACAGAATTTCATAGAGCTAAGTATTAAGTACGTTAATCTAGAAATTTAAATTCGTTACAATAGGGAATTCATGCTTCTCGAACTTATTATGTGTTTGGCCATTTTATAGTCGATTTTTGAAAACGGCAAATTTCAAATACCTACCAAATCCTTTTTTTTCTTTTTTAGAGTTTTTCTAAAGTTTTTTTTTCTTTTTTTTACAGTTTTTTAGAGTTAGCGACGTTTTCAAAATCTGAAGTCAATGTTTCCCCTGAATATTTTTGGTTCTTGTCCGTTTGTCTTTCCACCTGTTGTCTTCAAAATCATAAGAACCCTTCTTATTTCACGTTCCAAAACCTTCTGTATCATGGCCGGTTCCCATTGTGGATGATGACACGGAAACTGTTTCGCCTTGCTGCTGTTGGGTGTTGTAGCACTGTGTGTTCATGGGTTGAGTGAGTGACAATTCACCAAGGGATCAGTACAATTGACCTTTTTGTCCTACTAAACTGTCTTCTTTCATGGCCTGGACTAGGGCTTTGTCAAAAGCCATCACAAGATCCTTCTAAAACTATGAGTTGAAATATCGGGCCATCAAAATGCTATTGAATGATTGCATTATATTCCATCTAAAACCTGATTTAACGAGAGTTCTAAAGATTCTTCGTATATATGTGATATTCCATCTACACAGTAGTGTGTTTTTAGCTTCAGAATTGTTAACCGTGAGAAAACCATTGCCGCTTAAACCTTAAGCGGCCTGCCACAAAAAATAATAGGGAAATGATTCTCACTCTTATTTCCAAGGGGAAAACATAAGTACTTGTTCAGCTAAACACGAAGATCAGAAGTTGACTGTATAATATGCCTAACGTCTTTTGTTTTATTTGTTTATTAAAGGGAAGCTGCCTTGAATCCAATGTCAACCGGAGTACTGTCCGATATTTTTCCAGAGGTAAGAACAATAAAATTGCATCAGGGTACATCCAATCACAGTACTCCACTGTCCTCAATTGTCAATTGTCCAGGACTGATTATCAAAAAAGTCGTATTGAGTTGGTCGGTTTATGTGAACAAATTCAATAATTGTGATGAGAGATTGATTATGCTTTATGGGATAAGATAAGAGGGCTCGATTAGATTTTTGCCTACATGAAAGTTGTGTAGTTTTGGCGCTTCCAAGCCTGCAAAGCAATCAAAGCTATGAGATCGTCCCCCAACTTTCCCATTTTCTTTTTATGTTTCAAAACGTTCTGAATATTTTAACTCTTTACCAATTCAGAGTGTTCATCCATCTTTTGTCTTGGGAAGGCAGTTGATATGCAAAGAGTAGACTGGTTCACACACAAAGTAGGGAGTAAAACGTTTATATCTGACCGCTAGCAATCTACCCAACTGTTGAGTTGATGGGGCGTGTAAAATAATTTGGAAAAACGTTGACTAATTGTTGACTTTTTGTGTTCACAGAATCTGAGAGGACTGGTGATGTCTATATTTAATTGGGGCATCTACGGAGGTATTGGGCTTTCCTTTCCAGTCGGACGTTACATTAGCAAGTGGAATTTTTGGAATCTGGTGAGTGTATTACCTGCAATTTGATTCCTTTAAACGCTTTCCTTTTAAATAAAAAATCCCTAGCTGATCTACTCGTACATTTTGTTCTTTTATTCATTTGAGCGTTGAAAAAAAGAAGAAACCGCTTCTTCCACATAACAGCCGATTGAACTTAGCCTATGTCGAGAGCACTGACAGTTCACTAAATTGTGAATCCTACAAATATTAGTATTGTCCACTTACCAGTCATTTCAGACATTTAGCCAAACAGGTAGAGTTGCCGCTCTGTTGTTTCAACATATATATGTTGTACGGCATTGTTATTGTTGAGGTTTTAGTACACATCCTCACTATGCGGCTATGGAACAACAGCGACAAAACCTCACCAAGAAAATGAATACTTGAGCTCTTTATTTTTCTTCCGCTTTACTTATCTTCAAATCAATTCTCAACAGTTATCTTCCACGGAACAGCCCGAATTCATGATTATTTTTATACTCTTCCAAGTCTACACAATAAAAAAGAAAAAGTAATTGAAGTGTGCAAGGGCTTTTGGGAACAATAAGACAAGGATTATGTGTAATGAAGTGTCTATGTCAGTTACTCCCAAGTATCGACGCGGACGATAAAGTAGTTGAGCAGAACTACTTTATTTGGTCTGCCTAGCTAGCTGCTTTGGTAGATCCATGATTCTCGAGGAACTACCGAACAATCCTCTGATTCTTCAGTGTTCACCCTTTTTAACCCCTATTAGGCAGTAGCACTGGTCAGTTGGTCGGGGAAACTATCCACCTATTAAAGTTTCCTCCTGACTGATGTCCAGTAACATGAACCAAGTTTTCCTCTTTACAGTTGAATTCCCGTAGCCTGAGGCAATCAATAGAGAATCTTTATTTGCTACATGGTTGAGGTAGCTCTGACTATAAAGAATAAGTGAAGTTTGTTTGTTGCAGTGTTCAGGTTTCCTAGTAAATAATGTCAATAAGTACCCCCTTACCCCATATTTTATCCCTTACCTAATCGTTCGTTCATTCATAGGGCTGGAGGGTGGCTTACTACGGAAGTGGCGTGTTTGCCATTATCATTGGTGTCTTGACAGCTACGACATTGAAGGAACCCGAGCGAACTGCCATCGGCGAGGAGAAGGAAGAGAAAGATGGAGCCTCCAGGGGCCAACAAAATGATGAGAAAAAAGAGGAAAATCCTTGGAAAGTAATGATCTCCCCAAGATTCGTAATGTTGTGCATCGCTGCATCTATTCGACACACAGGTAACTATTTTTGACCTTTGTAAGTAGTAACATTAAGTAGACAACAAGTTTTTTCTCAAGATATTATTGAGCCCGTATCACATGTCGGATACGTCTCCCCAACAACCTACCGTGACAGACCATCGACATGGTCGCTCTCATACGAGAGCAGGGATGGAGTTGGCAAACAAAAGTACATGAACCTGACATGGAATCGTATCACGATGTGAATCGATAATCGATCAACTGAGTCATTAGTTGATTCTCCTGTAAGCTACGGAATGCAGTCGGCCATTGGATTGATAAATCTATTGCAATCCTCCATTGCAATCACATATACGAGGAAACCAGTACGGGAAGGTTACGTGGGTACAGCAAAAAGATTCCTTCGAACGATGTTTGGTCCATCAAGTTGGTGGGGAAGCTGAAGGCAAGCTCGACCTACTTGTGGCGTCTCTGATTGGCTGATCCTTTATCCCTCTCTTCCAACAGACCTAGCCGTGGGTAGTGTCGGTTCATCTGTTTGGGTTCTGTTGGGGAAAAGTGTCTGACATGTGATACGAGCTTTAGTTTCCCGATTAATGAATGGCCAAGAGGTTCCTATGGGGATTAGTTGGCAAACACCTCGATTTATTAGAACCCTTTTTCCTATGAAGACAGTATAATACCTGTGAAAGCAGTAGATGAGATATATATTTATATTCTGCTGCTCGAGGGAGCATACCATCCTTTTCACTAGCTAAGCTGGCTTTCTAATAACCGATGAACAAAAACTTGACGCATCAAAACACAAACATCTAAAACATTCTGGATTCTTTGTGTTTTATTGCCATATTGCGACATCCAATGCATTCCACGTTCACGTTAGCCATATATTATACAAGTAAGGCCTAAAACCTTGTGTTGAAATTTATTTCACATGCCTGTATTTACCTTTTGAGCTTCAAATTTTTCAAGAATAGGTGGTTGGGTAGCTCCTGTTCATACCCCAATAAGAGCATTCGTGTGACTTGACCATAGCGGGTATATAAATTCTTTGATCTCTCAATTCTTTGATAAATTCTTTGATTTGCTGGCCCTAACATTATTGGTGTGTTCTATGTGGATATCGTTGTGATGGAGGATTTGAAATACACCAGAATGTTTTGTTTGTTTTAAATCGTTTAGGTACCTTGGATGGGTACAATAGGGAATTGTCTCTTTTTCAGCTGCCAGTGATCAATTTGGTAGACCATAATCTTCCAACTTCAATTTTCCCATTTTATAAATAACATCATCTGTTCCCTTCTAATATTACTTATCCCTTGTCCTGACAGATTTTTTTTTTTTTTTTTTTTTTTACCAGTTTGCCATTGTTGTTGTTTTTAGGTGGTCTCTGTTTCGCTTATAATTGCGATCAGTTCTACAGAGTAATCTTTCCTCACATCGATCTCAGTGGATGGCTCTTTTTTGTAACGTTTGTCATTGGAGGCGTTGGCGTCCTAGCTGGTGGATACGCTTCAGACAAAGTTGTAGCTGGAATGGGGGTTCGATCACGAGTAATCGTGCTTGCAGTTAGCCAGGTCAGTTATTAAACGTTACCACTACATTACAGATTGTCACTAACTATTAATTACTATTGTCTAAAAAAACCCATTGTCATTTCATTATTGATCTTTGTTCTTAGCTTATCGCCACGCCGTTTGCCTTCGGTAGTATCTACATGGGTCCAGTTGGCTCGATGATTACCTTAGCCATATCCTACCTGTTTGCGGAAATGTGGTTCGGTATCCTGTTTGCCGTTTTGGTTGAAATCGTCCCATTGGCTGTAAGATCGGCAGCTATTGGTGTCTTCCTATTTGTGATGAACAACGTTGGAGGAAATCTCCCTATATTAATGGAGCCAGTACGCAAGGCTACGTCGTTTAGCCATTCATTGGCCATCTTCTATGCTGGCGCTTATCTTCTAAGTAAGTTTTGGGCCTGTAAAAAAAGTTTAGCTAGTTTAATGTTGATAGATATTGTTGACGGAATTTTGCGGTCATCAGTTGGTCGCAAAACAAGTTACACAACCGAGAAAGGAAAAGTTAGCTATGGAAATGTTAGGATTATTAACTTTCTACAATCACAGGAATATGTGACACTTTCGCTATTTTTGTCCACCGACTACAATACCGTATCCCAAGAACAAATTATCTGAATGGTTGAAAATATAGACTCTCTATGGTACAATTTGGTACAATTTTCTTTCTGACTTATATATTAGTTTCAGTTATGGCTTAGTTGACTGCATCACAAGCCAACAGTGATTCATCAAAGTTGTTTCACCTTTCAAAAATTTGAGTTCAACAATAAACGATAATAATAACGGCTAAAACTATTTTTCAGGTTCAGTTTTGTTTGCTGTCACCGCTATGATGATGAAGAAACCAAAAATTTCCAGTAAGCCATCTGACACTGAGCAGAACATGAGCGGTGTAGACAATGCTGCTTACAGTAACACCGAACAAAATCAAAGCAACAAAGTTATTGAGAGCCACTATCTTTAGTATTCAGCCAAAGTGTTGATTAACATAATTATTGTTTTAATTTATATTTGGGTGAGGAGAAGATGAAAAAATGGACGTTCTCTTCCATGTAAGAGCTATGAACAAGTACTTCGGCCATCCATGAGCTCTTCAGAGTCCGCGTTTCCACCTTTGAGAAATCGATCAGGGAATGATCCTGCATTTTTGAGGATCAGAAGCGTTTTATTTTCGGCCAAATAAAGAATTAAGCTATCGGGTAGTTATTTGAAATCAAAATATAGGTAATTGACAAGGGTAATGCTGGTTGACGCTTGTTTGTGTTCATTATCCCATATAGGCTTTGTTTCTGACACATGAGATTTTTTCTCATGAACTGACTCGTTTAAACCCAAATCATGTACTTGAGCGCCTTGAGCTCCTGCATCATTTTCTTGTTTCCTTGCCCGTAGCTGATGAAAAACTAGAGAAAACAACTTCTATAAGTTACTAGCATTTTAATGACTTCAAGGTTTGAATTGTTATTCAAAATATTACAAATGTTGACAATAAGTTTAGATGAAACTCAAATAATTCTATCCCCCTTTTTTCGAACTATGTAACGCATTGCAATGCGCTAACAGTGATTGGTATTTTCTTGTCCAAACAGACACAATGGAACTTGTACAGGAATGTCTTAGTCTACCTCCCTGGCAAGCACCATTCATTGCACTCACCGTTTAATAATAGTCTGCTAACTTCGCTGTACAGTAAAAGGGTTAAAGTAGCAACAAAAACTACCATCAATGGGTTCAACTTTTTTCTTTTCTCTTGTCTGCTCACCCAAGATAATCATCAGTATTATCATCAAACACACATAGTATATTTAACTATTGAAGATGACATTATATAGGCGTTTGACTATGGTATAAATTATTACCTGAAGAGATATCATGTCCGACCAATATTATCACCGAATGATGGATAGTTTTAATGCTTCATTTTTGTATAATCGCCAGGAATCAAACCTTTCAAATGGCCGAAACTTGCATTAGTATTTATCTATGATGTTTGATAAATCATTGACTGTTAAATACATTTTACATCATAGCAACAGCAAGTACCTATCTAACGTGGTACCTAATTGACTTGATGCCGAACTGCTAGTCGTACATGCGCACCAAGCCAAAGACGGGCTTTGGACCAAATGTAGGCAAGTAATAATAGTTCATTGACAAGTGCTCATTTTCGGAGTTATTTATGTACTTGAAAATGTAATTAATATTGGGTACTTATGGAACGACTAACTCGCTACTACAAAGGAAGTGATATTTCTGGTGGTAGTCCGAAGCTAGAAAGAATAACGCCATTCTAGGAGTGTGACTGTGACGAAACAGATCATTGAATGTGATAGAACATCTGACATTTATGCTAGATTTTTGTAAATATTGTTTTGTATCATAAACTCGTTTTTCCAAGATAAAGTGCTCTTTCATTTCTATTTTATACCTTTGAACCCTTGAAAATGGACAAATTTATCCAGAAAGTAATCAAGCTTTAATTTCCGGCGAGGCTGCCCATAAAGCATAACCCCAACTGAGAATTCGTCATCTACAAGTATTGGAGACGAAGAGAGAACCACGAATTCCATTAATTTTTAAATGAATCATATTTTGGCCTTTAGGCCATCGTCAGTAACAATCTTACAACAGAAAGTTTTACTGCGAGGACACATCTTAAATAGTTCTGAGTGAAAATAAGGTTGACTCTTATTGGCTAACAGAAGTGAAAGTACAGGAGGTGAAAATACTGGAAAAATTAACTTTCTGATCCATACAGATAGACATTAAACTAATTTATTAACTCATCTTTCTCAAACATACTATGATTAGATACATCAATATTGGTGAACAGGATAACCACACCAAAAGAGGCATGTTTACCATTTGGAGACGCTTGAATGTTAATAATTTTGGAAATCAAATGAATTGAGTTTCTCCGGCAATTTATTAGTAGGGGCCCCAATATACGAGACCACCTGTCTCATTGGAATTCCCTCCTTATGAGTCTTTGGAACACAAGATAACCGAGGTGCATGTGGGTTCATTTCTACAAAATTTGGTTTGTATACATTTTTAACAATGTATTCTGTATGGAAAATTTTCTGGATTTACTGGGTCAGACGTAAGTGATGCAATTATTATCACTATTTACTATCCTTGTGGAATGGTATCTAAACCTCCTCAAAACTTGATGTTTTACGTTTCAAGGCACGTAGAATCCGAGTATCCGATGAAAAAAATTCTGTCTGTCCGCCGTACACTGTCAACACTTTTCCGGCCAAACTATAATAGCTACAATCTTGAAAATTTCATCAATCTGGGTCTCACAACGGCTCAAATCTTGAACCACATTGCTAGCTCAATTTTAAGGGTATTTTTGGGGGGTTTTGAGGGGGAGGAAATTCGTATTTTCCAAGGTTTTTCAGAAAAATGTGTATTTAGAATCAATTTCTATAGATTTTTGGACGCTGAATCGAATGAGACCATCGCAGGGTCGATAGCTTTAAAGGATCTCGAGTTATCGCAGCTTTTGTGTCGAATTTGGGAGATTTTCAGAAATTCACTATTCACTCAATTAGAGGGTAGAGCTCGAGAGTTCTTGGAGCTATAAAAATCATCCTATCAATCGTTTCGATGAACTTCATTTTGCGCAGATCATTTTACCTCCCGCTTTCTCCTCATGTTGTCATGCTGCATCGGCTGTCAAGTTGAGGATGGAGGAATGAAACGTTTGGACAAACAATGTTAATTTGCCAATAACGTTTATTAAAATGTCAGATGTGTTCATTTTATCAACATTGTTCAACACGTACATTTAACCAGATGAAGGCCACAATATTCTATCAAGACTTCAGTAGGAGTTTTCAAATTCTCATTCGACTATTATACGAGGATTGGAATTTCACCAAATACTGCAAACCAACCCGAATGATTCGATACAAAAATAACGATGTCGACTTTAATGTGGTTGAGTCGAAATATACGTGAGCGGGAGACGCAATCAGAGTTGGGTGGCGAATGGCTAGCCCTTGCGGTATCACAACAATCCCAACGTCAGAAAACGAAAAAAGTAGTCATTTGGGAATTGTCACTGTTCGATCGCAATTTACCAGGCCTTGGCAAGTAAAATACTCTTCTATTAGTATTACAATACTTATATTAAAGTGAAAAATAACAGTAGGTAATTGTTACCTATTTGCATACAACATGGAAGGAATGCAGCATGGAACCTCGAATGTACGCCCATCCACTTTGACCCAATAAACACCTAATTCTAAAAACAATCCCGAAATTCACAAGGACGAATTAGTATTATTGCCTAAACAATGGAACATTAAAACACTGTATTTTTGCTTATATTATTTGCTACACAGCTAAGACTAGTTTATATACATGGGTTGAAATACAATCATAATTGGACTAACATTTTTTGTTTCGAGTCATTACAAAAGGTCCATTGCGTTTTGGAACACAATTGGAACAGAACATGCAAATTATCGTTATTCACAACTCAACAGAATTGCAGATTTCAAACCAATAAATTACAATAGACCGAAATAACCTAGATTCTTTATCGGTGTCACAACAAAGGACAAGAATTCAGAACTGACCATTGACAATAAAATAAAATAAGTAGGTAAGTAGCTTGCTTTAAAATTATTACTTTCTAATGTTCGTTATAAGTGGAGAATTATTCTCCTTCTTCCTCTATTTGTAACAGATTTGAGGTATTCAGCATGATTTTGGCTAATCCTGATTGAGGTTCATGGGTGTAGACAGGACTCGCCCCTTGGGGGGGATCTACTAACTAAGCAACACTGCTTCTTTTTTAACTTTAGAGCCTAGAAATTTCTAACATGCGCTATCTTTCTCGAATACTTCCAAAATTTATCGAATTGTGCTAACGTACAGAATCGACAGCACCTTGACCCAGTTGTTATTTTATTTATTGCCGATTTAATTTATCCTTTATCGATTCTGCGGTGAATTGATAATTAAAGAGAAGAAGACGTCATTATCTGTAAATGCAATAAAATGAGGCTAACTGGTTAAACTAATATCACCTTTTGATTGAGCGTTGAAAAACGATGCTATATCATGTGCCACTTTAGATCTCTATCGTCTACTCTAGTTTCAATTTTAGAGTTATCCCTAGGCTGCACACTTCTTTAGCTATATCGTTTTATATGCGCGGAGTGAGTGTTGATCTCAAAATGTCCATTTATGCTATCAAGCGGTTCGATCAAGAACTTTACCGCACTGTACAAGATAGATCAGGAACTTCTGTTCCACAGAATTTACCTCAGACCGGCCATTCGCATTCATTTTCAAACCATTGGACATCATAGCTCCCAGAAGATGCAATATATCATAACACATTTCCAATAATACCTTACTAAATAACTTTCCATTTACAGTTTCTCTTTTACTAAATAACTTAAACACCAGTTATTTTTGAATTCCCGAAAACCGGGCGCCTACCTCCCGTCTACACCCATGTTGAATTTTTTTGACGAGGCAAATAACATTGAAGTAAAATAAGGGCTACCTACACCATTGTAAATGAAACAACAACATTGATGAAAATTATGTCGCAACAAGAGTAAATGGAATTGATTGGTTGAATTCAATCAGTACTCTACTGAAACTCTCCCATTGAAATTAACGGGATAAGCAACTCAAAAACTCGTTAGCATGGCAAAAGTTAAACAATATTATCGTTGATAGCAGTTGAACAATATAAAAGATATTGAAAAACTACCAAACAACGATCGTTGAGCAAATTTTGTTTCAATTATTTCATCAGCATCTCGGTTCCACCAAACACATCATAAGCTTTTCATTGGATGAATTTAAAATCAATCTTCCATCTGTCCAAATTCAGTAGAATAGGAGGCAAAGAAGAAGTCACTATTTTCACGAATAAAGTACCATTCGTTAAATCTATTCTAGCAGTTAGGTGATCATCAGTACAGTCTTAGAACGTTGTATGTTTACGAGTTGTCATTTAGAAACTTAAAAAATCCAAGCTACTGAACATTATAACTTAGTTTATAGGTACGACAAAATTGTGACGGCCTCTTTGTCTCCCATTTTTGTCAACTTGTAGCCACAAATTCAGCGCATGCGATTTAAAGATAGATGTTAGAAACGTGGAACCTTAGTACTATGAATTCATTGAGGAGGTGGTGAGTTGAAACGAGTGATCCTAGTAATGTAGAAATTGCCAAATTTTAGAACAAAAATCGGCTCTTTGAACAAATTGTTGGGGCGAAATATTTGAGCATTAGCAATTTTTATGTTACGCTATGTGGCGAACGTTGTTTTATTGTGCAAATGAATCGATACCCTTCCCTTTTCCAACTGGAAACGAAATCAATGTAGTACTTCTACCCAACAAGCAGATGGTCTACTATTTTTATTTCAGAAACGAAAATTCAACGCATTTCACTCTAGTTAATTATTAAGTTGGCAAAGGAACTTAGACATGAACATATATTGCTTAAGTAGGCCCTAAATTAATAGGCGTTTTATTAAGTATTTGTTACATAAAAAGTTTCCTTCTTTCGGTGTAAATTGTACGCTTTGACATTTTTAGTCCAATTGGCAAAACTTACTCAACAAATTGTTTTGAAAATTGTTTGTGGCCTTGGGAACACACTTCAAGTAATCATAGTATCTGAGCTAGCGAAGTGTAAGTCCTGTCATAAAACATTTTGATACTCTTGAACCGGAATAATCAAAGTCATTGCCCAATGTCATCTTGACACACAACAGCCGATTGTTTTCATAAATATTAAACTAAACAAAATGATTCATTCCTGTTTTATGAATGATCATTCTCGGTTGCATTTCCATTCTTCTTGCAGCCAAATCATTCTTTAATTGAAAAAGGAAAAACAGTTCCCACGGCAACCGCCGATTGTGATCATTACATGGCACTCACAAACTCATCTGAAGACCTTATCATTGGATGTACGATCAGAGTATCAGGATATGTGATCATATAATTAAGCTATTTCCTGTTCATGCGTCTGCTATAATGGTCGCATAACAGCAGCGCGACAGTGCCGCCATTAAACAAAAACCAACAAAACTCGTCTTGAAATCAGTCGATATATCGAAAAAATGATAATTAAGACCAGCTCAACATCAAAAACTAATGAACAAAGATAAAGCTGTGTGAAATTGGGTTCAAAGACGATACAATATATTGAAATGCTCTACATTGTTCTTTTCCAAAAATAAATAGCATCTTCTTCTTAGATCACTCTTGAAACAAACATACAAAATAGTCATTAACATTAAAATTTGATATAACGATCAGTCTGATCGCATCTTGGGCACTTTAACCCTGCCCACGAAATACCTGATCCACTTTTACCAATGATAATTTTTTTTGAACTGATACTATTATTACACTAATAGAAATGTCTCAACTTTCTAACAGGGAAGTTTGAAAGGGAAAATATTCTAATTTGAAAGACTCGATTCAATTCATTACATTGTTCAAAATATTATGGCACCGACCAGTAAAATTGGAACGACAGGTACATGGGGCCAAAGGAAAAAAAATCATAAAACAACCCAAGTAACGATGAATCTGTAGAATCAAAAAGTGAAGTACAGACCTAGCTACTCCCACAATTGACCAGTGCTCATGTATGCGTTTTAAAAATATATTCAATGAAAACCACAGTTATTTTTCAGTTGCCTATTTTATTATTACATCCCTATGATAAAGAGTAGTTTACTTCATTGAGCGTCACGTGAAATTTTCCTAGAAATGATATCATCGAGAAATCATTTCTACGGGGAGGTTCTAGTATGTTTAACGATGGCAGTCTCAAGCTTGATGGAGGGAACACTGAAGATCGATTCATCTGAAAATAAAATCGGTACGTATAGATCACACAGTACTTCAATATTGGGGTCAGCAAACAAGTACAACCAATTATACAGTGTGTACATGATAAGGAGCGCAGCACTTCAACCTGATTCTGCTACTAATTTGCAACAAAGAGTGACCTATGAAGTTTTTTCCTATCCCCCAATTTTCCTGTTTTTTCATTTTCAAGATTTTTTGTGTTTTTCACCGTACTTCACTAAACGCCTGTGGCGTCACTAGGTACATTTATTACTTCGGCGAGATCAACTCCGCGCCTCCCTAGCAACGCGCCATATGATTTTGAAATTCGGAAATCCGAGAACGTTCTAGACTTTATCCATTCGGCCTGTGTGTTTCGACGTTTACGTTGGTACTGAGTTCTCGCGGCTATCGGTTTTCGCATTCTATTTTCTCTCATTCGGAATCTATCATTTGTATTAATAAAATAGCGTTAATATTCTGTTTGTTTATCATTATTAAATATATGCGCTAAACGCCTTTACACTGACACTTGGTCAGAAAGTTTGCATACAATAATACCGTCAACATTTGTTTCCAAATTCACCTCTGTTCTGAATTCGACTTGAAGGACGGAAAAATATAAATTATTGCGTTTCTAGACTAAAACCCTTCAATTTAGGGGCAAGCTTTGAATTTGGGAGCACTTCTAAAAACATAAATGCAACGGTAGAAAAAAAGAATCGAAATGGACTCAATTATGAATTCGGCTACTGGACTTTCGAATAACTGCAGTAAGTTTGGTTGGAAGGAAATAGGTGTCTATTGTCCGAGAGACAACATCGTCCCCTGAATGGCAGAATTTCGTAAGCGGCACTGTAAATTTTACACTGGAGACAAAAAAAAAAAAAAAAAAAAAGAAAAGCGGACGCCCAATTATATGGCTAAAAATGATAAAACCTGATGTTTTTAGATATACTCGACTCACTTTTTTTTATTTTTGGGGAAAAAGTGAACAAATTAATAACATAGGGTATTTCCCAAAAGAAATGAGGCTAACAATATTCTTACTCTTGCTATGGACAGTAGAATTGTTGTAGATACAATACACCTTCAGGCCCTCCCGATATTTTTCCCAGACTTGGGTGACACTTCCGATTCAATATCCATTGTCAGTTACCATACCTAGGATAACTCATATAGGATAACCCGATTTGGAAATGTAGCGGCAGAGGCACAAGATGGGGATTTTTTATGTTACTTTTGAGAGCCTTGATGTGATCTGTTGGTCGCTTATGACAATAAGCAATGAAGATGTGCCCCCCCCCCCCCCAAAAGTCATCATCATAACTCAAAATTGTACCGCATTCTACTTTTCAAGGGAGAATATAATTTGGCTAGAAAATTCAAGTAGCTACGCTTTACTCACCATCAGCCAATAAATGCACTGCAGGTCCAAGGGAATCAAAATATCTGTGCTTCATAGCATCAGCGGCGGACAGTCGTTTTTTCGCATCATACTGAAACATAAGATTGAACCAAATTAGAAAACAAATTGTATAGATGACTCTGGCTCTAATAATCGCTAGAACTGCTTGAATCATCAGGTTTGGAAATAATCAAGTCTTCTCTAAGCATGTACAATGCTAATGAAAGATTATTTTCTGCACAATTGATCAACTTGAATTGGATAGTGTAAGCACCATTGAATCAGAGCTATCTAAGGTCAACAATCTGGGAACCTGATGATCAATATTGCAGAAAAAAAACAACTGCCCTGAAAATTTCAGATTTTTATACATGTATTGGATGTCGGGTAAAAAAATCATCCATCAACTGATCGTTGAAAAAAACTCCCAGGGAAACCCCTTGATTTTTTCTTGACAATGTTTTGATTTCGACTTCATTCCAATTTTGCATATTGATAGTTGGTGACGTTTCTATCGCCATTCAATCCTCGTTTCTTTTGCCCTAAATGGATGAAAAGAATGTTAAATGTTGAAAATGGGGCCTTTTCGTGTATATTTGACCAAAAAATTTAGAAAAGATTATGAAAACGTAAAAACCGGTGAAACCAAAAAATGGGGGGAAAACTTACAGTGTTGACTAATTTCCGTCGTGTTGACATCAAATTCGGATTCAGCGTTAGATTTAATATTATCAATCCCAAATAATTAACTTGTGAAACTGAAGATGGAAGGCAGTGGAAAACATTAATGTTGACTCATCAAAAAGTGAACCGCTATGAACACCGTTCATCGAAAAGGATGATCATTGCTGTTATTGCAGAGGTCCAAACATGGATGGTGACACAGTAATGGTGCGGCATACTGAAAGCACCCTAAGGCACCAATTCAACTAAGAAGATATTGAATACTAGGAGATAGCATAATTCAGCTAAGATTCTTGAAATGGGGGCCAGAAAAGTGATGAAGCAATGCAGGCATAGCTGTCGAGGTACGCATAGCTGACTGCATTGTGTTGATCAGAATATGAACTAGATGACCAACTTGGTTCAAGTTGTAATTGTGCTCCTAAAACAAACAACTGGAAAAAATAGTAACCACCGACAAAGCAAACAAAACTATTCCAGAACCTCTTTTTCATTTCTAGCTCTTAATTAAATTTAAAATAGGGAGAATAATTTTTCTTCAATTCGCAGCATAGTGCTTAAACAATTTGGAAACTGAAATACGCTAGTTTCTAATATTTAACAAATATCTCACACATAAAAAGGAGTTCATCAAATGTAGGGCATCGGGGCAGTTCTTCAGACTCGGAGCGGCCGAACCCAATGCGCTCAACACGGCTTCAGTCGGTGGAGGTGGTCCTTCTAATGGTCCAAGCAATTTGGCGATTAGTGCAAGCTCTTCAGCAACAGTGCTGCCAGGAAACAACGGTCGACCGCTAGCCATTTCAGAAAATATGCAACCAACTCCCCTGAAACATTCAAAATTGAAAATACATTTAACAAACCAGAAAAAAAAAAAAAAAAAAAAAAAAAAAAAAAAAAAAAAAAAAACTAGACATACTATACAGATACATACTTTAAGTCCACACTTCAGTTGGTAGAAATTTTCAATGGAGAAATTAATTAATTGTGAAACAAATTAAAAGAACTATAATACATGAAGATTGATATAACTCCACACTCGAGTTGGTAGACATTTTCAAAGGAGAAATTAATTGTGAAGTACATTTTTAGGAGATTAGGAGATTGCTAGCCCCAAAACATTGATGTGTACAGATCCCAAAGAATGTTTTAGTTGGTTCATAGCCTTGTGAAGAAAAATCGTTGGTCTCACTGGAACATCCGCTGACTGATATTTGAGTTTTTATACGTCTGAATTCAAATTTTAGCATCAACTTACTTATCAACTAAAAAATCACTTCCTTTTCATAATACATAGGTAGAACTAATAATTTAAAAAAAAAAAATGAAAAAATAAAATAATTAAATGGTCAGTGAAAAAATTTTGCACGATAGTTCAACATCATATCTTGCGCCTCGCGATTGAGAATAGACTGAAAGGAAAAGTGGAGATCACGACATTTCCTGGATTCGTAGGTAAAATCAAACCACCAGGCATTTATGAAAGGTAGCAACAAAGTGGTTAGTTCTGTACACCTCTAAGCTAATAAATATGCCTCAGTACAGTTATTGAGAAATAGAAAAGAACAAACAATTATTGAGGAGAGAAAATTTACCACATATCCAAGGATGTGGAATAGACGATGGATCCCATTAGAACATCAGGGGGGCGATACCACAACGTGACAACTTCGTTCGAATAAGTCTTTGTAGGAACGGACTTGGCTCTGGCCAATCCGAAATCGGCAAGCTGGAAAAAAGAAAACTCTCCTGAATTTCCAAACAACTAGAGCTAAATAATAATTTGAAAAAGAAATGATACACAACACAATATTTTTAATTTTTGGATGGCCGAGAAACAACCAATAAAAAAATTGTTGGGAGAAAGAAGATTAGAACTTAATAAGCTAATGGAAAGCAATTTAATTGCACATAATGGAGAACAATATGTGACGATGCACTTGAACTGAGCTAATGAATAGTCAGGTTTTGTAAAATATAAAGATGTGCTCATCTCTATGGAATGAATGGGAGGCATTTTTAAATTTTCATCATGAGATACCATGAGATGTATCTTGCACTGTTTAAATCATAATAAACAGTTTTTTGTCATTTGTCACTTTTACAGTTAAAATTCGAGAATATGTTGGAAAATACGAATTTCTCCCCCTCAAAAATACCCTTAAAATTGAGGTAGCGATTTGGCTAAAGAATTGAGCCATTGTCACACCAAGATTGATTTTTGGCGAAAATTTCAAGAATTTAGCTTTTATAGTTTAGTCAGAAAAGTGTTGACAGCGGACGGCGGACGGGCAGAATTTTTTTTATTGGATAATCCGATTCTACATGCCTTGAAACGTAAAACATCAAATTTTGAGGGGGGTTAGAATTTTTTTTCTTGGGCGAATACAATGGTAACATTATCAAATAATAAACCAGAAAAATTGAAATAGATTTATTTTTCAAAACGTAAACTAGGTATGAACATTGTACATCATATATTTGTAAATAAAGCTTTTTAAAGTATTTCGGCATTGTTTGGAATTGTTTTAATGACCTTTTGAAAACATAGCAGATTATTCACGGATTCGGGTTATCCGTGGAAGCTGCGCCACCCATTACCGCGGATAATCGGCAGTCTACTGTAGCTGAATTTTAAGTTAGCTAGTCTTACGGCAGAAAGTAAATTAAACACTCATAAATAAATGTAAATAATTCTGCAGTTATGGTGGTCATACATGAACCAGTCTTGGCTCAGCAATGGCAAAGTTGACGTAAAACCAGATCCGCTTGCCAACCCAGCTCAACCATTGGCTGAGTATTCATGATTCAGTTCAACAGTTTCTCCTGTATTCACTCCCATTCCCATTACATGATAATAAAAATACTTAAATTAAAACTAAATTGACTTGGAAATAAGCATATAACACAGGACCGTTCGAAAACGTAAATGGGCAATGAATTGATTGAGAAATAGATTATATTCACCTTCAATTCGCCTCGCTCATTAATGAGTAAATTTTGAGGTTTCAAATCTCTATGCAAAATGCGACGCTTGTGGATATAGGCCAACCCTCTCAACAGTTGAAACAGGAATATCTGAAGTGAAGCATTATAAAAAAATATGAACAATGAGATGTTGAACATGTAAAAAACATAATTAATAAGAACATGCAAGGTCATGCAAATATACAAATATAATGATTCGCAGGAGGCATAACCAACTGGTTTCAATGTATTAGCTGTACAGAATGAAAAATTATACTAACCTTCACATTTTTGACGCGAAACCAAACCTTACATTCATCCATGTACTGTTTCAAGTCTTTGTCCAAGTATTCAAATACGAGCGTCAGTGATTTTTCAGTGTGTATGATATCATGAAGAGTAACTGTCATAGGGCAAAGATAAAATAATCTTAAGGCTTGAAAACAATTAAATTTGTCCAATATCAAAGGCATTAGTTTTCATGTAAATATTAGCTATCTTTATCGAGAAAAAATACACAACGTCGCTTATCAGTGATCATCTGCTAGCATCTCTCTTTTAAAAAAAATGTCGCAGGTCAAAACATTTAATTTGATTGCGGCAATTGACAAAATTATTTCGATCAATTGGTGATAAAGGAAAAAAAGGCATTTAAAAACTGCCGAATTCACAATTACCTATGTTCGCATGTCGGAGTTCTTTCAATAAAGAAACCTCTCTTATGGCAGTGCACGGAGCACCTTCTTCATGCTCGAGTCTGATCTCTTTCAATGCAACCAATGAATCGGTGAGCCTCGACTTTCCTTTAAACACTGTTGCATACGCACCCTAGAATAAAAAATAATACACAATGCAATACAAACACTGTTGTTCTCAGGGAAAAAATAATGAGAGATTCACGTTCAGGGCATCTAATAGGAGAGCAGGTTCTTCTTGATACAGTTATTTGACAACCCAAACATTTAACAGAAAGCCTTAGATCGGTTTTTTCCGTTAATTCCTATTTCATTTGCCCTGTAATATTGAGGTCCGGGTCCAACGTTGACTTGTGTTTTTCACGGTTTCAGTTTTCGACGAGCTACCATTCGATAAACGGTAAGAGTAATTATTTCGTGATTTTCAACGTTTGGGGATGAAAATTGGTGACGATTAGTTGAAGTTACCGCTCAAAATTCGACTTTTTCTATCAACCCAACTCTAATTAACCAAGATTGTCTCATTTATTCTCTTCAATTGATTTATTGATGCGTAGTTGATTTTTTTGTCGAGATATTTATTTAGTTCCTGTTGATTCACAATAAATTTCACGTTCATAGAACAAGTTTGATTAATCCGAGGAGCCTGCAATACCAGAAACGCTCTCACCAGGCGGATGATGCATACAGTGTGTCACACCATAAATCTGGTCAGAAACTCATGATTTGGCCCTGGTTTCAACTAATGAGTAAAACTTGGCCATTTTTGAGCCGTTTTGAGGAAAAAAGGTTTCAGTCTGGTGGGTTTTCTTCTATTCAGCATTACACATAGAACAAATTAAGCATGGGCTAATGTGTTTTTGCTAAGGCCTCACAATGTATTTCAAAATTTATCAAACGTAAGGCAAACTTCGGGTTAATATAAAATCAGAAGACAATTGGTTTAGCAACAACATAAACAAAAAGCAATATATTCCTTACTTGTCCCAGTTTATCAAGCTTCGTGTAAGTTTCCATGCGTCCAAAACCTATCTCAGACATGGACTGTCGTCTGGAGGCCCTTGATAATGGCTTATTTTCACCCAGCTTGTGGAGGTATTTTTGAGACAGGTGAAGGTCAGCTGGCAAGGATCGCCGTTTATTGATTTCATGCTGGAAAAATGAAAACAGTTGTTGTGTAGCAAGACAACTAAAGGGACAGTCACCCAGAGGATAACCAACACGGGGTTTCTCTCGTTACTTTTGTACAGTTCAATTATGCTAAAACAATATATTCATTGATGACTCTCGTTTTTTGATCTTGGCCTACGGCGTTCTTTTTATTTCCCAGTTTTCCAGTCGAGGATTTTCCCGACTAGTAACAACAGTCATGGCAGCATTTATGTGTAGCACTTGATAACCTCCATGAAGTTGAGATACTATTAACCTGAGTTGTAGGATGTTAATTATAACTGCCACTTGCAGTTTGCAAATGAGCAGTTGCTCAAAAAAAGCTATTCTCAGAGAGGAAAAGGATAAATTATAGGTTGATAATCTTCGCCTTCGTGCTACAGCCCCTCTACTCGCGATTTAAGGCCTACGAATGTACATTAATGCCTTATGATGGAAAAACTGGTTGGGAAGGATTTGAAAACCCAAACAACTAGCAAGTATGCTTCGAGGTCCAGCTTTGAGTGTACTGAGCAACCATGAAAAACCACAATAATTGTGGTTTCAATTATTGATCAAAAATACACTATCTTCTCTCACGCAGATTCCCAGCAGCAATGAGATAAGGATAAGGAATATTTCTTTTGTTTTTGGATCATTATCTTAGTGGTATCACTGCGGGCAGAACATCTCCTGCCATAATTCAATACCTGTAATAGCAAACTATCTCTTCTTGGCTTCTGGCGCATTTGCACAGGTGGGAAACGAGGTACTGGCTCGACAATTTCTTCAGGTTCTCCATTGGAGTCGATTTTTGGATTTTCTGGTACAGAACCTGGAATAAGTTGATACAAAAAATTATTGTTTTCTGAGTAAAGCTGATGATTGGCAGAAGCTAAACATAACTCAGGGAATCCTCGGCTCGGAGCGATGTCAATAAGTATCTCCTATGAATGAGTATGATCCCGTCATTACCGCCATTGAAAATTAATCGTTTGTAATCAGATTGGATTTTGAGAAAAAACATCAACTGAACGCCGAGTTGAAATAGGAAGTGATTAAATGCAACCTTCTCCTCCCAGAACATTTACCGCAGTTGAATATTTTTCTATCGTAGCATATTATTTTTTATCAAAGTGAAGACTCGAATCTAATACATTGTCAGATTCCTCTTTCCCCTTTTTAGCAGCAAAATTTAATCTCAGGCAGCTGTTGAGAATAATTCTCAACAGCTGCCTGAGATTAAATTCGTAAATTATTTACGAATGAATAATTGAATTTTTTACAGTTTAAAAACGTTTCTCTCCATTGTTTGGCTATTATATACTTATTAATATTAGCAAATATACCTTCGTTTTTTGGTTTATTATTCAATAATAAACCATTGTAATCGCCCAAGAAAGAAAATTTTATAACCCCCCCTCAAAATTTGATGTTTTACGTTTCAAGGCATGTAGAATCCGAATATCCAATAAAAAAAATTCTGTCTGTCCGCCTTACTCCGTACGCCGTCAACACTTTTCCGGCCAAACCATAATAGCTAAATTCTTGAAATTTTCACCAAAAATCAATCTCGGTCCTACGACGGCCCAATTTTCGAACCAACTTGCTAGCTCAATTTTAAGGGTGTTTTTGGGGGGTTTTGAGGGGGAGAAAATTCATATTTTCCAAGGTTTTTCAGAAAAAGGTGTACGTGGTATCAAATTATATAGATTTTTGGACGCTGAATCGAATGAGACCATCGCCGGGTCGATAGCTTTATTGGTTCTCGAGTTATCACAGCTTTTGTGCCGAATTTGGGAGATTTTCAGAAATTTGACATGAGGGTATAACTCGAGAGTTCTTGGAGCTATAAAATGCGTTCTATACTCATTGGAATGGTCATGAAACGCTCTCTCCAGCTGTACCGTTAGGCAAAAAATTTAGTTTTTAATTAGGAAATTAAGAAAAATAAAATTGAATAAAATTACAATAGTTGCTACGGATTTTTCCCCTATAGTTACAATCTGTTTTTCGGTGGGAACGTTCACAAATTTTCGGAATATTTAAAATCACAAATGGATAGTCTTTCTAAATCAATATTGAAGCGAATGAATAATAAACCACTGTACAATCATTTGCAGCGTTTTTTTTTTTTTTTTTTTTTTTCAATAAAACGAGTTGCCGTCTTAAAAAAAATTTCTCAACATAAATGTGCAAAAAAATGTTTCTCTCCTCATAGCAATACAGATGGTATCGACAGAAATGACGAATAAAGAGCTTCACTTGTTGCATGTCAAGCATTATAGAATCAGCAACTTGCACAGGGAAAAAAAAACTACAAGTACATCTGACGTCAATCGTTTGAGAGGAGACGAATGAAAGACAATAAAATTCGGAGAAATGCGATACACAATTTTTCAGTTAAAAGCACAGACGAGCAGCTTACCTAAAGTAATACTCTTGGACGATTTCAATGAAGGCTTTTTCGTTCGAATGTTCAAGAAGGCGAACCAAGCTCCAATTTTATGGGTACTCCCAGTGGTGAACGTGTTGAAGGAAGAGCTTTTGTGGAGAGTCTTTAGATCCATAATTTCAGGCACAGCGGTAGCCAATTAAACAGAACATTTTACTCCATTTACATTTCCTTTTTTTTGCAAAAACCTAGCGCTTAACACTTTGGCACACTCACGCCCGACAATGCGCAATCGATAACAAGAAATCATATCAAACAAATGAAATACTCGGATGAACCTTGTCGGTCGAGCGAGAGATAATGTCAACAATTAAAAAATAAGCTCAGCTGTTCGTCGAGGTAACATTATTCGCCCAAACTCGATACAACGAAAGCGTGCGCTGTGGTGACATTGGTGAAGCCAAACTGCGCGGCAGCTCTTGACTTCAAAATATGGAGGACGCATAACGCAACTTCGAACGCAGCGACCGGAATTAAAAGTTATTGGAAATATCATTAGCTACTCGAAATTAATGTAGAATGTATTTTATTGACCTAATTAATTGATTGTCAACTATATTTACGAAAACGTTGCAAATGATTGTACAGTGGTTTATTATTATTTCGCTTCAATATTGATTCAAGAAGACTATCCAATTGTCATTTTAAATATTCTGAACATTTGTGAACGTTCCCACCGAAAAACAGATGGTAACTATAGGGGAAAACTCCGTAGCGACTATTGTAATTTTAATCATTTTTATTTTTCTTAATTTCCTAATTAAAAGCTAAATTTTTTGCCCTATTGTATAGATGGAGAGAGTGTTTGACGACCATTCCAATGAGTATAGAACGATTTTTATTGCTCCAAGAACTCTCGAATCATACCCTCGTGTCAAATTTCTAAAAATCCCCCAAATTCGGCACGAAACCTTCGATAACTTGAGAACTAATAAAGCTATCGACCCGGCGATGGTCTCATGCGATTCAGCGTCCAAAAATCAATATAATTTGATACCACGTACACATTTTTCTGAAAAACCTTGGAAGTTATGAATTTTCCCCCCCTCAAAACCCCCCAAAAATAGCCTTAAAATTGAGCTAGCAAGTTGGTTCAAGAATTGGGCCGTCGTAGGACCGAGATTGATTTTTGGTGAAAATTTCAAGAATTTCGCTATTATGGTTTGGCCGGAAAACTGCTAACGGCGTACGGCGTACGGCGTACGGCGTACGGCGTACGGCGTACGGCGTACGGCGTACGGCGTACGGCGGACAGACAGAATTTTTTTTTATTGGATATTCGGATTCTACATGCCTTGAAACGTGAAACATCAAATTTTGAGGGGGGGTTATAAAATTTTTTTTCTTGGGCGATTACAATGGTTTATTATTGAATAATAAACCAAAATTCTGTCCGTCCGCCGTACGCCGTACGCCGTCAACACTTTTCCGGCCAACCCATAATAGCTAAATTCTTGAAATTTTCACCAAAAATCAATCTCGGTCCTACGACGGCCCAATTTTCGAACCAACGTGCTAGCTCAATTTAAGGGTATTTTTGGGGGGTTTTGAGGGGGAGAAATATCATATTTTCCAAGGTTTTTCAGAAAAATGTGTACGTGGTATCAAATTATATAGATTTTTGGACGCTGAATCGAATGAGACCATCGCGGGGTCGATAGCTTTATTGGTTCTCGAGTTATCACAGCTTTTGTATCGAATTTGGGAGATTTTCAGAAATTTGACGTGAGGGTATAACTCGAGAGTTCTTGGAGCTATAAAAATCGTTCTATACTCATTGGAATGGTCGGCGAACACTCTCTCCAGCTGTACTGTTAGGCAAAAAATTTAGTTTTTAATTAGGAAATTGAGAAAAATAAAATTAATTAAAATTACAATAGTTTACGGAATTTTCACGGAATGTTCCCCGATTTTTATTGGATATTCGGATTCTACATGCCTTGAAAATTAAAACATCAAATTTTGAGGGGGGGTTATAAAAATGTTTTTCTTGGGCGATTACAACGGTTTATTATGCTAATAAACCAAAATTGGTCTTCTTGAATCGTAAATTTATTGACGGAAAGGCATGATAAACGACTGTACAATCATTAGCAGCGTTTTACGTTTCGAAATGGCACAAAATCCTCTCGTTGCTGTATTTGTGTTGCTGCTGCTATACAAAGTAGCGCATCGAACATTAGGTACATCATATATCTAATCGAAAATTTTTTATTATTGCTAGGAATCCGAGTACAGCTCACTTGAGCGCTCATTTAGAAGAGAAAAACTACTCAAACAAAATCCTCATCGCTATAATAAATTTGAAATAATCAGGACAGTTGATGAATAATGACTAGGTCAGGAACATAAAATATTGAGTGTGTTCCAATTTTTCTTTGCAGTTTTTTCCCTCGTTTTAAAACGCTCGATTTTTCAACGATGCATTTTTACGCGCCAATTGATTTATTTTGTGAACGTTTTATCTCACCGTGAAGGTTTTGTTCCGGGTGCTATACTTTTACTGTCGGTGTTGGCTGGTAATAACGGGTTTCAAAAGAAGGTGTCTCTCATTTAAGCAACGATATTCCTCCGTCCGTTTTGAAAACCCAAGTAGCTAGAGGTAAAACCACTGGAGATTTTTGTCACCGCTGGAAGCCGATAGACACCTTCAGAGCGGCCACTTGCTCACTCCAGAACGCGGTAAGTTGAGTGCATTTTTTTTTCAAGCTATATTCTGGTTCATTATCCAATACTATACCATAGCAATAGCTCAAGAACCTATTCGTCTGCTTCTACTCCAAGATCATCCAGTTGAATCATCATCCCACTCATTTATGCGAACGTTACCTCCTAACAATACACTATTGGTAATATTAAGGGGCGAAATCCTTGGATATCATCGTAGTTTCAATTATTTTGGTTAGGAAAAAAAAATTTAACTTAAATTAAAATTAATTGTCAAGCGATTAAGTTTACAGAGCGTTTATTGCGCATTCCAAGGAGTATAGAAGGAGCCATAGCTCTAAAAAATATCTAGTTGTACCATCATGGTGAATTTCTTTCTTAAATTCTCAAACATGACTCGCAAAAGCTCGAGAATCGTCAGCGATAACTCGAGAACCATCAAAGCTATCAATCCCATTATGGCCTCATTTGATTCAGCACCCATAAATGAAAAGAATGGATACCCAATGTTGTGTACCTATGTAAAGTGGCAACACTGCACTATACTGTAACGTGAAAATTCAACTAGCAGGAGAAGACAGACGCCTATTTTTTATTTTCGTTCCTAACGGCCTGAATTCTGTTATTTGGTGTCAGTTGAAGACGGAATGACCAATTTTTCATGAAAATTGTGAGTTTCCGCGGAGAAAATCGCTGATGAAAAGCGATAATTTTGAACGAAAAATGAATAGTTATTACGTCATAACTAGTCCGTTGAACGTGAATATCGATACTAGCGCTTGTATCTTTGGAGAATAAACTAACATTTGGAGCAATGATTTGAGGTTGCTGTGAGATTACCAAACCCCCCTCAGCAATTCATTTGCTTTACGAGGCATTTCGGGCGGTAGTAACTCGACGATTAAAAAACCTAACAAGTAGCAGTGAAGTTAGCGTCACTTACTCGATTAAGCATGACTCCAGTCTTAAAGACCGTCTTGTTGTTACTGTCTGTCTTCCAGTCGACTGCGGAGCGCTCTGGAGAGTTACTTCAATCGGTTGGAGTTACAGCTCCGGGTTTATTCAAACCGCTGATTTTCCTTAGCAATTTTCTCCGTGGAAACTCACAATTTTCATGAAAAATTGGTCATTCCCTCTTCGGCTGAGACCAAATAGCAGAATTCAGGCCATAAGGAACGAAAATAAAAAAAATAGGCGTCTTCTCCATTTGTTCAATATAATGATATCAATAGAGATTCGAACTCTCTACTTTTTTCCCCATTAGTTCGAATTACGGCTTCCTTTTCTCCATCCATTTTTATGGTTCAAACACGATACCCAACAAGCCTTTTGGGATAGTGATTATCGGTAACCTAACGGTACAGCTGAAGTGTTCGGCGACCATTCCAACGAGTATAGAACGATTTTTATAGCTCCAAGACCTATTGAGTTATCAATTCAGCTTGCAAAAATCTAAGGAAATTGATCACAAATACACGATATTCTGGAAAACGTTGGAAATGACGGATTTTCTCCCCCACAACATCACCCAAAAATGCGGTTAAAATTGATAAAGCGATTTGGTTGAAGCATTCATAGTTTCACCGCAAAAGTGTTATTGATAAACCAAAATAGAAATCTGAGAAATCCAAATGCATGACAGATACATGTAAGATCATTTGGCTGCTCCTATTATCGCAACTTGCTTTTGGTTATTTTCGCAGCAGTTCCAGTCAATCTGAGCCGAATGGAGAAGTTCCTGATATTTTTAGCAGCGGCAGCCCTTGCAGTGAATACCTGTATTGCAATACCGTGTGACGACACTGCAAAGCCTCGCTGGCCAAGAGCATATTCCGTACATGGGGTAATCACAGTTCCCAGCGCTCTCATCGAGGAACCGTTCGTTGGCTACTACAACCGAAAAATAGGAAAAAGTCGAACCGACCACTACAATGGCACTACCAAAACTTACCAGTTCAGTCATACTGGTGAATACGGTAGGATGTATAAACTCATTCCGGTCTCCAACGATACACAATTGAACGTAATTACTTGCTTTTACGAGGACGGAACAAAAAAATCGCCGGTGGTCGAACAAACGCTACTGCCTTCTATAAGTCAATTCTCATGCGTAGGTGAAGAGACCGTCGAAGGGGTAGATGCTCAAAAGTGGGTTTATACAGAGATGCACGTCGATTCAGGGTACCATAAAAACATTTGGTGGATTACGTGGAGGAAGACGAGCGACGTTAACGAAAGCAAGGTCGAGCCTGTCCCAGTTCGTTATGAAACCAGTTATAATCACCGCGGAATTTCGAGCGGATACCAATCCCATTCCTTCACCAATTACATATCCGAACCCCCGCCAAACTCCGTTTTTGATCTGAAAAATAGCAAAGCGTGTCAACATATTGGATCTGATGATCAAAGATCGATCGGTTTCCTGAATCCAATGAAGGAGTACGTTGAAAATTATGACGACCATATTGAACAAGCTTGGCGGGATTTCGTGAAAGAGCATAACAAGGAGTACAGGACAAGCATCGAATACAGTTATAGGCGTCGGATTTTCAGGGACAAGCACAGGTTCATACATTCGACTAACAGAGCCGGGCTTGGCTACCAGCTCGCTCTCAATTCCTTTTCAGACTGGACTGAAGATGAGCTGAAAACCCTTCGTGGCAGGAAGCCATCGTTCCATAAAAGCGGAGCTTCTCCGTTTCCATACACAGAAGCGGAAATAGAGAAATTATCGAACACGATTGTACCGGGCGAGCACAACTGGCATCTCCTCGGCGCCGTGACTCCTGTAAAAAATCAATGGGACTGCGGGAGCTGCTGGGCCTTTGGGACGACCGGATCGCTTGAAGGGGCTTATTTCCTCAAGACGGGATCGCTCGTCAGTTTCTCCGAACAAGCGCTAATGGACTGCACGTGGGAAGTTGATAACGCAGGCTGCTTCGGCGGTTCCGAACTGAGATCCTTCGAGTGGATAAAGAAGCATGGTGGTCTTCCCCTCGAAACCGATTACCCTTATTTGGGCGACGAGGGTTACTGCCATATTAACAAGACGAAACTAGTAGCACCGATCGAAGACGTCGTCTCAGTCACACCCAAAAGCGAAGACGCCCTACGATTAGCAATTTTCAAACACGGTCCTGTATCTGTAAGCATAAATGCTGCACCCGGCACGTTCGCGTACTATTCAAACGGCATCTACTCGGATCCCGAATGTTTGGGCGATGATCGCTATTTGGACCATGCTGTGGTCGCTATAGGCTACGGCGAACTAGAAGGTCGCAGATATTGGCTCATCAAAAACTCATGGTCGGTCAATTGGGGCAATGACGGATACATCCTCATCGCGGCTAAAGATAATATCTGCGGAGTGATGACCACTCCTACCTACGTCACGATGTGAACTCGGCCGGCTAGCTCAATCGTGGCAATCGGACTCAAACTTTAGACGTTGTACGAAATCTCTGTTGAAATTCGATGTATCATGTGTCTGTTTTCTCAGTCGGATTAAACGTTTTTGGCAAGTCCCTCGATTTTTTTCACATCCGTTGCTCCGAAATAGACCCATTCGGCGACAAATATTTTTGGAATTAATCAATAAATCGTTAATTCGTTCAAAGAATCGACAATGGGGAAGACGCCTATTTATTATTTTCGTTCCTAATGGCCTGAATTCTGCTATTTAGTGTCAGCTGAAGCCGGAATGACCAATTTTTCATGAAAATTGTGAGTTTCCGCGGAGAAAATCGCTAAGGAAAATCAGCGGTTTGAATAAACCCGGAGCTGTAACTCCAACCGATTGAAGTAACTCCCTAGAGCGCTCTGCAGTCGGCTGAAAGACAGACAACAACAACAAGACGGTCTTTAAGACTGGAGTCATGCTAAATCGAGTAAGTGACGCTAACTTCACTGCTACTTGTTATATTTTTTTAATCGTCGGGTTAGTATCGCCTGAAATGCCTCATAATCTCACAGCAACCTCAAATCATTGCTCCCAATTAGTATATTCTTCCGAAGATACAAGCGCTAGTATCGATATTGTCGATGTCGTTTGATTTCTATTATTGGTATCACACACCGTACGTCCTCGTAATTCGAATTTTCAGTTATTTTCTTCGTGCACTTTTGTGTATTAGGGTCTCTTGGCTTTAAAAATGACTCCATTTCACAAAACTTGTTATGTATCAATTGGATCACACACAGTACCTCCACCTTGTGCGGTTTATTGACTATATCGATACTTACAGGCTGCGAAAAAATCAATATCTTTGATGCTGGAGGTTCATAGAAATTATCTCATTTTACAAAACTCGGCTTGTATCGTCATGTTAGGCTCACACACTATACTTCCGCATTATTAAACTAAACGATGGGTTCTTCTAGTTTTGGGTTCTCGCCTAGCTAGTTTTCCAGTTACAGTTATAAAGTAATAACGTTTAGCCTTTAGTAGGAGCTTCTTGATTTTATAATAGGTTACTCCCGTTGCCGACTCGAATATGGATGTACTGTGTGATCTATGCACACCACTGGTTTTAAATGTATATTTGGATTCCGGACGGAAACCATCAAATTCCGAGGGGTTTTTTAGAAAATTTTCTTTTCGTGAACGATAAACCAAAAATTGTATGCTATATATTTTTCCGCTGATTAAATAAAACTATCGCAGCTGCAGCGTCCGTTAATTTGGTCGTTGGCTGTTTTTAACCATCGGATGTTTCGTAAATTGTAGGACAATATATTCGAGTGTATTTTCTTTGATTATTTTTTTTTTTATGTGAATGTTATTGTGAATAAATAAAAAAAAAAAGATAATAATAAAAAAAAAGTGCCATCACGGGAAAATTCAAGCAGTAACTATCCTAGACTAGTCTCCCGTCGCTTTTTTTCTTCAAAATGGACTTGGCCCACATGCGCATCGACTTTTTGTTACAGCCGGCGGAATAAAACTTCTCCCTCTCCGAGGGAGCTTTATTGGTTCTCGAGTTATCGCAGCTTTTGTGAAGAATTTGGGAGATTTTCAGAAATTTGACATGAGGGTATAACTCGAGAGTTCTTGGACCTATAAAAATCGTTGTATACTCATTGGAATGGTCGTCAAAGACTCTTTCCAGCTGTACGGTTAGGCAAAAAATGTTGTTTTTAATTAGGAAATTAAGAAAAATAAAATTGATTAAAATTACAATAGTTGCTACGGATTTTTCCTCTATAGTTACCATCTGTTTTTCGGTGAGAACATTCACAAATGTTCGGAATAGTTACTATCACAAATGGATAGTCTTTCTAAATCAATATTGAAGTGAAGGAATAATAAACCAAAATTGGTCTTCTTGAATCGTAAATTTATTGACGGAAAGGCATGATTAACGACTGTGCAATCATTAGCAGCGTTTTACGTTTTGAAATGCCACAAAATCCTCTCGTTGCTGTATTTGTGTTGCTGCTGCTATACAAAGTAGCGCATCGAACATTAGGTACATCATATCTAATCGAAAATTTTTTATTATTGCTAGGAATCCGAGTACAGCTCACTTGAGCGCTCATTTAGAAGAGAAAAACTACTCAAACGAAATCCTCATCGCTATAATAAATTTGAAATAATCAGGACAGTTGATGAATAATGACTAGGTCAGGAACATAAAATATTGAGATTGTTCCAATTTTTCTTTGCAGTTTTTTTCCTTGTTTTAAAACGCTCGATTTTTCAACGATGCAATTTTACGCGCCAATTGATTTATTTTGTGAACGTTTTATCTCACCGTGAAGGTTTTGTTCCGGGTGCTATACTTTTACTGTCGGTGTTGTCTGGTAATAACGGGTTTCAAAAGAAGGTGTCTCTCATTTAAGCAACGATATTCCTCCGTCCGTTTGGAAGACCCAAGTAGCTAGAGGTAAAACCACTGGAGATTTTTGTCACCGCTGGAAGCCGATAGACACCTTCTGAGCGGCCACTTGCTCACTCCAGAACGCGGTAAGTTGAGTGCATTTTTTTGCAAGCTATATTCTGGTTCATTATCCAATACTATTCCATAGCAATAGCTCAAGAACCTATTCGTCTGCTTCTATTCCAAGATCATCCAGTTGAATCATCATCCCACTCATTTATGCGAACGTTACCTCCTAACAATACACTATTGGTAATATTAAGGGGCGAAATCCTTGGATATCATCGTAGTTTCAATTATTTTGGTTAGAAAATTTTTTTTTAAACTTAAATTCAAATTAATCGTCAAGCCATGAAGCTTACAGAGCGTTTATTGCACATTCCAAGGAGTATAGAAGGAGTCATAAATTTTAGTTTAAATTCTCAAACAAGACTCGCAAAAGCTCGAGAATCGTCAGCGATAACTCGAGAACCATCAAAGCTATCAATCCCATTATGGCCTCATTTGATTCAGCACCCATAAATGAAAAGAATGGATACCCAATGTTGTGTACCTATGTAAAGTGGCAACACTGCACTATACTGTAACGTGAAGGTTCAACTAGCAGGAGAAGACAGTTCAATGGGGAAGACGCCTATTTTTTTATTTTCGTTCCTAACGGCCTGAATTCTGTAATTTGGTGTCAGTTGAAGACGGAATGACCAATTTTTCATGAAAATTGTGAGTTTCCGCGGAGTAAATCGCTGATGAAAAGCGATAATTTTGAACGAAAAATGAATAGTTATTACGTCATAACTAGTCCGTTGAACGTGAATATCGATACTAGCGCTTGTATCTTTGGAGAATAAACTAACATTGGGAGCAATGATTTGAGGTTGCTGTGAGAATACCAAACCCCCCTCAGCAATTTATTTGCTTTACGAGGCATTTCGGGCGGTAGTGACTCGACGATTAAAAAACTTAACAAGTAGCAGTGAAGTTAGCGTCACTTACTCGATTAAGCATGACTCCAGTCTTAAAGACCGTCTTGTTGTTACTGTCTGTCTTCCAGTCGACTGCAGAGCGCTCTAGGGAGTTACTTCAATCGGTTGGAGTTACAGCTCCGGGTTTATTCAAACCGCTGATTTTCCTTAGCAATTTTCTCCGTGGAAACTCACAGTTTTCATGAAAAATTGGTCATTCCCTCTTCGGCTGACACCAAATAGCAGAATTCAGGCCATAAGGAACGAAAATAAAAAAAATAGGCGTCTTCTCCATTTGTTCAATATAATGATATCAATAGAGATTCGAACTCTCTACTTTTTTCCCCATTAGTTCGAATTACGGCTTCCTTTTCTCCATCCATTTTTATGGTTCAAACACGATACCCAACAAGCCTTTTGGGATAGTGATTATCGGTAACCTAACGGTACAGCTGAAGTGTTCGGCGACCATTCCAACGAGTATAGAACGATTTTTATAGCTCCAAGACCTATTGAGTTATCAATTCAGCTTGCAAAAATCTAAAGAAATTGATCACAAATACACGATATTCTGGAAAACGTTGGAAATGACGGATTTTCTCCCCCACAACATCACCCAAAAATGCGGTTAAAATTGATTAAGCGATTTGGTTGAAGCTTTCATAGTTTCACCGCAAAAGTGTTATTGATAAACCAAAATAGAAATCTGAGAAACCCAAATGCATGGCACCTCCTTTTGTACCTTTTGTTTTGCAGCCCTGATGTCGCTCGGTAAAATTGAACGGGCACCCTTTGACAGGTGCAGTTCACACGGAACTATAAGAGATACGAGGGGTGATCAAAAAGTTCCAGGACTGATTTTTTATTAATTTATTTAAAAAATCTACAGGCTATTGGACGTCGTCCCCTTCAAAGTACTCTCCTTGGGAAGCTATACATTTTTCCCAACGATGTTTCCACTGCGTGAAGGACTTTGAGAAATCATCTTGTGAAATGGTGTGTAGCTGCTCCAGCGATTTTTCTTGAATGTCATCTACGGACTCAAATCTCTTTCCCTTCATGGGTATCTTGAGTTTTGGAAACAAGAAAAAGTCTGCAGGGGCAAGGTCAGGTGAATATGGAGGCTGGGGAATGACCGTCATTCCATTTTTGGTGCAGTAGTCGCGAATGAGCAGTGCGGAATGAACAGGCGCATTGTCATGATGCAGCACCCACTCACCGCCCCGCCACAACTCTGGTCTCTTCCTCCTTATTGCACACATTTTACCCAACTTCACACAAAACTTTACGCAAACGCGTTGCTCTTCCTTTTCATTCATTTCACAAAATCGCCGAACACAAAAAACTTTTTTTACGAAAACAGCTGTAACTTTGCAATGAAGAAGGTTATCAACATTCTGAATAAACAGCTGAGCTCAGGAAGAGTCACGCTAAACAATGCTGTCAACCGCACTGCTCTATGACACTCCATTGCCGCGCAATCTCAACAGTCCTGGAACTTTTTGATCTCCCCTCGTACATGTATGATCATTTGGCTGCTCCAATTATCGCAACTTGCTTTTGGTTATTTTCGCAGCAGTTCCAGTCAATCTGAGCCGAATGGAGAAGTTCCTGATATTTTTAGCAGCGGCAGCCCTTGCAGTGAATACCTGTATTGCAATACCGTGTGACGACACTGCAAAGCCTCGCTGGCCAAGAGCATATTCCGTACATGGGGTAATCACAGTTCCCAGCGCTCTCATCGAGGAACCGTTCGTTGGCTACTACAACCGAAAAATAGGAAAAAGTCGAACCGACCACTACAATGGCACTACTAAAACTTACCAGTTCAGTCATACTGGTGAATACGGTAGGATGTATAAATTCATTCCGGTCTCCAGCGATACACAATTGAACGTAATTACTTGCTTTTACAAGGACGGAAGAAAAAAATCGCCGGTGGTCGAACAAACGCTACTGCCTTCTATAAGTAAATTCTCATGCGTAGGTGAAGAGACCGTCGAAGGGGTAGATGCTCAAAAGTGGGTTTATACAGAGATGCACGTCGATTCAGGGTACCATAAAAAGATTTGGTGGATTACGTGGAGGAAGACGAGCGACGTTAACGAAAGCAAGGTCGAGCCTGTCCCAGTTCGTTATGAAACCAGTTATAATCACCGCGGAATTTCGAGCCGATACCAATCCCAGTCCTTCACCAATTACATATCCGAACCCCCGCCAAACTCCGTTTTTTATCTGAAAAATATCAAAGCGTGTCAACATATTGGATCTGATGATCACAGATCGATCGGTTTCCTGAATCCAATGAAGGAGTACGTTGAAAATTATGACGACCATATTGAACAAGCTTGGCGGGATTTCGTGAAAGAGCATAACAAGGACTACAGGACAAGCATCGAATACAATTATAGGCGTCGGATTTTCAGGGATAAGCACAGGTTCATACATTCGACTAACAGAGCCGGGCTTGGCTACCAGCTCGCTCTCAATTCCTTTTCAGACTGGACTGAAGATGAGCTGAAAACCCTTAGTGGCAGGAAGCCATCGTTCCATAAAAGCGGAGCTTCTCCGTTTCCATACACAGAAGCAGAAATAGAGAAATTATCGAACACGATTGTACCGGGCGAGCACAACTGGCATCTCCTCGGCGCCGTGACTCCTGTAAAAAATCAATGGCACTGCGGGAGCTGCTGGGCCTTTGGGACGACCGGATCGCTTGAAGGGGCTTATTTCCTCAAGACGGGATCGCTCGTCAGTTTCTCCGAACAAGCGCTAATGGACTGCACGTGGGAAGTTGATAACTCAGGCTGCTTCGGCGGTTCCGAACTGAGATCCTTCGAGTGGATAAAGAAGCATGGTGGTCTTCCCCTCGAAACCGATTACCCTTATTTGGGCGACGAGGGTTACTGCCATATTAACAAGACGAAACTAGTAGCACCGATCGAAGACGTCGTCTCAGTCACACCCAAAAGCGAAGACGCCCTACGATTAGCAATTTTCAAACACGGTCCTGTATCTGTAAGCATAAATGCTGCACCCCACACGTTCAAGTACTATTCAAACGGCATCTACTCGGATCCCGCATGTTTGGGCGATCATCCCGATTTGGACCATGCTGTGGTCGCTATAGGCTACGGCGAACTAGAAGGTCGCAGATATTGGCTCATCAAAAACTCATGGTCGGTCAATTGGGGCAATGACGGATACATCCTCATCGCGGCTAAAGATAATATCTGCGGAGTGATGACCACTCCTACCTACGTCACGATGTGAACTCGGCCGGCTAGCTCAATCGTGGCAATCGGACTCAAACTTTAGACGTTGTACGAAATCTCTGTTGAAATTCGATGTATCATGTGACTGTTTTCTCAGTCGGATTAAACGTTTTTGGCAAGTCCCTCGATTTTTTTCACATCCGTTGCTCCGAAATAGACCCATTCGGCGACAAATATTTTTGGAATTAATCAATAAATCGTTAATTCGTTCAAAGAATCGACAATGGGGAAGACGCCTATTTATTATTTTCGTTCCTAATGGCCTGAATTCTGCTATTTAGTGTCAGCTGAAGCCGGAATGACCAATTTTTCATGAAAATTGTGAGTTTCCGCGGAGAAAATCGCTAAGGAAAATCAGCGGTTTGAATAAACCCGGAGCTGTAACTCCAACCGATTGAAGTAACTCCCTAGAGCGCTCTGCAGTCGGCTGAAAGACAGACAACAACGACAAGACGGTCTTTAAGACTGGAGTCATGCTAAATCGAGTAAGTGACGCTAACTTCACTGCTACTTGTTATATTTTTTTAATCGTCGGGTTAGTATCGCCTGAAATGCCTCATAATCTCACAGCAACCTCAAATCATTGCTCCTAATTAGTATATTCTTCCGAAGATACAAGCGCTAGTATCGATATTGTCGATGTCGTTTGATTTCTATTATTGGTATCACACACCGTACGTCCTCGTAATTCGAATTTTCAGTTATTTTCTTCGTGCACTTTTGTGTATTAGGGTCTCTTGGCTTTAAAAATGACTCCATTTCACAAAACTTGTTATGTATCAATTGGATCACACACAGTACATCCACCTTGTGCGGTTTATTGACTATATCGATACTTACAGGCTGCGAAAAAATCAATATCTTTGATGCTGGAGGTTCATAGAAATTATCTCATTTTACAAAACTCGGCTTGTATCGTCATGTTAGGCTCACACACTATACTTCCGCATTATTAAACTAAACGGTGGGTTCTTCTAGTTTTGGGTTCTCGCCTAGCTAGTTTTCCAGTTACAGTTGTAGATTAATAACGTTTAGCCTTTAGTAGGAGCTTCTTGATTTTATAATAGGTTACTCCCGTTACCGACTCGAATATGGATGTACTGTGTGATCTATGCACACCACTGGTTTTAAATGTATATTTGGATTCCGGACGGAAACCATCAAATTTCGAGGGGGTTTTTAGAAAATTTTCTTTTCGTGAACGATAAACCAGAAATGTCATGCTATATATTTTTCCGCTGATTAAATCAAACTATCGCAGCTGCAGCGTCCGTTAATTTGGTCGTTGGCTGTTTTTAACCATCGGATGTTTCGTAAATAAGTGCCATCACGGGAAAATACAAGCAGTAACTATCCTAGACTAGTCTCCCGTCGCTTTTTTTCTTCAAAATGGACTTGGCCCACATGCGCATCGACTTTTTGTTACAGCCGGCGGAATAAAACTTCTCCCTCTCCGAGGTCTTCGTCACTTCCAACTCGACATGTGTTTTCCCGAACTTGATTCACCGTAGAATCGATTTCCAGCCTCGGAATAAAGACATTCTCGCCGGTTCCACAAAATGGAAGTTTTCTAGGAGCGGTCGGCTCGCTCGTTTGCTCGACTCGTTAATTAATAAATACCGCTTCGATTAGTGAAAAAAGCCCGAGTTCTTTGTTCGGTCGTATATTGCTCCTAATCGTCTTCTCTCCGATTCCTGTTAGCATTTAGAAGATCGTGATTTATAGAATATCGAGTTCAGAACGATGCTTATTGGCCGATAAATTCTCGAGTTACATCATGTCGCACTCTCGACAATTATTCACTAAAGCTGAGGACTCTATTATCGCTTGTTCGTTCGAAACACACGGCATTTTCACTATGAATCATCGTGAGCTCACAATTTATAACCATATCGATAAATCAATTTTAAGTTTAATTTTTTCAAAGGGCTCTAAAACTGAGAAAAATCATATTACAATTCCTGCGACATAATACGTGTTCATTTTTATAAATTTTTGGAAGCTGAATCGAATTAGGCCATAACGGAGTCGATAGATTTGACGGTGTTCGAGTTACAGCTGCTTTAACGAGCCACACTCGTTGAAATGCTAGTCAGACACTCCCGATTATATCGAGAGATGATAATTATTTAAATATTAAACTAAGTTGTTTGGGACAAATAATTGTAACCGGAATATTTCTGAAGAGTGTATTTATTCATTCATTCATTCACTCACTCATTCACTCACTCATTCACTCACTCACTCATTCACTCACTCATTCACTCACTCATTCACTCACTCATTCACTCACTCATTCATCCATCCATTCATCCATCCATTCATTCATTTACACATAATACAGGACGAGCACGATTTACAATTGTACCTATATGTACTACATGAAATAATACGAAAACACCTTCGATAAAATGCTTTATGAAAAAAAAAAAAAAAAAAAAAACTGGAAGAAAAAAGAAAATGTTCAAGGGAAGTTCAGGGGAAACAGCCGAGAATGGTGCAGCAATTTATACAGGCGAGAGAAAAATACAATTTAAGACAGATTCAAGTGTGTAAAGGGAGATTGAAAAAAGTCCACATTGTGATCGGCGAACAGCAGATTGGCATTTCGAGGAATTCGGCAATGAAACGAGTTTGAGTTTTATTGTAATAATTCTAAACCACAGAACGATCATTCGCTGGCTTTTTTCTCTCGACGCAGACTTAGTCGACGGGAAAAGTTAAAAAGCCAACGCGAAAACGACGAAAAAAATAATCTCCGCCTTTTTTTCTAACGCGTTTTGTCTCAAGAATTCTTCGTCGAAAATGGGATTTTTCCAAGATGACTCGGTGAATAGTTTGGAAACTTTTTTCCGCTCTTCGGACTAAACCGCTTGAAAAACAGACGAGCATTATCTCTAGAAAATCCGATCCTCGCTCGAGTACCCTGGCGTACGATAAAAGTAATAGAATAGGCGGAAAAGAGAGAAAGCTGAGGAAACCGAGAGGAGAAAATAATGCGAATTAAAAGGCGTACAATAAAATAAATCTCACAATAGACGACGGAAAAGAAAACTAAACGGGAGAAGGAAAAAAAATCACACGTAAGAAAAAAAAAACTACGCAAAAGACAAATAAACTGAAGTGCGTCGGAGGAAAGTAAAATTGAAGGGATCAGTCTGATTGACAGAAATGGAAACTGTAGTTGGTTGGGGCGGTGGAAGGGGAATCATCGCATGACGGGGCTACAGCGGAGGTGGGGGCGGCCCGTTCATTGATCAGTAGGGGCGGTAGTCGGGAGGGGGCGGCAACGTCGGAGCGGCGGCGGCAGGAACGTCGGGCGGGGGCGGCAGTACCTACGGGTCGGTAGTAGTGCGAGGGAGCTGCTGGGAGTGTGATCATGTGCTCGTCGCTACCGTAGAAAGTCATGTACATGAGGAGAAGGGACCACCACCTGGGAGCTGCTAGGGCTGTGGGCGAGGAAGCGGAGCTATTATCGTCGACGTTGTTGGTGCGGTCAAGACTGACTTCGACTGGTGCGTGCGGAACTGACGGACGGCGGTCATCGACGACGGGTACGAAAGGACAATGTCGCGCGGTGATCCGTACGGCGGTGGGGCGAATTTAGGAGGAGCGTCATCGGGAGGCAACAGGAGCCCGCGGAGCGCGAGACGATTAGGTGAACTTCCGACGGTGGACAGGTCGCCTTCTCGAAATTATCCATCGTCCGGAGGCGGTGGCGGGGGTCCGACGTCGCGGGGAAGCCCAGTCGGACGTAAAGGAGGGAGAGGACTGAATACCTCGCCGGATCATCATGGTGGCGGCCTTGGAGGCGTCGGTGGAGGCTACGGCACGACGATGAGCGGCGGAGGCGGCGGAGGAGCGTACTACGGCGGCGGAGGAGGTTTCCGTTGCGAAGAGGACCTAGGCAGTCCGACGACGCTTATGGAAGAGCGCGGCAGGTCGATGGCCTCGAGCGGGTCTCACCATAGGTCGCGTAGCGCGAGTCGTCCGATGGGAGGAGGCGGAAACGCCATGAGCGTACGCTACCAGTCGCTCGACAGAGCGGGCGGGGGCGGCGGTGTCGTCGACGACCGCGAGTTCATGCCGATACGGGAGCCGCGCGATAGATCGTTAGATCGCCTTGGCGGCGGAATGCGCGGCGATCATCGTTCCATGATGGATCGCGGCGGAGGCGGCGGCGGCGGCCTATACCTTGAAGACGATCTCTACGGAGGCGGCGGAACCGGGCTCCGCAGCGATCTCGTCTCGTCAAGATCAGCTCGCGGCTCGCCCAACACGCACGTATTATCGTCGTCAACACGCGACGGCGGTGCATATTTGGGCGAGCTGCAAAACCAAAATACGGACCTCCAAAGGGAATTGGCCAATTTGAAAAAGGAACTCGAACTGACTAACCAAAAACTCGGTTCGTCAATGCACAGTATCAAAACATTTTGGAGCCCCGAATTGAAAAAAGAGAGAGCCCTTCGAAAAGAAGAATCGGCCAAATACAGTCTTATCAACGATCAGCTCAAACTTCTAAACTCGGAGAACCAGGTGCGAAATTAGTATTGATTATTTTTCAAATTCATTCGTTTGCACGTCGAATTCGACACGATCGAGATTTGAAAAAGTTAGTGGAAGATTAATAAAATGATCAATAATTGCTCCTCGCTATCTCTGTCCAGAGAAACGTGGAAACATGGCAGCGATTGAGAGCGTTAAAAAAAAATTTTATTTAAATAAAACGAAATAAATTGGAAAATTCACTTTGAAACGAGACGAAATTAAATTATTTGAACACGTGGCGTAGAGTTGTTAGAGTCGACGAATGACCGAATTGAAAAATATCTGTAAAAGCAGTAGTCTATTCGGATCGATTCGCTATTACGCATACATTACGAGGAGCTGAATAAAAAGAAACCTTACATTCATGTCCTCAATTAGCCCTAATTGTGAACAGTATTTACGAGGTAGGAATAAATACTCGAGTGTAGAAGTACTCTTGAAAATATTCTAGTCAAGAGTCCAGTCCAGAAGCTAGTATTATAATCTATGTACAGCTAAGAATAGACGCTCTATTGAGCGCTCACGTGATGGAGTTTTAGGGTAATGTTCGTGAATTCCGTCGCCGAGGATGGGGAGGTTCTAAAAATAAAAGTGAGTAATCATAGATTCGCACTCAACTTCAATCGTATCACGAGATCGATTATGGTCATTTTGCGAGTTGAGCACTCTACGGAAGCTACTTGTACTGCCCGTACTCGACAGCTGATAAGAGGAAATTCCCGTATAAGTTTTTACATTACAATCTAATTGATATTGATTTTATCTTAATTGGAATTCGGCGGAATCAAGATTGGTTACTGTTTTGTCTCGATCGTCTATTCCCAAACAAAAAATACAGATCGGTAACTATCGGGAAAATTCAGTAGCAACTATTGTAATTTTAATAAATTTTATTTTTCTTAATTTCCTAATTAAAAACTAAATTTTTTGCCTAACGGTACAGCTGGAGAGAGTGTTTGACGACAATTCCAACGAGTATAGAACGATTTTTATAGCTCCAAGAACTCTCGAGTTATACCCTCATGTCAAATTTCTGAAAATCTCCCGAATTCGGCACAAAAGCTGCGATAACTCGAGAACCAATAAAGCTATCGACCCGGCGATGGTCTCATTCGATTCAGCGTCCAAAAATCTATAAAATTTGATACCACGTACACATTTTTTTGAAAAACCTTGGAAAATATGAATTTTCTCCCCCTCAAAACCCCCCAAAAATACCCTTAAAATTGAGCTAGCAAGTTGTTTCAAGAATTGGGCCGTCGTAGGACCGAGATTGATTTTTGGTGAAAATTTCAAGAATTTAGCTATTATAGTTTGGCTGGAAAAATATTAACGGCGGACGGACAGAATTTTTTTTTATTGGATATTCGGTTTCTACATGCCTTGAAACGTGTAAAACATCAAATTTTTAGGGGGTTATAAAATTTATTTTCATGGGCGATTACATTGGTTTATTATTGAATAATAAACCAAAATACACAAAATCGGAAAAATACATAAAATACTATAAAATTGGATCGTAATTCTTCTAGCCGAAGGGATTGAAAAGGGGATGGAGCACTTGAAATAAAATCCATGATTTATTCACCCGCCATGACGAACATTTCAACAGTATTTATTGTAATGGACAGTGAAACAGAAATAACTTGACGTTTAAGTGAAATAGCGAGAGAGAAAAAGTCTTAGCCAAAAACCAACGTCATCTGCTTGTTACAAAAAACATTCAAATACCTCAACCACTCGACAATATTGACGCTTGTGACGTGTGAAAATCAAATCACAAAAACAATAAATTATCTTCACTTCTTGACCAAGGACACGGACTGACGGACATACAGATACAAAAACACCTGTTCAGAAAGTGTATCTGAGCATGCTAGTGCTAATTATTTTTCCAAATTCACCTCTGTTCCGAATCCGAGTTTTCGGACGATCATCATACTTCAATTTACCTCTTACGTAAACATGGAAGTAAAAAGGGAGAAATAAAAAAAATATTAGTATAAAAAAATCGACTTCAAAACTCCTAGCAAAAAAAAAATAAATAAATAAATAAATAAATAAATAAATAAATAAATAAATAAATAAATAAAAGCAAAGTGACTTATAAATAACAAAGTCACTCGACCTAAATAAGAAAACGATTAAAAATAATAAATAAGTGAAACCGACTTGAAAAAATTTTTGCTTGAAAAAATGAAAAATAGAGAAAGAAACAAGGGAGACCTAAAAATGACAAAACCACTCGACATAAATAAGAAAACAATTGCTAATAATAATCAATAAAACCGACTTCAAAATATTTGCCTAAAAAAAAACAAAAAAAAAAAAAATTAAAAAAAAAATAATAAAAAATTGAAAAGGATAAAAATAACAAACGTGTCCGAACATCACAGCAACTCAATTACCAACTAAGTACACATTTTAAATGAGTACTTTGATATTGAAGAAGTATGGCATGAAATAGATTGGCGTTTATTTCTCTTCCATGTTTACCTGGTCATCTTCATCATCTTGTATTATGGCTGATAGATGACGCTCGAATTTTATCGTTTGTATCATACACCTTATTGCATATTTCATTCAGTTTTTACAATTTTGGTACCAAATCAATCAAATATTCTATACTATAATGATCTATTGATAATCAGCATCTCTCTCGCGAACTGTAATTACTTATTGAGTTCATCGCGGCTGAAATTGATTTCACATCGCTTTAATAGGTATTGTCAAATGTGCGATCTTCTGCTAGATTAAGGACGAATAATTAGATAAAAACGCTGCAAATGATTGTACAGTGGTTTATTATCCCTTCGCTTCAATAATGATTTCGGAAGACTATCCATTTGTGATAGTTAATTATTTTAAACATTTCTGAACAATCTCGCCGAAAAACAGATGGTAACTATAAGGGAAAACTCCGTAGCAACTATTGTAATTTTAATAAATTTTATTTTTCTTAATTTCCTAATTAAAAGTTAAATTTTTTGCCTTACCCTACAGCTGGAGAAAGTGTTTGACGACCATTCCAATGAGTATAGAACGATTTTTATAGCTTGAAAAACACTCGAGTTGTACCCTCATGTCAAATTTCAGAAAATCTCCCGAATTCGGCACAAAAGCTGCGATAACTCGATAACTAATAAAGCTATCGACCCGGCGATGGTCTCATGCGATTCAGCGTCCAAAAATCAATATAATTTGATATCACGTACACATGTTTCTGAAAAACCTTGGAAAATATGAATTTTCTCCCCCTCAAAACCCCCCAAAAACACCCTTAAAATTGAGCTAGCAAGTTGGTTCGAAAATTGGGCCGTCGTAGGACCGAGATTGATTTTTGGTGAAAATTTCAAGAATTTAGCTATTATGGTTTGGCCGGAAAAGTGTTGACGGCGTACGGCGTACGGCGTACAGACAGAATTTTTTTTATTGGATATTCGGATTCTACATGCCTTGAAACGTAAAACATCAAATTTTGAGGGGGGGTTATCAAATTTTTTTTCTTGGGCGATTACAATGGTTTATTATTGAATAATAAACCAAAATTAGCGAACGTTTTCTCTTCGCTGTTGAGTAAACATTTATGTTAGAATCTACACCTCATCCTCTCCGTGAACTGACCTTCCTCACACGCCCCAATAAACAGCAGAACGATTCGTAGTATTTTATAGCGGCACTTCAATGCGATTACGCGAAACTTGTGTGCCCTTTTTATCGACCATTGTAACTTTTAAGGCGAGAAAACCGCTTTAAACCTTTTTCATATGGTGCTCACTTTTCTATAGCTGTTAACCTTTTCTATTAGCTGTTCCAATAGCGTCAGCAGTTTCATCTTTAACGCGACGTTTAATGTCTTGATTTTATTAACGGTTATATCTATTTGCTACGGTTCAAATACATAAGTACTGTGTGATCTAAATAGCGATTTCAACTTCCATGTTTACCTACGTAGTAAATGGAATTATTGAAATTGTCAAAAAAAAAAAAAAAATTGGGGAAAAAAAAGGTCTGAGAGATAGTCAGAAATATTCTCGGTACAGATGTCTGTGAACAAGTCCATTCGGTCAAAAAATTGCAAAAATCGTCATACCTCGGCGAAAAATTAATTCAATCCAATGAAAATTTTCAGAAAATGTTCTCCCAAAGAATGTGCAAAATCAGACGTCATTGGACATTGGATAAAGTGTAATATGATCAACTACAACGTCCGAAGTATATTCGATAATGGTTTTTCCATTTTGGATTTTACAATCCATGAAAATCAATATATCAATATCAATCAATATTTTTAACGGGCAAGATCTTAAAATGTTTTTCACGGCAAACAGATAAAGCTTGATATTATTGATTGGCTCACCTATCGTACTTCGAGTTCCACGACAATAACATTATTTCGTGCGTTTTTCTGTTATCGGGACACTTGGCTAGAAAAGGTCTAATTTTCAAGAGTTTCAAATCGAATGCAAGATGAAAGATGTAACTAACGGTGGTCGTCAAATTTCCGACCACTTTTAAATAGGTATATTACTCAGAGGCGAGAAAGAGTTATCAAAATCCTAAAATTTGGTGTAATTTTGCCCCCGCGGAGCTATTCGCGCTCGAAGAAAAACAAAAACACGTTTTTCCGGTAATCCGTGTCATTTTTTATTTTTAAATGATTCTAAATTTAATTACTCAATTCGCTTGCACAGACCCTATTTTTCAAAATTCGCAAACGTGGCTAAAAAAAAACCTAAGTAAGAAAACCGAAAAAATTGAAAAGATTCAAAAATTGACAGAGTTTGATCCTTTTTTTTAAAATCGGATTCAACGTCTAGTTTCCTATGGGAATGAGCAATAAAATAATATTCAACTGTACTGTAAGCATTTGCCACGGTTATTCAAAGTTGAAAAAACATAACAACAGTGTAGCACTAAAAATGAGAGAAACTAATAGTTGTCGTCAAATTTCCGCCGTTTTGACGTGAAATTCGGATTCAGCGTTAAATTTCCTATAAGTAGAGCTTTCAAAACCGCATAAAAACGAAAATTTAATGTTTCACTATTACCGATGCAAGCGGAGCTCGAAAAGGTCGATTTACGGAAAATAATTTCTCTGGCTGCGTTTAAATTTTTTTCACCAAATTTTTTGCTATGTACGTATGTAAGGCGTTCGAATGAAGACTCCTGCATAATAAAACAATTGATTCACATGATTTTTTACCCCGAAAAGCACGTTTAAAGGTCAATTTTTGAGCTTTCGAAAACCGATTTTTTTGGACCACTTGCAGATTTTTCCGAGAAATAAAAAAAATCACAAAAATGTATCTTGGTAAGACACAACTTTCCTGAAAATTTCAGATTTTTATGTCTATTGAGAGAAGAGTAAAAATTCGTTAAATGATCTGTTGAACAAAATCGCAGGGGTTCCCCTTGGATTTTTTACGAAAAATTTTTTGAAATGGATTTCGCTCAAATTCAGCATAATGATAGTTGATGATGTGTACATCAATAATATATGGTTCATTCTTTGTTTCTTTCGCACTAAATAGATGGAACGAACGATTAAAGTTGAAAAATGTCATTTTTTCGTGTATAGTCTACTAATATTGTTGAATAACGCAAAAACGGTTGAAAAATGGATAGGTACATTACATTGGGAAAATGTGGACAATTAAATTACCCATCTTTTGGTATATCCAAACATCTGAATAGACGACTTTACGTTAAAGTTATCCACTGTGCAAGTTACAAATCTTGGAAAACTTACAGTTATTATGTCTAATTTTGCTACAACTTAGCTCCAGTTGAAAACCAAAATACTTTGTGATACTTTGGTACATACAAACACCACCACCTACATACCAAATTGTAGCAACTACTAATAATAACAACAACTATAGGTTCAACACTCTCCAAGCACAAATAATAAACTACTATATAATAATAATAGTGACAAGGACACTACTCCCGAATGTAGATGTAATTGTAAACCTTTCCCGGACTCAAACTTGGAAGTACTGAGTGACCAACGCTCATAATTTTTTTATTATTTATATATTACATGAGAATTATGCGAGGGAAAAATTTACTTCCTTACCTTCGTAATGTAGGAAGCAAAATGTTGGGCTCACGGCAAACTAGCGAGACTCCATTTTTGGCAATTTGGATAAAAAATTATGTCAAACAATCAATGCACGTGGTGTAAAAGTTTCATACCGATTGTACAGAGATTTATCATTCCTTTGCTTTAATAATGATTTAACCTTTGTTTGAACATTTGCGAACGTTTCCACTTGAAAACAGATTGTTTTCTATAACGGAAAACACCGTAGCAAAGTTTCTACCATAATTCTATGGAAATTTTAATTATTTTTATTATCAAATTAAAAGCTAAATTATTCGCCGAACGGATGATTTAGTGTTTGATGGCCATTACAACGACTATAGACGAATCTTTATAGCTCCAGAAATTCTCGAGCTATCCACTCATACCTAATTTTTAAAAATCTCAAAAAGTTTATACGAGCGTGGTTCTATAACCACGCATGGGCTTCGCCCCCCTCAGCTATCGCGCAGGTCGGCCCGTCGGAGGGGCTGCGCCCCTCCTCTCGGGCCTTACATATAGTTTGGGTGGGGTGTTGTCCTTGTCACTACTATATAATATAGTACTATATATAGTTCTATATATATTATAGTAATATATATATATAGTATATAGTAAATGATATATAGGTATAGGTATAGGTATGGGTATGGGTTTAGTAGTTAATTATTTGTGTATGGAGAGTGGGAATCTATAGGTATTTTGACAGTAGGTAGTACTTAGTAGTAGTTGCTATAATTTGGTATGTAGGTGGAGGTGTTGTCATGTACTTTGTATCATAAAGTATTGGGTATTTCAACTGGAGCAAAGTAGGAGCAAAATTAGACATAACAACTGTATGTTTTCCAAGATTTGTAACTTGCACAGTGGATAACTCAGGCAAAAAGTCGTCAGTTCAGATGTTTGAATATACCAAAATATAGGTAATTAAATTGTCCACATTTTCCCAATGTAATGTACCTATCAATTTTTCAACCGTTTTTGCGTTATTCAACAATATTAGTAGACTATACACGAAAAAATGACATTTTTCAACTTTAAACGTTATTTTCATCTGTTTAGAGCAAAAGAAACGAAGAATGAACCATATATTATTGATATACACATCAACAACCATCATTATGCTGAATTTGAGCGAAATCCATTTCATAAAATTTTTTGCAAAAAATCCAAGGGGTACCCCTGCGATTTTTTTCAACCGATCGGTTACCGATTTTTTACTCGTCTCTCGATACAGATAAAAATCTGAAATTTTCAGGAAAGTTGTTTCTTGCCGAGATGTATTTTTGTGATTTTTTTTATTTCTCGGAAAAATCTGCAAGTGGTCCAAAAAAATCGGTTTTTGAAAGCTCGAAAATTGGACTATAACCGTGATTTTCGGGGTCAAAATAAATACGAATCAATTGTTTTATTATGCAGGAGTCTTCATTTGAACGCCTTACACACGTACATAGCAAAAAATTTGGTGAAAAAAATTTAAACAGAGCCAGAGAAATTATTTTCCGTAAATCGAGTTTTTCGCCGGCCGAAATTCCGAGCTCCGCTGGCATCGGTAATAGTGAAAAATTAAATTTTCGTTTTAAAGCGATTTTGAAAGCTATTCTTATAGGAAATTTAACGCTGAATCCGAATATGACGTATAAAAGGCGGAAATTTGACGACAAAGTATCAGTTTTTCCAGTTTCCGCCATTCCTACGTTTTTCAACTTAGAAAATCCGTTGCAAATACTTACAGTACTGTTCAAATTTGATTAATTAATGATTCTTACAGGAAATTAGACGTAGAATTCGAATTTAAAGTGAAAAAAATCAAATTCGAACGATTAATAATATTTTTCGAATTTTTTTCGTTTTTCATACTTTTGAAGTTTCAACTTTGGGATTTTTTTTCATCACGTTCCCGAAATGGGACAGATTAGGTGCTGTGGAAGAAAATGAAGGAAATTTAACGTAGAATGGCCTCATTCGATTCAGCGTCCAAAAATCTATCTCGTATTAATTTTATTCAATTATAAATCATTGCGATCGCCCAAGGAATTTTTGTTCTACCCCCCCCCCTAAAAATGTAATGTTTTGCGTTTCATTTGCAGCATGTTTTTATTTTATTTTTTTTTTTTTTTTTTAATCCATTGGAACACGAAGTATTTCCACGACAGCGATTAATTTTTCATTTTATTTTCTACGCTAAATATTTATTGTAAAAATGACTAGTTGCTCACATAATTTCTGTTTAAATCTGTGCGTCCGTCGTCGAACAATGAAAAAATTTGTCGCCTTTTCATCCTAAACGGGATGTTGTGAATTTCGAATATGAAAAAACTGAAATTTTGCCATTAATTACTCGGTCGGGGCTGGATAGGGTGAACATCTGGGAGAAAAAGAACAAAATGTCGGTTATATTGAATTCGAATCGAGCCAATAAAAGCCCATTTATAAAGTTGGCGGCTCTTATTTGAGTGCCTCATCAGTTCAAGGCAACGAGTCGAATCGAGTTCATCGATAAACCACCCGCGCCCCGTTCTCCCCTCCAAATAACCAAATGAGCTTAATCGATCTCTTGTTACGATTGTAAGGCGGTGAGTGCCTATTCAGAAGAGAAGATTAAGATCTACGATTTCCTCCAGGGAGTATTCCGTTCACCGGTATCAGTGGAAATCGCGTACAGCAGACACTAAAGGGAATAATTCCATATCGAGTACTTCAGTTCTCGCGCTGCTATTTAATATTCCTTGAAAAAATTTATCCTATAAATTTCATTCATCCGACTACGCTATTTTGATTTTTTTGCTTTCATGATTACGCAGTAAATGGAAGTATTGTGATGGTCTGAAAAGTCGAATTTGGAACCGAGGTCCTGTGGGAAGGAATTTTCATAAAACTATAATACTCAGACTATTTCCTGATAGATTTGACCATCCCTTTCAATAACATAAAATATAATATGTGGGAAATATAGACTGGGGTTAATGATAAGTCGAAATGGGCTCAAATAGCTGCAATAGCTCAAATATTCAGCGCTCGTTATACACAGACTGCCCTATGCAAGAGCATGCACTCCCGAGCACAGTCTCGTGAGCGGTCCTCGTACTTATGAACGACTGTCTCAGTTACTAGCGCAATAATTATTTTTACAGTCTGGAAAAAACCAAAATATAGTTGATAAGCGTATAAAAAGGTAGTACTGTATGTGACCCACGTGATAAGAACCAGAATTCATTCAATCGCCGTTCCAAGCGTTTCGAGGCCTTGAGCGTTCAAATATATTGATTTTTGCGGCCTGTAAGAATCAAAATAAAAATACGCACCAGGGAAATCCTGAAGAAAGCTCATAATGTAGAGGTACGGTGTGTGACCCAATATACTAAAAATCTAACATCATCGGCCCGCCATATTAAACATTTTAAGACCACGCAGACGTTTAAAAATATTGACTCTTGCTGTATAGCCTGTAAAAATCGCAACAGAAAAAAGTTTGAACGGTTCTATTTCGTAGGTACTGTATGTTATCCAAAATCCGGAACGGCTAATTTTGCACAATCACGGGGAAAATATTATCTCAAAATTTAATGGAGCTTCATCGATTTTTCGCGGAGATATACGACGATTTATGTAATTTTTTGACCACAGACGCTTGTTCAGAAGGTGTTTCTGGCTATAATTGTATAAAAATTTCTTTCAATTTACTACGTAACCACGGAAGTAAAACGCTAACTACATAGTGAATATCATAATTTCAATTGTTTGTATTTTTCCTAAAATTTAGAACGACCTACATTACATCCAAACAATCTGTTCTATTTGGTAACTGCCGAGGAATACCGGGTTCTCCGATCCCCTGGTTATCCACACTGCTCAGTGTTACCAGACAGTGTGGACACAACACAATCTTTCACTGCGAAGATAAAAAAGGAGGAATATTAAGCGAGTATTGATCGATTTGTTAAGCTTCGAGAATTCTAGTCATATCGGTATTCCCGAATTTTCAAAAACTGCTCAAAAAGCTGAGGTTACTCGAGTACCATTGAAACTACGCTCATTCGATTCGGCGTCTGGACGTCTACTGGAATTGATACCAAACACAACAATGTCCTGAAAACATTGAAAAATTATGAATTCAAGTATTCGAATTCTTTACGCGTTGAAACTTGAAACATTACATTGTTGAGATTATGTGAATTTGTTGAGAGCAATCGCAACGGTTTATCATAATAAAAAACCAAAATTGATCCCATTGAGAGGGAAGAGCAGGGGTTTCAAAAACTTTCCGCCAAATAGCCATAAATTTCAGCCCTACGGTAAAACCTTTCGACAAGAACAAGGAAAAGAAGTCTCCGCCTTATCCTACGCGAGGTTCCCTCAAGGCTTCCAACCTTTAGGCGGGGTGCACACCGGAGAAACGCGTTTCGTGAAACACCTTTCATGAAACTTGTTTCATGCAATCCGTTTCACTCGCGCATGCATACAGAAGAAATGGTTTTCCCGTAAGTTTCACGATTGGTTCCGATGACGATGTGGTCGTTTTGTCGTGGTGGCTAAACAAAAAGAAAAAACGAAAATACTGGGTACACCCACTGATCAGGGATCGAGACCATAGTCCCTCGTAGTTGCGAACTTGCTCATAAGTGATCCTATGAAATTTAAGGATTTTTTCCGAATGTCTAAGCCACTTTTTTATCGTTTGGTGGCATTAGTCGGTGCACAAAAAATAACGTTTTATCACTTGGAATGAAATTCCTGCCATAATTTTCAGTCCGATCATAAAATGGGGAAGACGCCTATTTTTTATTTTCGTTCCTAATGGCCTGAATTCTGCTATTTGGTGTCAGCCGAAGAGGGAATGACCAATTTTTCATGAAAATTGTGAGTTTCCGCGGAGGAAATCGCTAAGGAAAATCAGCGGTTTGAATAAACCCGGAGATGTAACTCCAACCGATTGAAGTGACTCCCTAGAGCGCTCTGCAGTCGGCTGAAAGACAGACAACAACAACAAGACGGTCTTTAAGACTGGAGTCATGCTAAATCGAGTAAATGACGCTAACTTCACTGCTACTTGTTAGGTTGTTTTAATCGTCGAGTTAGTACCGCCCGAAATGCCTCGTAAAGCAAATAAATTGCTGAGGGGGTTTGGTAATTTCACAGCAACCTCAAATCATTGCTCCCAATGTTAGTTTATTCTTCCGAAGATACAAGCGCTAGTATCGATATTCACGTTCAACGGACTAGTTATGACGTAATAACTATTCATTTTTCGTTCAAAATCATCGGTTTTCATTAGCGATTTTCTCCGCGGAAACTCACAATTTTCATGAAAAATTGGTCATTCCGTCTTCAGCTGACACCAAATAACAGAATTCAGGCCATTAGGAACGAAAATAAAAACGCTGCAAATGATTGTACAGTGGTTTATTATTATTTCGCTTCAATATTGATTTAAAAAGACTATCCATTTGTGATTTTGAATATTCCGAACATTTGTGAACGTTCCCACCGGAAAACAGATGGTAACGATAAGAGAAAACTCCGTAGCAACTATTGTAATTTTAATCATTTTTATTTTTCTTAATTTCCTAATTAAAAGCTAAACTTATTGCCTAACGATACAGCTGGAGAGAGTGTTTGACGACCATTCCAATGAGTATAGAACGATTTTTATAGGGCCAAGAACTCTCGAGTTATACCCTAATGCCAAATTTCTGAAAATCTCCCGAATTCGGCACAAAAGCTGCGATAACTCGAGAACCAATAAAGCTATCGACCTGGCGATGGTCTCATTCGATTCAGCGTCCAAAAATCTATAAAAATTGATACCACGTACACATTTTTCTGAAACACCCTGGAAAATGTGAATTTTCTCCCCCTCAAAACCCCCCAAAAAAACCCTTAAAATTGAGCTAGCAAGTTGGTTCAAGAACTGTGCCGTCGTAGGACCGAGATTGATTTTTGGTGAAAATTTCAAGAATTTAGCTATTATAGTTTGGCCGGAAAACTGCTAACGGCGTACGGCGTACGGCGGACAGACAGAATTTTTTTTATTGGATATTCGGATTCTACATGCCTTGAAACGTAAAACATCAAATTTTGAGGGGGGGTTAGAAATTTTTTTTTCTTGGGCGATTACAATGGTTTATTATTGAATAATAAACCAATATTATTGAATAATAAACCAAAATAGGCGTCTTCCCCATTTCTCGACGCGAAACGTGAAACTACAGCTAGAGGAAACCGATTATTCGAGTTTCACGAAAACTGGTTTCACGCAATCAATGCAACTCGAGTTTCATGAAACGCAGTGTGCACAACCCTGCGTAATCTTATCAGTCTGTTGCGAGCAACTTTCGTTTCACGTTTCCTGAAACGTGTTTCACGAAACGCGTTTCTCCGGTGTGCCTTAGTCTTACTACTAACAAAACTCGCACTACTATTACTACTCGACAACTGACGTCACGAGTTCACGGCTAATCTTACGAGAGCGATAGACAAGAGCGAACGAGTAGTAGTGTTCTAGCCGTGTCCCCTTGTCCTAAGGGAGAGCGGATGAAATCGCCGTCACGTCAGTAACCATGTAGTAAATAAGTTAGGAACTTATTTATAAATAGGGCAAGTCCAGTGTTATCTATGTCACGGGCAGGCAAAGGGGGCAAAGCCGGCTGTGGTTGTGGGCAGCAATAGAAGCACCGTCGATCAATAGCAGCGGGTACCGAGCATGCGCCGCCTCCAAAGCGATGAAGAGGAGAATGGTCACAAAGGTTGTAGTAGGGGAAGGGTGAAGGGCCTGAGGACAATAATTCCATCCCTTCCACTCCCGTCTCTTCAACTCTACACCTGGAAAACCCCTCGCCGACTGCGCACACTCTCGGCCAGCGTTTTTACACGCTTTATTCAAAAATTCCCGTTCACAAACCAAACCGTATAATGCGTCTCTCTCTATTGGTGTGACGATTACTTTTTAACCTTGAGAACCTTTCTATTGACATCGTGGTCAAAATTTTCCAAAAAACGGATTCGAAGAAAAATCCTCGACCCTGGAAGGTTTTGAAATCGATTCATAAATTTATTTACCGGAAAAATATCAAAATTGCCTTTGCGAAATTGAGATCGTTTGTACTTAATTACAAATATTGTTCCGTTGAACCAGAAAAAAAAAATAAATAAAATAAATAAATAATTTCAGCCACTCAGGATTATATGGTGTTGAGGTAATTTGATATCAACATTGATATTAACTGCCATCCTACTTAGTTTGAATGAATATCATGAACTTTTCTCGAAATCCTCTTCCGAATTTTGGATACTTATTAACGGTTCCTATTTTTTCGCCCGGTCGTGGAGACAAACAAATAATCAAAATTAAAAAAAAAAATTTCCTACGCTATTATTGTGCATATTTTTCAACTCGAGAATAGAGTTGGCCTAAAATTCAAGTTGTCGAATTCAGTTAAATGACGGCTCTACGTAAATATACTTTCAACGATTGAAAAAAATTTACTTTTTGAGACCTGCTCTCCAATCTCGATTAATAACTTGTCCACTAAAATTGCTTTGGAAAGTAGACTGAAATCAGCGAAAGAACCTCCTGTAAAAACTGAAAACTCATTTAAACCCACAGTCTCAAAAGGTTGGAACTTATCTATTTTTTACTACTCTATATATTACTATTAATAAAATATTTGAATAATAATATTTTTAAAAATATACTACACTATATTATTATTAATAAAAATTAGTTCGCTCGAACGGGCGAATTAAGAATAAAGCATAATCAATAAAGAATCGGAAAATGAGTCGCCTGGTTTTTCTCCCCCTCACACCCCCCAAATATTAGTTGTTGAACGTTTAACCTAGCGAGATAATTGCTCATTTTTAAGGCATAAATGAGAGAAAAAATCGTCCGTTAGACTTCTTTCGCTTAATTTGAAAATTGATCATTGATTTGATTGATAGAAATTGATCATACACACTTCGCAGAAGTGCGCATAATTAACAGCAATGAAGATAATTTCTGCTACTACGTCGTTTCAAAACTGAACACAGAAGTAAAATGGTGAACATCAAGAATGTTGAAAAAAGATTCATAATATGAAACATGAAACGCGGTTCCGTTACTCGTATTTTGTACTTGAAACTCCATTATTTATATTTCATCAACTACGTCATTTTACAATCGACTCATTCTACTAAAAATAGTAGTAAGATAGATGTTATTGCAACGCCATCTCATATTTTGCTTTTATATTTCTTCCAGCGCTTTCGCCGCTCTGGGCCTCTCCTATTTATGGGCGTATTTATTTTAATTTATTAGACTCTAGGTTTAAAAAGCGGAAGCGTTCCGAAAATATTCCCAATCCATGACAATCCCAACCTTGTGAAGCTATTACTGGGCCTAATTTTTAAAACTTTTATATAGAAGATGTTTCCCGAAGAGGCCCAGAGCGGCGAAAGCGCTAGAAGAAATATAAAAGCAAAATATGAGATGGCGTCGCAATCAATGTCTCTACCTCAACTCCATGTCGAATCTGTTTGTAATATCGACCAATATTTTGATTTGATTTGCTGAAACAAGCAATCTTTTGGTTGATTCGTTCGGATTTCCCCAAAAAACGCTGCAAATGATTGTACAGTGGTTTATTATTCCTTCGCTTCAATATTGATTTAGAAAGACTATCCGTTATTTGTCATTTCAAATATTCCGGACATTTGTGAACATTCCCACCGAAAAACAGATGGTAACTATAGGGGAAAACTCCGTAGCAACTATTGTAATTTTAATCATTTTTATTTTTCTTAATTTCCTAATTAAAAGCTAACTTTATTGCCTAACGATACAGCTGGAGAGAGTGTTTGACGACCATTCCAATGAGTATAGAACGATTTTTATAGCTCCAAGAACTCTCGAGTTATACCCTCATGTCAAATTTCTAAAAATCTCCCAAATTCGGCACAAAAGCTGCGATAACTCGAGAACCAATAAAGCTATCGACCCGGCGATGGTCTCATTCGATTCAGCGTCCAAAAATCTATATAATTTGATACAACGTACACATTTTTCTGGAAAACCGTGGAAAATATGAATTTTCTCCCCCTCAAAACCCCCCAAAAACACCCTTAAAATTGAGCTAGCAAGTTGGTTCGAAAATTGGGCCGTCGTAGGACCGAGATTGATTTTTGGTGAAAATTTCAAGAATTTAGCTACTATGGTTTGGCCGGAAAAGTGTTGACGGCGTACGGCGGACAGACAGAATTTTTTTTATTGGATATTCGGATTCTACATGCCTTGAAACGTAAAACATCAAATTTTGAGGGGGGGCTATAAAATTTTTTTTCTTGGGCGATTACAATGGTTTATTATTGATAATAAAAAAAAAGGGAATTTCCCGATTGTGGAAATGCCTCTCGAGCCCTTGTTTCTTGGCCTTTCAAAAGAGGTTGTAATCCCCACGAGCCAGGTGGAAGGCGGGGGAGGGTCCTGACGTCGAGCTGGTGGCTGAGCAGAGAGGGGTGCGCTTCATTCATCAGTTCTATACTACAAGCCAACCCGTCCCTCCAGCGCCTTCACACAATCCCGACCACCCAGCTCTTGCCATCACTAACCTCAGCTCAGCAAACTAGCATATATATTGTAGCCTAATGAGTGCAGACAGATCATTTCACGGTTCAATCGTCGAACCTTCCGCTAACTGTTGGTTAAAGCGAGATAATCTGGCAGCCATAAGGACCGCCTGAAACTCATCCTGCCATAGGTAATCAGATCTACCTCTATTTTGAAAATTCTGCCACATTATTCACAACGGTGTATCTACTTATCTATCTTCCCTATTCAACAACTAGTTATTTAGTTGCTGATATATATCGAAAACATGTAAAAATCCACTCGATCATAATTAATTATTGTATTATTATTATTATTATATCTTTGCTTCAATAATGATGAAAGAAGACGATTCGCTTCTGTTAGTAACTATCCCGAACATTTGTGAACGTTTCCGCCTAACAACAGATTAGTATTTAAAATAGAAAACTCCGCAGCAGCTAGCGTAATTTAAATTATTTTCATTTTCCACTAATTTCTAACTAAAATGTAAATTATTCGACAAACGATAGAGCTTCAGAGAGTGTTTGACGAGCATTCCAACGAGTATAGAACGATTTTAAAAGCTCCAGAAAATTACCACCAAGGCGAATTTCTCGGAATTCAACACAAAAGCTGCGGTAAATCGAGAACCATAGAAGCCATCGATACCGTTACGGTCGCATTCGATTCGGCGTCCAAAAATCTAAAAAAAAAAAAAAAAAAAAAAAAAAAAAAAAAAAAAAAAAAAAAAAACTGCTGCAAATTATTGTACAGTGGTTTATTATTCCTTCGCTTCAATAATGAATTAGGAAGACTATCCATTTGTGATGGTAATTATGTCGAACATTTCTGAACAATCCCACCGAAAAACGGATGGTAACTATTTATAGGGGAAAACTCCGTAGCAACCATTGTAGAATTTTTTTTATTGGATATTCGGATTCTACGTGCCTTGAAACGTAAAACATCAAATTTTGAGGGGGTTAGGAAATTTTTTTTCTTGGGCGATTACAATGGTTTATGATTGTATAATAAACCAATTGAATAAAAAACACACCTTTGTCCAATAACCTTTGAAAATACGAAAAAAAATCCCCCCTTTAAACTACTCCAAAATACCCTTAAAATTAGAAATAGAAAAAATAATTACAAAAATATAATGAATACAATAATATACGAAAAATAGAGTTGGCAATTTGACAAACAGTTTGAGCAATTGTTAGGCCAAGATTGATTTTTGGCGACATTTCAATTACTAAGCTTTTATAGTATCGTCATAAAAGTGTTGACGGCGGGCGGCGGTCGGTGGACGGACAGGAATTTTTTAATTTGATGTTCGGGTTCTTATTCGTACGTTGGAAAGTGAATCATCAAATGTTGAGGGTTTTTTCCGAGCGATTCAATTTCAGCATGTTGGATCGTTAAAGAGTAACAAAGAAATAGACGTCCTTTAGTTTTCTTTTATTAGGAAGGAAGGATAAACCTTTATAATTGGCGAAGAGCAAAAAATGCAATCTCTTTGAAAATTTGATGCTTCAGGTTTCAAGGCTATAAATATACGAACATACGGGTTTTAAAATAATGATAATAATAATTTAAAAAAATCCGTCCGTTCACCGTCATGTTTTTGAAAACCTACAAGATTTTGTTACTATAACTATTATAGTATTCGAAATGCTCACCAAAAATCCATTCTTGGCCTGACAAAAGTTAAATTCTTTACATAAACTGCTAGGTACCTATATTTCAATGGTATTTAGAGTTATAGTATTCTCTGATATTTTTTGGACGAATGTTGTACATCGTACTCAATAGATTTACCTACGCTGAATCGAATGATATCATAACGAGGTTGCCAGCTGTGATGGTTCTCTAGTTATCTTTCGTGAGCAATGTTTGAGAAAAGCTGGTCACACGCACGTTCTTTTCCCCTTTGAAAATAATAGGAAATAATAATAGGAAAATTGGAATAATAAATAGAATAATAAATAGGATAATAATAGGATAAATAGGATAATATATAATAAATAGGAATAATAAGAAAATAATAGGAAATAATAGGGGAAAAAATCAGTAGAAGCTAGAAAGACTTATATTTTTCTAATTTGCGAATTGTAATTGTTTCAGAAACAAGCGATGCTTGTACGACAACTCGAGGAGGAACTACGCCTGCGAATGCGCGGTCCCAGTCTCGAAATGCAGCAGCAGATGGAAGTATTGTACGCTGAAAACGAACACCTTACGCGCGAAGTAGCGATTCTCAGGGAAACGATAAAGGTTAGTACGACAAGCGTTATATTAGTCTGAAATTATCACGAATTAAGTCATCCCACGAGTACTAAAACTATTCAAACATATACCAACTTTTTTGTTATTGGATTTGGTTACAAGCCCAAGCGTAATCATAGCATTTTCGAATTAATATTCAATTTTTTAACTTCATTCTTCTTATTATACATAAATATTTTTCAAAGATAATATGAAGAGCAACTTTTTAGAACGCAATGACATTAGAAAAACCCTTACTGCTGCTCAATGTTATAATTGCTGACTTGAAGAACAATTTCAAGTCCCCCAGCCTTCAAATTTGAACATTTTTGAGGTTTGTGAAAATAAAAAAAATATCCTCAATATGCGACCGGAGCGATAAAAATCAGGCGTCATTCAATCGCCGTCTCAAACGTTTCAAAACCTTGAGGGTTCAAATATATTGATATTTCCGGCTTGTGAAAATGAAAATACAAAATATTCGCTCTGGCGAAATAGCAACGTCAGCTCACAACGTCAGCTAAGCAATAAAAAAAGCCTACTGCTCGCCATTGCAATCAATATTTGAAACCTCAAACGTTAAAAAATAACGATTTCAACTCAAAGTTTTTCAAGATTTGTAACTAGCACAGATGGTAGCTCTAACAAAAAAGTCGTCTATTCAGATGTTTGAAAATACCAAAAAACAGGTAATTTAACTGACCACATTTTTCCCATGTAATGTACCCATCCATTTTTCAACCGTTCGTGAGGTAGTCAGCAATATTAGTAGCGTACACACAAAAACATGACATTTTTCAACTGTGAACCTTCTTTTCAACTATTTAGTGCAAAAGAAACAATGAATGAAACATATATTATTGATATACACATAATCAACTATCATTATACTGAAATTGAGCGAAATCGATTTCAAAAAATTTGTCGCGAAAAATCCAAGGGGTACCCCTGCGATTTTCTTCAACCGATCACTTAACGAATTTTTACTTGTCTTTCAATGCAGATAAAAATCTGAAATTTTCAGGAAAGTTGTATCTTACCATGATGTATTCTTGTGATTTTTTTTATTTCTCGGAAAAATCTGCTAGTGGTCCAAAAAAATCAATTTTTGAAAGCTCGAAAATTGCACTTTAACCGTGATTTTCGGGGTCAAAATGTATGTGAATCAATTGTTTTACTATGCAGGAGTCTTCATTTGAACGCCTTACACACGCACGTAGCAAAAAATGTGGCGAAAAAAATTCAAACAGCGCTACAGAAATTATTTTCCGTAAATCGAGTTTTTCGCCGGCCGTCATTTCGAGCTTCGTAAAGCCCCGTTTCCATTACAACAAAACTCTCTGCAACTTGTGCCGGGCACATGTGCCCGGCACAAGTTGCAGAATGGAAACGGTCTGGCACACGTCGCGTCACAAGTGCCCGGCACAAAAATGTCGCAGCCGACTGTGCGACAAAACATGTGCCCGCGACTTGTGCCCGGAGAATGGAAACGGCCTCCGACTTGTGCCCGGGACTTGCGAATGCGCAGACCACTGTTTACATCCTTGATATCCACTGATAACTTTGAAGTTTTGACTTTTGAATGAAGTTTTGATACTCAAGTTTGTAACCTATGAAACTTACATATGTGATGCATTAAAAAACATCCCTTAAATTAACGAACTATTCCAGCTTAAAATTTTTATTCGAAACCTATCGGATTAATTTTGTCAAAATTGCTTATATAACATATATTTAAAAATATTTTTATTTGGGGGTCGAAAGAGTTAAAAAAATCAAAAAAACAAAATCTGTATGGACTGGGACAGGGACTGAGTATTTTTATTTTTTATCAGGGACATGTCTCAAGGAAATGGAAACAGTAAAACAAAACCGTGCTACATGTGCCGGGGACATGTGCCCGGCACAAGTCCCCGCGACTTGTAGGAATGGAAGAGTGAAAAATTAAAGTTTCGTTTTTAACCGTTATTGTAAGCTATTCTTATAGGAAATTTAACGCTGAACCCAAATTTAACGTCGGAACAACGGAAATTTGACGACAACTTTTAGTTTTCCCCAGTTTTAGCACTACTACGTTGTTATGCTTTTCAATTTTGAAAATTCATTACAAATACTTACATTACTGTTCAATTTTAATTAACTAATGGTTCCTACAGGTAATTAGACGTAGAATTCGAGTTTGAAGTGAAAATAACGAAATACTAACAATTAATAAATTGTTTTCGAATTTTTTCGTTTTCACACCTTTGAAGTTTTAACTTTGGAATTTTTTTTTTTTGTCACGTTCGTGAACTTTGAGAAATCGGTTATATGTTAGCAAATTGAGAAAATTTTATTTACAATCGATTAAAAATAAAAAAGGCTCGGATTATTTTTTGTTTTTGAAATATGTTCCACTTTATGGTAAAAACGTGTTTTCGTTTTTTTTTCGAGCGCTAATAGCTCCACGGGGACATAACATAAATGTATGACAAAATATTCCAAATTGTAGGATTTTGATAGTTTTTTCTCGACTCTGAGTAATATACCTATGTAAAGTAGTTGGTTCAAAAGTTATTTGGAAAAAACAGGCTGAAATTCCCCAAAAACGGGGTCATACAATTTTGAAGCTCAATAGAACTTGAATGAATGCCTAATAAAAAAAGAAGATTTTTCCTCACGATGAGTTTGTCCCTATTTTACGACTCTGTGACCAAAATTTTATTACCTTGCCTCAGTTTCTCAATCAATTGGATGCCCCAGATTTTTTCTACCTTCGCTTCGAGCCGCTCTAGCTCCGGCAAATATTGACCAACGAACGAATTCATGTACTTTTTCGTTTAAAGAATTTACCCGTGAACAAACAGCGCTCATAAAATCGTATCGCATTGAGAGAATTTTCCGAGAAAATCGTGATCAACTATAGAAAACGTGGTTTAAAAAAAAAACCCAAAAACTTTCATAAACCTCCCCCAAGAAAAATCAAAGTCGAAAATCAAAAAATTACGATTTAATGTACTCAGGAATTTCGATTTAATTAACGAAAACGTCATCGGATAATTTTTATTGAGTCGCAATTTTACTCCACCCATGGGAGTTTTTTTTTAAACGATATTTTTAAATTCCGACTTAAGAAGGCTATAGCTCCGCGAAGTTGAGTCTGATCCGATCGATCCTAATGATGAAAATGTTCAGATTTTCCCGCCCCATCAATTGGTAATGCACACTGTATGTATGAAAAACAATATTTAAAGAGTTACAGCTCCCGTTAGAAAAAATTATGCGATCCGAAAATTTCGCCAAAACGACGTTTTTCGATACATTTCAATTTTTTTTTTAAATTTTCAAAATTAAAAACATCAAAAGATTAAAATAATATATGATATTGAGATATTTACAATTGGGAATATGTGCCCTTGATTGCCAATGCAGGGCATTGCTAGAGTTCTTAAAATTGTCTGCGGGAAAAATTCACAATTGCCCGTCTCTGTAGCCAATAAACAGTTTTTGGTTGAAAACGTTCAGCTCTTCGAATGGCAATTGAAGTTAAGGTAATTTAGCATGGCATTTAACACTACAATAATTTGCAGACGTTTTTCTTGACCTCCATAATCGACATTTTTTTCATTAGGCGAAGTTCTAATGTCTCACTTGCTCAGCGTTCTCTATTGATTAACAAAGGAGGGAATGAGGTAACTGACATGCACCGTGAAATAGAAGTTGCCAGGGTGGAAGTTCACCTCCCCGATTCCCTCCCAGACCTTGGGGTGGCAAGTGTCAGACATCGCAGAGCATAACCAGAGCCCAGTCGAAGCTAAGCTACGAGCGAAATCGTATCGTCCGCTATTCGACGCCCGCCGTAACCCATTCTCGTTATCAACCCCTCGAACTAGACTTCGCGTGACCTTTTCCAACACTCCCACCTGTCGAAACCTAGAGCTGTTCTGCGGACTTGTTACCTATGAGAAGTTACGAGAACTTCATGTTCGACAGTCAATAACCTTGAAATTACACCGATTCCATTTATTTAGTTATTGACAATCAAAAGAATACTCACGGAATGGTATTGAAACATTGGCATTATAGAAAAATCACCAATAGCCAGATAGATCGTTGTCCAGTTCGATAGCAATATTATTAATAGCAATATTACATCCAATTATTATTTAATTCGCTTCCCTTTTCTGAGCTGCGAGTTTTTTCTCAATTCAAATTCAATGGACTGGGTTCGACGGGCGCTAAAAAATTTATATGCATTCAATTTAAAAAAAGGAAAACTGGAAGTCCAATTGTTGTTGAGCATGCGTGAAGCAAAAAATTAGTAGTTCACATTGCTCAACATTGTTCATTGTTCGTAAAATTGATAGCTATTATAGATCACTGTACTTCCGTGTTTGGATTATGAAATCGAAAATTTTATCTGAAGATTCAAGCTGGTTGAATTTTATTATTTAACGAAACAATGCGAAAAAATGCCCAAGAAAATTGGGACATTTTACACAAAACCCAAAAAATACTAATAATAAAAATAATTAACGAGGGATATGCAAATACCAAAAAAAAAAAAATGAAGCGTGTGTCCCTATAGAACCAATATTAACTACGACGTTTACCGGAAGAATAATTTCTGAAAATTTGATTGGTTCTTCATGAAAATTTATTTATCTATTTTTTTTTTCATTTTTTTACCACGGTAATAGACTGGCAGACGCGCGGACACAGAAAATATTTCTGAAAGTGAATATATTTCTACGTAAATTTTCTAAAAAAAAAAATTTCTAAAATTTTTCGTAAATTTCTAAGTAAATATTTCAAGAAAATATTTCTGAGCACGGGACTAAAAATTTTGATATAAATTTGCATAGGTTTTAGAATGGTAAGTTGAATAAAAGTCAAGTTATCGATATTTTCGAAACCATTTTTCGAGCTTATAAGCTCTATAGTCAGTGATGGATACAACCCTAGCGTTTATGAAAATATCAAAAACTTTCGATTCTCGTGTGCAAAATAACTATAGCGATGGGAGGTCAATTAAAATTCAAATGATGAAGTAATTTTGGAAATATTTAATTTACTTTGGTAAAACGAAGGTCGTTGAGTGAAAACTAACCTCATTGAAAATCAGGACTGTTTGCTCGGAGTTGATAATTTGTTGTCGAGTGTGTATGATCACAGCTGTAAACAAGAAGTCAAAATTTCGTAGCAACTATTGTCATTTTCATCGTTTTTATTTTTTCTCAACTCTCAAATTGAAAGCTAAATTTTTCACCTAACGGTACACCTGAAGAGTGTTTGACGAGCATTCCAACGAGTATAGAACGATTTTTATAGCTCTAAGAACTACATTGAGTTCAACGCTCACGAAAAATTTCTGAAAACCTCAAACATTCGACAATAAAGCTGCGATAACTTGAGAACCATTAAAGCTATCGAGCCCACGGATGGATCCAGCGTCCAAAAATCTATAGAAATTTGAAGAAGAAAAGAAAAGAAGAAATTTGAAATTTTCACCAAAAATCAATCTCGGTCCTACGACGGCCCAATTCTTGAACCAACTCAATTTTAAGGGTATTTTTGGGGGGTTTTGAGGGGGAGAAAATTCATATTTTCCAAGGGTTTTCAGAGAAATGTGTACGTAGTATCAAATTATATAGATTTTTGGACGCTGAATCGAATGAGACCATCGCCGGGTCGATAGCTTTATTGGTTCTCGAGTTATCGCAGCTTTTGTGCCGAATTTGTGAGATTTTCAGAAATTTGACATGAGGGTATAACTCGAGAGTTCTTGGAGCTATAAAAATTGTTCTATACTCATTGGAATGGTCGTCAAACACTCCAGCTGTATCGTTAGGCAATACGTTTAGCTTTTAATTAGGAAATTAAGAAAAATAAAAATGATTAAAATTACCATAGTTGCTACAGAGTTTTCCCCTATAGTTACCATCTGTTTTTCGGTGGGAACGTTCACAAATGATCGGAATATTTAAAATGACAAAATCGATAGTCTTCTTGAACCAATATTGAAGCGAAATAACAATAAACCAATGTACAATCATTTGCATCGTTTTTTAAATAGTTTCAAAAAAAATTTCTTCAAGAGCTTTTATTCTGATTATTGCTAGATAATTCGCAGTTCGCGAATGACCATAACGATTTTTTTCTCAAGGAACTATAGACAATTCATGGAAACGTGATGAAATATGCAAAGTAAGCTCGTTTGAATGTTGGTAAATAAAAATAACTTCGCAGGATTACTTATAGATAATACTGCAGTGGATAATTGCTAGACGCCAACCGGTCTGGGAAATATTATCGATCTAGTAGTTGAGAGGAGCCCAGAAGCCAGAGAGGAAAACAAGAGATAGAGAAGGAGAGTCAAAAGATAAGGGAGGAAAAGCTATTGCGGAGAAGTGTGCGTGAATACACTGTACTGCGAGTGTAGTTCGTTGGGGGAATTGGCTGAGGAAAAGAGAAGGAGGGCTAGAAAACGGGATTGTGGAGGAGCAGTTGCTGGCAGCAGTTGCTCAGATCGCTCTCTAGCACACGTACAGGCAGCAGTGGTCTCGTTCGTCCTCGTTCTCCTAGAGCCTTGTGCAGTACCCCTTTGGATTAAATCCGCCTCGCCTATATGAATATTTTCTCTTGGACTAATCGTAAAATTGTGTCGGTGTTGTTTACTCGTGATTTTTTCTCTCCTCTTTTTTTTCTTTCTTGAGACAGAAACAAGAACAGCTGCACTTTGACTATAAACCAATAGGAACCGCATAGTAGGCATTTCAGGGCTGATTTTGGATGCTATCTGTGACCATCTAGCGTATTGTACAGCGATTGAAGAGTTATGGCGATATTTTAACTATCTGTTAAGTGTTTTACTTCTCGGACAGTAGACTTGGATTTTCGAAACTTCAAATAAGAGCGATCATGAAAGTAAGTCTGCCGGGTCGAACTCGTAAAACTATTTTCATTGAAATGAATGAAAATTCGCTCATTTTTGGCCTGCAGTTAAATTAGGCTCAGCGCTTGTATTTATCCCTCGTGAGTAGCTTCGGGAAAGTTTATGCGGATTTCGTCCGTAACAATCGACAAGGGAGCAAAAATGTGTTTATGGCTTAGTAAAATTATTTTAGTCATTGCTCGAATTCAGTTCATTAATTTGTAAAAATTTCGAACGCTCATATAATATAGCCTAAGCATTTACAATCACTCAGAACATCGTGCAATATCTCACCGACGGAAGATTTAACTATTGTGGTCCAGTAATTGGTGTTTATTACTTTATTTTATTTTATTATTATTATTATTTTTTTTTTTTTTTTTTTTTGCACATGAAACCTGTTATCTGAGGACCTTATAGACCATATAGTTTGGCATGATGTGGAGATCATGAGAAACTTGAGCGTGACCTACATAAAACTGGCCTGCTATCTGACGAATTTCCTCTATCAAATTTAACATTCACCATTGCTTGGCTCCTAAATTATTTACATAATTTCGGATAACAGTTGTTTGGGGATATTTAAGTTATGGGAAGATTATATGACAGTACATAAAATTGTCCTGAAAGAAGCAACAATCAATATTTCAATCCCTGCTTTCATCGATACTTGGCGATTCTGCTTTCCAGCGTGGAAGTATGCTCAAATAATCGAATGGTGAAAAAAGATATATAGTAGTCCCAATACGCCTCAGGCAGGTCAGTAGTAGTCGTCGGCATCCTTTTTGGTCAACAGTATGAAAAACGATTTGCAAATTAATCTGAAGACGTCAAGAAGGAATTTGAGAAATTTGATACAATTTTTTCCACACGAGTTTCAAAATTAATTAGGGATTCAACTCTGAATATTGATTGGGCTTTCCCTTTGAGGCACGCAATGGAATTTTTTCACAATTCGTTCTAAAGAATATACGCTGTTCCCTCCTGGTGGCAAGCGGTGGCTGCCGTTTTTTAAAACTTTCTGTTTCTCGTTACAAAATTAAAAAAAAAATCGATTCAAGTACTTTGTGGCTTACAAATTTTGGAAGTAGATGCCAATTATTGATCCAGGCAATTATCCAAGGCGTCAGCTGAAATAAACGAAAATCGTGAGGTCATTCGATCATTAAAAATAGTTCAGAGACTGCAAATGCTACTATTTGTTCTGTTGGTGTTGAACAATGTGACTAGTCATTATGTCTCGACAAATTAATTTTTATTGTCATATTCTTCTGAGGTAGATCTTCGCCACTTCCTCCGCCACACAGATTGAGCATTAGATGGGAAAATGTGCTTGAAGTGGATCGTGTTCTCGATAACAATACGATCACAAATGAAATTGTGATACGCCATGTTTTTATTAACGATGAGTTTTCCAGTAATGGGAAACAATGCTGATACTATCGTTCAGGGGTTTCCCCTCAATGTATATATGCGTAAGGTTTCGTCATTGCTTTTGTCAGTTACTATTAACCAGCCATAACAAAATGTGTTTACTTCTGTTGAACGATTCTAAGCAATAATTATTACCTATTTTTGAATATAATACGTTGGTTGAGAATGAGGTTGAACGTATAGAATAATCTCATTAGGAACCTTGGTCATCATGTAAAGTTCACAAAGAGAACTATTTTATACTACCTCAGATTCGACCACAACTTTCGAAATTCAAATGGCCTGTCTCAACTTTCCTGTCATTGAAATGCAAATATCCACTCATTCTTTATTCATAAGGAATTTATACCTTTCTCTACATTATCTGCAATTACACGGAACGAGAAAATCCGAACCGAAGTTCAGAAACTTACCGCACGTTGGTGCATTTTGATAAATTTATTTAACATTAAAAACCATGCTATTTATTGAAAACCTAATACTGAATTCAAATCTCTTACGAAAAAAAAACTTTTGTTTTTTCAGAACTTTTTTTTTCAGAATTCTTTTTCAGAACTCTTTTTCAGAAAAAGAATTTTTTTTCTTGGGCGATTACAATGGTTTATTATTGAATAATAAACCAAAATGACCTCATCATGAATTAAGCCTCGATTTAGAATTGGGAAGGAAGCGTCTTGGGTTCTATGAACGAATATTTTGTCTCATGCAATTTAGTCTCGTGTACTGTGTTAACTCAATATTGTCCGAATGAAGAAAAAAAATTATAACCTCATAATGCATTTTGTTTCAGGACCTTGAGTTGCGCATAGACTCTCAAAAACAGACGTTAGCTGCAAGAGACGAAAGTATAAAGAAACTCCTGGAAATGCTGCAGAATAAAGGAGTTGGTAAGTGCTTGCGCGCGCCCTGAGTGTATTTTCTGTCGTTTTGCATAGTACAATGCGTTTACTTTTTATTCATTTTTTTTTGTTTTCAAGGAAATTTACAAGAACGAAAATCGACTTTACGTTCACCATTTTTGTTCGGTATTCGAACATTATGTCGTCGTCGAAAAATTCAATCGAGTCCTTGTCTTGGTAGATTGGCACACTCATTGCGTCAATAAATCGATTCAATTTTTTTTGTGACCCCGTATCAGTAAATAATTGGGCAACCACTGAGTTAAAACGCAACTTCTGTTATTTCGGCTAACAACACCTACAGCCACCGAATACGTCCAGAGAGTAAAGAAAATTAATACTCTATACTAAGTACTTAAGCACTAATGCGACCCCTAACAAACTTTGAATTGCCAGCATTGTCATTTACTTGACGATTACAGCAAACAATATAAAAATCGTTTTGCGATTTGGTTAATTTGAATTTATCCCGTCACGAATAGGAATCTAAAATTAAATAGCTAATTATAACTCATTGCAATCTAATTATAAAAGTAATTAGTTTTTTTAAGATACGAGACAACATTTCGGAACGATAATCTTTTGATGCCCCGTTTAATGAGGTCAATTTTTTCATATGTGCGAATAAATTTCAAAAATCTTGCACCAGCCTTGTCTTCAAGTATCGAAAAATAAGTAATAATTTACTGCCTTCATTCACTTCAACGCCCGTACAATCCAGCGCTATCGTACAAAATATTGAAAATTAAACTACCAATAATTTTCAAGTTGAATATTTTTCAATGGTAGCGACAGAGATAGGGTTTGTTGAATTATAGAATAATTTGAAATACGTTGGAAGTTGTCATTGATATTAATGTGTCACGTATTCAAGTTTCCGATCGCTTCGAAGCAGCCCTTTGAGCGTTACTTGTTCCGCTTTAATAAATGCAAGCCTATAAATGGAAACAATAAGCTTTGACAGACCTTAGCTCTGTGTTTTGAAGTTGGCGATGAGCGCCAAAGAATGCCTCAGTGCTTTTTCGAGAGTTGGGTAACTTTCCAATGAAAACTCAAATCTGATCACTCTCTGTCCCCAGAAATTCCAAATCCACGATTTCATTGCTAACGTTATTCACACTCATGGGGTTTTTCGGAACACAGTGCAGACAATTATTGCTTTAGAATTTTTTTTTTTTTTTTTTAATTTAAAGTACATGGATATTTAAAACAGACGAGAACACAGTGCAGACAATTATTGTTTTAGATTTGTTTTTTAATTTAAAGTACATGGATTTTTTTTTTTAATTTATAGTACATGGATTTTTTTTTTAATTTAAAGTACATGGATTTTTTTTTTAATTTAAAGTACATGGATATTTAAAACAGACGAGAACACAGTGCAGACGATTATTGCTTTAGAATTTTTTTTTAATTTAAAGTACATGGATATATATTTTTTTAATTTAAATTACATGGATATTTAAAACAGACGAGAACACAGTGCAGACAATTATTGCTTTAGAATTTTTTTTTTAATTCAAAGTACATGGATATTTAAAACAGACGAGATTCATAGCTACTAAAGTCCGACAGATGCCGATAAGCTACTACAACCACTGCTCAGTTCAATTTAATCAAGGGGAACAATCAGAAAAAAAATAATAATGGTGTATATACATTTCTCTGTCTATTGAATAGTACGTGGATAACTCGAATTGAGTCGCACGGTGTGAAATAGCTAGCAGTGAGCCCTGCGTTACGATCTAAAACTTCAAACATATATTTCGATATTATATTAAGCACCGGTGAGGCTTTAGCATTGTAGCTTTACGTCCTCATAACGATTCAACGGCAGATTTACTGCCATCCCAACGGCCAATATCATTTTCAACTGTTTACCTTCCAGTAAACACCGATTGCCGTACTATAAAGAGCGTTCATTGCTGTTTGCGCACGATAAATCACCTTCAGAAAAATCATCTCGGAAAATTAGTAAGAGATATTTTAGCACTCTATTTTAGTTCTCAACGGGGTTCCGTTGTGACTCAGTTCGAGTTGATTCGCTGCACGTGTTTAGGCATTTCAGGTTGTAAAGGTGAAGGGCTTCTGTTTTAGGGAAAGAGGAAGAGAGGCAAATGTTACATCAAATGCAAGCGATGGCTCAGAAACAGGTTGTTACATAGTAGTTCATTTTTTTTTCAATTACCTACTCATAATTTCTATTTCCTTGCTGTTCGTCTTGCCACCGATATATGTTTCACTGATGTCTCTATCTTTCTGTCTGCACCTCTGTTACGATATTGCGTTATCTTTCTTACTGACTTTTTTCCGACGGTGTTAGCCCGATCATCACAATGCATCACCATGTTAAAAAAAATCACCTCATCCCTTCCGCTTCTAGACTCAAACATCGTTCACGAATTCCAATCTAGTTTAGTACGTATCCCGTTCATTTAGTATGTTCTTCCGATTCCCTAAATTTTCCAATCGTATCGCGGGATTTTATTTTGCAGCATTATTTGTAATTTTAATTTTGAATGGTCGTTTTAATTAGTTTCACACGAGTTTTGACACGCGTTCGAATCTTTTGAGAACGTCGTTTGAAAAAGCCAACTTGTCGTCACGAAACGTAGTGATGACTCTTGTGTGTGTGTACATGGTTGTTTTGCTTACTGCACTATCTCAACGTTTCCTTTATAAGCCCTTCTTATCATATTCATTCCTTTCAAATCATCACACGTCCATTATTCTTTTATTCAATCAAAATATTAACCCGCATAGACTGCGGATCTAGATGCCTAAAGTAGTTGATGGCCAAACAATACTAGAGGTCGAGTGATTAATATGTGGAGGAGTAACTGACAAGCATGGTGCGTAGCCAGCAGAACATTTTACAGCGCACTTCGATCGGACAAAATAATTGTAATATTTTTATCAATCTGCCAACTACGGAAATACTCTCACTCACTCCTTCTCTCCCCTCCCTCTCTCTCTCTCTCTCTCTCTCTCTCTCTCTCTCTCTCTCTCTCTCTCTCTCTCTCTCTCTTTTTTTCATCCATGTCGGTAAAAACGATTTTGGCGGTTTTCCCAACTTCATGGAGTCAACCGTTACCTAAAACGCGAAAATATTTCTCATCCAAATGGACTCCACATTTCGGAAAATACAAACCCTTTTGATGCTGAATCACTTCCACTTCTTGCTGTAGATTCTTTCCAGTAAAGGATAGCGAAACAAGGGAAGGATGGGCAAAGGTTTAGAATAAAAATCTGCTACTACCTATATTGGCAAGGTTTAATAAAACACCTAACGTTAGTTGAACTTTTTATTTATTTTACGTATGGGCAAATGCCCAATTCATAAATACAATAGCAGATGGCGAACGCAGCGCCCAAAATTGAAATAATAGTCGAGGTGAAAAGTAAAAATAATAGTTCATTCTTGAAAAAAAAATAATAGCTCATTCTTGAAAAAATGCGGAAAATGCTTTTTTCTATTTAGGAGAGAAAAGTGAGTACTAAATATTCGAAATGCTCGAACCTCGTACACGAAAATCAATACCAAAGCGGTATATTATATTGCTCGAGCAATGCACAATGCTGATTAAAATGCAGAGCCTTAACAGGTGATTTCGATGAGTCAACTCATCAGGTGGGAATTTCCCCTCCAACAGATAGGGAAATATCTTCATTGGGATCAAATCAACGTTTTTCTTGAAACCATCTTAATACATAAATTTGCCAACCTTTTACCCCCTGTTTTCGCCTGAGACGTGAATTTGCATTCAAAATATTTGCGTACGTGAGGAGAGGTAGAAAATTTGTTCCGAACGGTTGTTGACTTAACATAGTCGATTTTGGTTTATTATTCAATAATAAACCATTGTAATCGCCCAAGAAAAAAAATTTTCTGACCCCCCCTCAAAATTTGATGTTTTACGTTTCAAGGCATGTAGAATCCGAATATCCAATAAAAAAAATTCTGTTCGTCCGCCGTACGCCGTACGCCGTTAGCAGTTTTCCGGCCAAACTGTAAGAACTAAAAATTTGAAATTTTCACCAAAAATCAATCTCGGTCCTAAGACGGCCCAATTCTTGAACCAACTTGCTAGCTCAATTTTAAGGGTATTTTTGGGGGGTTTTGAGGGGGAGAAAATTCATATTTTCCAAGGTTTTTCAGAAAAATGTGTACGTGGTATCAAATTATATAGATTTTTCGACGCTGAATCGAATGAGACCATCGCCGTGTCGATAGCTTTATTGGTTCTCGAGTTATCGCAGCTTTTGTGCCGAATTTGGGAGATTTTCAGAAATTTGACATGAGGGTATAACTCGAGAGTTCTTGGAGCTATAAAAATTGTTCTATACTCATTGGAATGGTCGTCAAACACTCTCTCCAGCTGTATCGTTAGGCAATAAGTTTAGCTTTTAATTAGGAAATTGAGAAAAATAAAAATGATTAAAATTACCAAAGTTGCTACGGAGTTTTCCCCTATCGTTACTATCTGTTTTTCGGTGGGAACGTTCACAAATGTTCGGAATATTTAAAATGACAAATGGATAGTCTTCTTAAATCAATATTGAAGCGAAATAATAATAAACCACTGTACAATCATTTGCAGCGTTTTTATATAATAGCTATACTGGCATCTCCCATTTACCAATAGACTCGAGTGAACTAATTCCGAAATTAACCACAGAACCGATAATAGTGCAGATAGTTACTTTTTCGTACGGGTACGGATTCGAGTTTATTTTGTTTCATTATTCAGTAACAGGCTATCGTAATTGTTGATCGGAAAATGTTCAAATTTCTCTATGCTCGTTGTTATTCAGCATACCAGCTATATCGATGGGCGATTTTGTATTGGTTGATTTGAAAACACAAAAATTATCCGTAAATATCGAAATGATAAAAAGCAAGGGCGTTTGCATCAGAGGTCGTTCGTATTTGGCTGTTGAGCGGATACGTTCTCATCTGTTGGGCTTGGTATTTGGTGGGCTGGGACAAGGTGATGGATGAGAATTATTTCTTTTGGAAATTTCGGATGAAGCGAAGGCTGTTGGGATTCACGTACGAACGAATAATCTATTATCATTTGCAATGTTGTTATGAGCAACCAGAAATGCTGGAAATGTTCAGCTGATGTTGAGGTAAACCTTGGTTGGTTGAATTATCTCCAAGGCCGAAAGGTACCAGGAGAAAAACGAGAACCCAACATAAGTATCGAGATAATGGAAGTAAATGTGGTAACCATAGGACTCATTATTCAGCGAACTAACCAAACCAACCGATTTCGCTCTAGCCCACACCGATCGAGCCAAGATCTCCTAAAAACGTCTCCCCTTAGATCTCAGCCTAAAGGAATTATACTGGATAAAATCTGTGTGCTCCCTCATGTCTTACGGAAACCCTTCTCGGATTTTCGCCTTGTAATGAATCAGACGCCTATCATCAATCCAAGAACATCCAAACTTTCCCGGTGCGTTGCTCAGTCCCCATGGAACACATACTGTGCGACGTACGTTCCTAATTTCCCTCCACATTAATGAGCCCCGTTCTCCGAAAAATTAATTTTATCGCCATGGGATATTTACGAAAGATCCATTCCATAATCAGTGGCCGTAGTGTTCTGAACAGCAAAGATTTATTGTAAAGTACTATCGGAAACTGCTCCTTATTCGTTGGCATTGATCCCGCAATAAGTCGGCTATTGTTGTGAAGAGGCTTCTTTGACTACTCTTTTCCCAACCACTAGGGCGGCTATTTCTTTGAGGCAAGCTAGGTGGGAAAGTCATTAGCCATTAGGGCCACTGCATTGTGACCACATTTAGAGCTGTGTACAAATCCCTCAGGGGAGTCCGACTGTTCATGCGGTGGGTAAAAGAAAACGCTGCAAATGATTATACAGTGGTTTATTATTATTTCGCTTCAATATTGATTTAAGATGTCTATCCATTTGTCATTTTAAATATTCCGAACATTTGTGAACGTTCCCACCGAAAAACAGATGGTAACTATAAAGGAAAACTCCGCAGCAACTATTGTAATTTTAATCATTTTTATTTTTCTTAATTTCCTAACTAAAAGCTGAACTTATTGCCTAACGATACAGCTGGAGAGAGTGTTAGACGACCATTCCAATGAGTATAGAACGATTTTTATAGCTCCAAGAACGCTCGAGTTATACCCTCATGTCAAATTTCTGAAAATCTCCCAATTTCGGAACAAAAGCTGTGATAACTCGAGAACCAATAAAGCTATCGACCCGGCGATGGTCTCATTCGATTCAGCGTTCAAAAATCTATAGAATTTGATACCACGTACACATTTTTCTGGAAAACCTTGGAAAATATGAATTTTCTCCCCCCCCAAAACCCCCCAAAAATACCCTTAAAATTGAGCTAGCAATTTGGTTCAGGAATTGGGCCGTCGTAGGACTGAAATTGATTTTTGGTGAAAATTTCAAATTTTTAGCTCTTAGTTTGGCCGGAAAACTGCTAACGGCGTACGGCGTACGGCGGACTGCGTACGGCGGACGGACAGAATTTTTTTTATTGGATATTCGGATTCTACATGCCTTGAAACGTAAAACATCAAATTTTTAGGGGGGTTAGAAATTTTTTTTTCTTGGGCGATTACAATGGTTTATTATTGAATAATAAACCAAAAGAGGAAACGGAACGGCTCATGGTGAGTCCTGTTCATGCCATACCGATTAATCCCGGTCATCCGGATTTCAGTAGCATCGAAGTAGACGGGGAAGTATTCATTTGAATTTCGAATCTCATTTCGACGATAGTTGAATAAGTTCGTGAAGGTGAATCTTTGAAAAATGATTCAATACTTTCTCTATATCATATGATATTGATTTGAGCCAAAATTGTTGAGCGCCCGTTTTAAAATTGCAAGCCAAAAATTGAACATTGTTCGATATGAGTTTTGGCTCGTAGACATTTGCGTCCTAAATCGTCAACTATTTCGACTATTAATACGTTGAGGGCTGAGAGAATAAATAAAAGCCTACGACGTAGAAATGTTAAAAATAATGACTTTGTATCTACCGCTAGCAAAATTTTTCCAGATTTACAATGAAGCAAAAATAATCTTGCATCCGAATCTCTCCTTGTTCACGGCGAGGTGTTACAATAGTTACAGCCTCCTAATGCTTAACAGAATATTACTGGTTGGTTCAAATCCCAATAGAACTGCGTAGGTCTGTATCGAGCAAACGGCAGGTCGAATGAAATTGAATCGAGACAAGAGTGAGCATTTGCCTATGGCTTGTTTTACAGTATCGTATCTTTCTTGTGAAGAGTAAATATTTTTTACGTGCCAAGGCTAACGTATGACTGTGAACCCACTAAAGTTCTGGCCACTTTACAAATTGTCCTGAGACGCTTTTGAACCTTACATGATGACATTAACAGTTTCACCATCGTAAACTTGGGCTATTTCGTGGAAAACGTCGCATTATTGTTAGGATTAATTATCAAATATCCATAATGTGTAAATTACTATGTTTCACATTTAACTTCGACTCAGCATGGCAGTTGACTGGTGGTTCTCTGAGAGTTTTTTGTCGCCACGATTGAACTCAATGAACAGGGGATAACATATCAATGCTCAATGCTCAATAAAATATCATTGCTCCCAGGCCAGAATGGATAGTAAACTGTGGATAAACTGGATGAACTGTGAATGTGCTCCGAGTCTAAGGAAACTTGAAATGTCCATGCTAGGCATTAATCAGGCAAACACGGTAGTTGGATCGAGCAACCCAATGGGGAAGACGCCTATTTTTTATTTTCTTTCCTAATGGCCTGATTTCTGCTATTTGGTGTCAGCTGAAGACGGAATGACCAATTTTTCATGAAAATTGTGAGTTTCCGCGGAGAAAATCGCTGATGAAAACCGACGATTTTGAACGAAAAATGAATAGTTATTACGTCATAACTAGTCCGTTGAACGTGAATATCGATACTAGCGCTTGTATCTTCGGAGAATAAACTAACATTGGGAGCAATTATTTGAGGTTGCTGTGAGATTACCAAACCCCCCTCAGCAATTTATTTCGAGACATTTTGGGCGGTACTAACTCGACAATTAAAAAAACCTAACAAGTAGCAGTGAAGTTAGCGTCACTTACTCGATTTAGCATGACTCCAGTCTTAAAGACCGTCTTGTTGTTGTTGTCTGTCTTTCAGCCGACTGCAGAGCGCTCTAGGGAGTTACTTCAATCAGTTGGAGTTACATCTCCGGGTTTATTCAAACCGCTGATTTTCCTTAGCGATTTTCTTCGCGGAAACTCACAATTTTCATGAAAAATTGGTCATTCCCTCTTCGGCTGACACCAAATAGCAGAATTCAGGCCATTAGGAACGAAAATTAATATAGGCGTCTTCCCTATTGCGACTGTCCACTGTTTCGGCCTGATACCTGTGAGTAATTTCAAAAATGTCAAAACGTTCAAAATTGTTTTCAATAATAACGGAGTAAATTGGGTACTTTGGGTAAAATGAAAATCTAAGTGAAAAAATGGCAGAAATTGTTTTTATGATTGCTTATTGGATTTTATGATTGGAACAAATAAAATTGTATTTTTTGTTTGTACGTATCTCGACTACAAATCGAGATTAATGCAAATACAAACGATCAGCATTCGATAATAATAGCTCTGATTTTGCAGGAAACTTCGTATTTTTTCACACCAATTATAGTAAATAACGCTCTTCACAGCCGGTCGTTTATGTATCATCAAATCATGGATCATTGAATTTCCTCGTAAGAATAATGACATTGCACAATTGATAAAATGCTTTTAAAATGGACGAATAGAAAAATATACCCTTTGCAGTGTCACGTTTACTTCGTTTTCAAGAGGAAATACCTCGCAGCAATGCAACTCAATTTTCAGGCAAGAACCGACCGAAATTTCGCGAATTCTTGGCCGATTTTTATTTTACAATAAAAAACCGTAGATATAGGGGGAAAAATAAAAGTGGACCATAAATCACCAAGTAGCCTTGGTTTACGGTATACCTGGTTTAGTGCCTAGCTTATATATTCTTTCTTACTTTCATTTATTATTGATATATTTTTCCTTCCTTACTCAACAGAATAGTAATTGAGATTGGGAAATTGTTTAGGTGATGACTTGGGGAGATACCGTGTTACACCTTTCTGCTGGAGCTCGGGTATTTTCGGCGATAACTTCCCACTATCTACAATCCAATAGGTAAACACATCTGTCAATCTAAACCCTAACAATTTATCATACTCGATCAACCTCATTTTTTCTCAACTCTAAAATAAAACACAATGAATCGATTGAAAAAAAATTCATTGCAATCTGACAGTTCCGATTATTTTTCTTTTGCATAATTTTCGCTCGAGAAGAGCATAGCAAACAATGATTTCTTATGGCTCTTCACTTGTATTATGACGTTCATTGCGTTTTCACTTCATCTCATTCATCATCTTAGACTTAGAATAATCACGTAAATATTAGTGAAAATGCTAATGATCCGAACATCCTTGGGTAGCCCATTTTCCAAGCATTTTCTTCTCAGACAAGTTTGAGGTTCCTGAAATTACTGATCCCTCTCGTTGTTTTTTTTTCTTCCAGTTTCCATCCTTTATTCATGTATGTTTCAAAAGTACATTTCGCCTACCTTTTGCTCGGTATGCTAGTACTTAACACCTGCAGTGTGATATTTTCGCAATTCGGCCATCATAAAAATTAAATCCTCGCGCTGGACTATTAGTTGCCTCATCCTGACAAATTCACTAGCTCTTCGTACAGATACATTATGATTACTCTCACTCACGAGACATTGGCAGCCCACGGATGCTCGTAGACTGGAATGTATGGAAATATTTTTAGTGCCTAGTGAATCCGTCTACTGTGCTTTCTTTACTTGTCCCGTATAATATTAGCAAACCGAATAGAGGACTGGACTGCCTGCATTTCGTGTGCTTGGCAGTTTAGCCTAGCCTCGCGTTATGCTCTCATGTCCGGTTTAGGAGCTTATCGAAAGAAAACGCAATCTGACGGAACCGAGCGATAGTTGCGCATGTTAGTAAGTAAAAAATGAACTCCGAGGGGCTTTTTCTATACAAGGTACCGGCGGTCAGTTTATAAGTGATCGCGTTAAAATTCGTGTGTTAGGTAATAATTAAAATTTCAAAGATAATTTCAAAGTTTTCACGTGCAGCGCAATGTCATCATTTGCTGGATATTTTCTATGCGGGTTTTATTTGGTGAAAATTGGTCGTTTTCAAATCAAACTCGGTATGAATTTCAGTAGATTATTTGTTGCCGAGGTGGTATGATCTTGTAAAGATAACGGTTGCTTGAACGGTTCGAGACCAATCGCTACTTTTACCAGCGATTTTGGAGCTTTTCTATAGTTGGACAATCGGATGATCGAATTATTCAAATCGAACACCTCTCTAGAGACTTAATTTAATGAAATTTAATGTTGTACTTCACAGGCCCGGATTAGCAACTATTTACGCCCTAGGCCAGAGTTCTACATTACGCCCCCTCCCAGCAGACGTTGGGGGGGGGGGGGAATTTCGGCATATTAAATGGTGCGCCTTACCTTTCCCAATTTTTTTACTGTCCCAGAGAACTTCTTGCTCTCTTCTGTTTTCAATTTAGCTCTTTTTCTGAATCCAGCCCCAGATGGGCGTTTTTTTGGTTGGCTCATTATAATACCTACATAAAAACCACATTATTAGTACCTCATATGACAAGGAATTGGAACTGATTTGACTATAAATGTAATGTATTCATATTTTCATAAACTGTACTCTATTTGGCTTCGTCCTGTCCAAACTGACCGACTACCTAACTCTTCGAAATAAACTCACAGTACAGTATTATTTTTTAGTCGGCAAAACTAAGGCAGAAATTTGATAAATTCATCAAAGAAAGATTTTATTACTATTATAATTATAAATATTATATAAATGTAATAGTTATATACATTATATAGCTATTATATGATTATAAATTAATAGTATTATACTATACTAGGGGCTGAGCGCCCTATATATAGTATAGTATATAGTATAGGTATAGGTAGGTAGTAGTAGTTTATTATTTGTGTATGGAGAGTGGGAATTTATAGGTATTTTTATAGTAGGTAGTACTTAGTAGTAGTTGCTATAATTTGGTATGTTGCTGGTGGGGATTGTATCGTACTTAGTATCATAAAGTATTGTGTTTTTCAACTGGAGCAAAGTAGGAGCAAAATTAGACATAACAACTGTAAGTTTTCCAAGAATTGTATCTTGCACAGTGGATAACTCAAACAAAAAGTTGTCAATTCAGATGTTTGAATATACCAAAAGATAGGTCATTTAGCTGTCCACATTTTCCTAATGTAATGTACCTATCCATTTTTCAGCCGTTTTTGCGTTATTCAACAATATTAGTAGACTATACACGAAAACATGACATTTTTCAACTTTATACGTTATTTTCATCTAATTAGTGCGGAAGAAACAAAGAATGACCATATATTATTGAAATACACATCATCAACTATCATTATGCTGAATTTGAGCGAAATCTATTTCAAAAAAATTTTCGCGAAAAATCCAAGGGGTACCCCTGCGATTTTTTCAACCGATCAGTTAACGATTTTTTACTCCTCTCTCAATACAGATAAAAATCTGAAATTTTTAGGAAAGTTGTGTCTTACCGAGATGTATTTTTGTGATTTTTTTTATTTCTCGGAAAAATCGGCAAGTGGTCCGAAAAAATCGGTTTTTGAAAGCTCGAAAATTGGACTTTAACCGTGATTTTCGGGGTCAAAATAAATACGAATCAATTGTTTTATTATGCAGGAGTCTTCATTTGAACGCCTTACATACGTACATAGCAAAAAATTTGGTGAAAAAAATTTAAACAGAGCCAGAGAAATTATTTTCCGTAAATCGAGTTTTTCGCCGAGCTCCGCTGGCATCGGTAATAGTGAAAAATTAAATTTTCGTTTTAAAGCGATTTTGAAAGCTATTCTTATAGGAAATTGAACGCTGAATCCGAATATGACGTCAAAACGGCGGAAATTTCACGACAACTATCAGTTTTTCCAGTTTAATACTACGCCACTCCTACGTTTTTCAACTTAGAAAATCCGTTGCAAATTTGATTAATTAATGATTCTTACAGGAAATTAGACGTAGAATTCGAATTTAAAGTGAAAACAATCAAACTCGAACGATTAATAATATTTCTCGAATTTTTTTCGATTTTCATACTTTAGCAGTTTTCCGGCCAAACTGTAAGAGCTAAAAATTTGAAATTTTCACCAAAAATCAATCTTGGTCCTACGACGGCCCAATTCTTGAACCAACTTGCTAGCTCAATCTTAAGGGTATTTTTGGGGGGTTTTGAGGGGGAGAAAATTCATATTTTCCAAGGTTTTTCAGAAAAATGTGTACGTAGTATCAAATTATATAGATTTTTGGACGCTGAATCGAATGAGACCATCGCCGGGTCGATAGCTTTATTGGTTCTCGAGTTATCGTAGCTTTTGTGCCGAATTTTGGAGATTTTCAGAAATTTGACATGAGGGTAAAACTCGAGAGTTCTTGGAGCTATAAAAATGGTTCTATACTCATTGGAATGGTCGTCAAACACTCTCTCCAGCTTTGGTTAGGCAATAAGATTAGCTTTTAATTAGGAAATTAAGAAAAATAAAAATGATTAAAATTACAATAGTTGCTACGGTTTGATGAAAAATTATCCTTGTGGATCAATAGATTTCTTCTCACTAGTTGGTAGTCGTCATATCAATTGTAAAATGAAAATCGTGACCTACATAATATGCCCTGTGTCTTTCTGGTAAACCTTGACTAATGGCGATCTTGGTGATTTTGAGTGCATAGGAATATCGACAAAAATTAGGAATTCTCAGCGTTAGAAATGAGGATTTAGCTTAATTTCGAAACAATATCAATGATATCGTCAATTTTCATTCTAAACTGCGCCCTGGGGGAAACTATTTCTAGGCACCTACTTCCGTTTTTATCTATGATTACAAAATGGACAAGTAGTGTTTATGCATGGCTTCCCGAACCAAGTTACGTAGTGTGCACGCCTGATGGATTGTCAAGAAAATTCTGAAAACGTCTGCTTTGTAATTCACTTGTTTTCCGTTTTCCGGTGCAATCTATCCATTGCTATGGCCAATTATAATTATTAAGCCGGTTGAACCGAGTTGACAGCTGTGCTCCACTCCTTTCCAAACTTGGCCCACTCGTTTCTGACTTTGGTACCTACCAGCCTCGCGGAGAACAATATTTATTTTGTCTGCAAGGTTTTTGTTTTATTCCACTTGCGCGCTTAAAAGACGAGGCGTGTTGCACTTCCCTTCAAGATCTTCTGCTATTATCATGTGATAGCGTATCGATTCTGTAACAGATTAAACCCTTTAAATGTATCTTTAAAAACTTCTCTAAGGTCGACGCTCGTTTTTATTTCTTTTCATACATCGTTTGGTTCCAAGCAATCTTGAATGAATGCGATTTTGAGCGAACATCAAGTATATTGAATAATTCAGATTTTACACTACTCGCAAGCATCCTTTCAAATCGACGAGCTCTCCGGATACATTTTGGTTTATTATTCAATAATAAACCTTTGTACCTAATCGCCTAGAGAAAAAAAATTTCTAACCCCCCTCAAAATTTGATGTTTTACGTTTCAAGGCATGTAGAATCCGAATATCCAATAAAAAAATTCTGTCCGTACGCCGTACGCCGTTAGCAGTTTTCCGGCCCAACTATAATAGCTACATTCTTGAAATTTTCACCAAAAAACAATCTCGGTTCTACGACGGCCCAATTCTTGAACCAATTTGCTAGCTCAATTTTAAGGGTATTTTTGGGGGGGAGAAAATTCATATTTTCTACAATTTTTCAGAAAAAAGTGTACGTGGTATCAAATTATATAGATTTTTGGACGCTGAATCGAATGAGACCATCGCCGGGTCGATAGCTTTATTGGTTCTCGAGTTATCGCAGCTTTTGTGCCGAATTCGGGAGATTTTCAGAAATTTGACATGAGGGTATAACTCGAGAGTTCTTGGAGCTATAAAAATCCTTCTATACTCATTGGAATGGTCGCCAAATACTCTCTCCAGCTGTATCGTTAGGCAATAAGTTTAGCTTTTAATTAGGAAATTAAGAAAAATAAAAATGATTAAAATTAGAATAGTTGCCACGGAGTTTTCCTTTATAGTTACCATCTGTTTTTCGGTGGGAATGTTTACAAATGTTGGGAATATTTAAAATCACAAATGGATAATCTTCTTAAATCAATATTGAAGCGAAATAATAATAAACCACTGTACAATCATTTGCAGCGTTTTTAATTGGCAACCTCTCCAGTGACAAATGGTGAGATTAACTCCTGGAAAAGTTCCTTAGTCCTTCGAGGTGTTACAAGATTACTAACTAGTAGGTACGAAAAACGTGACATAAAAATCTACGTTACCTTTCCGACAGTTTTGTTACAGGAACGCGTGTTAAGTGCTCCCTGGCGTCATAAAAACACGGCCCGTTCTGTGAGAGATCGATTGGTAAACGTATGGGTGTTCTTCTGGTGCGAGTATGCTAGCGTCTCTTCTAGAAGAGTTATTTTGCCTTCCACCAGCTGTTGTGAGAAGAGTATACTCGGATTTCTCGACACCTCTGGATGTCATGTTTGCCATGAGACACTCTTGACGTCAACGCTGATGTACCTGGCTAGTTCACGCCTCCCTATTCCTATTTGCGAGTCTGGTTCGCCTCCGCTGAATGTGGAAATTCACATAGTGAAATTTCTTTGTTTTGAAACGGCCTGTAGTTGGCCGCGAGTTATGAGACGAGATAACGCTCACCGGAAATATTTTCCAGTTCGTTCTACAAGAACTGCTATAGCGAGATAGTTCGGCGTTTACTTTTGTCCGTGTAGTATGGGTATTAAGAGTACTCGTCATCGTAATGAATACGGTTATACGCGACGGCGTGGCCTGCGAGGAAAGTTTAACCGCACTCATAAATGTGTCGACCGTCAATGCAACATCTGACCTAATAACCGTAGTCGTAAAATGTCATTTCGTGTAACCGAGGTAGAAAAAAAAATCACCATGGATCCGGCGGTCTTTCATTCTTCCTGCTCCAATATGGCCGCCATGCTAGGCCCTATATAGGAAGGAAAGCCATCTGAAGATTCTGTGTAGCTTGTTTACCTAGTTTTCTTTGGTTTTGGTTTATTATTCAATAGTAAACCTTTGTAATCGCCCAAGAAAAAAGAAATTTCTAACCCCCCTCAAAATTTGATGTTTTACGTTTCAAGGCATGTAGAATCCGAATATCCAATAAAAAAATTCTGTCTGTCCGTCGTACGCCGTATGCCGTACGCCGTCAACACTTTTCCGGCCAAACTGTAAGAGCTAAAAATTTGAAATTTTCACCAAAAATCAATCTCGGTCCTACGACGACCCAATTCTTGAACCAACTTGCTAGCTCAATTTTAAGGGTATTTTTGGAGGGTTTTGAGGGGGAGAAAATTAATATTTTCCTGGGTTTTTCAGGAAATTGTGTATTTGGTATCAAATTATATAGATTTTTGGACGCTGAATCGAGTGAGACCATCGCCGGGTCGATAGCTTTATTGGTTCTCGAGTTATCTCAGCTTTTGTGTCGAATTTGGGAGATTTTCTGAAATTTGACATTAGGGAATAACTCGAGAGTTCTTGGAGCTATCAAAATCGTTCTATACTCATTGGAATGGTCGTCAAACACTCTCTCCAGCTGTACCGTTAGGCAAAAAATTTAGTTTTTAATTAGAAAATTGTGAAAAATAAAATTAATTAAAATTACAATAGTTGCTACGGAATTTTCCCCGATAGTTTCCGATCTGTTTTTCGGTTGAAACGTTTACACATGTTCTGAATAATTACTATCATAAATGGATAGGATTCTGAAATTATTATTGAAGTGAAGGAATAATAAACCACTGTACAATCATTTGCAGCGTTTTTCGTTAAGCGGCTGCTAACTAAAACATGGCCTTTCTTCCATCCGCCGAGCTAATTCAAAGTTGAATCTTCTCGCAATATTGGTTCATGGATTGGCATTCAATGTTTAACAAAATATACGTTGTAGCGTTCGGGAAATCGATATCTGTTTCATCGTTGAAAAATTTCAGCGCATGGAACACGAAATACTTTTTGATTTACGGTCTCCAATGTCAAAGTCGGCCCAATCGTTGTTCTTATCTTCGACCAAGGAATATCATAGAAATATTATATTACTGCTATTCAAAGGAGCATAAATTTCTTCAGTCATACTGAAACCGAAATAGCACGAACGCGTATCTAAGCTCTAGGGACTAGCCCTCATCTTATTGTTTATGGTCTAGGTACCAAATATAAACGGCAGACCAAGTTTGGACAGGAGTTGTACGGATTCTGCAGGCTTGAACGGAAATGAATTTGTATGGTGTTCTATATTGATTGCGGTAATTTAGGAATTAAAGGCTGCAAACGAAACTCTGAAAGCTCTGCAGTTGCAACTCGAGCAAGCATTGCTTTGTCAGATTGATGCGATTCCAACGAATAGCACAGTGACAGCGATACTGGACACGAAGGACGCTCGAATATCCACGTTGGAGGAGGCAGTTCGACTTCTTGAGGACGAGATTGACAATCATATCCGCAAAGAGAACATTACTTCTCCTTTGCTAGATCTTGGTAGCGGACCGCTGTTCAGAAGTCAAGTAAGTAGGGAGGCATTACTGAACCTCGTACCCACTAAAAAATACTTCTCCCTTTGTCCTCAACGTGGCCCCACAAAAAGATGATCCGCTCTCTCATCTCTGACTGAGGTGCTTTCCACAGAGTCCATATCTATTGCCTAGAAGCGGAATTTCCGTTGATTGAAATTTTCAGACGCTGCAATATAGGATAAAATACATTTTAAATTTCTATCACGAAGTTCTCGCTCAACAGACGATCGTTGGGTAATTGTTTCTTGTTTTCCCAAAAACGTTGGCACTGCTCGTCCAATAAATAGCGTAGATAACCTCGTCGAAATGTTTGGTTGACCCTCAGATTGGAGATTCGAGCCCAATAGCCTTCGTTTATGTTTAATGCAATGATGAGCCAAAATAGAAAAATGAGTCATTTGACAAACAGATTCGGTTGTAGACGTCGTGGAAAGATGATTTTGTCTAGTTATCCACATCAACCTTGATTAGTTCCGTAATTTTCAACCTAGTGAAATTGCAAGGGTTTTATTATAACGAGAGTATGGAACGATTGCAAAAATAATTTACTGTGATAATATCACATTGAACATCAATCAGCATAGCATTTACAGTTGCGGAGAATTAACAACGAAATAATTTTATTCTTGGCACGTTTTAGACATTTTATAATAAAATTGAACGGTGGGTGAAGATGAGATTAATATCTTACCTAATGACCTGTGAAATTGAAATTTTGTTTCATCGACTGAAGGGAGCACCGATTTTATACTAGTTCGAAATTCATAAGCGCAAAACTTGAGTGGCCAATGCCACGGAAAACGAGCAGTTTTTTATCAGCTATCCATTTTAAAGGGCACTTTGAAGGAAGTCCTCATCGTCAGAGCATAATCTTTCCAAAACCCTCTAAAAATTGATCTTGGCAGACTGTAGAATGTGGGCAATAGCGAGTCACTTGAAATTCGAATCGGTTAATAATTCTGGTTGCCTCGTACTATAATTTTTCAAATAATACTACACTAGATATTTACTACGTTACTAAGCGACTTGAAAAAAAAAGATACGTGTACATTTCTACTTTGCTCTAGCTAATTTTTTGTTTATTGTTCGATAATAAACCATTGTTCTCGCTCAAAAAAAATCTTTTCTGCCCCTCCTCCTTCAAAATTTGATATTTTACATTTCGAGGCATGTAGAATCAAAGTACTTATCAAAAATAAATAAAATGAACATTGCCGCGCCGTAGGCCGTGAAACCGTTCTGAGAAAACTGTGAGAAACAATACTTGAAATTGTCACCGAAATCATTCTCGGCCTGACAGTTCAATACTTCACCCAAATCGCTGACTCTAACGGTGGTTTTTTAAGGAGTTTAAAGGGGAAGGGGAAAAGCGTATTTTCCGATGCTTAGGAGACACACTTGTGTATTTGTATAGATTTTTGAAGCCAAATCAAACGAGTCTTTAACGGGGTTTACAGCTTTATCAGTCTTGTAGTTATCGCTGCTTTTGTGAGCATTTTTTGGGAAATTGAAAAATTCGGATTGTTGAGTTAGATCAAGTATTTGTAAAGAATATAAAAATCATACCATTCTCCTCGAAATGCTTCTGAATAACTTTAGCCGCATCACTGTGCTATTAATTTGATTTTAAATCAAGTAATAAACTATGCAAAACAAGTTTTGTGAACAAGGTCAAAGTTGGTCATATTTAAAGGAAAGAGACCCAACAAATACAAATAAAATAACTGAAAATGCGTTTTACGAGGAGGTACTGCATGTGACCCCGAAAATAAAAATCAAGCGATATTCAACTGTCATATAGAAACATTTTGAGTCCTCCAGCGTTCAAATATATTCATTTTTGTGGTCTATAAAAATCAAAATGTAGCAAATGTGCAAATAACGCGGATGTACTGCATGTGACCCACTTGATAAAAATCAGGCATCATTCAATCGCCAACCCCAACATTTTAAGACCTTGAACGTTCAAATACATTGAGTTTTGCGGCCTGTAAAAATCAAAATACAAAACATGCACTTGTGAAATCGTTAAAAAGGCTCATAACGTGGAGGCACTGTATGTGACCCAATATACAAAAAATCTGGTGTTTTCTGCTTGCCATAACCGACATTTCAAGCCCTCAAACGTAGAAAAATATTGACTCTCATAGCCTGTAAAAATCGAAACAGAAAAAACTTTGAACGCCTATATCTCGGAAGTACTGTGTGTAATTCAAAATCCGGAAAAACATAATTTTGCACAATCACTGGTAAAACATTCCCTCAAAATTTCATAGGGTTTCATCCATTTTTCAGGGAGATATGGCGATTTATGTCAGTTTGTGACCACAGACAGACGGACACACAGACACACAGACACTTGCTCAGAAAGTGTTTCTGAGTATACCACTATGAAAATTTCTTCCATCAGGACCTCGGTTCCGAATTCGACTTTACAGACGATCTCAATACTTCCATTTACTACGTAAACATGGAAGTAAAAATAATAATAATAAAAACAGTATTTAAAATTGCGATTTTGTTCGGTGGAAATATTTACAAAAATGTTTAGGGCAAGTTCTTTCAGGTACAAGTGGTCGGTCTTAGATCGCAATTGAACCAGAGGAATAATAAACCACTGTACAATCATCTGCAGCGTTTATCCTTTATTGAAATAAATCACGGCATTTGGCCGCTAAAACCATCACTGAGGTAGAAAACGAAACTAACGTAGGAAAGCGTAACTCCGTAACGTAAATTGATTTCGTAATCCATTCGTACAATCAATATGATAGCTATTATTGCTCTAAAGAAGGTCGGTAGCATGCAAAATGCTCATCGATAAGTTTGTCGGTGGGATTCTGCACCAGCAGGAGCAACTTGGATAAGAGCGCCACATTAGGCAAGCGATGGCAATTATTGATGAACATTCATTCGACGTTCATAACCCGAAATACAGTGATGGCCCTGAGCTGTAGACGGAGACTATTTTTTAACACGTAAACGTAGGCCATTTAAATGGTACTCTGTAAAAAGCGATACATTTTATAGGTATTTTAAAAAAGTTAACTATTAAAAATAAACTTTTTTTTTTACTTTTTTGCCATGTTAGTCAAGCTCTACGTATATTATTTTGCTTCCAAGAAACTTCGGCTAACAACAATGTCCAAATGTTTTGCCCAACTACAGCATTGTACATATACATTTTCTCTGTTGGCCAAAAAACCTCGATTCCCATCAAAGTTACGAAATGAACACGTGAATGCAGCGCTTTTATTTCATTCTTATCATATTCAGTAGCTCTCTTACTATTTCTTTATTTTATTTTTTTCTTTATTTTATTTCTTTATTTCTCTAACCATTCTTCCGCTGTCAAACCACACTTTGTAGTTGAATTTTTATTATTTACATTGAATGGCATAAACTGTGTGTTGAACAGCTTGGCATGATTGTGGCCAAGAGCACTGTTATATTTGTGTTTGAAAAAGTAATTAAATATTGCCAATAATTACGCTCAACTCTTTTCAAGAAATTCAAATTGTTCACGTTATGGGTGAATTTGTATCCCACTGAAAGATTTCTCGATTCTGTTGTAAAATACACGAAACCATTGTGTACAGTAAAATGTATTATATCCATTGGTCTCGTTATGTACGCAATCTTTCACAGTAATACAAAGTTATTTGAATACATCGATCTTAATCGCTAAAAGAGATCTAAAAGAGAAATTATTGGTTGGTATAAATCATTCAGTACTTTCGTGTTTCGAGTAGCAGACCGTTAACGTTATAATAAAATCAAAAACATTGATTGGGTTCAGACCACTGTATTCAAGTTCCCAGACTGCTGCTATTCTGAAATGGAAAGTGAAAGAAATTTTTTTTAGCGAACTACTGTCCTCGAAATTTCGAAAGGACGTAATCGTAAAACATACTGATAACCTCAGGTCTCGTGTGAGTACATTTAGAGATGACGAAAATAATTTCTACTTCAAGTACTCACTTGTACATTTGTTAAGTACAGGCCTTTGCCGGAAAACTGAATTGAATTTTGATTAACGGAGGACCAGGTAAATAACCGATTCGCGCACTATGAAAACTGAAACTGCGTGTATTCAATGAATGGCGAACAATGACTTGAGTTTACTTGACTTGACTTGACTATATTTGTTGCGTCTCTGTGCATGAAGCGACACACTTCAACTCTTCTCAAGATGGCGGATAATACCAAAACCAAGGAGATAAAAATACAATGAATCTAGTTCAAAAACGTCCGCGAGCGCTGAAATAAACATGGCTTCTCCAACATTTTTTAATCCTTACGCTTCACCTACAAAAAGTAAAAACCGAGAAAAAGTGAAAAGCTAATCGACATCGAAGTACGTTTCATCCAAACTCGAAGATCACTGATTTCGTCCGTTAACTGGGTGACACTTTCTGAAAATTTCGTAACATTAATATGGTTTCCGATTGAAATACGACGAGTTCTGTTAAACGACAAGTAGACTAACAAATCAACGTGCCGAAACTTGTTTAAAAAGCGTTTCCCAATATAGACTCATTATTTTTTTTTTCACCTTGTTTTCCAACTCCTCTCCTTTCACATATAATTTCTAGGAACTTCACTATACTTCCATTTACTATGAAAACGCGGAAGTAAAAAACCGTGTACCGTACAATATCGAGAATACGGAATATTGTACGTAGAATATCCACGAGTAAGTACGTCGAAGGTTCAATAGTTCTCTCTCAGGAAAAAAAGAAGAAAGCTACCTATACCTATACAAATTTGATTTCTCATCGATTAGTCACGTTTAGCACTTAGTCTCCTAGTAGACATAGAATAACTGTACGATCTTCCAACATATTGAACGATACACTGAATGTTGTTATTCCTGTTGGTAATTCAAATTCTTCATTCAGTGGTCTGTGCAACTGCCCCCGATGTCGTTGGTGCGTATATCATCATGAATGTTAACACATCGTCATTGTTGTATTCTTCTGGCCCTTTGCACACCGAAACCCGCACCGTAGATGATTGGCGTCATGTTTATTGCTCATCCAACGTAGTGTACTTCCAGAGCTTTCACTGTTTTTGAAATGACAAATATCTTTTAAAAAAAAAGGAATAAATAGAAACGTTTCATAAATTCACTTAAACAAATGATTATTCAATCGAAATTACACAGTTCATGAGGTACTGATTGATATCCGATATGCCTGGAGAAAAAATGTTATCATTAATAAATAAATGACATCCTGGATGGAGTAAAAATTTTTGGAGTGTAAACGTAACATTATTCGAAAAACATTTTATTTTCCGTTTGTGTTTCTTTATTGGGAGACTAGTCAGCTCGAAAAGGAAGTTGGCCCGAAGAAAAGGAAGATGGCGGAAACCGGGTCCTTAAATCTTCAAACCACGTGACTACGTGATGATTTGAAAACGTAATCTGGCAGAGTTGAATCTTTATTATTACCGTCGATTTTTGTACGAATCGATGGCATTTTTATTTGCGTCATCGAATAATATTACCAATCACGTCGGCTCATAATTCCCTGTTGAGCCGTGCAATGGGAAAGACGCATATTTTTTATTTTCGTTCCTAATGGCCTGAATTCTGCTACTTGGTGTCAGCCGAAGAGGAAATGACCAATTTTTCATGAAAATTGTGAGTTTCCGCGGAGAAAATCGCCAAGGAAAATCAGCGGTTTGAATAAACCTGGAGCTGTAACTCCAACCGATTGAAGTAACTCCCTAGAGCGCTCTGCAGTCGGCTGATAGACAGACAACCACAACGAGACAGTCGCTGAGAAATGGTTGAAATAAAATGAAACGACGGTGGTGCTATCCTTTATCTTGGAATATCACTACGTGCCTGTGGACATTCACCTTAAAGGTGCTTACAGACCAAATGTTAGTGAAAACAAATGTTATTAACATAAGATGTTATTAACAAATGTTATTAACATAAGATGTTATTAACAAATGTTATTAACATAAGATGTTATTAACAAATGTTATTAACATAAGATGTTATTAACAAATGTTATTAACATAAGATGTTATTAACAAATGTTATTAACATAAGATGTTATTAACAAATGTTATTAACATAAGATGTTATTAACAAATGTTATTAACATAAGATGTTATTGACAAATGTTATTAACATAAGATGTTGATAACAATAATGTTTGTAACAAAATGAGATGATCGAGAAAATATGTTACCAACATTGTTGGCAACAATGTCGTCAACTTTTTTGTTGCCAACAATAAATTCTTCCGTCTGTTTTATTTGGGTCTAGTTCCCTAACAATGTTATCCACAATGTTAGTCACAAATAATGCCAGTTAGTTATCGCTCATGGCTCGATAACAAAACTCTGTGTCGCCAACAATGTTACTAACAATGTTGACGGAAAAAATAACAATGTTACAGAAAATGTTGCCAACAACGTTTCCAGTAACATTTCGGGGGAGGAATTGTTATCAACATTTTTCAAGTGCCGTAACAATGTTATTAACAACTCCTCGCCCGATGTTGATAACATTTGTTGCCAACATTGTTGCGTTCGGTGTGAAAGGAAAGTTACTGAAAAATGCTAATAACAATGTTTTCAACAATGTTATCGTCCGGTCTGTAAAGGCCTTAAGACTGGATTCATGCTAAATCGAGTAAATGACGCTAACTTCACTGCTACTTGTTAGGTTTTTTTAATCGTCGAGTTAGTACCGCTCGAAATGCCTCGTAAAGCAAATAAATTGCTGAGGGGGGTTTGGTAATCTCACAGCAACCTCAAATTATTGCTCCCAATGTTAGTTTATTCTCCGAAGATGCAAGCGCTAGTATCGATATTCACGTTCAACGGACTAGTTATGACGTAATAACTATTCATTTTTCGTTCAAAATCATCGGTTTTCATTAGCGATTTTCTCCGCGGAAACTCAAAATTTTCATGGAAAATTGGTCATTCCGTCTTCAGCTGACACCAAATAACAGAATTCAGGCCATTAGGAACGGAAATAGAAAATAGGCGTCTTCCCCGTTAACTGCCTGCGTCAAAGAAATAATTGAGAGCTTTCGGTTGTGATTTCGATCATTCTCGAATGGGTTACGAACCGGTTAGTAATTTCCGTTTCGTTGTAACTTGATTTCACTCGGTACAGGGCGAGAGAAGTCATCATGTCGTTCGAAACAAGACAAACTTGGGATTAAGTGGAAAATATTATGGTGGTTTATCAATTTTTACGATACACTACAAACGTATATAGTCTTACCGAATGGTTTAGAACTTATGGAAGCTTTTTTGTTTGTTTGGCCTCACAGTTCTCTGTATTCGAATAGCATCGGCCTACGAACATCGTATTCGTAACAGCTTTCCTTTTGTTTCACATTGTTTTGCAATGGTATTACTATACTAACCTAATTCACCTCAACCCCTCGACCTAATTCGTGTCTTGAACACAGGAAATTCCAAACTAAATGCGAGATTGATTTAAAAAAAAAAAAAAAAAAAATGTTGTCTCTTCTCGACGTTTTGCAGCAATAGCCGCTATTGAATAATAATCTACGGTAATGTGTTGAGAATCGATTGGATAACGGTGGAAAGTACCTCGTCTTAGATTCACAGTCGGGCTAATAAAAACCGAACACGACATAGTACAATAAATTGTCAATAAAGTCTCAATAATTTGAGAATACCACGTAGGTGTTTTTGGATGTCGACGCGAACTCTGTGTCACTCAATCACTCTAATAATTATTTTTCACGGATCAAAGCTTGCCTACTCTGTGTATCTAGTGGTGAACGTCTATTAGACAAATTGTCGCACCAGCATCTTTCGATAACTTCACGCTTATATACGTAAAATGAACGTGTTGGGGAGCATGAATGAGTTGTTCTTGAAAATGTTTTATCGCCCCTATTGTTCCTTTTCAGCTACCGTAATTTGCGTTAATTTCGAGATGTACAGCACTGTGGAATCGATTTGAGTAGCTACGGTCCTCGAATGAGATTTCATTATACGATTGCCTTTTTTCTCGTTTTCCAATTTTATCGAACCGGCCACTTTTCGTTATACGATTCGCGAAAAATGATATTCCCACAGAACCTCAAAGAAATTAAAGACTAGACAAGACGCGATATCTTTGGCAACCCTGCATGGACGACGCATGTGCAATGTAGGCGGGTATTGGTATTTACATAGGGTACTTAGCTCCCTTTCAAATTCAGAGTCCAAGTCCAGTAGCCAACATTTCAAAAAATATAATTACAAGAATTAAATATTGTCATGATGAGGGGGAGACTGAGAGTGCGACTTTTTCTCCATATTTTTATTACCCAGTTCTCATTACAAGAGAATTAATCGGGTCATAGGGATGGACCTAAGCTGCCCTGACGATGCCCGAATGGGCGAAAGATCTCGGCCGACGAATAATAAAAATATGGAGAAAAATTCGCACTCTCAGTCTCCCCCTCATCCTGACAATATCAGAAAAAGAGAGACACCCGAAAGAAAAAAAATTAAATAGATAAATGCAATAATAATAATAATAATAATAATAATAATAATAATAATAATAATAATAATAATAATAATAATAATAATAATAATAGTAATAGTAATAGTAATATGAAATAAATAGAGGCGACCTCTTCTCCATTTTTTATTCAGCCGAGTACTTTCGCCCGTTCGGGCTTCTTCAGGGCCATAGGTACCCTAGGTCCTATAATGCCCTGAAGAAGCCCGAAAGGGCGAAAGTGCTCGGCCAGCCATTATAGATCTGGAGAATAAGTCGCCTGGTTTGTCTCCCCCTCACAACTCCTCTCGAATAGTTTTTATTTTTCCGAAATAATTTAATTTCAAGTCTAACTGACCTTTCATCATTAATATAATAGGAGAGAGTGTTTGATGAGTAATCCAACGTGTGTAGAACGATAATGATTGCCAGTTATATAACTGATCATTATGAGTATCTATATATCATATCAGAAGTTCCAAAATCGCTCACAAAAGCTACGATACCTCGACAACCGTTGAATGGACACAGACGAAAATTGAGATTTTTAAAAATTTGGGGTTTCTCCTTTTCAAACATCTGAAAATATCATTATTTTAAGGTTGCGATTTTTCGGGCCAATCTTTGGTTCAACTATTTCTGGTAAAGATTTCGAACATGTAGCACTGGGAAACGTCTTTTCCTAACACACTTCAGGAGATGCTATCCTCAATGATTGCATCCTAGATCGAAGAGTAGTAATAACGCGTGACAGGAAGCATAATTCGTGAAGGATGCGTAGAAATGATCGTTATTTCCTTTATTACAGTCGAAATCTCGACAAATGCCGTTTTAATGTTGAGTTCAAGCGAAGTGTTGTCTAGGCAATCAACTTGTTCAAGGTTATTTCAACTGTATTAATTTCGCAACTACTTTTGAAAATGATCATTTGAGAATTTGTTTTCTGAATTCGCTAATGAATGTTATTGCAGAATACCGTTCGAAAATTTCTCAAGAAGATATTAGGAATTCAGTTTTGAATTGCACTACCTCAACAAAGCAGCTACCTCACAGGAGCAACAATAAGACAGAGAAATTCAGTATATTGATACGGGTCCAGATTTAATTCGAATTCGGTGATCCGTATAATTATCCTGCCAAAATGGACTGGTCACATTACAGAATGGTATTTCTCTCATCCTATTTATGAATAAATTTTTTTAATTCTCATTCATTTTTTTTTTTTGTATTTTAAAGCGATAGAAAAGCTTGCTTATTATAATCTGCTGCGGTATAAATCGATCACTGGGTTATGAATCCGTAAAATAACGCGCATACTTTTTAGATTCGATGCGGCGCATTTTAGAAAATACAACTGTCATTGGTGCATTTTCCGCTTGACCATTGTTATCTCATATTTTCGACTATTTGTCCTAGATGTATAAATTTACATTTTCAACAGTTCCTGTTTCGTAATAAATTTCCATCTTCAGAAGGCGCTGACAAACTACCGAGTTGTTTCAGAAATCGTTCCTACACTTTCTATCCCCTATTTTATACCAGTAATCGACGCTATGAGCAAAATATTATGAATGCAATGATTGATGGAAATTCCAAGATGAAAATCTAAGCAAATACAAATTCATGTTGACGATCTTCCCGTTTTTATTGGTAAAAACTGGTCAGTTTTTGTTGGAGTTACAAAATAGGAAAATTTTCATAGTCAACGACTGACAATTTTCAAACGCCATCTCGCAAATACAAAATACTCGATTCGTCAAAAAGCTGTTATTTTCGTAAGTAAGCAGCATCTGAAAGTAGTCAGCTCAAAGTGATCGTTCGACTAGGTGTTAACTATCGACTGAGCAAGTTCATATTTAAAACTAATATTCAGCATCATTATAAATCTGTAGTTTTCTCATCAGTTAGATAACAAGAAAAAATTAATTGATAAATAAGAATTTAATAATAATAATATATAAGTTACATAAAAAAAATCCACTGTGACAAAAGTGTCGTGTGTGTAACTCTCAAACATTTTCCTCAAACAATTAATCCTAAGGCCACGTTTGTCAAAAACTCTCCACACTAACACACATCACTTATCATATTCACGTTGCCACACAAACAAATAATGTCAGTTTCACGTTCACCGGTCGATCAACCTTACAACGTGCAACAATTCGTTGAGAATTTTTTTGAAAACCGCCATTCTTTGAATTAATTTTTTTTTTTAATTTACCTAATTGTGTACCTACTGATTTAAAAAAATGTAAATGTAACGTTGGTATTGTTTGTAAAAATATTTAAAAAAAAAAAAAAAAAAAAAACTGTAAGAAATGGAAACACTCGAATTTGATAAAATGTAGTAAACATTATTTTACAGTTTTCACGAAACTGATTATTTCGCCTCTTTTTCGTAATGATAGTTCATAGATCGAAAATATCTTGCGAATCAAATATCTGTACGCTGCTGCAAAGCTCAGATTTCCGTAGTTATCCTTCCTATGAAGGAGGAGATATCTAAAGAGTTATCTGCGGAAGAAAACTTGTTAACATCATTATTCAGAAACACGCAAAAAAAAATTGTTTGTTATTTAATAACAGGCAAAAGTGGATGTATTTCATTATATACAGATAATAATAATAAAATGCCAAGTTAAATGTTCAATTAAACGGACAGTAATTTGTTCAGGTCATCAAGCAAGGATAATGTTCTTCAAGAAAGAAAGCCCTAAAAAATATCGTATACGTAAATGAAAGCGTATTATTTCTTTTTTGTTTTGTTCAATTCACTATCAAGCATTAGGATAAATTAACGATTTGTCTTCCTTGTATTTGGCTGTTCTAGCTTAGGCTCCTGTATTGAGGGAAACAGCGATTCTGATTTTAACCCCTAAGCCTAAACCGTGGAATTTCACATATCATTGTTTTTTTAATGAAATTTAGTGAAATTTTTTATGAAATGAAAATTTAATCATTTTAATGAAAATTTAGTCACGATTGTATTTTTGAAGTGTCCGACCCTTCTTACTATTTCATGGAAAGGTCGAAAGGAAACTTCCAAGATTCATTCGTCCAATTAACACACACATTTCAAGAAACGAGTTGGTTCCGAATGTTTTCCACGATAGGTTACGATTCATGAATTTGGAACATGATTGTAGCGCAAAATATTGATTTTGTTACGGATGAGACAGTCGCTGATTAGTGCCTCGGCAAACTTCAATTAGAATTTTACAGTCAGTGCGAGCGAAAGTTGGAAACCATTGCTTCTTCACTCGCTATTCACGTGGCGTGAGGTTTCCAACAATAGTTGAAAAATTAAGTTGATCAATGACTCCGAAATTTATTACTCACTCCCCTCTACAGTAGAAATTATAATGATATGCTTGCTGAACGAAATTGCTTGCTTTCCGTAGTATATCACTATACTTTTGCCCGATTTGCACCAATTCCACACAGGTAGTTTGTAAATATAGCTATAAACACAGGTAGGTACCGATTGATGGTTTCGCATGATGTTGATACCGAATTGCACACTTCATTTACTTGAAATTTCCCTATAGTTTAAGCTAAACTCCCTTTGCCTCCGATGCTAGAAAAAAATATCAATATAAACGCGAAAACACCACATATTATTATCAATATGAAACAGATAACGTGATTAATAAATTGTATAACTACCATTTCTGAAAAAAAAAAAAAAAAACTGTTGAAACTTTAGGTGATCCAAATCATTTTTAAGCATGAGATGTTAGATTGCGTTGCATGGGGAGACGCTCCAGTTCCACATTCATCTTTACTGAGTCGATGTTGCCGTTAGGATCATTCGTCTCCATGATCTGAAGATCAGTGACTTGGAGAAATGATGAATTCTCGAGCTTAAAAAAAGGCACTTGAAATTTCTCACAATTAGACTCTATTATAATATAGCTTCTATATGGGCCACCCGTGGTGTAGTGGTATGGAGCGTTAGCTCTCTACACGGTGGAGCCGGGTTCGAATCCGGCTGGGGTCAAACTCATGTTTGGCCCGACCCTTCGTCCTCCACACTCAGGGCGGTGAGGCAATGAGTAGCCACGAGCGAATTCGTCAGAATAAGTAGTTACGATATCGATTGATAATCTTCTGAATCCCCTATGGGAATGACTGACGACGTCCACGACGGGAAAAGTATCCCAGTTGGACGAAGATCCAAGGTGAAACTCCTTGATTTACTTAACTTTACTTAATAGCTTCTATAAATCTACTGTAATAATCCTTTGAAAGCAACAACAATCAGGTATGACTGTACCTTCAAATATTACAATGGCATCGTCACTCATGTATCGAACCACTGCGATTTTTACGATAGGTACTGCAAAAACTGGAGCACCTCCCATCAATTTTATCGTACACCTTACGGAATGGCTTATGCGTTTATGAAACCCCTCAGGTGCCAAGTACATGCGAAATTTTTGAAGCAATATTTATTTACACACGAGCATGCGAGAATAATTTACTGCCTATATATATTCTCATGTTTCATGTTGATGGATCTCATAAAGACCACTTTGGACGAATGAATGCCGTGGCTTTTCTTTTGTGCTATCTAGATGCGAATTGAACTGTCTCGTAAACTTTTTTCTGAAGAACTCCAGTCTTAAGTTTGCAATTTTCAACAGCCGGAAAATTATTTCTGTATAGCAGAGAAACCTAACATTTTTCAGAAGCAGTTGAATCACGGTGAAAATTATTCCTTTATTCTATTCCAGGAAAACGACTGTTAGCTCGTAACCGTTATATAACTGAGTATCGAGTCCGAGCTATTTAATATTACGCAGGCAGAAGTTGAAGAAAATGTGTTTGAAAGTTGTATTGATATGGAAGCACGATTTATCATAAAATTTCGGATTGAGAAAAAATTAATCTGGTTCGGTTGAGATGCAGTCAAAATTTCTTCAACAATATTCGCGCAATCATACTGTTTTTAAATGAAATTTGATAAATAAATATACTAAATATTGTCAGTTCAGAAAGTGCTTTACAATTTAATTTTTCAAGCTCTTGACTCGAACGTTTGATGAAGGGCGAGCAAAGTTCCCAACGGCTTTATGAGACCCGATTAATTAGATACCTACATATTAGCTCACATTTCACTAGCGCGATTCTGAAAAATACCGAAGATCATTATTCGCACACGTCTTCATCCCAATCAATCAGTTAATAATAATTCATTCGTTCATACTCATTTTCAACATTTTGGAAGAGTCTGATCGGGCGTGTCTGATGTGTCTGTTGTCGTGGGGGTCAACCAGCTGGAGGAGTTCCGTGCCGAGATAACACGGAGAGACCAAGAAATCCTGGCTATGTCCGCCAAGATGAAGACTCTCGAGGAGCAGCACCAGGACTACCAGAGGCACATAGCCGTCTTGAAGGAATCTCTCTGCGCCAAGGAGGAGCACTACAACATGCTTCAGGCAGACGTTAGTAAACTTCATCATTCCCCTCAAGAGGTTTAAATTTATATCTATCTTTTTCTTATACTATTCATTGTTATAAATTTGTCGTGCATACACCACCTCTCCACCTAGAACCGATACCCTGCATTCATGAAACAGTTCCGCTAGCTTAGTACCCGCCCGAAAATATTAATTTGCTACGAATCCATCGAATCCAAGCACCGTGCATCTTCAACGTCCGTTTTCCACAGCCTTCGTCCAGGAGCTAACTCCGTCCATCGATGGAATTCAACCGCACGGTTTTCATTGTTGCTCCAATTCACAATTATACATCCAACAACGATTTTTGCATTCATTTCACGAACATGATCATGAGAAAGCGAATCAAGATAGAGTCAATACCGTGAAGCTGTAGAAAGGAAATATAAGCGTTTTGCGAAAGAAATAGAACATTTCAAAGCGGTCAGGATAGTTCATTATTAAATAATAAACTAAAAACGTGACGTAGAAAGAAGTGTGATAGAACGCGCAGTACTTCCATTTTCGAAGGGGCCACCCGTGGTGTAGTGGTATGGAGCGTTAGCTCTCTACACGGTGGAGCCGGGTTCGAATCCGGCCAGGGTCAAACTCATGTTTGGCCCGACCCTTCGTCCTCCACACTCAGGGGGGTGAGGCAATGAGTAGCCACGAGCGAAATCGTCAGAATTAGTATGTACAGGTTTGATTGATAATCTTCTGATTTCCCTATGCAAACGGCTGACGACGTCCACGACGGGAAAATATCCCAGTTGGACGAAAATCCAATGTGAAACTCCTTGTTTACTTTACTTACTTACTTACTTCCATTTTCGAGTCGCCAAACGTGTAAAATTTTATAAAATCGAGACATTCTTTATAAGGGCCGCATTCAAATTGGTGGACTACTGATGTCGAGAAATGAATAGGGGACACCATTTTTAGGGGACGATGAGCATGAAAATTATAATGCTCGTGTATATAGATGACAGCAATGAACACAGGTTTCTGGTACAAGTGTATTAAATACGAGTACACTATTCTAAATACATTGGAAAGGCAAACATGATCATTTTGACTTATTGAGCTTAACAATGGGCGTTTTGGTAATCAGTTGATAGAAGGGGGGATTTATGGAGCGTTTATGGAGTTTTTTTGTGGTGTAGTTTTGAATGTAATTACACGTTTACCATGTAGTATTAGGTGAAGGTCCCAAATTTCGTTCTCTACACAAGTTCAGTGATATATGAAATTCTTGCATAATATGAATTCTTTGCAAAAATTCTGATGCCGCATAACCCACATTTCCGAAGAGCTCTTACAAGGCGGTGTAGACCTTTTGACGAATAAGTACATTGCTGGCTCAAAGCTGATGGTTCCAATTAGTTAACTTATGTGACGAAATATGCATGAACTCAATTTGAGTAGAAACATTATGACTTTATTGGTCATAATCCAGTTATGTATTTTTTCACGGCGATCAAATTCATTATGCTACCTAGAATATATAAATTCTTGTGGTCTGAAGAAAATGAAATAAAGAACGCTTATTGGAACGTTATTATCACAAAAGTACTGTGTATTATTCGAAATCCAATAATGTGTTAAATTTTGTCGGAAATTTACTTGAAAACACTCAGAAATTCAAATCTAATTTTATTCAGACGGACAAATAATATACAAGTTTTATCATTCTGCGGCCACAAATACACTAACAGAGGAAGAGCAGACGAGCAGAAACTAGTTCGAAAAGTATTCCTGGGTATTTATTCATTTATTTATTTAGTTAACTTCTCCCATTGCTTTGCTCCGAAATCCCCCTTTTTAAATCGTGTTCTAATTTATACCAAAGCGTCATATGGTACGGAGACTACTACTGGACACTGCAAATTGTTACGGTGTGCTAGCTTACTCACTCGCCTGTCATCCAAAAAAGTGACAACACATCCAAATATTTTGCAAGTGCACGCATCAAACTTTTAGTTGAATTGAGTGATGGATGTTCACACTTGGACAAGTTCTTCTCCAGGTGGTCGCATTACTTCTTTTTGTAGGTTGAGGGGGAGAAAAACGAGGCGACCTCTTCTAAGTACTCGGCTGGATAATAAAAAGAATGGAGAAGAGGTCGCCTCGTTTTTCTCCCCCTCAACCTACAAAAAAAAATTGGACAAGTTTGTTCAGCAGATCATGTTATGCTAATCAGGTCTGGTAAATTGACTGCTCGTCGAGTCCACAAACTAGCGTAGTGCAGGGAATTTCTTAAAAAGAGTATCAAGATTGATTCAATAAATTATTATTCTGTCAACTTAACCGGTCGAACGATTATGCGTCTCCAATCTTATATCATAGATGTCTTTAGGTGGCGCTAAGATTAGTTGCGAATAGCTAAGTTGGCGAAATAGCCAGATAGGTACATAAACCAGAAAAATCTAGGAATATTTCTCAAAATAAATCCTGAAATAATTTCAGAAGTTTCTCCTGGAATGATCAAAAGCAGAGATCGTATTATGTTTATTTTTTGCAACAAGATGCTGAACACGCGTATCTATTATTCTTTCAACTAGCGTTGAGTGCATTGTTTAGTTGGAAATCGAAACGTATTTAAATTGATTCACTATTCTGAAAAAAAAAAAAAAATAATAATAGGTTTCACTACTGATCAGCTGAAAGAAATTCTACTTTCCACATTTTATCCGTATGAAGTTACTTTGACATTTCAATTTTTACATGTGCAGTACCAACTATTGCAGACCCAGGTACAGGACATTCAGTTTGCAGTCGTGATACAGCCAGCGCAATCAAGCTCTCTTTTAGTTTTGTATTTTTTAAATTTATTTCATTTTCAATTGCAGCTTTTGCTGTTGAAGCGCGTACATTCAGATGAAAATGCATTGCATACAATCCGCATTCGAAACCGATCCAATACCTAGAGGTTTATTTTTCTATACCATAAATTGTTGAAGTGGTGTGTTCGAATCAACCGGATATTTATCTCACCTGAGAAAATATTATAACTAGAGCTATGATATCTTGCAAAAGCTTCCTTTGATCAAACTGCTAAAGAAGCGTTACTGAAAAATCATGTTCGCACGCGCTGAATAACTCGAATCCTTCCTGGAGCAGGTGCGAGGAGGTTCCATGGTCATAGAAGAACATATTCTTACTTTAGCCTGTAGGATGCGATTTGCATGCATGCGATAATTAATTAAGGAAGCATGAAATACGATCCGGCTGTTTCTGCTGCTGAAAAGATAAGGTAGCAATTGAATCGTTTGAATCGAATGGCAACATATTGGGCCGAACCGTCAGAAACGAATTGTATGCGCAGATTCTCTTGGCACACTAGTTTTCTGATGCTAATGTAATATTGCATTTTGCGCAGGGTTTTTTTCTTGATTAAATTTAATAATTGGATGAGATTTACTCTAAGGTGTTTTATCATGATGGCCTGACGTGGAGAAGGCGCTTCTCTTAAAAAGGGATAACGAGGAAGACGCCTATTTTTTATTTTCGTTCCTAATGGCCTGAATTCTGTTATTTGGTGTCAGCTGAAGACGGAATGACCAATTTTTCATGAAAATTGTGAGTTTACGCGGAGAAAATCGCTAATGAAAACCGATGATTTTGAACAAAAAATGAATAGTTATTACGTCATAACTAGTCAGTCGAACGTGAATATCGATACTAGCGCTTGTATCTTCGGAGAATAAACTAACATTGGGAGCAATGATATGAGGTTGCTGTGAGATTACCAAACCCCCCTCAGCAATTGATTTGCTTTACGAGGCATTTCGGGCGGTACTAACTCGACAATTAAAAAAACCTAACAAGTAGCAGTGAAATTAACGTCACTTACTCGATTTAGCATGACTCCAGTCTTAAAGACCGTCTTGTTGTTACTGTCTGTCTTTCAGCCGACTGCAGAGCGCTCTAGGGAGTCACTTCAATAGGTTGGAGTTACATCTCCGGGTTTATTCAAACCCACGATTTTCCTTAGCGATTTTCTCTGCGGAAACTCACAATTTTCATGAAAAATTGGTCATTCCCTCTTCGGCTGACACCAAATAGTAGAATTCAGCCCATTAGGAACGAAAATAAAAAATAGGCGTCTTCCCCACTGAAAGGAACTGTGACGGAGTTTTCATCGCTAAGCTTCCAACGTCTTCATCGGGATTCGAACATCCAGAATACGCAGGGGGTTGAAAAATCAGAAGGTAGCAGCTTTCCTTTTTTTAAATATTGAATGCGCTTATTTAAACCAGTGGTGTGCATAGATCACACAGTACTTCCATGTTTGAGTCGGTAACTGGTATAATCAATAATAAAATTAAAATAATCGTATGAAGGCCGCAACGTTAATTTACAACAACTCAAATTACAAGAATTTTTCTGGGAGATGTGGGAATATTTGTTACTCAGACAATAGACAGATGGACGCGAGGACAGACGGACACTGAGAGATAAACAAAAATGGACGTACAGAGACACTTGTTCAGAAAGAGAGCAGAGCTCTCTAGGAGCAGGCCGGCGAAACGGTCAGTTTCAGATAAAGCTGAGAGAGGATTTCGGAAGGAATGTACACCTCTTACTTAACATTGTATTGTGGGTTTCGTATTTTTTCTGCTTTTGAATCCTTGTTGAATTATACAAAAATCAACGAACAGACGAAATAATTTTCACTTTTCTATGGACAATTTTATGATTGAAAATAATTAAAATAATATTTATTTAGTTTTGCGGCCTGTAAAAATCAAAATACAAAACATGCACTAGTGAAATCGTGAAAAAGGCTCATAACGTGGTGGCACTGTATGTGACCGAATATACAAAAATCTGGTGTTTTCTGCTTGCCATAACCTACATTTCTAGCCCTCAAACTTAGAAAAAGCCTGTAAAAATCCATACAGAAAAAACTTTGAACCCTTATATCTCAAATGCACAGTGTGTTTTTCAAATTTTGAAAAAACCTAATTTTGCTCAGTCACTAGGAAAACATTTCCTGAAAATGTCGTTAAATTTCATTCATTTGTCAGGAAGATATGACCATATATGTCATTTTTGTGACCACGGACAGACGGACAACGGACACACAGACACTTGTTCAGAAAGTGATTCTGAGCATTGTACTATGAAAATGTCTTCCAACAGGACCTCGGTTCCAAATTCGACTTTTCAGACGATCTCAATACTTCCATTTACTACGTAAACATGGAAGTAAAAATCAATCTGGGTTCGATGTTTTGTCCAATTGGTAGAAAGGAGAGGTTGATCCGTCAGTTGCGTCCCAATATCGTATTTAATATAGATAGTATGCAAGGCGGTTACTATTAATAGTATTAATGAACCTTCTTTCGTACTGTTTGAGGATTTATGACGAATCTAACGGATAACATATCTCCTTTTTTTTAATTCTGCATCCAAATTTGTTCTGCGTTCAAAAATGATATCGACAATTTTTCGGCTCATCCAAACATTTTCATGTCTTGGTGACAACACTGGATACTGCAACGCCTAACGAAATCATCGCACCAAAAAGCGTTACGAAATTTCCGCTCATTGAGCCATTGCTACGGAAAGGAAATCGATCGGTTTTCATCTCACAAATATTACCCACCACCTGTTGAAACAGTCTGATGTTACGGCGAATTGTCATTTGATGCCCTCAACGGGACGCGAACTTTTTGGTATGGCCATTAACGATATGCCCATGACACCTGATGGTTCGATGAATTACTTGGGGAAATAGACTTACTCGAAAGGGCCACCCGTGGTGTAGTGGTATGGAGCGTCAGCTCTCTACACGGTGGTGCCGGGTTCGAATCCGGCTGGGGTCAAACTCATGTTTGGCCCCGACCCTCCGTCCTCCACACTCAGGTGGGTGAGGCAATGAGTAGCCACGAGCGAAATCGTCAGAATTATTATGTACAGTATCCATTGATAGTCTTCTGATTTCCCTATGGGAATGGCTGACGACGTCCACGAGGGGAAATATCCCAGTTAGATGAAAATCCAAAGTGAAACTCCTTGTTTACTTTACTTTACTTTACTTAGACTAAATCGAAATGGACTATGAATTAGAATTCTCAAAATATATTCAGTTCACGATTTGTCAGCCAAAGAAATAATTTTGTCTTCGAACAACAAAATGTAATGATTTTTCCAACGGCCATATTTATTATTCTGGGAATACTTAATGAGATCGATTACGACTATAAATTACGCTGCACTTGATTTAATAGTGATTTATTGTCGTTGATAGTCTCTGTTTCGATAACATTATCACTTGTTTGTAAGAACACTTCTTATATTTAGGTAACTGTTTGGTAAAACTGCTTATAATTAGCTAATTCGTGGAGAGATACAACGTCGTTTCCTTTTAATAATATATTGATCACCAGGATTTGAAAAAAACCGCTAATTTTACTTATGAGTCGTTCAATCATAATGATTTGATGTGAAATATATTATTTTTATTTTTTATAACTCTAGATTTATTCCTGAAATTATGATATCCTCGATCTATTGCCGCTTGTTGCGAACAGCTGGTTACAAATGCTGTGATAAATTGAACGCAATTGATTTCGCTGAGATGCTAATGGATCCCAAGTTCAAAAATCGATTGAAATTGATACCTAACGTATTTGGTTCTGAGAGACTTGTTATGTCGAACTTCAAACGTTGCATGAGCATGAGATGTCCAAATTTTATGTATTGATACAATCATCGCCTTAACAAATGTCACAGTGATAAACACACACCTGTTGATATTGTTAGCAAATTCGTATTATGACAATATGATTCTAAACTATAACAACGCGATCATTTTTTTTACTATAAGTATGTTTTTTTTTTTTTTTTTTTTTTTTTTTTTTTTTTTTTTTTTTTTTTTTTTTTTTTTTTTTTTTTTTTTTTTTTTTTTTTGTGGATTTGTCGCTTTTTTTGTTCTTCGTTGTTGGGGTTGAAGGGGAGAAAACCACGGCGACCTGTTGTCCTGTTTTTTATTGCTGGCCTGCCAAGCACTTTCGCCCATTCGGGCATGAGGATGGATTGAACAGGTCACCGTGGTTTTCTCCCCCTCAACCCCAACAACGTATAAGGATGTTGTTTCAATTATGCATGATTGACGTTTTACAATGGTTTGCTGTCGGAAATTTCCAAGAACGCAATTGATTACTCAAGTACCTAATTACGCCATTGAACTGGAGTTCCTTGGAATTTATTGACTTGACACAAACCCACCCATTGGCGGTGGAGGATGTGGCTGTCCCCATTTTGAGAGAAAACGTATAAAAAACTAGTACCTAGTAGTATTTGCAAGTTATGAAGAAACGGTAACTAGATTATTATGGTTTGAGACGGCTACAAATCGGTTGCTCATCAAAATCTAAACGTCTTCACATTTGCCAAAGGAGACCCAAAGATGATATAAAATGCCTCAAAAATGGAGCTAAATTGATATGTTGGTTTATTTTTCATAATCAACGGCTCGAACCGCTCGAAATTTGTTTAGCTCTCCTTCAAAATTTGAAGATAAATGTTACAATATTTGCAAAATCCGTATACAGAATTGAAAAAAAGTCGTCACTTTTGTGGGGACACTATCGGAGTTGCATTAAATGAAAATCCCTATAAAAATCATCATTAAAAACATTTATGCTGAGGACTTAAGTGGGGAAAAATGTCCTTAGCTCTGAATCAATTTCAGAGGATTTTTGAACACCGAGTAAATGAAACTTGCGAAGTCAATCACCTCAACTTTTTTTACTTCCATGTTTACGTAGTAAATGGAAGTATTGAGATCGTCTGAAAAGTCGAATTCGGAACCGAGGTCCTGATGGAAGAAATTTTCATAGTAGTATACTCAGAAACACTTTCTGAACAAGTGTCTGTGTGTCTGTGTGTCTGTGTGTCTGTGTGTCTGTGTGTCTGTGTGTCTGTCTGTCCGTCTGTCTGTGGTCACAAACTGACATAAATCGCCATATCTCCCTGAAAAATGGATGAAACCCTTTGAAATTTTAAGGGAATGTTTTCCCAGTGATTGTGCAAAATTAGGTTTTTCCGGATTTTGAATTACACACAGTACTTCCGAGATATAAGCGTTCAAAGTTTTTTCTGTTTCGATTTTTACAGGCTATGAGAGTCAATATTTTTCTACGTTTGAGGGCTTGAAATGTCGGTTATGGCCAGCAGAAAACACTAGATTTTTTGTATAGTGGGTCACATACAATGCCTCCACATTATGAGCGTTTTTCACGATTTCACAAGTGCATGTTTTGTATTTTGATTTTTACAGGCCGCAAAACTCAATGTATTTGAATGTTTGAGGTCTTAAAATGTTGGGGTTGGCGATTGAATGATGCCTGATTTTTATCAAATGGGTCACATGCAGTACATCCGCGTTATTTGCACATTTGCTACATTTTGATTTTTATAGACCACAAAAATGAATATATTTGAACGCTGGAGGACTTAAAATTTTTCTATTTGACAGTTGAATATCGCTTGATTTTTATTATTGGGGTCACATGCAGTACCTCCTCGTAAAACGCATTTTCAGTGATTTTAATTGTATTTTTTGGGTCTCTTTGCTTTAAATGTTACCAACTTTGACCTCGTTCACAAAACTTGTTTTGCATAGTTTGGATAACACACAGTACTTCCGCAATATGCCATTTTTTAACTTTTGAGATTTTAACAGACCGCAAAAGTGAACATACATTAGACTTTAAATTTTCTATATGACAGCTGAATATTGCTTGATTTTTATTATTGGGGTCACCTGCAGTACTTCCTCGTAAAACCATTTTCAGTTATTTTATTAAGCGTAATTGTACTTTTAGGGTCTCTTTGCTATAAATATGACCAACTTTTACCTCGTTCACAAAACTTGTTTTGCATAGTTTGGATAACACACAGTACTTCCGCATTATGCCATTTTTTAACTTTTGAGATATTAATAGACCGCAAGAGTGAATATACATTAGACTTTAAATTTTCTATATGACAGCTGAATATTGCTTGGTTTTTATTATTGGGGTCACCTGCAGTACTTCCTCGTAAAACGCAATTTCAGTTAATGTACATTTTGGGGCTCTTTGCTATAATATATTTTACCAACTCTGACCACGTTCACAGAACTTGTTTTGTATAGTTTGGATAACACACAGTACTTCCGCTGTATGCCGTTTTTTGCTTTAGAGATTTTTATAGACCACAAGAGTGAATATACTTTAGACTTTAAATTTTTCTATATGACAGTTGAATGTTGCTTGATTTTATTATCGGGGTCACATGCAGTACTTCCTCGTTACACACAATTTCAGTTATTTCATTCTAGCGCTTTTGTAACTTTCGGGTCTCTTTGCTTTAAGTGTGAGCAACAACGATCATGTTTTGTTTTGTTTTGACCACATACCGTACTTCCGCCTTACGCCGTTTATCGCTGTTGAGCTTTTTACAGGGTGCAAAAATCAATACGTTTGACGCTAGAGGTATTAATATTTGTAATGGCGAATGAATGACGCCTGATCTTTACCGCTAGGGTCACGTTTCGGCCTTCGTACGATTTTCTCGATTTTATAATTGGTTATACCAGTTACCGACTCAAACATGGAAGTACTGTGTGATCTATGCACACCACTGGTTTCATCTCAGCTTCGGTGAGCGATCCTAGGCGGTTTTTGTTCGATAGAACATGATTAAATCGACAAAGCAATATTTTAGCAATTTCAATTGACTTTCATCAATTTCTTACACTATTTGACCATGGAATTCGGGGCGGTGCTTGATGCAATTTTGACACAAAAAATTGGAGTTCACCACAACAGATTATTCGAATATTTGTAGGTCAGTCTTATTGATAATACTGGTTTTTCGTTGCATAACTTTCAACCTCATCAGTCATACATTCAAGTATAATAACGGCAACATAGCTCGACAAATATTGATTTTTTAATGAGCTGTTCCAAGAACAATATAATCATTCAGGTTTGAAGCAGAATTCTGTTGTGCGGGCGAATACATCGGAAAAACATTTTGAAAAATGTTTGAAAAGCATTGATTCAGTACTGCTGATGTTCCATGGGTTCATATTCATAATCCACGATATAATATACATCCAAAGAATATATTAACTAACAATAAAAATAAAGATTCTGTTTTTTTTTTTTTTTTTGGGAGAATAGCATTGGCGGCTCTTTGTTGGATTTTTTATATTCATGCTGTTATATTTCGCCAGTTCGGGCATCTTCCGATCTTTGTAGACCCATAGGTATCTTGGGCTTAGTTATAGAAATCGAAGAATGAGTCTTCAGTGTAGTCTCCCACTCATTCCGCAATAAAATATTTATATGTGACAACGAAAACACGAGAATAAAAATTCTGGGCAACCGCAGAAAACGAGAGCGATTGATGGCAAACGAGAACTCGGTAATGAACAGTGCGGGAGAAACTTGGGCTGGAATAAATATTGTAGATCGCCGTTTATTTCAGGACGAATAATATAATACGAATCTATATCATAACCGCTGTCGGGCATGGGATGACGCTTGTTTTATTTTTCGAACACCTTCTGTATCTGCTTTTGGAACAGCTGCGCCCAATTGACCATGCAGACGAACAAAATTAATTTATGCACCAGTACTTACAAAATAAACGAACAACCAATCATACCACGAATTTCCTAGGGTGAAATAATAGCACTAAGTTCTTTTAAGCGACATCTTGTTACGATGATGAAACTAATGAAGCGTTTTTTGCTGTTCTACCTGTCTTCGATTGGCTGCCACGATGCTGTGCAGGTCGAGGAACTTCGCCAGCGTCTCGAGGAGAAGAATCGGCACATAGAAAAGAAGACTCAGATCGCTCTCCAGGCTCAACAGGAGAAAAATCGTCTAGTCAACGAGTTGAACGAGATGCGAGACCACATGGATATCAAGGACAGGAAAATTAACGTTCTTCAACGAAAGGTAAATTCACCAATGGTCAAGACTTATTAAAAAGAAGTATATTGAGGATTATAATATGCTTCTGTTTAATAAGTATTTGACAAAAATAAAAACCCTCTGTATTTCATGAGGTTTTGGTTGATCGAGATCTGCAGATCGCTGAAGGCAAGGCCATGAGCCTTCTGTGTTCTAAGTATCCTTGAGCGGTTCAAAATCACAGATGTGAAACAACTTGAAGTCCAGTTACTACTAATGAAACTGGCCATCTGCAGGGAAGGGCTATAAAGAAAAATGGCAGTGGCGGATATTTATAGGCTTAATGCTGCACTAACCTTTGCAAAGGGAGATTGATGAAACTTAAAAAAAAAAAAAAAAAAAAAAAAAAAATATGACCACATGTTCGAATAAAAAGAAACAGACTAATAGGTCCGTGGCGAGTGCAAAATTTCCTCATCTGATATGAATAATTTTATTCTCATTATATTTTAGTATGAATAGTTCTGGTTCGGTAGTAATAAAGGTGGCTGATTAAACAGTACATGACTTCATGCGAGGGCTAGATGTCGTAAATTATTGATAAGGAGTATCTAGTATAGCCTTCCATCTTAACGATTAGAAAAAAAAATATATATGAAGAAACTACCTATTTGAAAACAATGATAGTGCTATATTATATACTGTCAAAGTCCTTTTCCTAGTTACGTTATACATTCAATAGCACATTGATAAGTCGCTCTTCATGCAATTAACGAGTGAAACGGGTTTCATACTAATTAATCTTAGGTGGTTTTAACCGTTCACTAATCTGCGTTGATGTTTTCTCATAATTGCAGATCGAAAACTTGGAAGATCTTTTGAAGGAGAAGGATAATCAAGTTGATATGGCTCGGGCGAGGCTTTCCGCTCTTCAAGCGCATCAGTGCACGAGCGAAGGAGCTCTTTCCAGTTTGGAAGAGGCCATCGGCGACAAGGAACGACAGATGAATCAATTGCGAGAGCAGCGCGACCGTGCCGAACAAGAACGTCAGGAAGAGAGGGAACTGCACGAACGAGACATCGCTGAGTACAAACTGAAATTACACGCACTCGAAAGCGAAGTCGAAAAGCTGGCCACCCGAATGGACCGAGCTCAGCTAGAAAAAGACAGGCTGGAAGCGAAACTGGAAAGCTCTCAGTTGGAACTCGGGAAATCGAAAGCGGAACTCGACAAAGCGGCTAGCGAAGTTGGCCGAAGTGGACAGGACTGGGAGAACGCAAAGCAGCGAATCACGCGTTTGGAACTGGAGAACGAACGGCTGAAGCATGAACTTGAAAGGTCTCAAACGACTTTCGGAAGGAGTACGTTGACGACGTCCCAGGAATTAGATAGAATACAGGACAAAGCTGATAAAGTCTCCACTGAACTAAGGCGAGCTCAAGCTGAGCTGCGAGTGACCCAGGCGGACAACGACCGAGTTCGCGCGGAAGCTTCAGCCGCACAGGAGAAAGTGGAAAAACTGCAAGGCGAAGTGTACAGGTTGAAAGCGAAATTGGAGAACGCTCAAGGCGAGCAAGAGAGTATACGCGAGGAATACGAAAGAGCCCAAGCGACTGTCTCGAGGATGCACGCTGAACGGGACAAGGCCGTCATGGACTTGGAAAAGGCCAGAGAAGAATTGGAACGGACTCAGGCGACCCTTGGTAAAGCTCAACTGCAGCAGGAGAAACTTCAGAACATGTTGGACAAAAGTCAAAGCGAAGTCGACAAGCTCCAAGAGAAACTTGACAAATCCACCGGCGAAATTCGAAGGGTAAGTGCCGATGTGTTCATCATGTTTTAACTGACTTAACTACTAACTTCGACCTGAGAAACTCTTGACGCCTCTTGACATTTTTCTCCTCTGATGATCCGTTTTCGATCCCAGAACCTCTATTCTCTTTCCATCCTATTTTTCATCCTTCGCTTGTATTTTACGTCCGACACGATTTATCCAAAACTATCTTCGCGGTGAAATCTTTGGAGTATTAATGGACCAGTTCAACCGTGCTTAGTTCAGTATTATTGAAACTGCCGTAAACGAGGTCATCATGGTTGGAGTCGGGGGCATTGTCGAATCGAGATTCTTCTCGAATGTGTAGAATTCTACCGACTTGTGAGGAAATTGCGTAAAACTCGCGAAAAACGGTATTTTTTAAAACACCAGAAACAGTTTGATTTAACACTAACGACAACGTCTGCCATTTTCGTCTTAGTTGCCAGTTTCTTGTTATTTGGAACTCGAGAATACGAACGAGACACCTTGAATGGGGAAGACGCCTATTTTTTATTTTCGTTCCTAATGGCCTGAATTCTGCTATTCGGTGTCAGCTGAAGACGGAATGACCAATTTTTCATGAAAATTGTGAGTTTTTAGGAGAAAATCGCTAATGATAACCGATGATTTTGAACGAAAAATGAATAGTTATTACGTCATAACTAGTCCGTTGAACGTGAATATCGATACTAGCGCTTGTATCTTCGGAGAATAAACTAACATTGGGAGCAATAATTTGAGGTTGCTGTGAGATTACCAAACCCCCCTCAGCAATTTATTTGCTTTACGAGGCATTTTGGGCGGTACTAACTCGACGATTAAAAAAATATAACAAGTAGCAGTGAAGCTAGCGTCACTTACTCGATTTAGCATGACTCCAGTCTTAACGACCGTCTTGTTGTTCTTGTCTGTCTTTCAGCCGACTGCAGAGCGCTCTAGGGAGTTACTTCAATCGGTTGGAGTTACATCTCCGGGTTTATTCAAACCGCTGATTTTCCTTAGCGATTTTCTCCGCGGAAACTCACAATTTTCATGAAAAATTGGTCATTCCCTCTTCGGCTGACACCAAATAGTAGAATTCAGGCCATTAGGAACGAAAATAAAAAATAGGCGTCTTCCCCATTATAAGTCGGATATATATTCGCCGCTACCAAAATTGTTTATTTAACTCTGATGTCGAGAAGAGTTTTCGTTGAAATCTTGAAATCGTTACTAAATAGTAACATACAATTTGGTACGGTGTCATTAAATTTACATAATTTCAATAACATAAAATTTTCTTCAATTTTCCTAATGGGCAAATATTTTTTTTGAAAAGTTGACTATCGGGAGGATATTAGGATGCTTACTCTTCTCAAATCCAACTTCGTTAAATATTCGTGGAAACGAAGAACGAGTCGTTCAGTTGGTCTATACCGTATCAATTAGTAAAAAATAAAAAACGAGTACAATGTCCGAATTTCGGTTAATCTTCAAAATAAACACACGTTTACAACTTCATTTCCATTTTCCATTTTCCACTCTCCTACTTCCCCTTTCCCACTCTTTATTACATTTCCCCCTAAGGATTTTTTCACGACTTCTACTGTCACTCCTTGGATGCTCATCATCACCGCATAACGCTTTTCTGAACAATTATTCAATTATTATCGAAGCCATAAGAGTCCAATAATGGGATGTACTCTCATTCCATCGCATTTTCGATATTTGTCTTTACTAGTTCCAATCCTATTATTGAACAGTTATACCGAATTTGATTGCATGCGTAACACGATAAAAAATGATAAAAGATAAAGTGACATTTCATCTTGAAAAAAGTAACGCTGACAGTTGTCCATTGTAGATCCGTTTTCGAAATAGTGTTGGGCTCTTATCGCTTAGATTTTCCCTCTAAATCTCCATTATAACTCACGAGTAGAGACTAATATTTACATTCACCTAGATTATATATAACGGTCATTCGATCGATTTTTCATAACGTTCTTTCGTCATTTTGTGGCTGCTTTAAATGCTTTTTTTTAATTAATTTTTTTTAAATTAACTAATTTTTTTTAAATTAGTATTTATAAGTCAATTAGATTCTAGTAGAAGAGGGAAGGTTATTATCATTTTCGGAGCAATCGTGATGCTGTAAGTAACTGCATTTGCATAAAGTTTCCGACTTCTAAAGACTTTTTACCTAGTAGATTTTATTCGGATGCATCGGGCAAATTTAGTACTAGCAACGGCTGAACTAGGAGAACCGAAGTATCGAGCGATGTAACAAACTCATAGTAGTATTGGAATATGAATCGGACGATGAGACCACGACAAAGGCAATATTGGCGAGTTTTTGAGCCTTTATCGACTTCGTGTGGATCCTTGAAATAAATCGAAGGTAGGATAATCATTCAGACATCCGAGAAACGGCTAATCCGGAGCCTTATGTGCAGAGGATGAGTGAAATTCCACCATGAGCGCCTATTTTTTATTTTCGTTCCTAATGGCCTGAATTCTGCTATTTGGTGTCAGGTGAAGACGGAATGAACAATTTTTCATGAAAATTGTGAGTTTCCGCGGAGAAAATTGCTCATAAAAACCGATGATTTTGAACGAAAAATGAATAGTTATTACGTCGTAACTAGTCCGTCGAACGTGAATATCGATACTAGCGCTTGTATCTTCGAAGAATAAACTAACATTGGGAGTAATGATTTGAGGTTGCTGTGAGATTACCAAACCCCCCTCATCAATTTATTTGCTTTACGAGGCATTTCGGGCGGTACTAACTCGACGATTAAAAAAACCTAACAAGTAGCAGTGAAGTTAGCGTCACTTACTCGATTTAGCATGACTCCAGTCTTAAAGACCGTCTTGTTGTTGTTGTCTGTCTTTCAGCCGACTGCAGAGCGCTCTAGGGAGTTACTTCAATCGGTTGGAGTTACATCTCCGGGTTTATTCAAACCGCTGATTTTCCTTGGCGATTTTCTCCGAGGAAACTCACACTTTTTCATGAAAAATTGGTCATTCCCTCTTTGGCTGACACCAAATAGCAGAATTCAGGCCATTAGGAACGAAAATAAAAAATAGGCGTCTTCCCCATTCCACCATGAGCGCAGGAGATCGGGCCTCGTGCACAGGAGATTAGTTGAGCGGGTTATTTTTCATAGATTCTACTAGGGTGGATTGACGAGGACGAGAACGGAACTCAGTCACCTGATTCAGGTACGTAACGGCTAGTATTAGTAGTAGTATTTCATTTATATTACGCATCAGGGAAGCCTATTCCCTATTGAAGCTACTTTAGTGAAGAAGTTGATCCCAGTAGCAGCTGCTGATCCACTTAGGTCTCACTCAAGGATTTTCGATTATCCGGAAAAAGGAGAATATCATCGCAGGGGACAAAGCGTTATTATAACCAAGATAGCCATCGAATGAGCCGCAGTGTCCTACACTTAACGCTCATAAAATTGGAAGTTTTGATTTACGTTTACTCCTCTCACTGATAAAACTTAATTTATACTTGCACGACGAGGGAGAATTCGCATTGTAAAGAGAACAGGCGGAAATATTAGTCGATACTTCAAGCATAATCAGATATCATGCTCGCGGTTTTTTAATGCAGGAAAATTTTTAACTATGGCCATTTTTGGTCTTTCATGAGTAGGAATCCGAAGGTTGAGATAGTTGGAGTTGGAATTTCATCACCAGTGAATGATCAATACTTCCAGAGATGTCATCGGATATTTATTGGTACCTCAGAATGTCGAAGGTATGACAATGGAAGCTTTTACCGGAAAAATTGGAGAAAGCTCAGGTTCGTTCTTGGCGTTGAGAAACTAATAACCCTAAATCTCTCATTCAAAGTTGAAGCAAAAACGAAAACTGAAACGATAAAATGGTCGCTCAACTCGGATGCTATCTTTCTCCACGTTCGTTATAAATAGCTGCTAAAATCTAAGGAAAAATGAGTTTTTTACCACCACCGAAAAAATGAATATTTTAATCAAATTCAGCATTTTTTTTCTTGAAAAGTCTTTTCTTCAGCCGAATTTGGTAGTCTTTCTCGCAAATCCATCTACTATGTAAGGATTTTAAAGTTCCGCAGTCAACAATGAATTCTCAGCACCGGTACTGAATTATATTTACTCTATTTTGGGGAATCGAATCGGTTATCAAATTTCGTCTATCGCCAGTAAGAAACCCCAATTGCCCATTTTTATTGCTTCCGATTCGCTCATAGATTTGCTCATAATTAGGGAAAGGTATATCTCGCTGAAAATTATTCGTATCTCCTTCTGCTGTCCGTGCTGCTGAGCTGTTGATGGTGCAACGACGTTTTTGCTGATGCTATCTATTTCAGATGCAAGTGGAGAAGGAGAAGCAAACGTACGATTTCGAAAATGTTCAATCGCAACTCGATAAAGCTCTCGGTCAGGCGACACGGTTACAGAAAGAAAAAGAAACGGTTCAATGCGACTCGGAAAGACTGCGTGACAAATTCGAGAAAGCCCAGGTCTGTACTTGGCATTGAGATGCTCTCCAGATTCTGCAAAAGTAGTTAGCATTGTTGAGCTTGCTTTGGCTTACATTTGCTTGCTTTTCCAGATCATTTTGACTCGCTTGCAGAAAGAGAAAGATACATTCCAAGAAGACTGTGAAAAATTACAAGAACGGCTGGAGTTCCAACAGAATCAGTTGATAAAAGCGCAGAGAGATCGAGAAAATATGGCAACAGAACTAGAGGTCGTTAAAGAGAGATGGGAAAAGACTCAACAAAATCAACAGAAAGTCCAGGTAAACGCTCGTAGACAACTTGAATTGCCTGCCGAAAAACAAAAATACTCTTTTTTTTTACTGTATGCGTTTTTGTAGTGCCCAAGCAGACTACTTTTGGTAGATTATATGCTTCCGCTCCTTCATTTTGTAGTTGGACTTTTTGCAACAGCGATATTTTTTGTTTTAGCTCGAAAAGGACGATCTGCTAACGGAAATTGAGATATTAAAAGAGAAGCTGGAAAAGAATCAAATAATTTTGCAAAAGGCAATGGAGGATAAAGAAACTGCTAATAAAGAATTTGAGCGGATGCTGGAGAAGTACGACAGGTGGGTGCAATGTCAAGTATGAATCATGGATACTCAATAGAGCCCGACTCATTATTGGAACTTAATTTCCGTCACTTCCACAGAAAATCCGTTGTATTTGAATTTTTGTAAACTGGGAGTAATAAAATAACTTACTGTTTTCGCCTAGGTCGCAAGGAGAAGTTTACAGACTGCAAAATCGCCTGGAGACAGCTGAGACCGAGAAAGATCGCCTCGAATTGGAATATGAAAAAGTTCAAATTATGGCAACAAAATCGAGAGAAGAACTTCGTAAGATTCAAGACGATGCGCAACGCATACAAGAAATGTATGACAGGGCGATGCTCCAGCTCGGGAGGACGAAAGAGAATGAAGATAAGTCGAAAGAAGAAATGGACAGAATGGCCATCGACTTGGAAATGATGAGGGAGAGATACGATAAAACGCAAATCGAGCTGAGGCGTATGCAATCAGAAAGGGACAAATTGCAGGCAGACATGGATAGGAATGTATTCGAACTTGAAAGGGTGCACTCGCAGTTGACGAAGCAACAGGGGGCTTACGAAAAGAGCCAAGAAGAAGTAGCTCGTATGACGTTGGAACTTGAAAAACTGTACGACAAACAAGATAAGCTTCAAACAGAACTGAGAAAGGCGCAGCTCGAATCCGAACGATACCACAGCGAAGCAGAATCCCTGAAAGAAGAAGTCGAAAGATATGCTGCAAGGGCAGGCAAATACCAAGACACCCAAGAGAGGAGCAAAGAAGAGCTTGAACGGTTAAGGGATACGGCTGAACATATACGCGGCAAATATCAGCACGAAGTAGAAAAGGCTGAAAAATTGGCCCAAATGAATGAAAGATTGGAAAGCAGGATCCACGAACTACAGCTGGAATTGGAGCTTAGCCGTGCTGAAGTGAACAAGATGACCGAAGGACATAGTAAGCACCAGGCCGAGATAGAACGGTTACATATCGAGTGTGAAAAGGTTCGAGATCGACAGGAGAAGTTACAAATGGAGAACGATAGGTTAAGATCAGATGTATCTACGAAAGGCAGCATGGATATCGAAGCCGGTATGTTACGCGAACGACTCGCCAAGGTGGAAATGGCCCGTGACAAGGCTGAGTCAGAAGTAAACAAGTTGCTCAGAGATTTGGAGAGGCTCCAAATGGACAACGAGCGATTGAGATCCGAATCTGGTGGCCGGACGACGTCAGCTGAAGCTGAGATGGAAAGACTTAGAGACCGGTTGGAGAAAATGACGCAGGCAAGAGAGTCGAGCGAACTGGAAATCAAACGTCTTAACCGGGAACTTGAAAAATCGCAACAACATCTGGGCAAATACCAGGAGAACAATGAGGTGGCCCAGATTGAGTTTGAAAGAATGTCGGCTGAATGTTCGCGCATGCACGAGAAATTGGAAATGGCTAAAGTAGAAATGTTGAAAATGGCTGAGGACAAGGTGCGCGTTGAAGGCGAACTGGCGCAGACAAAACGGTTGCTCGAGAAACAGCAGAGCAGTGTACATGAAGCGGATTATCGAGTGAAAGATGAACTGGCCAGATTCCAACAGGAAAAAGATCAAGCTCTGCGTGATATGGAAAAAATGGCATCGATCCTCGACAAGAGAGAAAAGCAATGTGAAAAATTGGAAAAACAATTGGAGAAGTTTGAAAATGATTTCCAACAGCTCAGCAATGAACGGGATCAGCTCGTAATGCAGCTTGAAAAATCGCAAGATATGCTTGTGACGTTCCAAAAAGAGCTACAACAGTCCGAACAGCGTCTTGAAAAGGAACGGGACGAAGTGAGCAAGTTGCGTGCAGATCAAAGGCGACTTACGGCCAAAGAATCGGGTGCTCGAGAGGGCCTCGATCGTGACATGAGCCGTTTACAGCAAATGCTTCAGAGCAAGGATCAAGACATAGTGAACATTCAGCAGACTCTGGCTGCCAAAGAGAAGGAACTCCAACAGTTCCAGCAGAACATGCAGTCTCAGGCACAGCAGTTCATGCAAGAGAAGAGCAAATTTGAGAACGAATGCAAAATGTGGCAAATGGCCATAGAGCAAGAGAAGCGACGAGCCGACGAACTTCAGAAACAGCTGCAGGGCTTACATTCGCAGCAAACGATGGCTAAAGATGATATCGTCAAAACTGTTCAAGCATTAGAAAAGCAGCTTCAGTCGACGCAAGCGGAGTACAAAGAAACCAGGGAGAATATGCAGAAGAAGATTCGATCGCTCGAGCAAGAGCTGCAGGCTGGTGGCCCAGCTGCGAAAGACGTGCAAAGGTTACTAGCCGAACTGGACCGGTGCCAAGCCGAACTGAAGAATGGCTCGATCGAACGTGAACGACTGCAGGCCCAGCTCGAAATGCTTGTCCAAGAACTCGAAAGGAACCAAGTAAGTGAGATAGCTCAATCGTGCCAAAATATATGGCCTGCTGCTCAACGGCTTAATAGTTACACAAAGTCTGGTAACCGCAGGAGATAATATGATCAATAGGAAGGAGTTGTCTTTCGTTTGGTCGTTAGTTGTAAGAATTAAGTTGACAGCATTTACAATCCGTATTTCAGGTTGAATTGTGGCTACTTTTCGTTTCCAATGGTTCGCCAATCCGATTGGTCCGGAAGAAAATCAAACATTAAGTACCAGTCATTTGCTAGGCACAAGCAATAGGTATCTAATAACTGAAATTGATCGATACACCCTTCAGTTTCACGTCGAGAAGGGGCGGAATCTTTCAAGGGTCGGGGAGGAAGAAAGATTTGGGTTTTTTTTTCCCCCAACGTTAACTTTATTGTACAAAAATTAGTACATTACAGTTTTGCATATTTTAATTGATTTACTGCGCCGTAAGAGCGTGGCACGTGAGGTAGGTTGCTACGCAGCCGTAGTCCTACTGAAGTTCTTGGCGCTGGTCAGCGTGGTGTTTCCGCTTCAGTCGTCGAGCAGGACGGGGGGGTGGTAGACGTTTGGCGAAATTTGAGAATATGGTGTTCGGGTGTTGAATAATACTATTGTAGAGTTTGATATTAAGTGACCTTGACGACGTCCTTTACCTCTGGGATATCCAAGTCCCGGTGGATCACAGAATTCCAAACGTACCATGGCGCATCCGCTATCATGCGTAGGACCTTGTTCTGTTGTACCTGGAGTCTTTTGAGTTGGCTGTCGGAAGCGGAACCGTAAAGCCCTGAAGCATATTGCCAAATTGGTCGGATGAGGGAGAGGTAAAGGAGACGTTTTGTGGAGAGGGTGACAGGAGATATGTTGGAGAGGAGAGGTTTGTGTACGAAAAATTTATGTACCCACAATTCATGCAAGGGAAACCGCGTTAGAAAGTACTACGCCGCAGATCTAGACTCAGCATGCGTATTGTTCAATCGAATTTTAACTAGACCTTCATTAGCCATGCCCAAACACCTGGTAAAAATTTCAAGTTGATGGGACGAGACGGAAAGGTGGTGGGGATTTCTGAGTGTCCCGGAAAAGGTTCCGATCCACCAGATTCCATCATTTCAACTTTGATGTCAATGCGGCACGGGTTAACGTCATCCTAGGGCGAAAATATTTTGCACACGGAAGTTTTAGACCAAAAGGAAAAGAATGGGAGGGTATGCGTTCAAAAAGTTTGAAGTTGAAAAATAAGGGACACTACTCAGCAACCATCCAGGCTGTTATAGCCCAATTTTCAGCCTGTAAATGCGATTCGTTTCTTGTTAATTTAATAAAAATAAGTTGGATAAAAACGGTGAACTACATCCACGTGGACGTCGTCATAGGGGACCGCGTGCGCTGCCGAACATATCCGGAGATTGATTTTTGAGACATCTTTGCGTTGGCCCATCTTCGGTTTGTTTTGATTGTTGGTGAAATCATCAGGAATTTCGTCCAATATGAATTTATGAAATAGTTCCGCTTCAGATTTAACTGACTATACCCAATTCCTCATGAATAATGGAGGCAAGCGTTTATTCAGTTTTAAGTACCTACCAAGAAATTTTTTTTATAAATCTCAACTTTCCTATTCTGTCGAAAACGGTCCACGTATTGCATCAGAAACTGACCGGAGAGTGGTGTCCGGAGTTATTGCGTCCTCCACCCTCAAATATTGTAGTAAACTAACTGATACAAGGTCAAACGCATATTTATTGAACGTAAGAATTAACCAGACAGATTTATAACAAATAGGAAGGGCCTTGGAAATTAGCATAATTTTGAAACAAGAATTCAAAACTGAAAAAGGAAATTACGTGACAATGGAGCTAGTAATGAACTTGACTAACTAAAAAAAAAAAAGTTTAAATATAGTTCTCGGGCACTTTTCGCCAGGTCTACTCGATGAGAACTCTTCATCAATAGGACACTCATTCTTGCACACCAGTCCCCCGTCTTTTTCTTCTTCAAACATTATCTAAATTTCATCTTTAGGTTACCTACTAAAATTATTGCGTAGCAATTTGAATTTAATGGAATAGGCCAAAAAAGATAATGATAGTAAAATACTTACGCTTGCCTTTTCGCAGATGGAGTTGAACGAAGCCAACAAGAAGCTTCATATGGCTGGCAACCAGGGAGCAACGAATGAGGCAAGCAAGAAAGAAATTGAGCAGTTGAGAAAAGCGTTGGACGATGCTAAACATCAGGCTGAAGAATACAAAAAACGAATGGATGAACAAAAACGGGCGATCGAAAGTCGTACGAAAGATCTCGACGAGAAGGAACGCGGCCTTATCGATCTTGAAATGAAATTAAAGAAAAGAAAAGAGCAAGTAGATGCGGCATCCGTCAAGGTAGGTTTCAGTTATTGTATACCGGGTGTCCACGAGTTAATGGTTCAACCTCCGTATCTTCGTTATTTTCCAAGATAAAAATTTGATTTCTTTTTCAAATCAACTTGTTTTTTGGAGAGGATTTCGAATATCATCACGTTGCGCATTGCGCAACCATGCGCAACCGACACAAACTTCGTTATTTCAAATGAGAACCCCCATTTTCTATTGCAGATTCGGATTCTACGCAAAATTTCATGAACTCTGCTTATTTAATGATTATTTACAGAGTTGTGTAAAAAAGTGAATTTCTCGTAAAATGACTTCAGGTGTTTTTGGCAGTAGTTCCAGTAAAATCGACTTAAATTGAAAATTGAACCCCACCACGAGATTCAGCGTTGAAAAACAGTGCAAAATCATGTGCCACACTTGGGGTCTACCATCATCTCAATTTTGGCGCAACCCTGTGGTTGCGCAACTTTGCGCGCTCACTAGGCGGGTTGCGCGCAAGCAAAAAAATCGATTGAGGAGTCTAAAATTCATGAAATTTTGCGTAGAATCCGAATCTGCAATAGAAAATGGGGGTTCTCATTTGAAATAACGAAGTTGGTGTCGGTTGCGCATGGTTGTGCAATTGCGCAATGCGCAACGTGATGATATTCGAAATCCTCTCCAAAAAACAAGTTGATTTAAAAAAAAATCAAATTTTTATCTTGGAAAATAACGAAGATACGGAGGTTGAACCATTAACTCGTGGACACCCGGTATATCAACTATATGTGAGGGCATTACTGCAGTGCAATGTGTGTAATTAATTGGAGCCTCGAAATGATCTCGAGATTCCCACGAATTTTGCGCTGCATGGAAGCAACATTTTTTAATAGGATTTCCTTCGATTTGTCTTGAAACTAATATTTTCCATAACTCGACTACATAACTGGACTAGATAATTTTTCGGAACGTCATTTAGCTGATAATATACGGAAAGTATAGCATAAAAATAATAGATGCTACAAGTTACGTTTTATTTTTTCATGCGTTGATATTGATAATAATTAAAATGCGCGCGATAATTTTATGTGTTAGATGATAAAGTTCGTATAACTTGAAAAAAACTCGAATAAAAATCACTCGGTAGCGTGACATTCACTGCCAACTAATAGGTACCAAAAATAAAGAATCAAAATCATAATCAATTTGGTTCTTACGAAAATATTAGGTTTTGCTCTTGCGAGGCATCATGTTGACTCACCGTACGCAAAAAGGAATAGTTCGAGCGAAAATATCCGTTCATGTCATGATAGATTAATTTTCTAACAGTATACCTAATATCTCGTACCGCTCGTGTTCGTGAGCTTCGAGAAAGCTGGAGAAATTAAATTTCCTATTCAAGCTGAATATTACAACATGATTAAATATAAAATATAATTAATATTAACATTCCATAGTTGAACATTTAGCGTCAAGATTTCAAGTTCAAGGGTGGATATTTTTTCGACAACTATCACTTACCCCTGATTTTTGATTATTCTATTTCTCAAATTTCACGCTTTAAAAAATGGTCCTATCGCAAACGCTTAAAAAAAAATCTCTCCATTTCGACAAAAAAAATTCAATATAAAATCAACTGAAAAGCGAGTAATTTTTCTTCAATTCCTAAATATTTTCAGCCTAACGTTGAAGAACTCGAAAGCAATGTAAAACAATTATGATTTCTACTCACGTATATATTCTCCAGTTCTTTCATCCGTTCATCAGAAAGATTATAAGGTCAAAAAAAAAAAAAAAAAAAAACATACAAACAGAAACATTTAGGCATTCATGTATTGAATATTTCTGTAAAGGGCGGAGCCGCTGATGACAGCCAGATACAAACTCTGATGAAAGAAGTAGAACAATATAAACAGGCTGCACAACATTCACAAGAAGAAGCCGAACGTCTTCTTCAGGTTATGCAGATGACTCAAGAAGAGCAAAATCAGAAAGACAAAGTTATAAAAGACCTTCAAGAGTAAGTACCTACAATATCATCATCGCCCGCTTCAATTTAGACGCTTCAATGTTTATGAGTTAATGCAAGTTATGAAATATTCAAAACATTATTCAACTTTCTAAACCGAGCAGTTGGCGTGTGTGTGATCGCACAATTTTTGCACACTCGAGGTTATCATTTTCCTTTCAAAGATGCGGCAGCCTATTATAGAGCTAATGATGCGTCTGAAGTTTTAAATTATTATACAACGTTTTGATCCTTATTCGATGATCGTTAATTATGGTGACTCACCTGCTTATCAAACTATTTAACTCAACCCCTATTTATAGTAAAAAATGGTACTACAGTCGTTTTAATAAGGTTCAGCCATGCATATCCGCGACGTGGCGGACCTTCTGTCATAAAAACCAGCGGTGTGCATAAATCACACAGTACTTCCATGTTTGAGTTGGTACACGAATAACCAATTATAAAATCAATAAGCTCCTAATAAGGGTGCCACGTTATTACTCTAAAACTGTTACAAACTAGGAACTAAAAATAGAAAAACGCACCAATTAGGTTATTAAAGCGGAAGTACAGTGTGAACCTAACATAACGATACAAGCCAAGTTTTATAAAATGGGATGATTTCTATGGACCTCCATCGTCAAAGATATTTATTTTTTCGCACCTTGTAAAAATCGAAATATTCAACGAACTGCATAATGCGGAAGTACGGTGTGTTATCCATTAGATACATAACAAGTTTTGTGAAATGGAGCCATTTTTAAAGCAAGGAGACCAAAACATACAAAAGTGCAGAAATAACTGAAAATGCGAATTACGAGGAAGTACGGTGTGTGACACCAACAATAACAATCAAACGACATTCAGCTGACTGATAAAGGAACATTTCAAATCCCCCAGCGTTTAAATATAATCATTTTTGCAGTCCGAAAAATCAAAATATAGTCAAAATATACATCAAAATCAAGGTAATATAGTCAATACATGAAATACCAAAGAATAATAGTCAAAATTAAAATATAGATAAGAATCAGACGTCTTTCAATCGCCGTCCCAAACATTTCAAGACGTTGAACGTTGAAATAATATCGATTGATTGATTTTCCGACCTGTAAACATTTAAATACAAAATGCGCACTAGCCAAATCGTAAAAAAGACTCGGAGGTACGGTGTATGACCAAATATCCAAAAATCGAGTGTCATCTGCTCACCATAACGAACATTTTTAAAACCTCAAACGTAGAAAAATATTGAGTCTAATAGCCTGTAAAAATCAAAAAGAAAAAATTTTGAACTCCCATTTCTCGGAAGTTCTGTGTGCTATTCAAAATCCGGACAGCTAATTTTGCACAATTGTTGAGAAAACATTTTCTGAAAATTTCAGCGATTTTCATTCTTTTTTCACGGAAATATGGCAATTTATGTAATACTCAGACACTTGTTCAGAAACTGTTTCTGAGTATAAAAATTTCTTCCAAATTCATCTCCATTCGGAATTCGAATTTTCGGACGACCACAGTAACTTTTTTTTTTAACTTTAACGTTTTTCAATGATCCACCTTCATTTAAACTGATATCACTCGAGCAGACACAGGCTGACACTGAAAGGTGTGAATGGAGGAGAAAAATAACCATCATGGGGGGTAACGGTGCCGTCACGAATAATTATGTGTGAATGGACCTGGAATTTTTGTCCTAGTTTCCTTCAAACATTGATATATATAGCTTTTCCAAGTCTAATTCAGAATTTTCCAAACCTTTTTCAGAATTTTCCAAACCTATTTCAGAATTTTCCAAACCTATTTCAGAATTTTCCATTTCAATTTCAGAATAATTGATATGTCAAAGCCATATGAGCAGCAGTCATGTTTTGAAGACTGATGAAGTTGTTTTGAACCATAATCGATCGGATGAGTAGGAAACCGGGATGAAGAAAAAGTGGGCTGCACAAAAATTTCACAAACTACGAGTATTGTAATTCCATAATTCTATAGAAATGGAACAATCGTCCAACAAACTCCACAGCAGGCATAAAGTAAAAAACAAACCGTAAAAGTAAAAAAAGGACTTCCAACGTGTTCCACTGTAGGTACAAAAAAATTCATAGGAGTTTAAAAAAAATATATATAAAATTGAAAAGTTAGAACAAAGAAATCCAATTAATTAATTTCACAGTAAAGATGAAGAGAGGGCATATTTTTTTTATGGTTGTCTCACGATTCAAATTAATGAAGAGGGCGACCAGCCGCTGCTTTGGGGAGCTGCATCAACATGTCCATTACCCAGTTTGCGCAGTCGAAATGGAAAATTCTGAAATAGGTTTGGAAAATTCTGAAATTGAAATGGAAAATTGTGAAATAGGTTTGGAAAATTCTGAAATTGAAATGGAAAATTCTGAAATAGGTTTGGAAAATTCTGAAATAGGTTTGGAAAATTCTGAATTAGACTTGGAAAAGCTATAAAGCGTTGATACAATAGGCACAGTACATGATAAGGTTAACTCAGATAGGTACCAACTTAGGTACACTGCGTACACACTCGCGCGGCTAAATTGCGTTTCGCAAATGGCATTATGTATATTGATGTTATTGCAAAGGTTCTTTAAAATGGCTGTGATATGACCCGCTTATATTTTCTTTCCAGCGCCTTGAAAAATTCACAAGCCAAACTCAAATCGTTACAAGCTGCCAATGCACAAAGGGAACAAGCGAGAAAAGCAGAAGAGGTACGTACTCGCTCACATGTAATGAATAATAATTCAAGTAACCAATATCGCAATAATAATAAGTCGATCGATTTTCTCGAAAAATTCTCACAACGCGATTAGATTTTATGAGCGCATTTTGTTCATGGATAAATTCTTTAAACGAAAAAGTACAAGAATTCGTTCGTTGAACGATTTTTGCCGGAGCTAGAGCAGCCCTAAGTGAAAGTCAAAAATCCTTGGGTATACGATTGAATGAGAAACTGGGAATAGGTAATCAAATTTTGGTCATAGTGCCGTTCAATTGAGAGAACTTCATCGGCTGGAAAAGTCTTCTTTTTTTAATTAGGCCTCTGTTCAAATTTTATTGCACTTTGAAATTTTATGACCCTGTTTTTTGCGTTTTTTCGCCCGTTTTTCGCAAATAACTTTTGAACCGACCACTTTTGCATAGGTATATTACTCAGAGGCGAGAAAGAGCTATCAAAATCCTACAATTTTGTGTATTTAATTATATTTTTATGTTCCCAAAGTTGAAACTTCAAAAGTATGAACATAAAAAAAAATTCGAAAAATATTATTAGTTGTTCGAATTTGATTGTTTTCACTTTGAATTTGAATTCTACGTCCAATTTCCTGTAAGAATCATTAATTAATCAAATTTTAACAGTACTGTAAGTATTAGCAAAGGATTTTCAATGTTGAAAAACGTAGTATTAAACCTGGAAAAACTGATAGTTGTCGTCAAATTTCCGCCTTTTATACGTCATATTCGGATTCAGCGTTAAATTTCCTATAAGAATAGCTTTCAAAATCGCTTTAAAACGAAAATTTAATTTTTCACTATTACCGATGCCAGCGGAGGCCGGCGAAAAACCCGATTTACGGAAAATAATTTCTCTGGCTCTGTATAAATTTTTTTCGTCAAATTTTTTGCTATGTACGTGTGTAAGGCGTTCATATGAAGACTCCTGCATAATAAAACAATTGATTCGCATTTATTTTGACCCCGAAAATCACGGTTAAAGTCCAATTTTCGTGCTTTCAAAACCCGATTTTTTTGGACCACTTGCGGATTTTTCCGAGAAATAAAAAAAATCACGAAAATACATCTTGGTAAGACACAACTTTCCTAAAAATTTCAGATTTTTATCTGTATTGAGAGAGGAGTAAAAAATCGTTAACTGACCGATTGAGAACCAGTGGTGTGCATAGATCACACAGTACTTCCATGTTTGAGTCGGTAACTGGTATAACCAATTATAAAATCGAGAAAATCGTACGAAGGCCGAAACGTGACCCTAGCGGTAAAGATCAGGCGTCATTCATTCGCCATTACAAATATTAATACCTCTAGCGTCAAACGTATTGATTTTTGCACCCTGTAAAAAGCTCAACAGCGATAAACGGCGTAAGGCGGAAGTACGGTATGTGGTCAAAACAAAACAAAACATGATCGTTGTTGCTCACACTTAAAGCAAAGAGACCCGAAAGTTACAAAAGCGCTAGAATGAAATAACTGAAATTGTGTGTAACGAGGAAGTACTGCATGTGACCCCGATAATAAAATCAAGCAACATTCAACTGTCATATAGAAAAATTTAAAGTCTAAAGTATATTCACTCTTGTGGTCTATAAAAATCTCTAAAGCAAAAAACGGCATACAGCGGAAGTACTGTGTGTTATCCAAACTATACAAAACAAGTTCTGTGAACGTGGTCAGAGTTGGTAAAATATATTATAGCAAAGAGCCCCAAAATGTACATTAACTGAAATTGCGTTTTACGAGGAAGTACTGCAGGTGACCCCAATAATAAAAACCAAGCAATATTCAGCTGTCATATAGAAAATTTAAAGTCTAATGTATATTCACTCTTGCGGTCTATTAATATCTCAAAAGTTAAAAAATGGCATAATGCGGAAGTACTGTGTGTTATCCAAACTATGCAAAACAAGTTTTGTGAACGAGGTAAAAGTTGGTCATATTTATAGCAAAGAGACCCTAAAAGTACAATTACGCTTAATAAAATAACTGAAAATGGTTTTACGAGGAAGTACTGCAGGTGACCCCAATAATAAAAATCAAGCAATATTCAGCTGTCATATAGAAAATTTAAAGTCTAATGTATGTTCACTTTTGCGGTCTGTTAAAATCTCAAAAGTTAAAAAATGGCATATTGCGGAAGTACTGTGTGTTATCCAAACTATGCAAAACAAGTTTTGTGAACGAGGTCAAAGTTGGTAACATTTAAAGCAAAGAGACCCAAAAAATACAATTAAAATCACTGAAAATGCGTTTTACGAGGAGGTACTGCATGTGACCCCAATAATAAAAATCAAGCGATATTCAACTGTCAAATAGAAAAATTTTAAGTCCTCCAGCGTTCAAATATATTCATTTTTGTGGTCTATAAAAATCAAAATGTAGCAAATGTGCAAATAACGCGGATGTACTGCATGTGACCCATTTGATAAAAATCAGGCATCATTCAATCGCCAACCCCAACATTTTAAGACCTCAAACATTCAAATACATTGAGTTTTGCGGCCTGTAAAAATCAAAATACAAAACATGCACTTGTGAAATCGTGAAAAACGCTCATAATGTGGAGGCATTGTATGTGACCCACTATACAAAAAATCTAGTGTTTTCTGCTGGCCATAACCGACATTTCAAGCCCTCAAACGTAGAAAAATATTGACTCTCATAGCCTGTAAAAATCGAAACAGAAAAAACTTTGAACGCTTATATCTCGGAAGTACTGTGTGTAATTCAAAATCCGGAAAAACCTAATTTTGCACAATCACTGGGAAAACATTCCCTTAAAATTTCAAAGGGTTTCATCCATTTTTCAGGGAGATATGGCGATTTATGTCAGTTTGTGACCACAGACAGACGGACAGACAGACACACAGACACACAGACACACAGACACACAGACACACAGACACACAGACACACAGACACTTGTTCAGAAAGTGTTTCTGAGTATACTACTATGAAAATTTCTTCCATCAGGACCTCGGTTCCGAATTCGACTTTTCAGACGATCTCAATACTTCCATTTACTACGTAAACATGGAAGTAAAAATCGCAGGGGTTCCCCTTGGATTTTTTGCGAAAAATTTTTTGGAATGGATTTCGCTCAAATTCAGCATAATGATAGTTGATGATGTGTATATCAATAATATATGGTTCATTCTTTGTTTCTTTCGCACTAAATAGATGAAAATAACGTTTAAAGTTGAAAAAAGTGATTCTTTCGTGTATAGTCCACTATTATTGTAGAATAACGCAAAAACGGTTGAATAATGGATAGGTACATTACATTGGGAAAATGTGGACAGTTAAATTACCTATCTTTTGGTATATTCAAACATCTGAATTGACGACTTTTTGTTTGAGTTATCCACTGTGCAAGTTACAAATCTTGGAAAACTTACAGTTATTATGTCTAATTCTGCTCCTACTTTCCTCCAGTTGAAAAACCCAATACTTTATGATACTAAGTACGATACAATCCCCACCACCTACATACCAAATTATAGCAACTACTAAGCACTACCTACGATAAAAATAAAGATAGATTCCCACTCTCCATACACAAATAATAAACTACTGCTACCTACCTATACCTATACTATATACTATATGTATAGTACTATATATATAGTAGTGAAAAGGACAACTACACCCCACCCGAACAATATGTAAGGCCCGAGTGGAGGGGCCAGCCGCCAGGGGCGCTCAGCCCCTAGTAATATATAAAGTCAAGTAAAAAAAAGCAAAAGCAAGTTATAAATCAAGTTATAAATAATTCAAAGGTGATTCTTCAAAACTTGGGTTTCAAAAAAAAATAACTCCGATTGATTTTTTATAATTTTTTGAACAGCCAATGGCCTCCAGGAGACATCACGTTGAAACTTTTTCGAATTTTGATGTCTAGAGAAAACTACATCATTTTGTGTTTTTTCCTCAAATCGTATTATAGTTTATATTGACTACTCGTACTAATTTATTTATAACAGGAATCTAAAACTGCAGCTTAAACATGACAATAAAATGGTATAGGTCATTTTAATATATTTAATCAGTATAGGGTGTGTAATAAGATAGAAAAATGGTGAATGCTGTCGCAACGACTGTTCACGTAATAAATACTTCCATTTACTACGTAAACATCGAAGTGAAAACAATGTTTACAAACGATAAATAAATGAATTTTTTTTTTAATATAAAAAATATTTTTAAAAAAAATTAAATAAATAAATGAAGACAATTATAATCTTTTCCTGTCCTGGAAACTGTCCCAGCGTCCCAATATGGAAAAAGGGAGCTTTTTAATAGTAATTTATACTTGAATCAAGCTTCACAAATGCATAAACACCATTTTATCTAATTTTCCCCAATTTCATGGCCATTTCAAAGTTGAGCGAGTTAAAATATTTCCCACGCGCTCTAGTTTGAAATGCAAGAAATAGGAACACGTTTTTTCAAGGCTTTTCTCGTTAGACTAAGTATAGTTGTAGTTCATCAAAGAAAAAAAAATCTCTCAAAAATTAATTGTATTTAATATTTTCTCTGTTACAGGCTGGACCGGCTGGCTTCTTGAAAAGTCTTTTTTAATGATCCAATTTAATTTTTCTTATGTCGTATGTAGTTCCTGATGAAATTGTACATACGAACACACGCAGTAGTAGTTCATCCCATTCAATGAAAATCGTTCTGGTCATGAAATAATTGCCTTTAATCAGTATTAAGTTGTACGAATGGGTGTACATTTGTGTCCCAGTTATTCCATCAATTTGCAAGCCGTTTTGAGTTACTTTTTTTCGCAAGATATCGAGCGATGATATTGAGGTTGCTTTTTTTTGTTCGATTCGTTCATTTCACATTTGGTAGGATTAGATCGTCCTCACTCTCGTTAGACGAGTGATCAACTATCAACGAGAATGTCCTTCAAACGGCCTTTAGAGATGAAGTCTGTTAAAAGGTGAGCAATAGAAAACTCAAATATTGACATCTTTCAGCCGGAATATATTATTTCCAAAGTAGTTGGGATGGAGTTAAAACAGCGCCAATTATTACAACTCTTCCTTAAAATTAATCCTCTCACGCGAAGTACACTTGAAAGAAATTAATGTTATAAGATTCGCTGATGTTATAATGTTGCTGATATAAGATTTGATAGAATGTAAAAAAAAAACTTTTCAATTTCCAATTGTTTTCGTAAAGTAGGCGATTGAGTATCAGTTTAATTTTATTTTCGAACGAAAATGGAAAGGGCCCACTGCGAATTCGTTAGCTCAACGGTTCTTGATTCGCGAGTACCTTTTTGTCCAATATTAGACAGACAATATTATTAGATATTATTATAGATACAATATTAGATACAAATATTAATAGAGCTATTGATAATCGTCTTCAACTCGTTGAAATGAAATTGAACACTCTTCCTACTATTCTGCCGATAAAGCAATATAACCTTAAATGTGGAAAAGGCGTCGTCGTTCAAGTATCAAGTGTAACTGTTTATTTTTCAGGTATATTATACTAATATAAAGACTGCCATCATCACTATTCTCTGCACTGCCATATATTGGTAGACACATTCAACTGCGCTGGATACAATAGATGGTAAGAGACCGTTTACTTGAGGACTAGAGAACTTGAGTTATACGCCACGAGAATGAATCGGTAATTTTTAAAGCTACAAAAAAAAAAAAATTGTACATTAATTCGAACGCTCGTCGGGCACGCCATTCTGCTATACCGATTTGATCAAATTTAACTGAAGATAAGTCGTTACGAAAAAATAAAATTGGGATATTAATTTATTTAACAGCTAGTTCCTCACTCTCCAAGTTACCAAAATATTTTACCGCTATTCTCAATTTGACTCGAGATCGTGTAAAATATTTTCGGTAAATGTATTGATACGCGGCCGTAATTTTTCCACTCGTATCAGCCGAGTGTTTTCGACGACTGCCTCTTTAGAGCCTCTCAAGGATTTTTATACAAGAAGCAATTTTTTTCCAGATTACCCTTCGGATTTTTCGTCTAGTGAATGTTAAAGAGGAATGAACCGACGGATCTTTGCTCATAAACCAGACCTTAACCGTTAACCGATGAAATGGGGAAGATGCCTATTTTTTATTTTCGTTCCTAATGGCCTGAATTCTACTATTTGGTGTCAGCCGAAGAGGGAATGACCAATTTTTCATGAAAATTGTGAGTTTCCACGGAGAAAATCGCTAAGGAAAATCAGCGGTTTGAATAAACCTGGAGATGTAACTCCAACCGATTGAAGTAACTCCCTAGAGCGCTCTGCAGTCGGCTGAAAGACAGACAGTAACAACAAGACAGTCTTTAAGACTGGAGTCATGCTAAATCGAGTAAGTGACGCTAATTTCACTGCTACTTGTTAGGTTTTTTTAATTGTCGAGTTAGTACCGCCCGAAATACCTCGTAAAGCAAATAAATTGCTGAGGGGGGTTTGGTAATCTCACAGCAACTTCAAATCATTGCTCCCAATGTTAGTTTGTCCTCCGAAGATACAAGCGCTAGTATCGATATTCACGTTCAACGGACTATTCATTTTTCGTTCAAAATCATCGGTTTTCATTAGCGATTTTCTCCGCGGAAACTCACAATTTTCATGAAAAATTGGTCATTCCGTCTTCAGCTGACACCAAATAGCAGAATTCAGGCCATTAGGAACGAAAATAAAAAATAGGCGTCTTCCCCATTCCAGTCTAAGCACTGATTGCGATATTGAAAGAAGTAAAGTAGTAAGTTTTTTATATAGCTGATTTTTTTTACTTTCCAGAAAGAACCATGCGCTAGTTGAAGACCTAGATAATTGACTTCAGCGTTCACCTTTAAAATGTTTCATCCTCCCATTTCGAATCGTTCCACTGAAAATGAACACTCTCACCGTTTTCACCAATGAATTAGGCGCATCGCCTCGCCCTTGAGGGCTTAATGAGATTTCCTAATGAATCTAAACTTCGATAATTAAGTTCATAGAATTGCGAGAAAAGAAGAAGATAATATTAGGGCTTAAATGCACTTCAGAGGATCATGCTTGGTGCTGAACGGAGCAATAAGTGAGTGCGTAAAGTCGTTGTTATAATTTCATATCTAATCGTGTCCTATAAGTGATGGTGTAAAATAAGGGGCTGAGCTGAACTTTTTGCAAGGATGACCTATGAATAGTGTTGACAATAAAAAAAAAAAAAAAAGCAACAACAGATTGACATCATTCAAAATATGAATGTAATGTAACCTCACAAACTGTTGTTCAGAACGTGTTATTTTAAACATACATATCTATTATTGTTAAGCATTGAGCGGATACGTCATGAAATCGTTTTAATTCGTGTAATAGAACAAAACGGTTCAAATAATTTGAGATGATTGAGCTTCTTAGCGAGTAAAATTTGAAAGTATTAAAAAGAATCACTGTGTTGTGTAGATACTCAATGGAAAAATAAATGTTTGTGCTTCTCACTGTCACTCGTATACATATTTGTGTTTAAACAATTATTATAATATGGAACCAGTCGATAGAAGACGATACGTTTGTGATATGTACTACCCATGTTTATTGAGCGAACGAAATCCCAAGCTGTAGGTGTTCTCTCGCGAAAACAATTAACTACGGCATCGCTGGACAAAAGTGCAATAATCCCAAGAAAATGTTCACGATTTTTTGGAGCAAATTTTAACTTTGGCCGGATCGCCAGCTGTCATCGTAACGTACTTCCAAATTTAATCGTTCAGGCTAAATTGGAGTGAGAAACCAGTGTACACTCAATCCTCGTACTGAAGCCCCTCGCTTCCTAACTATACAAATCGTGCCATGCTAATTCGTGTTGTCCAACGGGGCCGCGGTTTCGTTGTAACAGGGTTGGAATCTTCTGCGTGCGTACGTAGTGCTCGCACATGCGCTTGCCTGAAAATCACATTTCGGTCGAACATGTTCCAATTGTCCTGTGCGTAGATGTTCGTGTTTATGAGGCAGTGCCTTTCTAAGCGAGGCAAGATGTTATACATGTATACATACCTATTGCATAAGATACGGTGAGCAATATAACCGGACAAAACTGTCGTTCCACAGTACAAAAAAGACAAGAAAATATTAAATATGATCATTCTACTTAAGTTTCCTTGATATTTTCGATACATCAGAGCCTCCAGACGGCTTTGAAAATATTGTGATCAAACAGTAAGTTAGTTCATTTCAGAGCTATACATAACATTCTGCATTCTGTGATTCATTAAATAAGGCTTATGTAAAAAGTGGAAATACTGGAACCATTAGCTGATTGCATAATTAAATGTAGAAATTTTTGGATTACATTTGTCGTGATTCGGGGAATATCGTCGATGTTGCCTGGCCATAGTTTCTTGCTCGTCGTTTACTTGGTTACTTTTTTGCGTCTATTGAATACCACCAATCTATATAACTCTCCACGTTCTTACTCACTTTCTCTTTAGCCTGCCTAAAACTAAAAAGAAAAAAAAATTAAAAAAAAAAAAAATAATGTTGAAACTGCCATTTGTACACCGTACCTACCTAATAATCAGCAGAGACCATTCATATATTAAGCTTCACATCGGGATAAATGGCTTCATTTTTTGCGGTTGTTTAGATTCGATTCGGCAAATGGATAAATCCGGCAAAGTGCTAGCTGATTTCTATGGTAGTAATTGTATTAGAGAAAAAAAGTATGTTTAAAATGGAATAGATGAAAAAAATAATAAGAAGGAGAAGGAGAAGATTAAAAAAAATGTCCCAGAGTATTAACGGTGTCTTGGTGATGCTCGTGAAATCGACACATTTCATATTGGCCTACCAAATGGTTATAAAAAAAAGTACAAGCGTTCTTTCTGTTGGTGAAACATGGAAGAGTCGTAAAAGCTAACATGAAGAAATTCAAGTACTTTCTTGTAATCGTTTTCAACGGTGTTGATTACGCCAGCCATAGCGAGAGAATGTATTCAGATTCGTTGCATTTATCGAGTACCTTGAGTTTATTGAGTAGGAAATAATGAGTGTTGGAAGGTACTCGATTCTAGTGATGAAATGGAACAGCTGTAGGGCCTTTATATGAATGCGTTTGTGAAAGGGATACAATCATCTCATACTCGTGTATTTTCAACTGTTAAACATTGTTAAATAATATATATATTATAAATATATAAATAGGCGTTAAAAAAACTGTGAATAGGATTTACAAATATAGCAGTATATATAATTTACCTATGTTGATTGTAATCCAAGTGTACGTACGTAGCCTGTTGAAAATATTGTATCTTACAGCGTCATAATTTTTGATTTGAGAGTTTGCGATAAAAAGCGGTGTCCCTTGACGCGCAAATGCTTGAAAATGTGTATATTACTACCCACGTAATCGAACTGTTGAAAATAGATAATGGTTTCCGTGTAGAAATTAATTCACTAAAATCATATACATCAGTTGTACAGCACTACAAAAGCAAAACGCACAGAATACTTTTCTTCGTAAATTTTTTTTTCGTTCGAAGAATCGATAAGCATTTACTTTATGTACATGTTATAGCTTCCACAATTTTTCTCCCCTCTCCCGATTTTTCTCATTCAACAGCTGTCTTGTCAATTTTATCTTCCGTCGATTTTTTCTTTAACTCTGGTTTGGAAAGTGCGGTGCTGCTGGATAAGGACGCGTGAGCCAAATGGTGACTGAACAAAAAGCTGTTGCAAAGCGAGGAATATAAAGACCAGTGGTCTTCGCAATGGGTTTTATTTGATTTTTCAATCGGTTTAAATCTAACTATGGGTAAAGGCAGGTAAAGTCTACGCGCTAATAGTACTAACGAGCGCCATTATATAGGCGCTACGAATGGGGAAAACGCCTTTTTTTTTATTTTCGTACCTAATGGCCTGAATTCTGTTATTTGGTGTCAGCTGAAGACGGAATGACCAATTTTTCATGAAAATTGTGAGTTTCCGCGGAGAAAATCGCTAAGGAAAATCAGCGGTTTGAATAAACCCGGAGCTGTAACTCCAACCAATTGAAGTGACTCCCTAGAGCGCTCTGCAGGCGGCTGAAAGACAGTAACAACAAGACGGTCTTTAAGACTGGAGTCATGCTAAATCGAGTACCTAAATGACGCTTGTTAGGTTTTTTTAATTGTCGAGTTAGTACCGCCCTAAATGCCGCGTAAAGCAAATAAATTGCTGAGGGGGGTTTGGTAATCTCAGAGCAACCTCAAATTATTGCTCCCAATGTTAGTTTATTCTCCAAAGATACAAGCGCTAGTATCGATATTCACGTTCAACGGACTAGTTATGACGTAATAACTATTCATTTTTCGTTCAAAATCATCGGTTTTCATTAGCGATTTTCTCCGCGGAAACTCACAATTTTCATGAAAAATTGGTCATTCCGTCTTCAGCTGACACCAAATAACAGAATTCAGGCCATTAGGAACGAAAATAAAAAATAGGCGTCTTCCCCATTCAAAACAAGCATGGTTACTCTCTCGCGACTTTCAGTTGAAGACATTCCCGTACCACGGCAATCGATAACTAATTTAAATCGAGTTGATAACTTAACGCAAAATATCCAATGTGCAGCCAGGCATAGTGGTACTTAATTGTATAATAACCCAGAATTTTGTATTTGGGTTTCGTCTTCAGGAGAACATGACTAAGATCCAGTGTTAATAGAGCGAGAATTGAATGCGAAACAATTTCTTTTATAAACGGGGACGAGGTATATTGACCGCATTCGGCCGAGTTGGATCTAATTGTCTGAAGAATAAATGAATAATGAAAGTACTCGAGTACGAAGAAAATATACGGACATGCGATAATCGAGCTCGGACAGCAGTCAAGCCAAGTCAGAATCGAATTTAATGGCAATTGGGAACCGGATAAAATTTTCTTCTTCACTTAAAACTTATGACAACGCATTGCCAGTCACATACCAATCGATGAAAACCTATCCAGCAGCTCATTGAAACAATAAGCGATAGCTTTATAATTTATTCCACATCACCAATTCAGTAATGGGGTTAAAAAGTCGAACAGTTTATAGGTACTAGCCATTTGTTTATAGGTAATCAAACGGCGAATTTATTTAAATAGCGGAAATATTACATGGAATCGAATCTTCCAAACGGAATGATCATATCAAGAAATTTCCAACCCCTCTTGAGAGTAGTCGTAAGTTGTATGTCAATCTTGGCGTTAGGTTCTCTCGAACGGAATATGATGGAGCATTTTACCTATCAATATCAACAAATTTACTGCTCGCGCTTGAATCCAAAAATGAACAGTACCCGACCCATTGCATTCTCAAAATAACCTATATGAATTGTATACCAGCATTCTATCTTGCCAAAATTCACACTGAAGGCGAATGACAGTTGTATTGAAATGATTTGAATCGACCCTTTGCCTATTTCAAATATATATATAATACGAAAACATGCTGCTTTTATTTTTTATCCTTTCCTATCAATATCTCTCACCTCATTCTCTGCCAGCGGTTTTTTTTCCAGAGTCCATGAGAAAGGGAAGAGGGTAGATGTCAACAAGATGTTGATAATAACTTGATTCATGCATTTTTGATGTCCAGGATGTGTGATGGGGAGAAAAACTCCGAATCTCCGAAAAATCTCCGAATCTTTATTGGCTGGCCGAGCACTTTCGCCCATTCGGGCACCCTCAGAGCGACGTGGAGCTGTGGCTCCACGTCGCCCCGAGGATGCCCTAATGTCGTAGATATAAGGCCACAATACTCTCTTTCTCACAGGTAGTACCCTGGGCCTTGAAGTGTCTCACGACAAGGAAGCCTTTGACACACCGTTTGATAATGTCCCACTCAACATATTCGCATAATGGGGAAGACGCCTATTTTGGTTTATTATTCAATAATAAACCATTGTAATCGCCCAAGAAAAAAATTTCTAACCCCCCCCCTCAAAATTCGATGTTTTACGTTTCAAGGCATGTAGAATCCGAATATCCAAAAAAACATTTCTGTCCGTCCGCCGTACGCCGTTAGCAGTTTTCCGGCCAAACTGTAAGAGCTAAAAATTTGAAATTTTCACCAAAAATCAATCTCGGTCCTACGACGGCCCAATTCTTGAACCAACTTGCTAGCTCAATTTTAAGGGTATTTTTAGGGGTTTTGAGGGGGAGAAAATTCATATTTTCCAAGGTTTTTCAGAAAAATGTGTACGTGGTATCAAATTATATAGATTTTTGGACGCTGAATCGAATGAGACCATCGCCGGGTCGATAGCTTTATTGGTTCTCGAGTTATCGCAGCTTTTGTGCCGAATTTGGGAGATTTTCAGAAATTTGACATGAGGGTATAACTCGAGAGTTCTTGAATTTTCCATGAAAATTGTGATTTTCCGCGGAGAACATCGCTAAGGAAAATCAGCGGTTTGAATAAACCCGGAGATGTAACTCCAACCGATTGAAGTAACTACCTAGAGCGCTCTGCAGACGGCTGAAAGACAGACAGTACCTAACAACAAGACGGTCATTAAGACGGGAGTCATGCTAAATCGAGTAAGTGACGCTAACTTCACCGCTACTTGTTAGGTTTTTTTAATGGTCGAGTTAGTACCGCCCAAAATGCCTCGTAAAGCAAAAATCAATTGCTGAGGGGGGTTTGGTAATCTCACAGCAACCTCAAATTATTGCTCCCAATGTTAGTTTATTCTCCTAAGATACAAGCGCTAGTATCGATATTCGCGTTCAACGGACTAGTTACGACGTAATAACTATTCATTTTTCGTTCAAAATCATCGGTTTTCATTAGCGATTTTCTCCGCGGAAACTCACAATTTTCATGAAAAATTGGTCATTCCGTCTTCAGCTGACACCAAATAACAGAATTCAGGCCATTAGGAACGAAAATAAAAAATAGGCGTCTTCCCCATTATGTGGCACTCGCCAAACGCTCTAAACCGAACACTGGCTCTCACTCGTAAAATATCCTTAAAATTGAGGCAGCGATTTGGTTTAAGAATTGAGCCGTTGTCAGGCAAAGATTGATTTCTCAAACCATCCATTCTCTGACTTTTCTACAGTTGAACCCAGAGTGTAGTCAATGAGTCCATAATTTGCTTTTACGATAATTGTAATTATTAATTTCGGTCTTTCAATCAAGACACAAACGAGACACTTTTTTTTTAACTTAGAATACTTTTTTCGCTGTCAATCACCATTTATTATTATTTTTTTTTATAGTCTAATGAACGATATTCGGGCAAAAAAAATATTTTTCCCATGCATTTCCCCCATTCTGTTGGAGATCGAGGATTGACGGTAAGTGCTGTCATTTTCACGTATTTATAACTCAAATACCCGATGGTACACGAAATAACCACTGATTGAATTTGTTATTTTGTTGGTATTTGATAATTAGAACAGTTAATATTGTTAAGTTGTATTTTTGCATGTTCACATCACAATCAATCTGAATCTAATCTCTCCTATCACTCCTCAAGGTCCTATCTTTTTCTAAAACAACCTTAGTTGTCTCTTCTACCGACAGATGCTATACAGGTCACATATGAAATGGAGGACTTAAACTCTAATTCCTAACAGAACCGTTGATTGAACCAAAATGGAATATCGAAAGACCAGAAGATGTGCGATGAAACAGAAATGAATTTCTCATCGCATTTCCGATCAATTCGTCAAAAATCTGTAAACCGTTTTAAACGAATATTCAAAGAAAACGAAGAAAAGTTTCTGAATCAAAAATCTTGAAAACAGAATTTTAAGAACGATTAAACCTTGAGTCTCCGTTTCGGTCACATTCGATACAGCGTGAAAAAATAAAACTGTTTTCAACACTCTTTATTTCTGTTGGAAAATTTTAGAGGAAAATGACTTATAATTGGAAATGGATGAAAATGTAATACAGTTACCATCATCTGGGCGAAGGCCTCTTCGAGGGGCGCGCACTAGGTACTCGGGGAAATATGAAAAATTCGCTTTTGTATTGTGTGAGGCTCGGTTACAGAGATGGTCCCACCGACGTTTTAAGTGTAACTGTGGTGGCATAATCATCATTATAGAAGTAATTCGATGTAATCGATGTAACCCGATGGACTCGTTTCCCCGCCATGGGCTGTGCCCATATGGAGGACTATTTTTTTGTTCAAAGATTAGGTATGTAATGTTTTTTTTGTCAATAAAAAAAAGAAAAAAAATCAAATTCGAAGACATGAATGTAGCCGAGAGGAATCAAAGTTGAGATTCGGTGCGAGTATACCAGTGATCGGATATCGGATCTTACCCAACCACTTATTTCTTGACCTATGCGTTGTCTCGCCATCTCTGCTTTTCGCCGGCCGTTGTAGTTAGTTCGACGCGTGTTCTGTAGACTGCGCTATAAAACTGCTTCACTTTCAGTGGTTTGATAGAGATCAAGCCAATGTAGCTTCAAATTGCATAAAAGCGCGCCCTCTGTACGTGATACCCTCCATCCTCAATCCCAATCGATTGAGCCTTATGATGACATAATACCTCAACTATTCCATTTGTGTATTGTATTCAATCTACTAGCAATAAAATATTCAATGCGGAATATCTACTGTAATAATATTGTCAAACGAGTTACTATCTGTAGGAATATTGGAATAAATTGATATTGCCATTTAAACGTTTTACTCACCGCGTTCTTCAGAATACACCGCTTCGACTCTTGAAGAATAAGGAATTTATACACCGCTTCAATAATGAACTTGGTCAAACACAAGAGCTTTTAATTATAGTCCTTTCTAGTTGTAGATGATACAACATACAAGTACGCAGTAACAACGGTAGAGAAGGAAGAGAGTTCCTTCTCGGGCAGAGTCTCTTAGCAAAGATGAGACAGTGTTGCCACTATTTAATTGTCCCTCCGGGATGTTGAATTGTCTGTTTTCCAACACTATCATTAAACACAAAAGTTTGGAATGGAAATTAAAATAATAGTTTTGTAGTTCATTGAAAATATTCAAAACCCAAAACGAAAACTCAATCTTTAACATCTCTATGGCTACAGGACAACACGAAAAATTATAAAAATTTGGCTGGTTTTCAGGAGAGAGAAAAAAAATTATGAACATAATGGGGTTATAAAGAATGCAGAAGTGGGGCAACCGATGATATGCTATATGCATTGGAAGCTAGATTCAGGAAAAAAACGCTGCAAATGACTGTACAGTGGTTTATTATTCCTTCGCTTCAATATTGATTTAGGAAGACTATCCATTTGTGATGGTAATTATTCCGAACATTTGTTACGTTCCCACCGAAAAACAGATTGGTAACTATCGAGGAAAATTCCGTAACAACTATTGTAATTTTAATCAATTTTATTTTTCTTAATTTCCTAATTAAAAACTAAACTAATTGCCTAACGATACAGCTGGAGAGAGTGTTTGACGACCATTCCAATAAGTATAGAACGATTTTTATAGCTCCAAGAACTCTCGAGTTATACACTCATGTCAAATTTCTGAAAATCGCCCAAATTCGGCACAAAAGCTGCGATAACTCGAGAACCAATGAAGCTATCGACCCCGCGATGGTCTCATTCGATTCAGCGTCCAAAAATCTATATAATTAGATACCACGTACACATTTTTTTGAATAACCTTGGAAAATACGAATTTTTTCCCCCTCAAAGCCCCCCAAAAATACCCTTAAAATTGAGCTAGCAAGTTGGTTCTAGAATTGGGCCGTCGTAGGACCGAGATTGATTTTTGGTGAAGATTTCAAGAATTTAGCTATTATGGTTTGGCCGGAAAAGTGTTGACGGCGTACGGCGGACAGACAGAATTTTTGTTATTGGATATTCGGATTCTACATGTCTTGAAACGTAAAACATCAAATTTTGAGGGGGGTTAGAACAATTTTTTTCTTGGGCGATTACAATGGTTTATTATTGAATAATAAACCAAAATGAGCCTCGTCAGAGAATTAAACGACAGCTTCTCGAGGCAGTGCAGCAAGCACGTTTTCATTTGTCTGGCTTCGTAATCATGCGTTTTTAACTCCTGGGCGGCAACTATTCTGTAGGGATGCATATAGAAATGATCTTCAATTATTTGAATAATAAAACGTCTCGAAATGCCAAGGACTTGTGGCTGTTTTGAATTTCCGCCTCGGAGACTGTTGAAGGGCGACATGAATCCTCTCAACGTTTTCTGGGGATGTGACGATGTTCTGAGGCCCCCTCCTGTACGTGGACCCATTACCGCTCCTTTCAAATGCACTTACCCACGTAAGAATGGGATTTCGATCGTGAAGTCGGCCACGGGGGGCGTTATTGAACCTCAACGGAATAAGGCACGTTGCACGCGGACGATCGAGCTTTCACGCGAAACGTACGGTGTTCGACGGACCTCAATCTTGGCAACTGAAGGGGTGCCAAACACAAACTTCCCATCACCACTTTCAAACAAACCCACTCCCAGACCCTTCCTCCTGTTTTCCGTGCACCATCTTGTCTTTACCTTCTAGTATTTATCAATGATATTCATCATTCACCTTAACATTTATCGTACTAATACATCAGAATAATAATTATAATAAACGAAATGAATAGTGTATTTTGGATAGCAGATAGCAGGATATTTTGTAATTAAATAAGTTCCGCTTGTAAGCAGTTTAAAGTTACAATGCTTAAAAAAAATTTAAAAAGTTTAAAAAAATTTAAAAAGATTTAAAAAAAAGTTTAAAAAGTTAAAGAAAGTTTACAAGTTAAAAAAAGTTTAAAAAGTTGAAGAAAAAAGTTAAAAGTTTATTAAACACACGTTAATGAATTCGTTTCATTTGTATGTATTAATCCAAACTGATTAATTGTACACCTATGGATGGAGAAAGGATCAACGTTTTTGAATCCCAATTATCTACATGTCTGGCTTTGTTCGACGGACGTTGCAGAAACGGTAGAGTATCTCGCCATTTCGTGCTTAACTGTCAGTTACGAGCGAGATGGCTACTGTCCAGTAGATTTTCTGCGTTATTGAATATGCAAACAGTGAGTCTCCTATTACATTCTGTGGACGATTCGACTCAAATTGGGTGTAGTATTACCAACGAGGAAAACAATGCGCCATTGGCTTGCGCGATTCGCAGAAAGTTCTGTTGTAGCATTCCGTGCGTGGGTTTTTTTTTTTTTTTTTGTTGTGTATTTTCCGAGATTATTATCCGAGTTTTTCCGTATAACAGCAATATGACACGTAACCATATCACAAAATTACATCAACGCTTCACAATATTACAGCAATATTATACACACAACAAATTAATTTCATTTAACTCTTAGAATTGCAGGATTGCAACACATAAAAATATTTATATCGCTAAATTGGATATTGACCAATAGAAACAAGTTAAACCTTCGTTGACAATCATTCATCTCGCCCTAACTGATGTGTGGGCCGAGTTTAGCTAACGTTTAGATGTTTGCCACCGCAAGGCTTTGATGATTCGAGTTTTTACGATATTTTACTTCCATTTACGCAGTAAAAGGAAGTGTTGTAATCGTCCAAAAAGTTGAATTCGAAACGGAGGTAATAAATTTTGAAGGTTAATAATTATAAATTCGACACAAAAGCTGTGATAACTCGAGAACCAATGAAGCTATCGACCCCGCGATGGTCTCATTCGATTCACCGTCCAAAAATGTGTAGTACTTTGATACCAGATACACCTTTTTCTGAAACACGTTGAGAACCAACAAGGTGTATAAATGACAAGGTGGGCTCGATCATTAAGGGGCAGCTTTCTCTGACGTCACTGGTATAAACTTTCCTCATAGCCGCATACGAATTTCATTGCAACAACGTTACTTCTCCGCTTTCCTTTCAATGAGAATGTTTTGTGTACGCCAAGTTTTTTTTAATACAGTTTATTAGTTTTAATAGAGAGTTTCATCAAGGTTTTTTTTAATCAAAAAAACTTAAGATAGATTTTTTCTGCCTCTAGCCACCAAATAATTAATAAAAACCGAGAATTAAAAATTTCTAAAAGTCTTAGAATTATTCACGAGGATCTACGATGTCCAATAAATTAAATTCCACCGAAACGCTGGGTCACCGGAGGGAAATAAATCGTTACGTGCGCCTTCATATGAAATACGGCAGTACCCGCAATACATAGCTGCAGTTGCTGGCGTTGCCTATGCCGATGATTAAGGCGTCGAGCGGACGCCGGATAGGATTTTTTCCGATTGTACGGTATCGCGATTGATACTTCCTCAGGCTCAAATATAAATAGAGCATTTTTACTCGGTATTTTCAAGGAATATTGCGGAATTATTCTTCTCAAGAGTTTCGATATTATTATGGTGACGTTTGAACAGAGTAGATAAATTGCTATTGTGATAGGTTTTTGGTTTATTATTCAATAATAAACCATTGTAATCGCCCAAGAAAAAAAAAATTTCTAACCCCCCTCAAAATTTGATGTTATACGTTTCAAGGCATGTAGAATCCGAATATCCAATAAAAAAAATCTGTCCGTCCGCCGTACGCCGTCCGCCGATTACAATGGTTTATTATTGAATAATAAACCAAAAGTAAAGGACATTGTTAGCTGAGTCAAATAACATAAAATTTATAGACGTCTGATGTAAAAACGTCAATACCAATAATTTTTTCCCACTTTTTTTCAACGGTGATTTTTTTTAACTTCATCAGTGAAGAACGTTAAAAATGAAAAAATAGTGTTTCGAAAATAAAATATCTGAATATTTACGATTAAGTAGGTATTTTAAAAGTCAATTTTGAATTCTATCAGATTATTTTTGTTTCTTTTAATTTTAAGTATGGTTATAGATAAAAAATTTTATCGAGAAAAAATGATACCTAATTAATTGTAAGTACCTAATGAAATTCCGCTGCCAAAGGTTAGTGAAAAGCTATCTAACTAGTGTTAGTCTTTATACCAGTGACGTCATACCGTGCGGGTTAGTATCGGATCGAGCCCACCTGTGTTCTAGTCACCTTGGAGAACCAATACTTTAAAAAAAAAAAACTTTTTAAAAAAATAAAACCGACTTCTAAACTTTGTCTATAAAATACACTCTGAAAGGAAAAAATAACAAAAATGTCCCAACTTCGCAGCAACTCATTCGCCAACTACACATTTTAAGGACTACTTTACTACTCGTATTGACCTGACCACTTCCTGATTGATTGGATCACCTTCCCTAATAATATAAAAATTACTATTTCTCATTCCCAAATGATTAAAAGATTTTCCTTTCACCTCTGAATTGCCTCCAATTGATCATCTTTTGGAGTCGGCGCCTCTCTTATATTGTATTGTATTGGAGAAGCCTATAGATTCCGAATTAGTAAAAATATAAATATCATGAGTTTTCACTATTCTTGAGAGCACATCAGCATTTTTATGAGAACTGATTATTAACAATATCGATTTGAAGGTGACTATTCACGCCTGTTCCTAAAAACCATTTCAGATTTCTCTAAGAATCTTTACGTCCAGGCCCAGACTTATTACCTGGCACCTACTAATTTATCGTAAATTCATATTTATTTGTAACCATCGGTTATTTTGCCAGAGAGGCGCCGACTCCAAAAGATGATCAATTTGGAGGCAATTCAGAGGTGAAAGGAAAATCTTTTAATCATTTGGGAAATGAGAAATAGTAATTTTTATATTATTAGGGAAGGTGATCCAATCAATCAGGAAGTGGTCAGGTCAATACGAGTAGTAAAGTAGTCCTTAAAATGTGTAGTTGGCGAATGAGTTGCTGCGAAGTTGGGACATTTTTGTTATTTTTTCCTTTTCAGAGTGTATTTTATAGACAAAGTTTTTGAAGTCGGTTTTATTTTTTTTAAAAAGTTTTTTTTATTTTTCTCTTTTTAGTGACTTAAATTATGGACAGCTCTCTTTTCAGAATTTTCCCAAGCTTTCATTATTGAGTTCTTGTCACTTACTACTAACCGTCCAAACTCAATTCATAAGTCAGTTGAACCATGAAGTTCTAAAGTATAATGATTACCTAACTATTTTCAATGTTATTATGTTTATTGAGAGTGAGTTTGAACGTTTGGAATAATCCATCCACTGATTTGGGTCTCTTGGTCAACATACCGGATACTTTGATCCCATTGATACACCTATCAAAACTCAAATAATTGTCTACACCATTGCTAGTTACTAAATTGCACCAATTCACTCGTTCTTTACTTCTCTAACGATAATAGAGTGATGATTTCCTGAAGCGTATCCGCATTCACACTGAATGAGAGAATCCGAACAAATTTCAGAAATTCGCCAATCGTTTGTGCATTAAAATGAAGTTATTTGGCCTCCAAAACCATGTTATTTATTGAAAATTTAACGCTGAATTCAAATCTTCTAACGAGAATGCTATGACTAACGTAGTTTTTTTTCTACAAGCATAAATAGTCCAAAAAACGTGATTTTGAAACAAATTTTTTAGAAATACGGCCTAAAAAGTATCTAATTTTAGTCGAATCAATACCAAATTTGAATCACGTAAACCAGACTGAAATTTGAACAAGTTGAGTTTAAAAACGATGGAAAAACAGTTTTGGTTTGGAAGTTATGAGGTCTCAAACACAGGTCCATTAAAACATCGATTGCTCCCCTATTATGCCACCTAAACTTGATTTTTTACCATCGTTAGAAAGCTCTAGCTAAGTGCTTTCAAGTGCAATAGTGTTCATATTTTTTTTCTCGACGTGGTTGGGAACGGTGCTCGAAAAACCTCAAAAAAGTGAAAATCGGCATCACGTTTTTTGTTACACTTTCTTCTCTACACGCTATATTAGAATGCCGAACGAAAAATTGAAGCTAGGCCCTTGTAGGCAGATAAATTATGAACAAAATGACACCAGAAACAAAACAATCGAGCAAGTATTCTAGAAGTTATAAGCTTGCAAAGTCAAAACTTCCTTTTTTCGCGAAAATCACGTTTTCCGGCGTTTCTCCGCGTCTGGAGACGTAACTACTGGACGGACTCAATTGAAAAAATTATGGGACCTACCTGGATAGTAACCCTTTCAAACAAAAAAAAAAGTAACCCGATCGGACGTACAGGAGCTGAACGCCGGTGGACAACACATACCGAAAAAAAAAAAAAAAAAAAAAAAAATCCCGCTAGACGACCATAGTAACCTCTTCCTTGTTTGAAGTCGGTTAAAAAGAGAGGTAGCGATCTGGTTAAAGAATTAGCCAAAAATGATTTTTTGTGAACATTTCAAGAATTCAGCTCTTATATATTATAGTCGTAGTTTCGTCAGAAAAGTGTTGACGGCGTACATCGGTGTTTTTTTGTCGACATAACGTTACCAATGTTGCGGAGTTCCGATGTGTGAAATATCGAACATCGATGATAAGGCTCCAATGACCTAACCCTAATTTTTTAATCAATCACCTCGAAACGGCTGAAAATCAAGAAGGCCTCCGTGCTGACGTCCATTCAACGCTGAAACAGTGAACGCTGATACGCGGTTTCATGGAAACAAAATACGATGCGCGATATCATTACTACATCGATTAATTGGATTTTCCACTTGTCCGGGGGTTGTGAGATGGAGAAAAACCAGGTGACGCATTCTCAAATTCTTTATTAGCTGGCCGAGCACTTTCGCCCGTTCCGGCATCCTCAGGGCGACGTGGAGCCGTATGGCATGGCTGTGGACACTACGGCTCCACGTCGCCGTGAGGATGCCCGAATGGGCGAAAGTGCTCGGTCAGCTAATAAAGAACTGGAGAATGAGTTGCCTGGTTTTTCTCCAACTCACAACCCTTGACATCAAGAAATGCGACTAAAGGAAAAGAAGGATTTTTCCACAGGTTCTCAATTATTTGGGCTTTCTAATCCTATGCATTCTTTCAAGATGAATAATATGAATCTGTAAATACCAAAAAGCTATTTTTTTAAAAAGTCAGATACGCGATATTGTTTCGATAGCGACCATAAGTAGCGCTTTGATTCGTAAGTAACATTTGAACTTAATTAAAGAAGAGAATCTACCGATAATTATCTATACAAATTTTTCTTTCAACTTTTCGTCTGTCCTAGACTGAGGTGTTGATTTCGAACGCGTCACTAGAAAGTAAATCGTTGTTGCCCGCATCAATGATTCGAAGCCAAAGGGGCTGGTTCACAGGTGAACATCTTTAACCTCTCTTGCTTCAACGAACACCGGCTCATACGTTCCCGACCGCCACCGCTCTGTTGTGAACGATCCCTCTCCTCTGTCTCGTCTCTCAACTCCTGATCGTCCTCTCTTTTTCATGCGATTTATTTAATTACATCGGAGTCGACGCCGAATATCGTCCCTCATTCATTTCTTCCACTTTCTAAGGAATTATAGGCAACTACGTGAGTAGCAACCTGTTTATCGTCATTTATCCAGTTCCAGGTTTACCATGAAAAGACTTGAGCCTCGGCTTTCTGGACAGGTGCTGGGATGACAAAAATTCAACAGTGAAGTCGGGAACCATTTTTTGGTTTATTATTCAATAATAATCGCCCAAGAAAAAAAATTTTCTAACCCCCCCTCAAAATTTGATGTTTTACGTTTCAAGGCATGTAGAATCCGAATATCCAATAAAAAAAACGCTGCAAATGATTGTACAGTGGTTTATTATTATTTCGCTTCAATATTGATTTAAGAAGACTATCCATTTGTCATTTTAAATATTCCGAACATTTGTGAACGTTCCCACCGAAAAACAGATGGTAACTATAGGGGAAAACTCCGTAGCAACTATTGTAATTTTAATCATTTTTATTTTTCTTAATTTCCTAATTAAAAGCTAAACTTATTGCCTAACGATACAGCTGGAGAGAGTGTTGACGACCATTCCAATGAGTATAGAACGATTTTTATAGCTCCAAGAACTCTCGAGTTATACCCTCATGTCAAATTTCTGAAAATCTCCCAAATTCGGCACAAAAGCTGCGATAACTCGAGAACCAATAAAGCTATCGACCCGGCGATGGTCTCATTCGATTCAGCGTCCAAAAATCTATATAATTTGATACCACGTACACATTTTTCTGAAAACCTTGGAAAATATTAATTTTCTCCCCCTCAAAACCCCCCCCAAAATACCCTCAAAATTGAGCTAGCAAGTTGGTTCAAGAATTGGGCCGTCGTAGGACCGAGATTGATTTTTGGTGAAAATTGCAAATTTTTAGCTCTTACAGTTTGGCCGGAAAACTGCTAACGGCGTACGGCGGATGGACAGAATTTTTTTTATTGGATATTAGGATTCTACATGCCTTGAAACGTAAAACATCAAATTTTGAGGGGGGTTAGATTTTTGTTTCTTGGGCGATTACAATGGTTTATTATTGAATAATAAACCAAAAATTCTGTCTGTCCGCTGTACGCCGTTAGCAGTTTTCCGGCCAAACTATAATAGCTACATTCTTGAAATTTTCACCAAAAATCAATCTCGGTCCTACGACGGCCCATTTCTTGAACCAACTTGCTAGCTCAATTTTAAGGGTATTTATGGGGGGTTTTGAGGAGAAGAAAATTCATATTTTCCAGGTTGTTTCAAAAAAATGTGTACGTGGTATCAAATTATATAGATTTTTGGACGCTGAATCGAATGAGACCATCGCCGGGTCGATAGCTTTATTGGTTCTCGAGTTATCACAGCTTTTGTGCTGAATTTGGGAGATTTTCAGAAATTAGACATGAGGGTATAACTCGAGAGTTCTTGGAGCTATGAAAGTCGTTCTATACTCATTGGAATGGTTGTCAAACACTCTCTCCAGCTGTATCGTTAGGCAATAAGTTTAGCTTTTAATTAGGAAATTAAGAAAAATAAAAATGATTAAAATTATAATAGTTGCTACGGAGTTTTCCCCTATAGTTACTATCTGTTTTTCGGTGGGAACGTTCACAAATGTTCGAAATAATTAGTATCACAAATGGATAGTCTTCAAGGAATAAAAAACCACTGTACAATAATTTGCAGCGTTTTTTTTTTTTTTTTTTTTTTTTTTTTTTGTGCATGCCGATCAGTAGATAGCATGTAGGAGTTTAGTTTGAGTTTTATTGTTTTGCTATATAAGTATATTTGTGCTTGGCTGTCACCGAGATGTATCTCAATCGGCTCCTACTTGGAACTACTGAAATACTCTCGCAACTCAAGCTTTTTTTTTTCATCTGCTTCGATATATTATATTCTTTCGAATGTTATACGAGCGTTTTTATTTTCTATTCTTAAGTACTCACAACAATGTAGCCTACATATGTTGCCTGATTCATAGCTAAAAAAAATCATCAAGTTCGATCATTCACGTGGATTATTACCTTATAGTATAGACGAGACATAATTTCTCGCAATATTTCTCGGCAGACTGTCGTCATTTAATTTTTTATCTATTTATTTTTTATTTTTAAAGAATTTCATGACGTGAAATCCACACTGCTATTTCTACTAAAGTAGAAATAAGCTATTCTAATGCCGTTAGGAAAGTTTGAGAATCCTTTAGCTTTAGATTGGCTAAGCTGAGGATACTCGATACAAGGGATGAACTATCGCTGCTGCTAGCCAGCCGGAGGTTTGGCTTGGCGAAGTTAAAGGGTTGATATCACCCTCGGAACGCTCAGTCGTCAACCAACAGTTTCCTGAGCACTGAACGCAGCAGCCTGAAGCACCACCGCGTACGTATTCCAAACACGCTGATACAAGATCTGTGTAAATTGCAATTAATTTAAAGAAATTGGATTTCGATTCATTTTCGATAGAAAATGAGAGTGTTGAAAAATTCGCACTCCGATTACGATAATTGTTGTCCAATGCGAACATTTCAAATTGGAAATAGAGGCGTCCGTCACACCGGCAAATTTGAAACGTGTTTGTCAGAGTATCTTTGCGTTTTTTTTTGCTGGATAAATGCCAAAAAGCCCAGCTTTGATCGAAACACGCCATGTTTCGTCGAGTATTTCAGCTTATTCGCGCTCAGTACATGAACGTTGATAGAAACGAAACTCGAAACCCAATGGCTAATCTTCTTTTTGTTCTCGCATTCATTAGTGTATCAATGTGGTGAGAGGGAGGCGATTTGGGCAATTTATAATCCGATTTATCATAGGCAGAGAGGCTCTCTCTTCAATTTCTGAAGCACTTTCATCTCTCCTGATGTCCTGAGGCACGATTTTCTCGGCTAGCTAGTCACAATTGAAATCCAAGAGTATAAATCTCCTAATTTGACTCCCATTCAACGTAACGATTCATTGGTTCATGTTCGTTTCCGTCAGCATTTTTTGGTTTATTATTCAATAATAAATCGTCCAAGAAAAAAATTTTTATCACCCCCCTCAAAAATTTGATGATTGATATCCAATAAAAAAAAAACGCTGCAAATGATTGTACAGTGGTTTATTATTATTTCGCTTCAATATTGATTTAAGAAGACTATCCATTTGTCATTTTAAATATTCCGAACATTTGTGAACGTTCCCACCGAAAAACAGATGGTAACTCCGTAGTAACTATTGTAATTTTAATCATTTTATTTTTCTTAAGTTCCTAATTAAAAGCTAAACTTATTGTTTAACGATACAGCTGGAGAGAGTGTTTGACGACCATTCCAATGAGTATAGAACGATTTTTATAGCTCCAAGAACTTCTCTCGAGTTATACCCCCATATCAAATTTCTGAAAATCTCCCAAATTCGGCACAAAAGCTGCGATAACTCGAGAACCAATAAAGCTATCGACCCACCGATGGTCTCATTCGATTCAGCGTCCAAAAATCTATATAATTTGATACCACGTACACATTTTTCTGAAAAACCTTGGAAAATATGAATTTTCTCCCCCTCAAAACCTCCCAAAAATACCCTTAAAATTGAGCTAGCAAGTTGGTTCAAGAATTGGGCCGTCGTAGGACCGAGATTGATTTTTGGTGAACATTTCAAGAATTTAGCTATTATAGTTTGGCCGAAAAACTGCTAACGGCGTACGTCGGACGGACAGAATTTTTACTTCCATGTTTACGTATTGTTTTATTGGATATTCGGATTCTACATGCCTTGAAACGTAAAACATCAAATTTTGAGGGGGTGTTAGAAAATTTTTTTTTCTTGGGCGATTACAATGGTTTATTATTGAATAATAAACCAAAAATGTTAAAAAAATTCTGTCCGTCCGCCGTACGCCGTTAGCAGTTTTCCGGCCAAACTGTAAGAGCTAAAAATTCGACATTTTCACCAAAAATCAATTTCGGTCCTACGACGGCCCAATTCTTGAACCAACTTGCTAGCTCAATTTTAAGGGTATTTTTGGGGGGTTTTGAGGGGGAGAAAATTCATATTTTCCAAGGTTTTTCAGAAAAATGTGTACGTGGTATCAAATTATATGGATTTTTGGACGCTGAATCGAATGAGACCATCGCGGGGTCGATAGCTCTGTTGGTTCTCGAGTTATCGCAGCTTTTGTGTCGAATTTGGGAGATTTTCAGAAATTTGACATGAGGGTATAACTCGAAAGTTCTTGGAGCTATAAAAATCGTTCTATACTCATTGGAATGGTCGTCACACACTCTCTTCAGCTGTATCGTTAGGCAATAAGTTTAGTTTCTAATTAGGAAATTAAGAAAAATATAAATTATTAAAATTACAATAGTTGCTACGGAGTTTTCCCCTATAGTTACCATCTGTTTTTCGGTGGGAACGTTCACAAATGTTCGGAATATTTAAAATGACAAATGGATGGTCTTCTTAAATCAATATTGAAGCGAAATAATAATAAACCACTGTACAATCATTTGCAGCGTTTTTTTTTTTATTGGATATTCGGATTCTACATGCCTTGAAACGTGAAACATCAAATTTTGAGGTGGGTTATAAAATGTTTTTTCTTGGGCAATTACAATGGTTTATTATTGAATAATAAACCAAAAACATGTGGTTTCACAATGTAACGAAAATCACTTACGGGATACAACAGTTACCAATGTTGTTAGGTGGGAACATTCACAAATGTTTTGGAGAGTTACTATTTATTTGATAGTCTCCTTGATTCATAATTTATTGAAGCTAACGAATACAGTGTATAATCATTTTTAGAGTCTTTTTTCCGTTGAAAATGTTAGAAATTGGGCATGACCATAAATAATTCCAGAATTCATGGAGCTGTATGAATAGTACAATACTCGTTGAAAATGCTCGCCGACATCTTCAACTATATCGATGAAAGATTAATTTGACTATAAATTAGATCAATATTGCGACTGCCCTACAGATATTTCGCGGTAGAGGAAATCGCTTTTGCGTAGGAATGCGTCGATGATTGAGTGGTTCCTATACTGTATGCAACACTAAACGGGGTGAAACCGAAGTACGCGTTGGCTATCCGCTCCAGATCCCGTCGATTGCTCGGCTAAAGTGCGTATGCTAATTTAGAAGTTTTTATGTGAAAAGGATGCTAATTGAATTCCAATCACAGCGACGAACGCTTTGAAAGAACATTAATCCTTGGGGCAACGAGAACGGTTCCCGCATTTGGCATGAACTGTAAAAGAAATTGGCCCGACAGTATTGTTTAGGCAATCAGCTTCGAAAGAGAGCCAACTGGATGAATAAAAGTAATCGATCCCGCAACGAATCAGATTAATTAAACAATTGTTTACGCCAGGCTGAAATGCGGTTGGATGTGATTCGGCGGTTGAAGCGCGAATGGGGAAGACGCCTATTTTTGGTTTATTATTCAATAATAAACCATTGTAATCGCTTAAGAAAAAAATTTTATAACCCCCCCTCAAAATTTGATGTTTTACGTTTCAAGGCATGTAGAATCCGAATATCCAATAAAAAAATTTCTGTCCGTCCGCCGTACGCCGTCCGCCGTACGCCGTTAGCAGTTATCCGGCATAACTATGTAAGAGCTAAAAATTTGAAATTTTCACCAAAAATCAATCTCGGTCCTACGACGGCCCAATACTTGAACCAACTTGCTAGCTCAATTTTAAGGGTATTTTTGGGGGGGTTTTGAGGAGGAGAAAATTCATATTTTCCAAGGTTTTTCAGAAAAATGTGAACGTGGTATCAAATTATATAGATTTTTGGACGCTGAATCGAATGAGACCATCGCCGGGTCGATAGCTTTATTGGTTCTCGAGTTATCGCAGCTTTTGTGCCTAATTTGGGAGATTTTTACAAATTTGGCATAACATTTTTCTGAAAAACCTTGGAAAATATGAATTTTCTCCCCCTCAAAACCCCCCAAAAATACCCTTAAAATTGAGCTAGCAAGTTGGTTCAAGAACTGGGCCATCGTAGGACCGAGATTGGTTTTTGGTGAAAATTTCAAGAATTTAGCTATAATGGTTTGGCCGCAAAACTGCTAACGGCTGACGGCGGACGGACAGAATTTTTTTATTGGATATTCGGGTTCTACATGCCTTGAAACGTAAAACATCAAATTTTTAGGGGGGTTAGAAATTTTATTCTTGGGCGATTACAATGGTTTATTATTGAATAATAAACCAAAATTTACGCAGAGCCGCAAAACATTTTCTGTTAATCGACCTCCTGACCGACCATCATTTGTTTAACCCACGACTTTCTCTGCGTCACGTTCGTGTGCTTCACAATGATCATCATCGCGAGTCTTCGAAATTACCTCTTTTCCACTGGGGTTTCAATCTATAGAACCTGTCAAATACTTGCGATGTTCCGAAACATCGGTCTTTTCTGTGAGCGTTTTAATTACCACTACCAAATCCTCATTTTGCGTGTAAGGAATCCTCTTGATTTCAATGGTTGAGGCTAATTGGATCAGCTCTAGTTCTTCTATCTTGCCGTTCTTCTTTGAGACGTCGGTAAAGAAACACAACACGATGGGTGAAATTTCGCGCCTCACTTTGCATATATTTTCCGGTTTTTTTTTCGAGAGAATAATCCCGTTTCCCGACAGCAGATGTGACAAACCGTAATAATTATATTGAATATGCCGTCCACAAACCGCTCAGTGATATGAAAACAAACGTTCTCTGCTTTGAAGAAGAATAACAGATCGCGTCGAACTGTTCTCGTTGTTTCACGCGCGACTGACGTTAAGAGACGTTAAGGGACCGGCGCTCAATCGTCCGAAGCTTGAACGTAACTGAAAGAGGAGGAAAGAGGAGGTCGAAAACCACAAGCAAGGGAACCAGCTAGGGAAAATAAATTGCAGACGATCATTCGCACGTGTGCTCAATGCGAACGATGATGGGATGCCACTACAAACACGACGAGCACCTGACTCAAGCAAGCTAGAGATAAGCCGAATGGCCTACTGCGAATGTCCTGATGGACGAAACTGGTGACTAATCAGGCTTGTCGAACTATTTGAAATAATAAACAAAGTGTACCTACCCGATACAATTTTGAGCGAGTGTTTTTGCGAATACATTCATGTATGTGTATTCAAGTGTCTAGGCCAGAAGAGCACCGTTAATGAGGAGTCTGCATCGATGTATTTTTAATTTTTTTTCTTCGAAGAACATGCCACGCGGTGAAACCGATTAATGGCTCGCAGGCTTGATATTGCATCTGTAAAAATAAAAAAAAATTTTCTAGTGAAGTTTTTGAGTTTGAAAAATGACTCCAACCGAAGGGAGTTACCACGTTGTCGACGTCACTAACTTGTTCTCTAGGCCTGTGCATAGGGCAGTGATGCGGTTAGGTAAACGTTAGGATGGAGGGTAAACGTTCTATGTAGTGAACCTGGGCTCTTGACGATTTCTACTTATATTTTTTTAAATTTTATTTTTATGCCTTAAGATTTTGATTTCAACTTGGAGCTAGTCTCAACACTTTTCCGGCCGAATTATAATAGCTACATTCTTGAAATTTTCACCAAAACTCAATCTCGGTCCTACGACGCCCCAATTCTTGAACCAACTTGCTAGCTCAATTTTAAGGGTATTTTCGGGGGGTTTTGAGGGGGAGAAAATTCATATTCTCCAAGGTTTTCCAGAAACATGTGTATTTCGTATCAATTTCTATAGATTTTTTGACGCTGAATCGAATGAGACCATCGCGGGATCGATAGCTCTATTATTTGTTCTCGAGTTATCGCAGCTTTTGTGTCGAATATGGGAGATTTTCACAAATTTGGCATAACTCGAGAGTTCTTGAAGCTATAATTGCTATTGTTTATTATTGAAGCGAAGGAATAATAAACCACTGTACAATCATTTGCAGCGTTTTTTCGAACATCAAATTGCCTCAACCACTACCGTCTCCGCATTGTCTTTAGTTTGAGCAAGCGTGATTTTTATAATTTTCAATCCGGGAAATCTTTATTCCAAAACAATACAGGAAGATGATATTATTTATCAATAATATTTTCAGGCGGCTTATATGTAGGTAGAAAGTATTCTTTCGTTCTTTAATAAAAATATTTTTATTTCCATTTACGTTTTGTATTTATTTCCCTAATATATTTTCACTGTAGTTTCTTCGAAGAGAGTGTGACCCGTACATGCCCGTAATATACATTTGCGCGATGCGTAATGTATTACATATGGTCGACTAGCCTAAAGGGTATTGATAATTGGCGAGTTGTTGTTGCTGCCGTCCCTACAATCCCAAACACGTTCAGATTATTTTGAATAGGATACCCGAATTCTACATGCTCTGGAACGTAAAATATAGAAGTTTTAAATCACTGTAAGAGGATTTCAAAGGCAATTAAAATGGGTTATTATTGAATTATAATCGAGGCTGAACTGTACGAAGAAGACTCAAGCTGGAATAACATAATATCGAACTGACCAACGAATAATCGCATGCTCAATAGGAACAAGTAGTGGAGAAAAGGGTATGGCGATGACAGGTACCGTTTCTATGCCAACGGAGCTCCCGCGTGATGGTTTTGGCCCTCTATTGAAGGAAATTCACAATGGGCATCGGGACAGCGTATTGAAATTTTTTCGGAATGTCAGTCTAATATTATTATTTTCGATCAAAACTAATTTAGGACGTTATCCGGAGAGTCGATCGGTTGTAATAGAATATTCTGATAGCGTGCAATGCGTTCAAAGAACTTGTGACGGAAATGGGGAAGACGCCTATTTTTTATTTTCGTTCCTAATAGCTTGAATTTTGCTATTTGGTGTCAGCCGAAGAGGGAATGACCAATTTTTCATGAAAATTGTGAGTTTCCGCGGAGAAAATCGCTAAGGAAAATCAGCGGTTTGAATAAACCCGGAGATGTAACTCCAACCGATTAAAGTGACTCCCTAGAGCGCTCTGCAGACGGCTGAAAGACAGACAGTAACAACAAGACGGTCTTTAAGACTGGAGTCATGCTAAATCGAGTAAGTGACGCTAATTTCACTGCTACTTGTTGGGTTTTTTTCATCGTCGAGTTAGTACCGCCCGAAATGCCTCGTAAAGCAAATAAATTGCTGAGGGGGTTTGGTAATCTCATAGCAACCTCAAATCATTGCTCCCAATGTTAGTTCATTCTCCGAAGATACAAGCGCTAGTATCAATATTCACGCTCAGCGGACTAGTTATGACGTAATAACTATTCATTTTTCGTTCAAAATCATCGGTTTCCATTAGCGATTTTCTCCGCGGAAACTCACAATTTTCATGAAAAATTGGTCGTTCCGTCTTCAGCTGACACCAAATAACAGAATTCAGGCGATTAGGAACGAAAATAAAAAATAGGCGTCTTCCCCATTCCTTACTTGAATATTGCTTACCAAATTGATTTCTCTCAAATATAATTCAGTGAATCCAGTCGAAACGATTTTCGACGAACTGGTCGTTCTTCGAGAGGAAATGGAACGCTTTTGCTGCTAGATCAGAGACTCGCGTTGTAGCAGAATGTTGCCAATTTACGAACAGCGCTCTAGAAATGAGGCCATTAATGTTCAGCTTCTCGTCGGCATTAATTACAGTTTAAGGTTGACGTCGGTAATAATGGCCCGTATCCGCCACCATCATAACGTTACCTGCCTTCCTTGTTCCCGATAGTGAACGGTAGCAGCTTACCATCTCTCCCGCTCTTCATAACCGCGTCACTACCCTTCTCATAAACCTCCGTTTTGCCGCCTTCACGGAACTTGTTTCCAGGCGAAGAGTTAGTATAAAAGTTCCTGACCCGTCGGTGGACGAGTTTTGGGCCAAACTCAATATCGTTAACCGCTCTGTTCACTTTTCCGAACCAACCGAGCGACCGAGTTTTTATTGAACGTAACATCGGCGTCATTATTATTATCTTCATCGGACAGACCCCTTCGTTCTCACTGTTTCTGAGCAAGTTGGTCTGCTCTCGCTCATACGAGCTAAAAATATCCAAGATTATATATATACAACAATAAATTACTTGGTCGCAGCAAGTGAATATAGAAGATAACATCTTCTCTATTTACTGGTCACAGCGTTATTTGCGGACTGCGTAGACAATGTAGCCGACCGAGTAGATCTGTCTCTCGCGAGGGTTGAAGATCGAACAAAGGCGACCGAAAACTCTAAACAAGAAACAACACTTTCTTGGAAAAAGTATAACCGATAGATTTGTTATTTAACCTGTCGTCGGTCGCCAACTCCGCTGAGACCGTTATGGACGTGGAAAAGAAATTCATACGACACGGAAACAATGAAGCCCCTGTACACCAACCAAACGTCCTGATAATAATATAACATAAACTAATGTAACGATGGATTGGATTGGTTCCACTCTTCGGGAAAAAGTATATTCACCAGTGTAAAATCGTACGTACTTAAAACGCGCAAACGCGTACTAGTTCGGTCTAATATAATGTACACGGACTTAGATGAACAAAACGGACTGAACTGAATATATTGAACTTTCAAAGATGGATGAACAACGGTTTGAAATACAGAACGCACGAACAGTACAAGGGCTGGGGTAGACTGTCCGAACTAGGGATGCAATCCGATTATCGATATTTAAAGACTATCGATAATTTTAATACGATTATCGATATTTTATATCGGTGGCAGCTCTACCGATAATTACCGATTATCGATGGTTTCCAGCCGATATTATCTGTTTCACCATTTGTCGTTTTTCTTCAAATTTTTGTCTTCTTAAACTTGTAAAATTGACTGTGCCCAAGGGGATTGAAAGAGATACACGTATCTCTTTCAAGTTTCAACCTCCTTGGCCTTAGATGTGACCACAAGGAGCTCTCTGCGGGCAGTACGGTTAATCCTAACTCAAGATAGGAACCGACTGAAGGGTAAAATTTTGATCCATCCTCTGAGTGTAAAAGGTGAGGAGCTAAGCAGGTACCACAATTTTAGATTTTATTACCTTTGGTTCAAGTAAGTACATAAATAAAAGGTTTTTAATTGTAAATTAATTTGTAGTACCGATATATCGATATACCGATAATTTTTCTCCGATATATCAGTCCTACCGATAGTGGCCCACCGATATATCGGCGATAGTTATTATCGATAGTTTTCCCCCGATATTGCATTCCTAGTCCGAACAGACCCGAACCTACGCCGTCCCGACTCGGCCTCGGCTTAACCCAGTCCTGCCACTACTCCCGAACGCAGGGTTGCCCATCGGAACGCGGTGGTAGGCCAGGAGCAGGACTTGTCCAATAGTACTAGATCATTATCAATATAATTAAGTACAATAATTTACTGTGCATAAGACCGTTTGTCCGAACCGATAATAATTTCCCATCATAGATCTTAGTATATTAGCGTACGTTCACATCTCCTCAGCACGGAGGTATAAGAGACAACTCGTTCAGTACGTGCCGCGATCAGAGCGGCGTACCGGAGAACTAAGTACCTAGTTGGTCGGGACCAACAACCAGAATGCAAGATCCTTCTAAAGAAGATCAGGCAAGACATTGAGCAATGTCGTATTTATGGTGATCTGCATGATCATAATCGAGTATTGTTCGCTTGAATGGGGGAACTCTCCCAAAAAGAAAATAACGCTGGTTCAACGTGTAATATATATTTTGCTAATAATGAAAAACTCAAGTGTGTTTGTAAACAAAACCAAAAACGCGGTCCTGGTGCGCTATCTTATCTCCCGAACAAGGAAGCGGTAACGGTGAGAGAACCTCCTTCTGGGCGCTCCTCATGGAGCACAAAATGTCCGCAACAAGTATATATAGCGTAACTATACTGCGTGTTTATTAGGTTCATAAATGAACCTATAAACTAGCCACAGCGAAAGCACGTATTCGATTTATTATATCGAATATGCTTTAGTTTTTAATATTGATTCACGAATAATGAATATTGACAGGGCATATCAGAACAGTATTTTAATAAAATGGGTAGGTATATTTGGCAGTAAATGAGAAGTTCTATCTAGGTAGATAATAGCTGGCATTTTTTGAACTTACTCGAACATTCAACCCATAATAGTTGGCTAACCTGAGAGGCGACGTATGCCTCTTCATCTACTTCTGTCGCCTATGGGAGTTCCAGAGGGGTGGACAGTCGAGTGCCAAACACTTAGTAGATTACTAATTAAGCGCGGATGACGATGACGTGTGGAAGGGTCCAGAGCAATCTATACTACACGTCCCACGCCGGCACTCTGTACTCGTCCTCGTGACTTTTAGAAAAGGGACCCGTTATTCATTAACTCCACTACCGACGAGATTATGAGCTGGGTCATTTGTGAGGCTTTGGGGTTGTATTAAGGAAGTCCCACGGCCGAGCACCAAAAACTCTGGATGGTATGAGGTTGAAATACTCAGCATAGGTCCATGAACACGATTGCATGGAATACCTAATTATGAGAAGCGACCACTTGTGAACGTTCGGCCAGGAAAACGGCTTTCCACTCTCCTCATTCCATTCCTCAGCAGGCAGCTCCTCATTCTTCTCATTACCCATGACTGTTTTTGTACACCATGGCAAACAACATTCACACAGGCGACAAAGAGGGCGAACTGAGGTCCTTCGAGATAGGGTTTATAACTTCTGACAATATCGGTACGGTTTTCAAAATGGATGTAAAAAGTCTGAGCACAAATTTCGAACCATCTAGGCTTGACATAAATTTTTTAAAACAATATAAGTTTCAATAATTTTAGTAACGAATTGTCTGCACAGGGTTAATCATGTGAATTTTATGTGCTCCCATTTATGTTGTGACCCTCACGTGGTCTTCGAATATTCTATCAGAAACTAATCAAAATTATAAAACGCTGCAAATGATTGTACAGTGTTTTATTATTCCTTCGCTTCAATATTGATTTAAGAAGACTATCCATTTGTGATAGTAATTATTTCGAACATTTCGGAACAATCCCACCGAAAAACCGATGGTAACTATTGGGGAAAACTCCGTAGCAACTATTGTAATTTTAATCAATTTTATTTTTCTTAATTTCCTAATTAAAAACTAAACTTACTAAAGTACAGCTGGAGAGAGTGTTTGACGACCATTCCAATGAGTATATAACGATTTTTATAGCTGGAATAACTCTCGAGTTAAACCCTAATGTCAAATTTCAGAAAATCTCCCAAATTCGACACAAAAGCTGCGATAACTCGAGAACCAATAAAGCTATCGACCCGGCGATGGTCTCATTCGATTCAGCGTCCAAAAATCTATATAATTTGATACCACGTACACATTTTTCTGAAAAACCCTGGAAAATATGAATTTTCTCCCCCTCAAAAATACCCTTAAAATTGAGCTAGCAAGTTGGTTCAAGAATTGGGCCGTCGTAGGACCGAGATTGATTTTTGGTGAAAATTTCAAGAATTTAGCCATTATGGTTTGGCCGGAAAAGGGTTGACGGCGGACTGACAGAATTTTTTTTATTGGATATTCGGATTCTACATGCCTTGAAACGTAAAACATCAATTTTTGAGGGGGGGGTTATAAAATTTTTTTTCTTGGGCGATTACAATGGTTTATTATAATAATAAACCAAAAGTTATATGCGAATAGCTAATCATAAGGGATTTGTGAAACAGTTCACGATAACGCGATGGCTATTGCACTTCCGATCATGCGACCTAACAGTGATGAGGGACCGTTCACGGTAATCTGAATGATGTGCAAGCTCAGAAGCGTTTTATGAACATCCTAATTATATACTACAATAAGTAAAGGTTACAGGTTGGACGACCATAACGGAGTTTACGGCTCAAATGTTTCTATTCTATTTACTCTCATTTTTGTCCTATTTGAAACAATTTATAAGCGAAAAAAGTCAGTGTCATTGTGTATAAATGGCAAGGTTCGATCAGCAGTTACCATGTGAATAAGGTTATCTTAATAGGCAACGGCTCGAGTTCGCGGGTAGTGAACTGTTGAAATGATTGTCGAATTCAATCGGAACTGCTGCTCAGTCCTGGCTGCGAGGCCACCGGGGCAAGCGATTTTGTCATGATGGATTGGTTCCGTTCCAATCGTCAGAAACCACTATTCCCTTTGCCCAGTCTCCATTTCCATCCTCATCCAAAACCCATAGAGACCTCGATGGCACCCAATTCCAATCGCGAATACTGTATCGTTTGAGACAACCGACCGAGAGTTAATTTCCGCAGCCCTTTTGTACGTTGCGCCCGACACGCTGCCGCCTACAATCGCCTTTATGAATATTTGAGTTATGAAGATCACTTTGCTATCCTCGCTTCAGATGAGTTCAAACGAAGCCCTTCGTAATGCTCTTCATATACCTACTTACAGACTCGGTTGAAGCCTCGTATGAATTTCTCGGCGGCTGTGTACTCCGATGAATCTGACAGCATTTCGTTCTAATGTTTTATTCCACCCTGATGCTTGGAATATGTCTCCATTCTTGAAACTACTCTTTCTCGGTGGGCTGTCAATGATGACCGTGCACGCTATCCACAAGATCCTGGACAAATGCTGTGCGCACTTCAATCCGATTTTTTTTAACTTCCATGTTTTTCTAATGGAAGATAAAGAAATTAGTTATTTGCGTTTACATTCGAATCCACTGATGTTTATGATACACTTCACGGCTTTGGTCATCGAGCAGATGTTCAAACGGCCGAAAAATCTGATACCATATTTTTAAAGCTCGGCGCCAGCCATTCACGGCCAAATTTTCAAGACCTCCAATAATTTGAAGAGCAGCAGGAAAAGACCGGCTTCGTCCATCCCTTATGGCAGGGGTTTCCAACCTAAGGCTCGCGGGCCACATCAGGCTCGCCAACAGATTTTTTTCGGCCCGCAGAAAAATAGCTCACTGTGAAGCAAAAGTTATTTTTTATCTGATAGTATACTTTTTTTAGCATTCACCTTTGAATAAATACAGCACTCGTCACTCACTTGCCACTAATGTGGCAGGAACGCAAGAAACTCTTAAAAAACCACCACTAAGCTCTCAACTGTAAAAATAATCAATTCTGGATGTTTGGCGGTGGGGGAGGGGCTCGACTATCAGCCCTGAAATATTGCTAGCCCGCCTGTACCCCAAAAACTTACAAATTGGCCCTTGAATAAAAAAGGTTGGTGTTTGATGTGTAATGTTAATTTTAACCTCCATGCTACTGTTTGATGTGTAATGTTAATTTTAACCTCCATGCTACAATAGTGCAGGATCATAATAATGATAAGGATAAAATGGTGGAACACGGGGGTTGTTGTTGGATAGCACGATTTCAGTTTTTTCATGTAACCTGTAAGCTAAAGTGTGCTAATTCATCTGTTCAGACTAATTGACGCTTAATATAACTACCTACCATTTAATTAAGCCGCTTCGTTATTCACCAGAGCCGACCATATAGATAAAACAGTTGGTGCCCCTTGCCTTATGGTATTCCCAAACTCCTCCTCAAACAGCTTTGGGCAAAATTTGATTTGAAATATTAATCGATCTGGAAAACTGTCAAGTTTGATTCTTGGTTTTGGATTGATTTCACTCATATCATTTGAAGCCGCCATCTTTCTTACTACCAAGGTCAGCACTTCAATATTTTAACGTAATTAAAATATTCGCAATCACCAATTTGACCTGAACATATCAGAGGTCGATGCTCGCGTTAATTAATCGTGCCTTCGACCGCTTGATGAACCTCCAAAGTTGAATTATCTATATCAACAGGCCTTTCCCTTTAATTATTTCGTTGAATGAAAACGGTCGGTCGAGGACCATCACTGTGCAGGAGTACTGTAGACTGCACGGCGTACTATGGAACGACAGCCCGTCCACCTCTTTCCTTTACTCTCGTCGACATCGACTCAACGGCTCACTCGACATCTTGCTCACCAATTAAAACCTGGCTCGAGGGCGTTACGTTGCTGTTTGCCAAGAACAATGAAAAGTCTGTATAAACCACTTAAGCTCCGTCTTTCTTCTAGCTCTCCTCTTCCGACATACTTCACTTACACCCGGCACTGCCATTGCGATGTAGCCGGTCTCCCCTTCTATTTCAACATTCGTCTTCGCTTATTCTCTCTGTTTACCTTGTTCAGCGTCTGAACTATCCGGCATTCCCCCCGTTCGGGTAAGCTCAGTACTGCAAGTGGCTTGTCACAATTGCTTACTTTTCAACCTTTCCCCTTCAATTAAGGACAATTTATTAACTTTCGTTGATGAATCGCCGATCCCGCTGTAAAATTGTCCTTTAAAAAGGACACGCATCTTCTCCCAACTGCGAGTACGGTTCAACGTCGTACTCCGATTATTTAAAAAGGACTACGGAAAGCCGTATAGATCGTAAACGAGGGCGGATTTGAAAAATTGTTAAATAGCCAGCTCTCGCCTATCATCTGTGGGTTGTGGTTGAGGTTAGGGGTTACTAGACTAGGATCTCTGATTGGGTTTACGTCACTGTACCTTGCAGAACTGTGGGGTATGCCCTGTGCTGACCAGTTGGTGAGAGTGCAGGTGAGGGCATTTAAGTCGCTCCTGTTCTTACCTAAATTCACTCCGGATTATGCTGTTCGACGGGAACTGGGGCTGTCTCACTCGTGTGTGACCATTGTTGAGGGCATCCTGAGGTGGTGGTCAAAGCTGGCAGCCATGGAGGACGTCAGACTGCCCAGGAAGTGCTTCTTGCGTTTGCTGTCTCTGTCATCAGCAGAGCCAGACCAGAACCCATGATTCAACTGGGCAGTCCAGTTTTGGCGCAATTGGATAGTGCGTGGACCTATTGAACTTGGGTACCTCGGCTGCGGACTTGAAAAGAATTATACAATCCCTAGTCGACAAATACAAGAGGATCGTGGACGAGCGAGACCGGTCGTCTTTGGCAAATTCAACGTTCTGCCTCTTTTCAGATGCCCTTTCATCGGATATGCTGCCATCCTACATGTCCTTAGACCTTCCACTCAACGTTAAGCGTCTGGTGTGTCAAAGTCTGCTGGCTGGAAACCGGTTGGCTCGCATTTACTTCCCAAGAGTGTTGGCCAGGTTTGACGGGACCACGGGGTCAATTGTGCAGCGCACAAAACTCCAAAGATACAGTCGCCCACTTAATGACAAGTTGCCTGATTTTCAAGTCTGAGAGGACCAGATGTTATGGAAATAATATTCTACCGGACCAAATGTTGGAATGCATGGTAAACCCGAGTGACGTTCGCTCTGCAAAAACGCTTTTTAATTTCGTCCAGGTCACTCTTCGACTTAGAAGTGATGTAATTAGTGAAGGCGCCTACTTCTAGAAAACGTCTCTGTTCAAGTTTTCTATTTGCACGGGAGATTTTTTTTTTCTCTTTCATGTTTTACTCTAGTGCAGTGCCTTACCAATTTACTTTCGATTTATTGCCCATCATTGTAAAAACGAACTGTTTACTACAATAAAATCATTATCTATCTATCTACTAGACAACAATGGATGGTCAACGTTGCAACCTATCGGCGATCTGAGGGCTGAACAACTCCGGCCGTCGATTTGTTGAGACCATGGGAATATGTGAGTGTGGCAACTTGGTAAAAAGTCAACCCGCCACGTGCACGCTACTATAGCCAGGTTAAATGTCATTCTGGCGGATTGGCCTACAAGTATCACTAGAGCTCAGTCCACCTCTTCTATCAAGTAGACGAAGCCCATGAAGCCTCGAAAAAATACGGTTACTCAGCTAAGATATTCCCAAAAGCTCTGTGTTCTTGCACCATTGATATTATCTTCCGCAACTTTTTTCTCTTCTTCAATCAACCGCTTTCATCCCTCTGCTTTCACCATTAGGGCGAAGTAGCCACTTGATGTGCAGGAGATCATCATGTGGGAGCTACTGTTGTTGTGACCATCTATTTTTGTTGCACAATAGTACATCATCATTTCATCTACTCTTCGTCGGAACTACCATCGTTTGATTATTAAAGTGCTAATGTAAAACCGATACTGACTCCTCAAACCAGAAGGCTAAAAATCTTTTGAATAAGATTATTTACATTCAACCAATACTGAATCGTGAACTGTCACTCCCTCGATGAACTCAATTTGAGTCGTGATTTGAACCTTGGAGAGTGTGTCCACATGAGATTGTTGCTCGTTATCCCCCAGTGTGACTCTATTCCTCAAAATCAAAATTTTTGGGTTCGAAGTTATTAAAAATTTAAACGGTTCAAGGCAGACGTCATGAAAATCAAGCAAGATAGATACTTTAGGAGTTTCTACTTGTACCAAAAATAAACTAACCCACTAAAATGTTAATAATCATAGGAAGTACAGTGTGTGACCCTAAGAGTAATAATGAAGCCGTATTAAACATTCAAAAACCTTGACCGTTTATAAATATTGATGAGTAAAAATAAAATACCGTTGATCCGTTGAACTTTTATAACGAAACTATATGGGATATTTATCTGATGAGATGTAGATTGAACACAAGCTTCTGAACAAATGAATACATCATGTCTGAACTTGTGACTGTATCAATGAGGAGAACTGTTTTCTTTTATTAAATCAGTCTATGATCCGCACTCGTGGCGTTTTGTTATCCTTCTACCTCAAATTTTGCACATTTAGTGGAAGAACATTTTGTGAAATTTCATTGATTTCTCACGGAATTATGATGTCTTTTGTCAATTTTTGACTAAAGACACAGACACTTAGTCACGTATACACGTGTCACGTAGACACTTTCAGGAAAGTTTCTGAGTATGGTACTACCTTTGGATTTTCCCCGAATTCACCTCCGCTTCGAAAGCGACTCTTCGGACGATCCCATTGATTTTTCCATTCACTACGTAAATATGGAAGTAAACATGAAGGGAGCACGCATAATTTGGAAGAATATCGTCATGTCCCCAGGGCGAGCGGAGAAGGAATAATTTACTGAACTAAAAGGCAGGTAGGTTAAAGGTTGTTCCGTCGAAACAGACTCGCAATAACTCTTTTTCTTATTAGGCCCTAACGACAAAACGTTCTGCTATCCTCCGGGAAAGAATTTTTACTTCAGGAGAAAATCCGCGTCACGCTTTTCGTCACCAGGCCCGGTTAAAGGAAGAAAGATTATACGCAAAATAGCGATACAAACAATAAAATCGAGCGATTGTGCTAGAATTTCTAAGCTCACGACGAAGTCAAAAGTTGATTGTTTCGCGCGAAAATCACGAAAGAAAAATGCGAAAATTCGGGATTTCTCCAAGATGGATCCGATTTAAACCTATCTAAAAGTAATCCTTCAAAAAAAAAAAAAAAAAAAAAAAAAAAAACACCCGATTGGACTCACTGGGCTGCTGGGCTGAATGCCAGCGCACACATACCGAAAAAAACGCAATTCAACATGAGCGACCGCCGTGCTTTTGAAAAATACATCACGTTGATATAACGCAAACATCGGTTTTTCCTGTACCAAACAAAAAAGAGAGTTTTTCCATGAGGAACTCGGATATGGGCCATTTAGTTTGTACAAAGTTATTACCAATATAAAAGCGGTCACGGTTTAGTGAAAAAATTGGGTTATTTCGGTGAAAAATCTCACTCAAATTAATCGTATTTATCTAATACACAGAAATACATTCGTTTACTCTGGATAGAAAGCCATTAAGAGTTTAGGCCAATGAAAGTATCAGTTAAGAAATGACAATTAAATGAATGAAGAACAAAAATGATAGATTAATAGACAAACTATTTCGACAAAAAAAAAAAAAAAAAAAAAAAAAGAAAAAAAAACGCTGCAAATGATTGTACAGTGGTTTATTATTATTTCGCTTCGATATTGATTTAAGAAGACTATCCATTTGTCATTTTAAATATTCCGAACATTTGTGAACGTTCCCACCGAAAAACAGATGGTAACTATAGGGGAAAACTCCGTAGCAACTATTGTAATTTTAATCAATTTTATTTTTCTTAGTTTCCTAATTAAAAGCTAAACTTATTACCTTACGATACAGCTGGAGAGAGTGTTTGACGACCATTCCAATGAGTATAGAACGATTTCTATAGTTCCAAGAACTCTCGAGTTATACTCTCATGTCAAATTTCTAAAAATCTCCCAAATTCGGCACAAAAGCTGCGATAACTCGAGAACCAATAAAGCTATCGACCCGGCAATGGTCTCATTCGATTCAGCGTTCAAAAATCTATATAATTTGATACCACGTACACATTTTTCTGAAAACCATGGAAAATATGAATTATCTCCCCCTCAAAACCCCCCAAAAATACCCTTAAAATTGAGCTAGAAAGTTGGTTCAAGAATTGGGCCGTCGTAGGACCGAGATTGATTTTTGGTGAACATTTCAAATTTTTAGCTATTACAGTTTGGCCGGAAAACTGCTAACGGCGGACGGCGTACGGCGTACGGCGGACAGACAGAATTTTTTTTATTGAATATTCGGAATCTACATGCCTTGAAACGTAAAACATCAAATTTTGAGGGGGGTTATAACATTTTTTTTCTTGGGCGATTACAATGGTTTATTATTGGATAATAAACCAAAAAGCAATAACTGTTGCAATTAAGTCGGAAAATGGCAATCTCTCTCGACTTTTATCTATATTTCTCAATCGCAGAGAAAAATCATGAATTGCAGACGTAGACATAGATCTATTGTTTTTCGCAGCTTGGGAAAAATTGGAAACTATACATTGAGGCTTTAAATAAGGGAGATTTAATTTTTTTTTTTTTTTCTTTTTTTTTTTTTCTTATGGTTTACAACAACTTGAACTGTGGCCACGGTTTCCTGTTGGGAACGAAGGCAGCTGACTCGTTGTATTATTTCCTGGACAGAGTCGGTGAAACAACGGACCTGGAAATATTATCCACAAAACACATTGTTTCCGTTTCCAATGACGATTTTTATGTACTCGAAATACAGCGTAGTTCTAGAGACTCGATACGCGTGACCTATCTAACGTTCGCTGGAACAGCCAACCACCCCTAAACTGCTACCAATCGGATCCTGCCTCCCGACTACAACATGTGCACGCTTATTTTGACTAGTATACGTGTTCGTAGGGTGTTCAAATATTGCCCCACTCATAATAGCATTTTCCTCGGCTGGGTAGACAACTCGAAACAAAAGAGCAAGAGAGCTCGTGTACGTCTAACGAGAGAAAAAGAAAAAGGGAATATTTGCAAATGAAGAGGAGAAAGAGAGAAAAAGACTACTAGTGTAGCTGTAGACGAGGAAGGGGATAATTTTATTTCTTTCCCGTCCGGTTGAGCTGTAATGAGAATCGATATTGCACAGAAAGACTCCATAGTGTATATTGTTGATTACATTTGGTTAGCAGGGTAAATAAGAGTCGACACAGGTTTCGCTTGAAGGTAGAAGCACACGGTGTAGCAGGATTCAGGTATTAGCCAACAGGCTTACAGCTCGTCTCTTAATTACTACTCTCTCAAAACTTTTACATCGGCCAGGTTTGTTTTGCATTTTCATCTACACAAACAATCCGGCATGAAAAACCATCTCAAAGCGACTATATTCTCCAATTGTTTTGTAAACCTCTATCCGTTGTGCGATAGCACGGTATCATGCCATATACAATAGGGATATTTTCCTAAGAGAGAAAGAGGGATTCGATATATATGTTAAATTACACGAACTTTAGGACTTATCGCAAGGCCATGGAAATTATTGGTTGATATTACTCGATGTCGGTCGAGCAGCGCTGTTGGGAAATAAATTAATGGGTTATAAATTAGTTGGGAAATTGCAACTTGTATCGAATCAATTCAAAGTAAATAATGTATGGCGCCAGTAAAATGTGCACGAAAAGGCCGATAATTGTATTTAGTGCTTCCAAGCTTTAACGGAGCAGAGAAAGGAAGCCTTTTAATCGTACTCGCGAGCTAACACCCTTCCATTCCGTAATTTTCATACTTTCCAATTGCGTTTTAGAACTTTCTGCACATTTTCGTTTCCGTATTCGTTGACGTGCTCATACTTAGCTCGATAAATTTTAATCCGATTTTTTCGAGAACTATGCGGCTTATATTTAGGTCAGATCATCTGATACACTTGCGTTAGTCGAGAACTAATGGTCCGTTTTTGCTCAAATTTTGAGGTCAGGCGACACGCAACTTTCTGCTTCAAGTAGTCGAATCGCTTCTTTCTCTTAGCAGCGGTTGGCAATTTAGAGGTACAGGACGTGTTACGTGTTATTTACTCGACCTTTGTTGTTGTCGCGTGATATCTACCAGCATAAATACATACAAAATCGAAGGGTACAGGACAACATGTGTTATAAAAATTTGGCTGGTTTTCAGGAGAGAGAAAAAACGTTTTAAAACGCTGCAAATGATTGTACAGTGGTTTATTATTCCTTCGCTTCAATATTGATTTAGGAAGACTATCCATTTGTGATAGTAATTATTCCGAACATTTGTGAGGTTCCCACCGAAAAACAGATTGGTAACTATCGGGGAAGACTCTCGAAATTCCGTAGCACAATTCCGTAGCAACTATTGTAATTTTAATCAATTTTAATTTTCTTAATTTCCTAATTAAAAACTAAATTTTTTGCCTAACGGTACTGCTGGAGAGAGTGTTTGACGACCATTCCAATGAGTATAGAACGATTTTTATAGCTCCAAGAACTCTCGAGTTATTCCCTCATGTCAAATTTCTGAAAATCTCCCAAATTCGATACAAAAGCTGTGAAAACTCGAGAACCAATAGAGCTATCGACCCCGCGATGGTCTCATTCGATTCAGCGTCCAAAAATCTATGCAATTTGATACCTCGTACACATTTTTTTGAAAAACCGTGGAAAATATGAATTTTCTCCCCCTCAAAACCCCCCAAAAATACCCTTATAATTGAGCTAGCAAGTTGGTTCAAGAATAGGGCCGTCTTAGGACCGAGGACCTTAGGAGCTATTACGGTTTGGCCGGAAAAGTGTTGACGGCGTACGGCGTACGGCATGAATTTTTTTAATTGGATATTCGGATTCTACATGCCTTGAAACGTAAAACATCAAATTTTGAGGGGGGTTTTAAAATTTTTTTTCTTGGGCGATTACAATGGTTTATTATTGAATAATAATTCTAGTAATTCTAGTAATAATAATAATAATAAGAATTCTACGTCTAATTTCCTGTAGGAATCATTAATTAATCAAATTTGAACAGTAGGTACTGTAAGTATTTGCAACGGATTTTCAAAGTTGAAAAACATGAACCGTGTAGCACTAAAACTGGGAAAAACTAATGTTCGTCGTCAAATTTCCGCCGTTTTGACGTCATGTTCGGATTCAGCGTTGAATTTCCTATAAGAATAGCTTTCAAAATCGCTCAAAAACGAACGTTTAATTTTTTCACCATTACCGATGCCAGCGGAGCTCGAAAATTCGGGCGGCGAAAAAGTCGATTTACGGAAAATAATTTCTCTGGCTCTGTTTAAATTTTTTTCACCAAATTTTTTGCTACGAACGTGTAAAAAAAAAAAAAAAAAGTAAAGTAAACAAGGAGTTTCACCTTGGATTTTCGTCCAACTGGGAATATTTTCCCGTCGTGGACGTCGTCAGTTTTTCCCATAGGGGAATCAGAAGATTATCCATCAATTCTGCACTTATTAATTCTGACGATTTCGCTCGTGGCTACTCATTGCCTCACCCCCCTGAGTGTGGAGGACGAAAGGGCGGGCCAAATATGAGTTTGACCCCAGCCGGATTCGAACCCGGCTCCACCGTGTACAGAGTTAACGCTCCATACCACTACACCACAGGTGGCCCCCCCTACGAACGTGTGTAAGGCGTTCAAATGAAGACTCCTGCATAATAAAACAATTGATTCGCATTTATTTTGACCCCGAAAATCACCGTTAAAGTCCAATTTTTGAGCTTTCAAAAACCGATTTTTTTGGACCAGTTGCAGATTTTTCCGAGAAATAAAAAAAATCACAAAAATACATCTCGGTAAGACACAACTTTCCTAAAAATTTCAGATTTTTATCTGTATTGGAAGACGAGTAAAAAATCGTTAACTGTTCGGTTGAAAAAAATCGCAGGGGTACCCCTTGGATTTTTCGCGAAAATTTTTTGGAAATAGATTTCGCTCAAATTCAGCATAATGATAGTTGATGATGTGTATATCAATAATATATGGTTCATTCTTTGTTTCTATCGCACTAAATAGATGAAAATAACGTTTGAAGTTGAAAAATGTCATGTTTTCGTGTATAGTCTACTAATATTGTTGAATAACGCAAAAACGGTTGAAAAATGGATAGGTACATTACATTAGGAAAATGTGGGCAATTAAATTACCTATCTTTCGGTATATTCAAACATCTGAATTGACGACCTTTAGTTTGAGTTATCCACTGTGCAAGTTACGAATCTTGGAAAACTTACAGTTGTTACATCTAATTCTGCTACAACTTTGCTCCAGTTGAAAAACACAATACTTTATGATAGTAAGTACGATACAATCCCCACCACCTACATACAAAATTATAGCAACTGCTAAGTACTACCCACTATAATAACAACTATTGTACGGCCACGCACCGAGCGGGGATCTGCTCTCAGCCGGGGCTGAGTTCACCAATTGCTCAAAGTGCGATTTTAAATAATAGAGATGATGTTAATTTAGATGTTTCCTTCCGAAGGACCAGCTCACTGCCTGGATGATTTGGATGAGAGAAAGCGATAGGCGTACTTGTACGATTATATTGAACACGCACGACACGATAAATAAATTATGCGACTAACACAAATGAATGAATGAATGAATGAATGAATGAATTATGTTTATTGTATAGACCTTGGTCATTACAAAGGTTGGATAAAAAAAAAAAATAAAAATAACTGACACTATGTGAGCGTAGTACTGAAGGATTCTAAAGGTAAACAACAAATTAAATACAATAGCTTCAAAAACATAATCGCCACTTGGTACAGCAGGGTTGACTTACAAACAACAACAATAAGCGATGGCAAGAGGATACACAGAAATACATTCTTCTTTTTTAACCCTTAAAAGTGCAATTAGAAATGCTGCACTTTCAAAATTCTCTGCCTTCAGACAAAATAAAATTCCTTTGGCGAAGAACCGTCTGCAAAAACCTATAAAACTGACCGAGAATCTGCGAGTCGACTAAGGAGAGACTTTCCTGCAGGCGATCAAAAGAAAAGTGGGTTTCTCCTAAGTATCGAAGCCTATCCGACCTGAATGCCGGGCACCTCCCAATCAGATGTGGCAAATCGTCCGACTCTTGTGACTCACACAGAGTGCAGTAGGATTCGCCATCAAATTTTGAGGTCACTCGAGGAAAGTAAAGCCGCGCACTGGATTTGCTTGCCAATCGAACCTGGCATAGCAACCGCTTCATATGAAGCGGAACGTCCCCAGATAAGTAGGCCGCGCCAGCCCCGATGGCCCGAGGAAAATGGCAGTAAGTCGAGCGTAGAACCGACCTACGATCAGCCTCCAGCTCTGACTTCAGGAATCTCTCCTCCAGGGACGGAATAATGCTCTTCACCCCAGCCACCGAAGATATCTCCGTTAACAGATTTTCCGAACCGAGTGCTGACAGGACCGACCGAAGCTGCAGAGCCCAATTGTAGCGTATCTCCTGGCCAGGTAGTGGTGACAGCTCGAGAAGGCGTTGAAAGCACTTCTTTGGAAGCCTATCCTCACCCATAGCCAAAATTTTCTTCCACCAATAAAGCATACCTCTGACAATAACGACCCGGGAATGAGACAACCCGACCTCCTGACGAACTGCGTAATCCGGTGTGCTTTTTGGCAAATGGAGCAATGCCTTGAATGCCCTAACCTGGACTCTCTCAAGAAGCTCGCTGTTCGGGAACCCCCAGAGCTCTGCCAGATATAAAGCTGTGGACCTGACCACTGCAGTATATAAGGCCTTCCAGCAGTCCGGAGAATTACTCTGCGATCTATGAACCACTGGCCACACGCTGTTGAATGCCACCGTACCTTTCTTCACGCTAACGCCAGCCTGAAGTGAAAACAACCCCGAACGACTGAACAATATGCCCAGGTAAGTGAAAGATTTCACCACCTCAATAGCCTCACCGCCAATCTGAAAGTCGCATGCAGGCTGCCTACCCTTTCGCTGGAAAATCATAATTTTGCTCTTGGCCGCGTTCACTTTCAGTTCATTTTCGGAGCAATAAACACCAAGGGCATCAAGCAGCTTTTGAAGGTTTACCTTTGAATCTGCCAAGAGGCAGCAGTCATCAGCGTAGAACAGGGCTGAAACCTCCGTGCGACCATCGACACAAACTCCGCGTAGCCGCCTGGCGGCTAAGAAGTCGTCGAAGTCTGACAGCAACAATGCAAAGAGCAGGGGCGATAAGGTATCACCCTGCAAGATGCCCTGCGACAACCTGAAACTCCTCGTGGACTCAGAGCCGACCCGAACCGAGAATGAAGCCTGCTCGTACAGTGACCGCAGTACCGCAACCATTCCCGCGCTGATACCCAGTGAGCCTAGTTTCCGCCATAGGACTGCATGCGACACCCTATCGAACGCGCGATAGAAGTCAACGAATGCGCAAAAAACCCTACCCTTTCTCAGCCTTGTATTTATGCTCACCAGACTAGATAAAATAAAGATATTGTCGGCGCATCCCCGACCCTTACGGAACCCATTCTGGGTCTCCGGGATGAGTCCTTTACTTTCAACAAAAAGAGTGAGCCGGTTGCATAAAATTTGGGTAAAAATTTTTACCAAACAGTTAAGGAGTGAAATACCTCTATAATTTGCTACATCAGTAGGGTCCCCCTTTTTAAACAATAGAAACGTTTTGACGTTACCCCAATCAGATGGGATTTGACTTGTGACCAGAATTTTGTTGAACATGGACAATAACAATGCAATTCCACCTGGCGGCAAATTCTTATAGAATTCATAACTAATGCCGTCCTGACCCGCTGCTTTCCCGTCCTTACACCTTCGTATTGCTTGTTTGAGCTCCTCCTCAGAAATCGGGCCATCCAGTGCCCGGTCTACTGGCAAATTCATCCCGCCGGCTTGATCGAGTAAATAAGTAGGTCTTGCGGAAGCGAAGGGGTACATTTTCTCAAAAAACAGCTCAACTGCTTCAATTGTTACCTTGTTGCAGCTTTTCCCTTTCCACCTCAAAGAACTAACGGCCTTCCAGAAACTAGACGGATCCCTACAGTTGCCCAAATCAGCTCTCAGCCGCTCAAAATAATTGCGCTTCTTCAATTTTAAGCACTGTCTGTACTCGTTTCTACAAACCAGATAATTTTTCAGCCGAAATATGTCAAAAGAGCCCCGCTTGAATTTCCTATACGAGTTCCTAGAACGGTATTTGAGCGTCCTACATTCACGGTCGAACCACGGGCAGTGCTTACCATTTTTTATCCGTCTTACGCTAGGCGGCCGGACCATTCCTAATTCAAGACTAACGGCCATACCACGTTGAACACACCAGTTCTCGTCCGACTAACACAAATACATTTTCTCAATTTTATGTACGAAAACATAAGTTAACAATTGCACGATGACTAGCTGAATCACAACCAAGTGTACGGCCGTAAATTATTAATTGGTATTATAAGTTATTGGCCGTAAGTGTGTAAGATTAGTCGTGGTGTTGATAGAATTTCACAGGTCCGACTTACGTTGATTGCCACCCAGTGCCGCCTCCGACGGTGTTATCCTTACGAGCGACGAATTGCCTGTACCGTAGGTGGGTACAATGGCCCCGAGTTGATGATGAGATGATGTTGAGATACAGGCGGCTCTAGGACGCGACGGCCGACGGAAGTGATGACGCGGGTGTTGACGGTGTTCGCGCACTAAATAAATTCGCGATTGGCGAGAGCGCAGACGAACTGAAGGCCGTTCACTGAGGTTTATGTTGACTTGTTTGATGTATTGATATATTGACTTGCCTTGGTCCCCAGTTTATATAGTCCCGCAGAACATTCCGGACCTGCTGGGCGAAATCCTGCTATAACTTGCTTATCTTTGCCTTCGATAGAGAAGTCTGGATCTGCCGATAATCTCGATCTAGGCCGGTCCAGAGAGGCCAGTTTTAATCTAAAGGCGAATTTAGTTAATAATCGAGCCATTTTAACCCAAAACAAATGAATCGAACTGCGCACGCCCCATTCTGCAAAGGATCAGGTACGGGCTCCTGGGCTGCGAATTCGAGAGTACCCAACAACTATAGATTCCCACTCTCCATACACAAATAATAAACTACTACTACCTCCCTATACTATACTATAACTATATACAATATATATATACCATATATATAGTAGTGACAAGAACAACACCCCACCCGATGAATATGTAAGGCTCATCCAAAACCTCAAAATCCATATTTTTTCATATCACATGTTGTCTGCAGCCATCGAAATGCACATTTGTGCAAAAGAGAGATCGTCCAACCTCCGTTTTAATAACTCAAAACAAAATTTCACCGGGTAACACAATCTTTTCGTACTTGTGGCGGGCACACACAACTTTTAAGGACCATCGTTTTTCATTTATTAAGTCAACCATTCGGGCATCTTGAGGGCAGTTTGCAGAAAATTCCCAATTCAATAGTATTTTATAAATGGGTACCGCATGCGCTTATAGTGTCAATATGGTCATAAGGGGAAATGATGAAAGGAGGTTGAATTTTTCTCCCGTGATCAGTAGACACAGCCGATATACTTGAAATTTCGCTTGAAATTCTTTTTTTTCGAATTTTCTTTTGAAAGATATTCCCATCGCTATGAGCGAATGTTAATTAAAAATCCCTTGTGCCGAACATTAGCCTGTAAAATGTTCAATCGATTTCGATGTAATTTCCAGGAATCGTGCAGATTACATTTCCAAATATTATAATTAGTTTCATAATGATCGGATTAACGGTCGCGTCTGCGAAAATACACGTGCCTTTGGTAGAGTATTTTTCACTCGATTTATCGCCCGATACTTCGTTGATTCTTATGAGACCCCTTGATGCGAACATAATTATTCAATTCTTTCTCGCTTATCAAAATATCTGAACTTTTCACGGACGGTTCGAAATTCGACAGCTAATTCGAAAAGCCATCCATCTTGTGCGTTAGGATTAATGTGACAAATCATTACGCGAGAGAAAAGGGATCTCTACTTTTTCCACAAACCTAAGCGAAGGAAAAGCAGGGCTGTTTTAATTAAGGCCAGACAACGCCGCGATTAATAAAAGGCCGAGTCTACAAGATGAAATAATGAACATCCCACTGAATAATTTTCCAATGCCTCTTCGACAACGATTAGTCTTCCACTCAACCTAAAATCATAATTTTTCGTAATGGGATTTTCCGAATGCTGTCCTCAAAGATGTTTTGCTACGGAGATGATAATCTTGTTTTAAGGCAAACTTGTCCATTAATTTCATTGTAACTATTGAGTGCATTTTAATTTATCTCTCAGGCGAACCACTGGTTGTAAATAGATTTTGTAAGTAATTTCCAGTAAGTTGTCCAATAACATTTTTCTTCAACCCGCTTAGCTCCTATGTTATTTTTCACACTTCTCATATATCCACTAAAACCACTACAACTTAATTAAAACGTAAATTTTAATCTGATTTTACTGTTGGATGTGCGTTCAATTTTTTTACCCGCCCATTGCAGAAACAAATTTTTCTCGAGAGAATACACCGGGAGGGAAATTAGTTCAAATATGCGATATTATTCCCAGATAATCCACATTTTTCTGCATTTAGACGTTTTTCCTTTCCTAAAATCGATCGCATAATGTACAGTTCCATTTTTACGTAGTTTTTGAACCAACTTTTGAATTATGGGCCGCAGTCAATTGAAAAAACGTAAACCTCCTTACATTTTGGGCAGTTTAATTTTTCCAACTGATTTTGCTTCTACTGCATCTAGTCACTAAATTTGACTGTGCATCAGATACATGGGGACTTTCATGAATGAAACGTTTATTCCTAAGTACGAATTAAAGTTTACTTTCCACAGATCAGCGGGATAGAACAACTGGATTAACATAAAGTTCATTCAGAACACAAAAAATAATTTAAGAAGAATATTATCTATACTATTTAAAAACAGATGCAAAAGGTTAAAGCTTACTAGTGATACTACATTAACAACTTCTTATGTAGGCTGTTCATAATGGGAGATGTAACTCACCTACTGACCGTGATCACCGTTTATAATTCAATCCAGACTTCCTCACCATCACCTCACGAATTTTACGTTCATAATCAAGATTTCAATCGCGATATCCTTAGCTAAGATCATTCGCAATCGTATTAGCGACATACTTGGATCTCTGAGAAATCGATTGGTTGACCTTGAGCAGGGACTTGTTGCTGTGCGTATCAACCAAACCTATCGAGAAGGTAGCGTAGCGAATTTGAATCATTTCTCAAGGAGACAGGGTGCCCCCTCTGTGTGCCCGATGCGTTCCCACTTTCACCTAATTATTTCATTTCTTCGGATGATTGATTTAACATTTCTCTAGAGCCAACTAATTATTATTATTATTATTGTCCGGGGGGTTGTGAGGTGGAGAAAAACCAGGCGACTCATTCTCCAATTCTTTATTAGCTGGCCGAGCACTTTCGCCCATTCGGACATCCTCAGGGCGACCTAATCATATATCATTTAATATTCATTATCATGGAGGCACAGAACAATCATAACTTTTTTTTTAGAATTCTCAAGCTACTTATGTGGAGCCATAGGGTCCACAGCCAAGTCGGCTCAGTCACTAGGTTATTTATATTAAATCACATCTTGTCTGCCTGGTTTCCCTATGTCCTGAAAATGTTGTTTTTGGCTTAAGTTAAATATAATATAAAATAAAGATTTGTTTTGATAATGGCAACAATATTCTACTTACATAAATTTGGGGGACCATAATTGAAGTAAAAGTTATCACAGATTCATTTAGAGGGTAGTTAAAAAAAATATATATAAATATATATAAAATCTCTGTTAAAACTATACACATGGGTTGACTAGAACTGATAAGGGAGGTTACCTGATAGAACCAACAGTTGTGTCATTTCTGTGTTCCAGGCAGACATAAACTATAGTTACTAAAGCTAATTTGGTATTTTGACTAGGGATGGCATCAATTATTTTCTCCACCTCACAACCCCCGGACATCCAGAAATGCGACGAGAAGGAAAATAATAATTATTATTATTGTTATTTTTTTATTATTATTATTATTATTTATTTTTTTTTGACCATACGAGAGAAATTGATGCAATTTCTTCAGGAATAATATAATGCTATAGAGCTTACGTTTGGCTCTTGGTGTATACCGAGAAAGATCGAGTTAGATAAGAATCTCGCAAAAGATTAATGGACGCGTTTGAAAAAAGTTCTGTAACTGGATAGTTGAGTAAAAAAATTATTGGCCTACCAACTCCCTATTATAACTGCTCTTTCTCACTTCCCACCGAAAAAATAGGATTTGAATATACCCCATTTAAATAAGTCAGTAAGCTAGATGATTTATAGCTTTTCCAAGTCTAATTCAGAATTTTCCAAACCTATTTCAGAATTTTCCAAACCTATTTCAGAATTTTCCAAACCTTTTTCAGAATTTTCCAAACCTATTTCAGAATTTTCCATTTCAATTTCAGAATTCATATGTCAAAGCCATATGAGCAGCAGTCATGTTTTGAAGACTGATGAAGTTGTTTTGAACCATCATCGATCGGATGAGTAGGAAACCGGGATGAAGAAAAAGTGGGCTGCACAAAAATTTCACAAACTACGAGTATTGTAATTCCATAATTCTATAGAAATGGAACAATCGTCCAACAAACTCCACAGCAGGCATAAAGTAAAAAACAAACCGTAAAAGTAAAAAAAGGACTTCCAACGTGTTCCACTGTAGGTACAAAAAAATTCATAGGAGTTTAAAAAAATAAAAATAAAAAATTGAAAAGTTAGAACAAAGAAATCCAATTAATTAATTTCACAGTAAAGATGAAGAGAGGGCATATTTTTTTTTATGGTTGTCTCACGATTCAAATTAATGAAGAGGGCGATCACCACGCAAAAGTTCATCAAATTTTGACTATGAAATGACAAATTCTTAAATTGAAATGGAAAATTCTGAAATAGGTTTGGAAAATTCTGAAATAGGTTTGGAAAATTCTGAACAGGTTTGGAAAATTCTGAATTAGACTTGGAAAATTCTGAATTAGACTTGGAAAAGCTATATATCGATTTTAGTGATTTCCATACACTAGAGTTGAGCCCCGTTGAAAGAAAATTATTATCGAACAACTTTGAGTTGTAACATTTATTATTCGTGGTTGGCACACGCACCTATTTCGCACACCCTACCATACCTTTCGAGCCATGCTGTGAATTCTGCAATGACGCTCTCCGTTCATACAGCACATGAAGCCGGAGTAGATAGTTCTTCGGTTCTTTTACGAAAGTACGATGCGGCCTGGAGTGATCTTGCTGGATACGTTTCGGTTGGATATCGTCTTCGGCAGCACGAGCTAGCATGTTGATACGCAAGGGATTGTGGGATACGATCAGTTGGTTAAAGGCAGTCGAAGTTGGAAGATCGCGGTTGTTCTACCTTTTCCTTTCCTCAACGTGGAATACTAAGCTGGCGAAGACAGTAGCCTTCACACCCTACGCGGCTATCCTTCTCTCAGCACAGCGAGTATACCGAGGCTATAATACGCTCTACACCTCCGCATACGAATGCATTTACGCTAGATAATATACAGCAAGAGCTACGCCGCTGTCGACATGAGAGGTCACAACAGTTTCTGCTCAGGTTCAGCAAAGCTCCTTAGAATTTGTTTGCCCAACGTTCGAGCGGCCAGATAGCAACGGTTTGAATCCTATCGGATGTACCGATCTAACGACCTTTTTCAGGCGCCCTTTTTAAGAATTCCATCGCTCATACTTTTCTCACTCCTTCAAAAGACGGTAAATACAAGAGATGAGGCAGGGCGAATACACAATAACATTTTCCCCGCCGTTTTCCGTTGCATCTTCCTCTTTCAACTCTTTGAAGAAACCTAAGCCCCTTCAGTACCGCCGACAGGGATGATTAAAAATAATGAAAGATCGCAGCTCTCTCCTCCTTGGAATTGAACGGGGCCGGCGACGCAGGGAACTTATGCGATTCATCGAACGATTCGAACCCTCTTTTGCTGTTTTCATTTCGACATTTTCGAACGGAATAACGACTTTTACCGGAAACTGGGAGGGATTTTAACGATACTCGATGAAAAGATCGACGATCATGATAATGCTAGAGCTGAAAATATATTCGCCGCTTCCAGCCAACGCCGACTCAATAAACGTTTCAAGTAGTTGAACGTGGATATGACGCGTTTATCTTTCGCCCGTTACACAAGAATCTTCTTGTGTCGAATTCGTTAGTAATTCTTGGAAACCGAGAGCAGAAACTTTAATTGAGATGCATTGGAAAATTTCGTTCAGTCGGATGTTTATTTATTTTACATATTTACGGGCATAGTGTGCCCAATAAACTTAAATTAAATAACAGCGCTTCCTGATTAAACATAATACAAATACTGATTAAAAATTTAAAGAAAAACATGTTCAAAATTAAAGGAAAAAAACAGTTTTTATACTTGTGAGGGGGGTAAAGAAAAAATCAATATCGGGGTGGTTCTCCAAAAATAAATTTGCCTGACGGGGGAGACGGCTCAGTGGACGGTGGTAGAGGTAATTTGTGGGCGAGAAGCCAACGTGGAAGAGAGTTAAATGCCGGGAAAAGAACCGAGGAACATTGATGGATGCGTGTTCCAACAGATAAGGGCAGTCCAGGAAGCCGTTCACAAACCTGTAGTACATGGACAGGTCCAGCCATAGTCGTCTCTATTCCAGAGAAGCCAGTCCACATCTGGCCATAAGTTCGTCGTAATTTACCTCATCACGAGGTATACGAAGCTTGTAGGCCACATATCTTAAGAACTGCTGTCCCCAGAACGGCTAAAACTCGTATACTTGTCACTTGTGCAGTCGGTGCTCCAATATGGTGTGATTGCATGGGGCGGCGCATGTGCAAGCCATCTAAAAAAGTTGGTAATTTTGCAAAAAAAGCAATTTTAAAAGTGATGCTTGGTAAGCCCAGGAGATTCTCTACTGAGTTATTGTATCAGGAGGCTAAGGTATTTTCCATTAGACAGCTCCATGTCGAAAGTCTTGTCCTCTTCTTTTATAAGTGTCCCCAGATCATCAGTGGGCCTTACAGCCACCATCACCTGACCCGCTTCCAGCTCCTTCATAATATTGTAAATAACCCTAGAATTAATCTTACCCTCACATCTAGAAGCCCACTATGCAGGAGAATACTAAAATAAAAGAGAGATCAGAAAAGTGGGGATGAACCCACGTTAAATAAATTAGAATTAGCAAAAGAATGTGAGAGACCTTATCTCAGGGAACAATAGGAAGTTGAAAAGAAATGCAAGATATAAAAATAATGTATGCAATTAAAAAGTTTAAAAGAATTTCTCAAATAAAAAATGTTACTACAACATGAGACTCTCCTGCAAGGATAAGATAGATGGAAGAAATCAAAAACTAAATACACCCTCGCAAGGGAAAAATAAAATAAAATGTCCAAGATCGTAGACGATCAATACACAGTTCTTAAAACTCACCTACCTATCGGCCGGCATAGGAATAAAAGGGGATTGGAATAGGAAATACCGAGAACGACGATGACAATGACGAAGAAGAGTTTAGGCGACCGGTTCAGCCGTTGATACCAATCTGCGACGTCTGTGGTATTCGAATCGACCAAACGGGACGACAGTTCTGTCAGCCGATAACTTGAAACTGCGGAAGACCACATCAATTAAATATTTGAAAGCCGTTTCTTAATACTGATCGGAACGTGCTGTGCCCAATACATACCGGTAAGGTAATAAATTGACATAAGTCAAACTCGACGAACTGCGACGACGACAGCTACGACGACGACGAAAGATAGTTTTTGCTTCAATCGACAGAAGGAAAGAAAACGGACGGTAATTCCCGAAGAAATTTGGGGAGGTCGAAAACGAGACACGAGACGTTATCACCAGGCGTAGGGAAGAAAGAAAAAAATTATTGAGTCAGAGTCATTTATCAGATTGTCCATCTTATCTATCGCATTACCTCTTTGCACGTCTCTCGTCTCAACCGCGTTAGACAAAAAGTTTTCATGGCACACCACTGTATTTAATTCATGTTATTTTCAATTCTCTTCCTCTCTCTCTCAAAAATCCCCGTTCTGTACCCCGTTCTGCTTATAAGAGACTTATATATACCTGGCTTATAAGGTTGGGTCCACTTCATGCTGAAAGTATATTGGGAAGTGTTTATACTGTTTAAATTTTAACTGCTAGATACGCGGTGTTGAATTTTTGTTGTAATTCCATTTTTTGGTAGGTTGATCAAATGTACTACAATTGTTTTGAACATTGATATCTGTCTGTAATTAAATATAAGAATTTGAGAGACAGCAATAATATTGCTGTATTTACAACGGCTCTAGCTCGTCACCACAGGCTCTGCCTACAGACGAGCTAAATTTTATTCGGTATGTTTTCTACGGAATTGTTATATTTTGCTTGTTTTCCTTTGAATAAAAATTCTCTCTCTCTCTCTCTCTCTCTCTCTCTCTCTCTCTCTCTCTCTCTCTCTCTCTCTCTCTCAACTGTAAATAGAAGTTTATCATCATTTCGCGATACTTTTAAGAAAAGGTTATTTGCGTCCTATTCGGACGGTTAAAACTTTAGGAGAACTTTGTGACCTCTTTTTTTTCTTTTTCTTTTATCTTATTAAATATGTAAAATAGGAGATCGTTTTAATTTCTGAAGAAATCTGTTTATTATTTTAAAATTTATTTTGTTTTTGTATTTCGTATTTAAATTGATTCTGTACTTGCGAATGGGGTAAGAGGCTTATTTTATGTTATGTATTATTATTTTGTTTTAACCCAGGGAAGATGGAAGAGAGGACCTTATGGTCCTAATCTTCCCTGGCTAAATAAATGCTTCGTTCATTCATTCATTCATTCTCTCAACTTATTCTGAACTCGCTCGATCTGAGCGATGTGGACTGAGTAAAATAGGGACCAGACTACGGCTGCATATTCGAGGATAGGGACCACTAGGGAACGGTAAAGAGTGACAAGCGCTTGGACGTCGTAGAACTCCTGAGTAATCCTCTTCAGGAAACGTGGCCAGTAGTTGACACGTGGGAATCGAAAAAACGCCCAAATCAGTAATCGAAGTTGTTCGAGTGAGGGTTAAGCCTCCGATATCATAATCGTAGGTTACTGAATTTGGAGATCGATAGAAAGAAGCGACTGAGCACTTAGAGGGGTTTAGTTAGGGGATGTTCATTATTTCATCCTCCAGACTTGGTATGCTTTCAGTTTAAACGATGATTGTGCTTAATTAAATCTCCTTCCTTCGCTATCGTCTAGGTTTATTCAGTTAGTTCATCGTTTATTCTCACTTTACTGATCCGACACATTTAATAATCTTCGAGTAAAGAGCAGCTCGCTTTTTCCAACGAACCGTCAGATTTCTAAGCGTCCGCGAAAAATTTGAAGGGTAGGTCAACAATATGAAAAATGAAGCAGAATAACGATGGCACGACTGACAAAGTCTACTTCATTATTTAAGGAGTAATCCGTCGAAGAATCGACTTTCTCATTCTCTGTTCTCGTTCCAAGTCTCATCCTTCCACTTTCAAGAAAGTTTCTTCGTCCCACAAGCGCAGCAAATTGAATTCCTGCCTTTTTGAGAGAAAACTCGAGGAACTTTCAAAGTGATCGAGTGGCTGAGTAATCATGAGTTGAGAAATATTATTTATAGCCCAAAATATCAACGTTGCTGTGAATATCTGCTTGCGATAGATGCTCGTCAGTTGCAAGACTGAAATCACCACACTTCCGATCGATGTTTAGGCTGAAGAGTCGCTTCAAAGCAACAAAGCATATCGCTAAAGCTAGGCTAGGCTGGAGGCTCAATTTCAAATCAATTTCTAGCTCTCTGCTAAATAATTTCGAAATTGCTGACTGACGGATTGTTGTCCTTGATAATTTCATTTGGAAACCCAAAGTAACAAAAAGTTTTTTCTCAAATATTAATGACCGACTCAGCACTTTTCGAGTACAAACGGTCAAAGATTATCCATTTTGAATAATAGTCCATTATTACTAGGTACGATTTATTCTGGTAATCGAGAATGTCCATACCTAACTTCGACCAAGGTCTCGGCGGAACAGGAGAAACGATCATCGGCTCTTTCGGGTTGCTAACTCTACTTTCCTGGCAAATTTGACAATTGGCGATAAAACTGCCAATTTCAGTCGACATTCCAGGCCAAAAGAATAGTTTTCTTGCTATGTTCCTAGTTTTCTCTATTCCTAAATGACCTTCGTCCTGAGAAGGATTGTTTTTCTTTCCGATGAATGAATTATAATTCTGTCATTGTAGAAGATTAATTTTTCTTCAATAGACAGCAAGTATTTCATAGCGAAAAATCGACCAACTCCTCCGGAAGCTTTTTTGGCCATCCATTTTTAACAAACTTTAATATTTGAGCAAGTATAGGATCATTTTCTGTCGCTATTGCCAATTTTGGTTTATTATTTATTTGGTTTATTTATTAAAACCATTGTAATCACCCAAGAAAAAAAATTTTCTAACCCCCCTCAAAATTTGTTGTTTTACGTTTCAAGGCATGTATAATCCGAATATCCAATAAAAAAATTCTGTCTGTCCGCCGTACGCCGTACGCCGTCAACACTTTTCCGGCCAAACCATAATAGCTAAATTTTTGAAATTTTCACCAAAAATCAATCTCGGTCCTACGACGGCCCAGTTCTTGCACCAACTTGCTAGCTCAATTCTAAGGGTATTTTTGGAGGGTTTTGAGGGGGAGAAAATCCATATTTTCCAGGGTTTTTCAGAAAAATGTGTACGTGGTATCAATTTGTATAGATTTTTGGACGCTGAATCGAATGAGACCATCGCCGGGTCGATAGCTTTATTGGTTCTCGACTTGTCGCAGCTTTTGCGCCAAATTTGGGACATTTTTAGAAATTTGACATGAGGGTATAACTCGAGAGTTCTTGGAGCTATAAAAATCGTTATATACTCATTGGAATGGTCGTCAAACACTCTCTTCAGCTGTACGGTAGGGCAAAAAATTTAGTTTTTAATTTGGAAATTGAGAAAAATAAAATAGATTAAAATTACAATAGTTGCTACGGAATTTTCCCCGATAGTTATCAATCTGTTTTTCGGTTGAAATGTTCACACATGTTCTGAATAATGACTATCTGAAATGGATAGTCTTCTGAAATTTTATTTGAAGCGAAGGAATAATAAACCACTGTACAATCATTTGCAGCGTTTTTTATGTCTATTGTTAGACATCACGGAATTCATCAATGAGTGAATTACACGATTTAATTCAGGATTGGAAAAATCAGTGTCGTTTAGAACTGCTCGAGAAAGAGCATCAGCAAGGATCATTTTTGTACCAGGTAGTTATTCAATTTCAAAGTTATATTGCATTGACCTAAATCTCATTTGCTGAAGGCGACGTGGCACATTTTCAATTTTTTTGTTTCATAATACTTATTAACGGTTTATGATCCGTCTGGATCAATACCTTTCGCCCATATACGTAATAATGAAATCTTTCGATTGCAGAACAGCAACCTGCCATTTCCTTGAAAATTATTGCAAAGTTCTTTTCCGATTTATGTAATGAACGTGACGCAAAAGCTATTGGAATGTTGTTCTGTAGAAGAACGCATCCCAGGCCTTTATTACTTGCGTCCGTTTGAATTACTAATTGTGCTTTATCGTCATAATGAGCTAATAATATCGGGCTATCTGCAATTAATTTTTTTTTTTCAATTTTCGGACACTTTCAGAGTGTTCTGCGGTCCAAGACCAATTGACATCGTCCCTTGTTAAATTACGGAGAGGAGCTGAAATTTCCGATTAGTTGGGTATAAATTTTCCAACATATTTAACTACAACCAAAAATCGGAGCAATGATTTTTTTCCAGTTGGTACAGGAATTAAGGTCTAGTATTGCTGAAATTCGGCCTTTATCAATTGTGATTCCTTTATTAGATACTACATGACCTAAAATTTCTGCTTCGCGAAATTTAAATTTTTCTTTGTTGAAGGTGATATTTTTTTTTTTTTGCAGTTTCTAGTACTTCTTTCAACATTGTGGTTGACGATTTATTTTTTGGGCGACTGCAGCATAGTTCGTTATTGGCAACAATATAAATTCTCGATTCTTAATTTATAAATTCACCGACTGAGTTGCAAACGAAAAAGTTGATTTAAAAAAAAGTGCTGAGCGGTTTATGTTAGAATCATGGTGAAAATGGGGGAAAAAATATGAAAGAATCTGGAATAAGGGAAGAAAGGTGGAAAAGAAAGAAATCGAGTAAACAGGATATACAAGTGAGAAAGAGCTAAGAAATGATAAGAGAAATATAATAAAAAAAAGAGCGGAAAAAATTTCGAGGAAGCTGGTGACAGTGGCTTAGGACGATGAGCGTCTTTCTCGGCGCCACTAAAGCGGAGGAATGAGGAATGCGATGGTATAGAACGCGGGATGGTGAACTACAGGCTGACAGCACCACCACAACCTCCAAACACTCCAAAGCATATCCCTCACAATCCTTGGAAACAAACAGACAGCAAACTTTCGAACGGCAGGAAGAACGGACCTTTCCAGTCACTTCTGAGGCCATAGAAAAAGCGATAGCCGGTGAAGATGGATGTGTCACAGAGGAAACAAAATCGTCGCAGTAGCGGGTAGAAGAAAAAGAACGTGAAAAAGGTATTCTTGACTGAGGTGACCGCGACAGCTCCTCCGAGTGCTCCCGAATCCTTCCAGCATTACCGGATATTCGGATCTTTATTCGGACGTAGTTCATTGCGAATAAAGATTTTTGAAAATAATTTTTCATGCTGATTTAGTAGTAGCAACATTCTATTTCCAATTAGTCTTGATGTTTTTTAGGTTGCGGCAGAAAGTTACATCAAGTGCCTCTCTTCCCTTCTCTTTTTTAAACCGGGCTTTGGGCCACGATTTTGAATAAAGAGAAAAAACGCTGCAAATGATTTGACAGTGGTTTATTATTATTTCGCTTCAATATTGATTTAAGAAGACTATCCATTTGTCATTTTAAATATTCCGAACATTTGTGAACGTTCCCACCGAAGAACAGATGGTAACTATGGGGGAAAACTCCGTAGCAACTATTGTAATTTTAATCATTTTTATTTTTCTTAATTTCCTAATTAAAAGCTAAACTTATTGGCTAACGATACAGCTGGAGAGAGTGTTTGACGACCATTCCAATGAGTATAGAACGATTTTTATAGTTCCAAGAACTCTCGAGTTATACCCTCATGTCAAATTTCTAAAAATCTCCCAAATTCGGCACAAAAGCTGCGATAACTCGAGAACCAATAAAGCTATCGACTTGGCGATGGTCTCATTCGATTCAGCGTCCAAAAATCTATATAATTTGATACCAAGTACACATTTTTCTGAAAAACTTAGGAAAATATTAATTTTCTCCCCCTCAAAACCCCCCAAAAATACCCTTAAAATTGAGCTAGCAAGTTGGTTCAAGAATTGGGACGTCGTAGGACCGAGATTGATTTTTGGTGAAAATTTCAAATTTTTAGCTCTTACAGTTTGGCCGGAAAACTGCTATCGGCGTACGGCGTACGGACAGGATTTTTTTTATTGGATCCTATTCGGATTCTACATGCCTTGAAACGTAGAACATTACATTTTGGGGGGGGTTAGAAATTTTTTTCTTGGGCGATTACAATGATTTATTATGAATAAACCAAAATAGGGTTGTTTTGGCCAGAATTTCGTTTTTTATGCTTCACAAATTTTATGCTATAGATCGTAGTAAGCTAGATAAATACTTCATTACAAAAAGGACCCGTTCAATGGATACGGTAAATTGGACAGCTTTATTCAGTATCAGGACGGGCCGATGTGCCACTCTCCTGTCCTTGAGTGTATTACTTTCGATTCAATATTGATAATGGGTGGTCACCTCATCGCTCATCGTGCCTCATCGGAGTTGAAGTTGTCAGTTCGCCAGGATATTGCGACGTACTCGTAAATCTAAATAACGAATTTCAGGCCAAAAATTGAATATTTTAATTTTATGCATTTTTCTTCCATTTCATTTTATGCACGTATTTTTCCTCATTTCCATTGGGACAGCACGAAATGCAAGGGAACCTACCTCGCCATCACAACTGTTGTGTTGTGACGGTGTAGGCAGAACCTATCAAGCCACGTAGTGAATCAGTATACGGATAAATTCGTTGGTCCAACGGTCTTTCAGTTCTCCGCTTCGAAGCGGTTAGATTAGGTCACCTATCGTCGGTTGGGCGATGTTACGGTTCAGTTGTCAAACGGCTGTGCCTCCTCAAGTTCTTTGTGGACAGTAAACGAATTCCAGAAAACTGGAACTATGCATTGTTTCTTTCATCTTGGGCCGTAAACACGGTTCCGGTATTTTTCGCACAAGTATCGATGTTCAAACGACGAAAATGAAACGAATCTAATACAACAAGGCTGCCGTGAGGGTAAAATTAATTTAATTAAAATTAATATGGCGCATAATTTCTCTTGATCATGCCTAGAGGTAACCGCCGATAAGAGCATGATAAAATTTCCATGGACGATCAAGACTGTAATCCGCAAGTTCTCTGAAATGCAATTTGTGGGGAACACCCACTATCTTCTTGAGAAATGACAAAGGATTGATTCAAATTCGCTACCGCTACCTTCTCGACAGGTTCGGTTGATACGCACAGCGCCACCTCCCTGCTAGGTCGGCCCGTTTGCAACCATTAGCTTCTGAGCTTGGCCAAGTTCGCAATATTTTTGCGAAGGGACTTCCCCCGAGGAAGTCTCGATAAATACTTGAATTTAAAGCGTTTGGTAGTTAGTTGGTTCCCTCGTCATCAACAGGGCCCAACCGACAGCTATCAAACGTGGTCAGTTGCAGCGCCCACACAATTGAAATCAGTTCACAATAATTACGGGTTGACAGGACGCGAGTCGTTCAGCTGTGCACAATTCGGCTCTATTGAATTTGGGATATTTCGCTTCAATATTGATTTAAGAAGATTATCCATTTGTCGTTTTAAATATTTCGAACATTTCTGATCAATCCCACCAAAAAACAGATGGTAACTATAGGGAAAAACTCCGTAGCAACTATTGTAATTTTAATTATTTTTATTTTTCTTAATTTCTTAATTAAAAGCTTAACTTATTGCCTAACAGCTGGAGAGAGTGTTTGACGATTATTCCAATGAGTATAGAACAATTTTTATAGCTCCAAGAACTCTCGAGTGATACCCTCATGTCAAATCTCTTTTAAGTCGCTAGGATCCACGCCAGAAAAAGCTTCAAACTTGAAAATTTGTTTATCTCGAAATTGAAAAAAAGAAGACATTTCCCCTTTTTCCCCTGTGGTCTTCAAAAAACATTAAATTTCTTCCCCGTAAAATGCGCTCAAGTATCTTGTTACTCAAAACCATTAAAAGTACGGTTATGAATAGCTTCCAGGTCCTATTACCATTTTACTCGGCCTGGCAGGAAAACCGAGAGGTTTAAGTAGGCAAGGAGTGTTGGGCACTTCCAAATTAATGGAATAAGTAGCATTTAATTTTCGGTAACACGCGCACAGTTAATATTATCAACGGCAGTATATTTTTGTATAATTAATGAACAAAAAAGGAAGATTAGAACTTCTGACGGGTTAGCTCAAAGAGGATTTGGCTTCTCAGCGTTCCACAACGAAAACCCTACATTTCGATATAATGCTATTTCGTAGAACCTCTCAGAACCGATCGATTCACTGTTACGGCCAGAGTTCCATTTATAGATCAATCTCGGCAACACATAACGACGAAAATACATTGAGAACGATTCACTATTGTTGGTTAAGAGAAGCACGTACGAAAATAACTACATTGCGGTTTAGAAGCATACAACGATTATCCGGCCACCGAAATAAATAACAAAATGAAAAAGAGAACGGGTCGTTTCAAAAACGTGTTTTTTCAACGGTTGATATCGGCCGGACATCCTTGACAAAGACGGAGGTCTCGAATTTGACGGTTGGACAGGACGTGGGAGGAAAGAATCGATCGTGATAAATGTGTGATTGAGCAGAAGTTCGGTTAGACGGACGGGTAGAGAAATATGAGGTCGAAGTTCGCATCGGTAGGAGAGAAAGATTCTATCCTCGCAGTGCGGGTTATCTTTCCCCCTTTGGCCTTTTTTCTCTTTCGGGTTGGGGATCCCGCAGTTAAGACTTCTTCGCCGTGTTATTGAGCTCTAATGAAAATCTTTGTTACTGCTCAGAACAATAATACTTTCTCATTCCCTTCCCGCATTCGCATCAGCTACCCCATTCAACAGTGCTCCAGCGCAGCAGGACCTTCAAAACTACAACATTCCCCGGTCACTGCGGACCATCACAATTGCTGGCTGACCCTTTTTTATGTGCTACGTGTTCATCTCGCCCATCAGTGTCTGCTCGGTTGGACCGTAGACCACAGCGGACTCTGTGGCAATCATAACCTCGGAGGTGACGAGGCAGACGTTGAGTGCACAGAGAGAAGGAGGGTTGTTCGAGCTGAGGCAATTCCATCATCACCCTTGGCCAACCCCAAAGCGTCTCACTGCACACCGTTTTCGTAGCACATAGCAGCCTTCTCTCGAGGAGGATCTGATCGACCCGCGGACCACAACCTCCATAAGCCTTCAACACTTTGGCGAATATTATCCATGGATGAGTAGATACTTTATTGCATCTCTCCAACTCTGAGCTCTAAATAGTAATTTTACTAGTAAAAAAATAATAATGTGCGCTTATAATTATTATTATTAGTAAAATTTATTAAAACAGTAAATAATAATAATAACAATAACAGCAATAACAACAATAACGACAATAACAACAATAACAACAATAACAACGATAACAACGATAACAACGATAACAACGATAACAACGATAACAACGATAACAACGATAACAACAATAACAACAATAACAACAACAATAATAACAATAATAATAACAGGTGGTAACTATAGGGGAAAACTCCATAGCAACTATTGTAATTTCAATCATTTTTATTTTTCTTAATTTCCTAATTAAAAGCTAAACTTATTGCCTAACGATACAGCTGGAGTGAGTGTTTGACGACCATTCCAATGAGTATAGAACAATTTTTATAGCTTGAAGAACTCTCGAGTTATACCCTCATGTTAAATTTCTGAAAATCTCCCAAATTCGACACAAAAGCTGCGATAACTCGAGAACCAATAAAGCTATCGACCCCGCAATGGTTTCATTCGATTCAGCGTCCAAAAATCTACATAATTTGATACCAAATACACATTTTTCTGAAAAACCCTAGAAAATATTATTTTCTCCCCCTCAAAACCCCCCAAAAATACCCTTAAAATTGAGCTAGCAAGTTGGTTCTAGAATTGGGCAGTCGCAGGACCAAGATGGATTTTTGGTGACAATTTCAAGAATTTAGCTATTATAGTTTGGCCGGAAAACGGCGTACGGCGGACGGACAGAATTTTTTTCATTGGATATTCGGATTCTACATGCCTTGAAACGTTGAAACATCAAATTTTGAGGAGGGGTTAGAATTTTTTTCGGCTCGATTCGGCTCGTCATTATTGAATAATAAACCAAAATTGACAAGAGAATTCATCCTAATAATTGAAGAGAAAGTCAACAAAACGAGCAAATCTGTCTAGATTGCACATAATCGGGAACTAATATGGATCGGTCTGTAACTCGAAAACCCTACAGCCAAAGTACTGGAAGACTTCTTTTTTTCCTCCACAAAAAAAGTTTCGTTTAACGCAAAGTCCTACACACTATGGGAGCTCAGGCTTTGAGAAAAACAGCATCGGCCTAAAGAGTTGAATGCAACTCTTCAACTAACGAGTGTTTTAATTGAATGCTCCTTTCCTCTCTCCCATATCCACGTGCACAAACGATTACAAACTAGTTTTCTTCCACACTCTCCACTCATTGTTATTGACATTCACCCAACTGCTTGGTTTGATGGTTCGTCACGAGCGCCCTTAATAATCTAGTTCCCACCTACGTCCGATTCAGTCGATGCAGCAGCTGCTGATGGCCTAAAAGCAGGCCCGGATTACCCATAAGGCCAACCGAGGCCATGGCCTAGGGCGCAAGCTTGCGGGGGGCGCAGGGCAAGGGATGGCAAAAAAAATGTATATTATTTTTTTTTTCCTAGACGAGCGTCAGTAGCGAGCGTCTGGCGCTGCCTGGAAAGATGAGTGAAGTGTAGGTGTGGGGTGCCCGAGTAGGGATAAAAAAGTTATTATGTTCATGTGTGAGAGTGTAAGTGTTCGTTCATTTTGTTCATTGCTAAGCGTCTTCGCCTGTAGAGCAAAAGTTACTAGTACGATCCCAGCCATGTTCAGTTAATTTTAACAACTCATTTTTTTTTAAATAATATTTTATTATAATTTATACAATTATTACTCAGAGGCGAGAAAGAGCTACCAAAATCCTACAATTTGGTGTATTTAATTATATTTTTATGTTATGTCCCCGCGGAGCTATTAACGTTTGAAGACAAGTCAAAACACGATTTTTGACATTAAGTGGAATATATCTCGAGAGCTATCATATACGCTAGCCATTTTCTTATTTTTAATCGATTCTACGTTAAATTTCCTTCATTTTCTTCCACAGCACCTAATCGTTCCCATTTCGGGCACGTGACGAAAAAAAATCCCTAAGTTGAAACTTCAAAAGTATGAAAACCGAAAAAAATTCGAAAAATATTAATAATCGTTCGATTTTGTTTGTTTTCACTTTAAATTCGAATTCTACGTCTAATTTCCTGTAGGAATCATTAATTAATCAAATTTTAACAGTACTGTAAGTATTTGCAACGGAATTTCAAAGTTGAAAAACGTAGGAGTGGCGTACTATTAAACTGGAAACGGATAGTTGTCGTGAAATTTCCGTCATTTTGACGTCAAATTCGGGTTCAGCATTAAATTTCCTATAAGAATAGCTTTCAACATCGCTTTAAAACGTAAATTTAATTTTTCACTATTACGGAGCTCGGAATTTCGGCCGGCGAAAAACTCGATTTACAGAAAATAATTTCTCTGGCTCTGTTTAATTTTTTTTCACCAAATTTTTTGCTATGTACGTATGTAAGGCGTTCAAATGAAGACTCCTGCATAACAAAACAATTGATTCGCATTTATTTTGACCCCGAAAATCACGGTTAAAGTCCAATTTTTGAGCTTTAAAAAACCGATTTTTTTTTGGCCACTTTCAGATTTTTCCGAGAAATAAAAAAAATCACAAAAATACATCTTGGTAAGACACAACTTTCCTGAAAATTTCAGATTTTTATGTCAATTGAAAGACGAGAAAAAATTCGTTGAATGGTCGGTTGAAAAAAATCGCAGGGGTTCCCCTTGGATTTTTCGCGAAAAATTTTTTGAAATGGATTTCGCTCAAATTCAGCATAATGATAGTTGATGATGTGTACATCAATAATATATGGTTCATTCTTTGTTTCTTTCGCACTAAATAGATGAAAATAACGTTTGAAGTTGAAAAATGTGATTTTTTCGTGTATAGTCTACTATTATTGTAGAATAACGCAAAAACGGTTGAAAAATGGATAGGTACATTACATTGGGAAAATGTGGACAATTAAATTACCTATTTTTTGGTATATTCAAACATCTGAATTGACGACTTTTTGTTTGAGTTATCCACTGTGCAAGTTACAAATCTTGGAAAACTTGAAGTTGTTACATCTAATTCTGCTACAACTTTGCTCCAGTTGAAAAACCCAATACTTCATGAGACAAAGTACATTCAAACACCACCAACTACATACCAAATTATAGCAACTACTACTAAGTACTACCTACTATAAAAATACCTATAGATTCCCAATCTCCATACACAAATAATTAACTACTACTACCTACCTATACTATATACTATATCCCCCCCCCCCGAACGTCTGCTGGGAGGGGGCGTAATGTAGAACTCTGGCCTACGGTATCAATAGTTAATAGTTAGTTAAGCTAATCCGGGCCTGCCTAAACGATTAACAGGCCCACGTTCCGGATAAGCATCTCAGTTGCAGGCTGAGCGTTTTCTAGATCACGTTGAAGTTTCACGGTTACCCGTCGAAAGAACGACAGTTAATGGGGTTAATTAAAAGTTTACTCTACCATAAGAGAAGCCAGTTAAAGGAAAACAATGTTTATTTATCGGTTCGAGCCTTAACGTTGATCTGAGGACAGAAGAAAGCGCTAGAATACGTTTGAAACCGTGTGCGTCATTATTGCCGAAGGGTAAAATTATGCTCCCGGTATAATAAATGGTTCTATCGTCATCCATTATCCGTCGTAGAATGTAGATGGCCTCAGTGGACAAAGTTTAGGTGCCAGTATTATAATGTGTACTTTGAAGACGATTCGGAAGTTGATTCGATCTCTTAAATTAGTCAAAAATTATAAAGAAACTTCAGTTGGGATCGCAAAGCTTTTTGCTTTGAATAAATGGCATTAGGAATTTGGGGGGGAAAAAAAAATAAAAAAAACCAGTACCTAGTGACCTAAATAGCAAGTGGCTGGTTATTCTTCGGGGTTCCATAATCAATCAATAATCATTTAGATCATTCGAACATTTGAAGAAATTGTTTCTCAACATTTTTCATCGCAGACCATATTGCTATACGTACGATATAATAGCAATATAATAATATAAAAGTTAAATTCTGCCAACCTAAATATTACCTCTTTTTTGCGTTCACGAACTCGTGGCTGGTATCTTTCAGTTGAATTCTACCGTAAAAGTCAACTGTTTTGCCTCGTCAACAAGTGCATAAGTGCAAGTACGTACTAGTTGGGACGAAAAACAGCACATCATGCCCTTTGTGTATAATCGACCAACGCTTCAAAAAATAAAGCTATCGCCTAATTGGTTGACATTCGCTATTCCACCATTGAGACGAGCGATTGCAGTTTTTAGAAAAGAAAAAAATCTTAAGAAAGAATTTATTCAATTCAAAAGTTACAAGAAGGGAAAAAATGAGAGCGAAGAAAAAAAAAATTTACAGTGAAAAGGCAATGGAATATGCAAAAAGCTCATGAATCTATAACAAAGGCCTAGATTTTCTTGGCGATGGTGCGCGGAGGTTGATGGTGATTTGAGGGAGGAGATCGCCGCGAGTGATGAGAGGGATTGTGGTAGCTGAACTCCTCCATTGCTCGGAAGACATTTACCGAAAACTCATTTCCATACCTTCAAAAACTCTCCTTTGTCCTCACTCCGTCCTGCCAGACGTTTAAGAATATGAATGGAATTCACGAGGGTAATAATTAGAATACAGCGCTAAACGGAATGAGAGGAAAATTGCAGCGGTTAACGCGATTAAACTTCTGAAAGACATTCGAGTGGAGCGAGTTATTCGAGAACGTCGTTGACACGCTAAAATATTTTCCAACTAAGCAATGCTGTCGATTTATTTGGAATACTTTACGCATATTCAAGAGAAGTCCATTTTGGTTTATTATTATAATAAACCATTGTATTCACTGACAAAAAAAAATTCCAACCCATTCAAAATTTGAAGTGTTTTGTTTCTAGGTATGTAGAATTCGAGCGTTGAATAAAAACATTCCTATCCATCCGCCGTCAATACTTTACTAACGGAACTCTAAAAGCTGCATGATTGACATTTTCATCGAAAATCAATCTTGGCCCATAAACGGCCCAATTCTTTAGCCAAATCGCTACATCAATTTAAAAATTATTTTTGGGGAGTTCTAAGAGAGGAAATTCGTATTTTCAGAGGTTTTTTGAACAAAGGTGTGTGAGATGCGATTTGAAATTTTATGACTCCGTTTTATGAGAATTTTGGACTGTTTTTTTGCAAATTACTTTTGAACTAACTACTTTTACATAGGTATATTATTCAGAGACGAGAAAGAGCTATCCAAATCCTACAATTATAGTACTTAATTATATATTTGTGTTATGAAGAATAACGAAAGGACGTTTTTGACCAAAAAGTGGAATAATATCTCGAAAACCAAACATAATCCCTACCATTTTTTAATTTCTAATCGATTCTAAATCAAATTTCCTCAATTCGTTTACAAAGAACCTATTTTTTCAAAATTCGCGAACGTGACAAAAAAAAAGTTGCAAAGGTAAAACTCCAAAAGCATGAAAATCTAAAAGAATTCGAAAAAATGTTTTTAATCGTTGGGATTTGATACTTTTCACTTCAAATTCGAATTCTACGTCTAATTTCCTGTAGGAATCATTAATTAATTAAAATTGAATAGAACTGTAAGTATTTGGAATGAATTTTCAAAGTTGAAATACATGAAAACGGCGTAGTACTTAAACTGGGAAAACCTAATAGTTGTTCCGTAGTTTTCGAAAAATGGGCAAGAATTCCCGAACAGTGATTGTTTAGAGTGAAGGCTAGGAACAATGGAACTCTTCCAGTAGTTTCTAGCGTTTTATTAAAAACGCTGCAACTGATTGTACAGTGGTTTATTATTATTTCGCTTCAATATTGATTTAAGAAGACCATCCACTTGTCATTTTAAATATTCCGAACATTTGTGAAAGTTCCCACCGAAAAACAGATGGAAACTATAGGGGAAAACTCCGTAGCAACTATTGTAATTTTAATCATTTTTATTTTTCTTAATTTCCTAATTAAAAGCTAAACTTATTGCCTAACGATACAGCTGGAGAGAGTGTTTGACGACCATTCCAATGAGTATAGAACGATTTTTACAGCTCCAAAAACTCTCGAGTTATGCCCTCATGTCAAATTTCTGAAAATCTCCCAAATTCGACACAAAAGCTGCGATAACTCGAGAACCAATAAAGCAATCGACCCGTCGATGGTCTCATTCGATTCAGCGTCCAAAAATCTATATAATTTGATACCACGTACACATTTTTCTGAAAAACCTTGGAAAATATGAATTTTCTCCCCCTCAAAACCCCCCAAAAATACCCTTAAAATGGAGCTAGCAAGTTGGTTCAAGAATTGGGCCGTCGTAGGACCGAGATTGATTTTTGGTGAAAATTTCAAATTTTTAGCTCTTACAGTTTGGCCTGAAAACTGCTAACGGCGTACGGCGGACGGCGTACGGCGGACGGACAGAAATTTTTTTATTGGATATTCGGATTCTGCATGCCTTGAAACGTAAAACTTCAAATTTTGAGGGGGGGTTAGAAATTTTTTTTTCTTGGGCGATTACAATGGTTTATTATTGAATAATAAACCAAAAGGGAGATTTGGGTTCAAATCGGGTCAAACCAATAGTTTATGTGGAGTGTGTTATCATCATCAGTTTATCGTAATATCCCATATCCCATCTCCAATCAGAGATCGTTCTCTCTTCTACTTGCAGTAAAATTTTTTTTTTTTTTGTTTTTTTTTTAGGTTTTTTTTTTTTTTTTAAATTTTTTTATTCTAGTTTTGGCTGAAAATATTAAGTATACGTTTGCTCGTTCGTTTTGTAGGGCTGCTCGGATCTCGATACGAAAACCCTGACTCAACGTTATGTCACAAGGCAATATGACAATCGAGCGAGGGAAAATGACAAAAGTCGAGGATAACAATACAATGGAACGAGGAAAAGTTAGCATCTCGGATTGGTTGGGATTTGAAATGGAACCGGGATGGCCCCGGGTGACAGTTTGATGTTACTCGGAGGTGTGTGAAGTCGGCTGTGGAAAGGAGGAAGAAATGTCGTCTTGCTCTTCACACTTATTTTACTGGCTGTAAAACGGGATGACTTACAGCCTGGGCGCCCCTCGCAACTTTCATTTGAATTCCATCGAGTTAGCGTCGATTTGCTCTGCCAACAAACAATGTCAATGGCGATTAAATTAAATTCGCCCGACAAAATTAAAAGGTATACGGTTGCATCGTTTTGATCTACGGGCGCTTGAATGGCTGAGAAACAAACACGGAACCCAGCCACGTCTTTTAGATTTTCCTTTTGAAACAATATAGATGCGCAAACATCTTGAATTAAATGATCAACCTGGTTTCCTTTTCCATATAACCATTGCTATATTTCATATTATATATTTCCATATTTTATATATTCCGCATATCAACACGGTTATGATTGTTACTGAGCCGAACAATTGTGACTAAAATATTCGACTAAATGGGTAAATTGTTTTCTGTGGTTTCTGGTGTGTCCTAATCCACTTTGTGTGACTGCTAAGCGAGAGACAATAAGCTCTAACGTCAAAATACTATAGTACTATCCAAGTTTATCGTTACTGCATCTCGATTCCCATGCTCCCATGTTCTTTGTCCCTTCTCTGTTCCCGTCCAGTCTAGTATCCGCCAAGTGCAACCCCCCTTAAAAAATTGCCCCTTAGTATATTCCTATTTTTATGCTCGGCTTTTGGTTTATTATTCATAATAAACCATTGTAATCGCCCAAGAAAAAAAAATCTCTACACCCCCCTCAAAATTTGATGTTTTACGTTTCAAGGCATGTAGAATCTGAATATCCAATAAAAAAAATTCTGTCCGTCCGCCGTACGCCGTTAGCAGTTTTCCGGCCAAACTATAATAGCTAAATTTTTGAAATTTTCACCAAAAATCCATCTCGTTCCTACGACGGCCTAATTCTTGAACCAACTTGCTAGCTCAATTTTATGGGCATTTTTGGGGGGTTTTGAGGGGGAGAAAATTCATATTTTCCAAGGTTTTTCAGAAAAATGTGTACGTGGTATGAAATTATATAGATTTTTGGACGCTGAATCGAATGAGACCATCGCCGGGTCGATAGCTTTATTGGTTCTCGAGTTATCGCAGCTTTTGTGCCGAATTTGGGAGATTTTCAGAAATTTGACATGAGGGTATAACTCGAGAGTTCTTGGGGCTATAAAAATCGTTCTATAATCATTGGAATGGTCGTCACACACTCTCTCCAGCTGTATCGTTAGGCAATAAGAAAGGAAATTAAGAAAAATAAAAATGATTAAAATTACAATTGTTGCTACGGAATTTCCCTTATAGTTACCATCTGTTTTTCGGTGGGAACGTTCTCAAATGTTCGGAATATTTAAAATGACAAATGGATAGTCTTCTTAAATTAATATTGAAGGGAAATATTAATAAACCACTGTACAATCATTTGCAGCGTTTTTTATTGGATATTCGGATTCTACATGCCTTGAAAAGTAAAACATCAAATTTTGAGGGGGGGGGGGGTTAGAAAATTTTTTTTCTTGGGCGATTACAATGGTTTATTATTGAATAATAAACCAAAAGACGAGAAAGCAGCACCAGAGATAGCCATGGTTTACTGGTTACGGTTGCGGTTGTTCACCTATTGCCTTCCTCCCTCGCTCACTGCTTCAGAATCCGAGGCTAGCTATACGTCATCATCGAAGATGGATTATCCTCAATTTTCAGACTTCATCGATAAACTTCGTGCTTATATCAGGGGCTAGGGCGTAAGAATATGATCGTACAAGTTCGAGTGGTGTGTAGTTTAAGTCGGAGCATCCCTACTTGACGATGGAAGTGGCCTTTTCCTCGACAGCTGGGCTTTTAACAAAAGATGAAAGAAGGGAAAGAAGTCCGACAATCGGTTGACGGGAGGAGTAAAAAGGGAACTCACGCAACATTCGTCTACATCGATGTGGGGACGGTCGGTCTCTCGGAATGATGAACTCTTTCCTCTTCCTGTTTCCCCCTCCATCGTGCCAAGGGTCAATCTAAGTGAAAACGGCCCATCTTCATAGCGGAATTAATTTGGAGGATGCAAATGCCAACAATCGGCCTGTATAATAGATGAATAGATGAATGGCCAGTATGATGTTCAGGCGAAATTATAGAACCTATAAATAATTTAATAAAATAAAAAAAAAGGTGAGTTTCGGTGAACGCCCTTATATTTTTATATAAACTAATGAAAATGAATGAGCTGAAAATGCCAACCTCCAGCAGACGGCTTCGGCCAGTGCAGTAGGTATTGTGATCGATAATATTGGAAATGTTTGTATAACTTTTCTTGTCTCAAAAAATCACTTATCTATCCATCTATCTATCTAACTAGATTACGGACAAAATATTAATGATGTATTCTTTTTCCCCGGCGTAGAAGAGATCGCGATGGGGATCATAAAAAAAAATGAGGGAAGAGAACGTAATGATAATTTTCGAGTTGTATGTGTTACAATTGAAAACGCTGCAAATGTTTACAAAACCTTGTATAAAACCTGCTACAAAACGCGTATCGTTGAGGCCACCGACTCCTTTACGGTTTCCTTCGATTCACAGTTAAAAAATTTATAAAACTTGAAAAACACACCTAGTGCCCGCACGCGCATTGATAACAATATCATTCCATCTAAACCCGGAAAAAACTGTTGTAATTGATGTAGCGATCCGACTAATGGATAAACACTTTAACCGTATCATGAATATTATCGATCACTAACAGTATCACCCGGTCTCTGAGACCAGCAGTATTTTTCATTACTTAGGTCAAATTTTTACTTGAATACCAAGATTTATTTCAACTTATGGTTTAATATATGCAAGTATTATATGCAATTTGGAACTACAGTGCTTAAATTTGATTGTCTTTGTATAGTTTTGTAAATAATTTGTATACATGGGAATAGAAAACAAATCTTTTGTAAATTACTTGTTTATTTAATTTTTTTGTTTTTCAAAACAATTTTTATTACAGAATTAGTTTTTATTACAGTCAAATGTGTATTAAAAATGGTGTCAACCGGGCAATGATTTTGTTAGTCCAAAAGTCAAATCTTTGTAGCACAAGAAGTGCACACTTTCCTGCTGCATTCCAGGCATATTGGGTGGTCACATTTTATGCATTTATAATTTGTCACAAATAACAATTGGCGGGAAACTAATGAACAGCTACTGAGCGGGAGAAACCGAACAAACCATCAGTTTTTTTTCTTCTCCAGGTGGTCGCATTACTTCTTTTTGTAGGTTGAGGGGGAGAAAAACGAGGCGACCTCTTCTCCATTCTTTTTTATTATCCAGCCGAGTACTTTCGCCCGTTCGGGCTTCTTCAGGGCATTATAGGGCCATAGGTGCCCTTGGTCCTATAATGCCCTGAAGCCCGAACGGGCGAAAGTACTCGGCTGGATAATAAAAAAAAATGGAGAAGAGGTCGCCTCGTTTTTCTCCCCCTCAACCTACAAAAAAAACCCATCAGTTATGCCAATTTCGAAGAGACAAAGTTCCCGTCCGGTCTCAGAGACCGGTGAAACGGTTAAAGTGCTAAGCCGTTTTGAGTCTAGAATATTCTAGTCAAAATTTCACGAATGTATCTCTTCAGTTACCGATAAAAAGTGTCGACGAAGAACGGACGGAATTTGTTTGACTCGTTTATCGGATTAAATGAGCACACTCCTTGAAATGTTACACTTCGAAGGCGGCAGGAAATATTTATTTTTTTCCTGGGCGCAATAGTTTTCTTTTCAATAATAGACAAAATCTATTGGGATGTTCTGCGGGCAACTCATTGCCCCAACGGCATGAAGGGATAGGAGTAGAAGGTCTTACTATATACGCTGAAACAATTCAAATAATCCAATACAGTCGGGCTCAACAACTTGCAATGCAATTTAACCGAACGCTAAAAAGGATTTTTTTTCTCGGTTTCCGCTCGTTTATATTACAGCCACGTCACGTCGGTTTGAACTCAATACATCATCCAACGATACCGTACATGCATAATAACCCTTTGAATTCGACTTGTCGGCTCACTATTTTTCAACAATTGTACAAATAATCTCTCAGCTACGGATTGAACGAATTGATTTATTGCGATGAAAAAAAAATCAAAGAAAAAACTCTACGCGAAATGAAAAGGATCAAGGTGTATTGTGTGAATTTGTACGTTTCAGTCCTTCCATTCAGTTCTCCTTTTGTTTCCTTCATATTCGTCAAGTGCGTGAGCTAGTGTGTCTTCTGAAAATTTGAAGCGAAAAATTCGACATACCCACAATTCTGTATTCAAGTTATTCCATTATACCATCTGACAAGCGTTTGCTCAACATTCAATATCCTGGAATATTATTTAATTACCTTTTTTTTTTTTTTCATCCTCCTTTTCTATTACATGATCAATAATGTTGTAACACAAGAACTTCGGTATAATTAGCATCTCTTTTTCTGCTTTTATATTACGCAGCACTCTCATCAAGTTTCAAAAGAATTACTGCTAATTCGTCAACGGAAGAAAAAAAAATGATCAGACTGTAGCTATTCGTAATATTGTTGTCGTACTCGAAGAGAGAATTAAATTGATCTGCTGGCCAAACAGAAAAGTTTATTTTAGTAAGCTTTCGTTACCAAAAAAATTACGTTGCTTATACCAAGTAAATAATTTATCATTTGTATAACTTTTCCATATTAACAAAAGTAAAAACAAATAATTAATAAATAACTTCCATTTCAAATAAATTCATCAGGTATTTTCTTGCGACAACAATAACATACTCCAAATAAAATCAAATCAATGACCAATTCTCTAAAAGTTTGACTGCTGAGGCAATTTTTATCTCTACATCAGTCGCGTGTATTTCAATTTTTCCCCAGCTACGATTTTCTTTTTTAGGGCCGAAATAAGGATAATGTTGGTTTGCAAGGACCAAAATTCATCTTCTCTTTGAGGATACAATTTGAAACTCGACGTAGGTTATACACTTGACCATAACACAGGAACTGTTCCATGAGAGGACCAACTTCCTCGCTGTTGGCCGTCGTAAAGCCAAGCATTTCCATCTTATAGTTCCTTGCTGCAGCAGAATATTATCACTTCGGCCGGGACATGATTTCAATTCTCGTTCTGAGGGACACCTGCCTTTTAAGCATACACAAAACCTACACTCCAAGGGATATATGCCTTTTAGGCATTCTCTTCGTTATTTTACTACGTACTCTTAGAGGGACATATGCCTATTAGGCATGTGAATTAAAAGAATAAGTAGATGAATGAAAAATAAGCAAGCCAATTTTTACTTTATAAGTAGATTTTCAAGCAAAACGCATCAAGAACGTAGGAGTCCTCTCAGTCAATGTAGGAGTCCTGCGAATCAACGTCGGAGTCACTGAATTAAGGAAGCGACGAGGGTCATTATTTTTCTTGTCCTCTCGGAAAAAATTGAATTTTTTTTCTTGTCCATTTTCTGTGAAAAGGAAGGAAAAAATAGGTAAACCTAAATGTAAAATCGTACGTACTTTAAACGCGCAATCGCGTACTGATTCGGTCAAATATAATGAACACGGACTTAGATTAGATGAACAAAACTGACTGAACTGAATATATTGAACTTTCAAAGATGGATGTACAACGGTTTTAGATACAGAACTCAAGAACAGTACATTGAACGCCATCAGGACTGTACGAGACTTCCGAGACTGGTCTACGAGACTGTCCGAACCAACCCGAACCGACGCCGTCCCGACTCGGCCTCGGCTAACACAGTACTGCCACTACCCCCGAACGCAGGGTTGCCCATCGGAACACGGTGGTAGGCTAGGAGCAGGACTTGTCCAATAGTACTAGATCATGATATTATTAATTAAGAACAATAATTTACCGTGCATTAGGCCGTTTGTCCGAACCGATAATAATTTCCTATTATAGATCTTAGCATATTAGAGTACGTTCGCATCTCCCGAGCACGGAGGTATAAGAGCCAACTCGTTCAGTACGTGCAGCGATCAGAGCGGCGTACCGGAGAACTAAGTACCTAGTTGGTCGGGACCAACACTAAATGTAGATCACAACGGATCCTAATAATAGTACTGAATGTAACTCTTGAGATAGCAAAATCATTCAAAGGGACATCTGCTTTTTGGGCATGAAAATCGAACGCACTCCTAGAGGGACATATGCCTTTTCGGCATTTGACCCCCCTTCAAAGCAATGTATGCCTAAAAAGCAGGCAATTTGCACTTCACTTAGAGGGACACATGCCTAAAAAGCAGGAAATCCTTGTACACTGAGCAAAATGTGAACTGAGCATGCCTAAAAGGCATATGTCCCGGTCGAAGTGATATATATCTTCGAGAAGAAACAAAGATGAAGGAATTTTTCTTTTCTGTATCCAGTATTTACCATAAACCGAGTAAAAATTTAATTATTTCGATCAGACTATATTGATTAGTTTCAATGGACCAATTGAATTTTTCACTCTATGTGAGAAGCTCCCTATAACATGTGTAACGAAAATAGCTGGGTCATTCTCCCATTTCATTCGAAATTGGGATTTATTTTTCCACGAAATGAAAATTAAGAAAATGTTTTTTTTTCTTTTCGTGGATCCCTTTTGAATGGTCCACTGATTTTGCTCATGAAAAATTGAATCATAGAAAATTTTTCTTTAGGAGATACATGATCATGATTGAAATCACTGTGGTGAGGGATACAGATAAAGTGAGGAAATTAGGGATTATTTATTAGGGAAATTAGGGTGAGGGAATTAGGTTTTGGAGGATTTTCGGAGGTGCACCCCTCCCCATGATTTGAGAAGAATAAAAATAACAATGGAACTCTTTTCTACATTCGCAAACACTTCAATTAACGCAAAAATAAAATGAATTTAACTCTCCTGAGTCAGAATATCGGCGGGTGAGGTAATTAGGCCTTTGACCGAACGGAGAGCGATTTCACTCTACACGTTATCACACAAATTGAGAAGGATAGAATTTTCGATGCAACAGGTTCTCCTGAGTTTGGCGGGAACTTGACCAATATTGCCAACAGTGCAAAACGTCTAAAACATGCTCTGGGAAGAGCAGGCGCCAAGTTCGAAAAAAGGTGAGGGAATTAGGGAAAACCTGATGGACACATGTTTGAAACTCTGTACACGTTTTGGTTGACATTTTGAAACGTCACCTATGGTACAGATTGTTACTCGAGAACATGAGTACACCACTAAAAAAAAAATCAAAACAGTTTGAGCTTTAGTATAGGTTTTATTCACTTGCAAAGATGACAATTTTGGTCGATGGACAGGTGAGGGAATTAGGTTTTGACATTTTGAACCAATTTTCGGGTATGAATTAAAAGTACAATCCATCCCAAATTTGACTGAAAAGCTAGGTAAAAGTGTCCTGAAGCCACTCACTTAAAAAAAATTTCAAGAATTTTTTCTAGGAAGCCACAGTCCGCTCAAAACACGATTTCCGATGAAACGGGAGAATGACCCAGCTGTGAATCAATAACCTTCTTGGTACTTCCACGTTTAGCGTTTTAGTCCGCTTACTTTGTCCGAAATATTTGTCGCTACTGATAGTAGACAATATTGTTCGGTTAAAAAAGCCTCAAATCATCTCTACAATTCATATTAATTCTTTCATCTGAGCATTCTATCGTCCAAGTGAAACGTTATATTTTTTGTTGCAGGTGTCACTATGAAGTGGCTTCAATTGCTGGCTCTTTTCATACATTCAGGTAAGCCTTTGTGCCTAGAGCGAATATAAATAATATCATGCTCATCTACAGTAGCGACCGCTGAACTGATAGAAATCTAACGGCGAATTTATTTAAATAGCGGAAATATTACATGGAATCGAATCTTCCAAACGGAATGTTCATATCAAGAAATTTCCAACCCCTCTTGAGAGTAGTCGTAAGTTGTATGTCAATCATGGCGTTAGGTTCTCTCGAACGGAATATTATGGAGCATTTTACCTATCAATATCAACAAATTTACTGCTCGCGCTTAAATCCAAATTGATAAGCAGCTGCAATCTCCGATAGATTTCTTGGACAATGGGGAAGACGCCTATTTTTTATTTTCGTCCCTAATGGCCTGAATTCTGTTATTTGGAGTCAGCTGAAGACGGAATGACCATTTTTTCATGAAAATTGTGAGTATCCGCGGAGAAAATCGCTAATGAAAACCGATGATTTTGAACGAAAAATGAATAGTTATTAGTGCATAACTATTCCGTTGAACGTGAATATCGATACTAGCGCTTGTATCTTCGGAGAATAAACTAACATTGGGAGCAATAATTTGAGGTTGCTGTGAGATTACCAAACCACCCTCAGCAATTTATTTGCTTTACAAGGCATTTCGGGTGGTACTAACTCGACAATTAAAAAAACCTAACAAGTAGCAGTGAAATTAGCGTCACTTACTCGATTTAGCATGACTCCAGTCTTAAAGACCATCTTGTTGTTACTGTCTGTCTTTCAGCCGACTGCAGAGCGCTCTAGGGAGTCACTTCAATCGGTTGGAGTTACATCTCCGGGTTCATTCAAACCGCTGATTTTCCTTAGCGATTTTCTCCGCGAAAACTCACAATTTGCATGAAAAATTGGTCATTCCCTCTTCGGCTGACACCAAATAACAGAATTCAGGCCGTTAGGAACGAAAATAAAAAATAGGCGTCTTCCCCATTGCCACTTCGAGGTCGTCTGCCTGTCGTTGCAGACGTACTATGGGGAGCTGCCAATACTCCGCAATACGCTGTTTTGAAATCGTTGAGCCATCTCAAGATTGTTCTGGGCGGTGCAGCCCCACAGCTGCGCTCCATTGGTCCATACTGGTTTCAGGACCTGATTCCTGATTGTACATACAATCTTAACTTATTTTGGACGACAGTCTTCCAATCAACCAGTGCATTTTCCGAGCCAAAGAGTGAATTCTGTTTTCCTCTCCTTAACGTGCGCTTTCCAGCGCAATTTTCACAAATGTTCGGAATATTTAAAATCACAAACGGATTGTCTTCTTGAATCAATATTGAAGCGAAATAATAATAAACCAGTGTACAATAATTTGCAGCGTTTTTCTTGGACAGTCGTAATGGTTTATTGCTGAACAATTGCGGTTCAACTAACAGCAACAATGAACATGTATGGAGCTCTAGGTAACTTTTGTTCGCAGAGTGACTACATAGAGGGCAGCATTTGGTAGGTTGCAAGTTGTAAAGAGCATTTCACTCGGAAATCACCCTCCAGCCTCTAATCAACGGTGTTCGTCGTAGATGATTGATATGCCTCGAAGAAGCGTAACTCTAGCCTTCCCGCCGGAAGGACTCAAGCCCATTTTCGTTAAAGATGAAGTTGTCAAACGGGAGATAAGGAACTTGATGGAGTAGAGACGAGAATTTCCTGTCGAGTCCAAACGCATTCAGGTTACCCGTCGAACAAAGAATAGCGTGCTGATCTCACAAAAACAACTGAATAGTGATCGCGCGAAAAAACTCCGTTAAAATGTTCAAATTCAAATTCAAAAAGTTGTAGATCTCGTTCATTTTTATGAAAATTAAAACGAGGATCGAAACCGTAATTTTAAGGTAAATCGGGTAATGAGACTCAGTCGTTTTGGAATTTTTTAAATTATGATCATGAAAAGGAATTTCTCAAGTTAATCATTTATCCGAGCCAAAAATTACATTCTCGGGTAACGCTTCAAAACGAAGATGAAAAATGTCTCCTTACAAATACAAAAAGAAAAGCAAAAAAAAAAAATAAATAAAAAATTAACAACAATAAAATTAATAATAAACTGCAAAGTTGCCACGGACGGGAATTTCTTCGGATTTTTAAAAATCTTCCTCGCATTTTGAGCGTTTCATGAGATGTGAAATCTTATATGGAAAAACAGTTGTAGCTTATCTGGAAGTCGATTGTTTGGGCGTTCTTGTTAATGGAGAATGCTCACAAGAAATTCCAACTAGGAATATGAAAAGTGACTGTTAATTGATTTATACCTCTAATCTCCTAAGCTTGCCCTGCGAAATTACGAACGAGTAAAACGAAGAATGGAGCGATTGTAAAGTGAACCCCGTTGTAATAACCTCCATGTCTATTGAGTCGCTGCAATTAAATTTCCGAGGTTTGTTAGATCTGTTCCGCCATCAGAAAGAAAACCACATTTCCCCGAGCGCTACCGTCTTTTCGGAGATTTGCTATAGCTCGCAAATTAAAACTTCTTAACAATCGTATTTCGCAGCATTGTTTCGAGCGAGTTGAAATGGCACGATTTCAGGTCTCAAATACCATTGATATTTTTTAAAAGGCTCGGAAAACTTGTATCAAATTAAGATAAAAGTTCAGTCTTATCCTTGAACGTTTCGTCAAATCATTTAAGTAATTATTAGCCAAGAGAAACTCCTGATGATCAATAATTTCTAGAAGCTGCGGTTTCAAAATGCAATAATTTTATGGTTACTAAACAATGGAAAGAAACGGACTTAATTCTTGAGCTATCTAATCTTTCATACTAAGGTAACAATGGGGAAGACGCCTATTTTTCATTTTCGTACCTAATGGCCTGAATTCTGCTATTTGGTGTCAGCCGAAGAAGGAATGGCCAATTTTTCATGAAAATTGAGAGTTTCCGCGGAGAAAATCGCTAAGGAAAATCAGCGGTTTGAATAAACCCGGAGATGTAACTCCAACCGATTGAAGTAACTCCCTAGAGCGCTCTGCAGTCGGCTGATTGACAGACAACAACAACAACAAGACGGTCTTTAAGACTGGAGTCTTGCTAAATCTAGTAAGTGACGCTAACTTCACTGCTACTTGTTAGGTTTTTTTAATCGTCGAGTTAGTGTTACCAGAAATGCCTTGTAAAGCAAATAAATTGCTGAGGGGGGTTTGGTAATCTCACAGCAACCTCAAATTATTGCTCCCAATGTTAGTTTATTCTCCCGAAGATAGAAGCGCTAGTATCGATATTTACGTTCAACGTACTAGTTAAGACGTAATAACTATTCATTTTTCGTTCAAAATCATCGGTTTTCATTAGCGATTTTCTCCGCGGAAACTCACAATTTTCATGAAAAATTGGTCATTCCGTCTTCAGCTGACACCAAATAGCAGAATTCAGGCCATTAGGAACGAAAATAAAAAATAGGCGTCTCCCCCATTATATCACAAGATTGACTATGCACTATGATATGAAAAGGGGAATAACCCAATAAAGAAAATATTGTTCCCTCATGATAGTTCATTAACCGTTATTAACAGTAATTATTGTTTATCGCAACAATGGACCCTCAAATATTTTATTAATTTTAGGTGAAATCTGTAAAAATAAGAACTTCCATTAGCCGGGAGGACCGAAAATAAAACGATGTTAGAAAGAATAACCAAAAAGTCCCAAAACGGCGATGCACGTCTCCTGGGAAACTTTCTCTCTTCTCTGCCACCAAATTTGATCGCCTATTTACGTAGATACGACGACTTCTACCACTATATTGGACCACAGCCACTTGTTCAGATGGTGTTTCTAAAGGCCTTTACAGACCGGACGATAACAATGCTAATACATTGTTATTAGCATTTTTCAGTAACTTTCCTTTCACACCGAACGCAACATTGTTGGCAACAATGTTATCAACATCGGGCGAGGAATTGTTAACAACGTTGTTACGGCACTTGAAAAATGTTGACAACAATTCCTCCCCCGAAACGTTACTGGAAACATTGTTGGCATCATTTTCTGTAAAATTGTTATTTTTTCCGTTAACATTGTTAGTAACATTGTTGGCGACACCGAGTTTTGTTATCGAGCCATGAGCGATAACAAACCGGCATTTGTGATTAACATTGTGGATAACATTGTTAGAGAACCAGACCCAAATAAAACAGACGGAAGAATTTATTGTTGGCAACAAAAAAGTTGACGACATTGTTGTCAACAATGTTGGTAACATATTTTCTAGATCATCTCATTTTGTTACAAACATTATTGTTATCAACATCTTATGTTAATAACATTTGTTTTCACTAACATTTGGTCTGTATGTGTATGTGCGCACACTAAGTTCATTCAAGCAGTTAGCGGTATTTCTAGTTTCTCGGCCGTCTTAAAAACGCAACGTCTTTCAATTGTGGAAGTTAATAAACTCAGGTTTTTTCAACTCGACACCACCAAACAGGCAATAACTTTCTCGCTCCATAACGGGGCTTCATATACGATATGAAGCTAAGTGGAAATGATGACGCATTTTTCCTCTTCCCGGATTTACTGGGCTGTGGAGGAATGAATATAATATATAGACGGATTTGATTATCCGCAATATCTCTATTCAGTGCGCTCACCTAGGAAATGGATAAAGTGAAAAAGCGAACTTCACTCGTTTCTCTAGGTTCATATAGAAATCATTATTATCATCCGAGGGTTGCGATGGGGAGAAAAGCCAGGCGACTCACTCTTCGATTCTTTATTGGCTGGCCGAGCACTTTCGTCCACAGCTGTGGACGCAATGGCTCCACGTCACCCTGAAGATGCCCGAATGGACAAAAGTGCTCGGCCAGCCAATAAAGTATCGAAGAGTGAGTCGCCTGGTTTTTCTCCCCCTCACAACCCCCGGACATCAAGAAATGCGACGAAAAGGAAAAGAAGATTATCATTATCAATTTTTTTTTAAGGAGCTTCAGTTTTCCGGTAAAATGGATTGTCCGAAAATTCGGAACGGTTGGTGAATTCGGGAATGTTTTTCATATGTTCAAATTCTGCACAAATGCGTGCGTGACTAAAAAATGAAAATAGTACCAGGGTGAGAGGGGGAGAAAAACTAGGCGAATCATTCTCCGATTCTTTATTCGCTGGCTAAGCACTTTCGCCCATTCGTTCATAGAGGGCGACGTGGAGCCATAGGGTCCAGAGCCTTCAGTCCCCAGGGTGACGTGGAGCTATATGGTGCCATGCTCGAACGGGAGAAAGTGGTCGGCCAGCGAATAAAGAATCGGAGAATGAGCCGTCTGGTTCTTCTCCCCCTCGCAGCCCGTGAGCATCAAAAAGTGCGAAGACAAGGAAAAGGTGAAAATAGTACTTAGATTAAAATAGTATTCCCGTGGAACATTAATGAAATCCGATGGGAGTTTTTCAAGTAAATGTGCAAAATGAGCAATTATTCACTTCTTCGCTTGGTTGTCGTCGCATTTATTGTAGTAGAGGGGTTGTGAGGGGGAGAAAAACCAGGCGACTTATTCTCCAGATTTTTAATGGCTGGCCGAGCACCTTCGCCCATTCGGGCATCTTCAGGGCGACGTGGAACCATGAGGTCCACAGCCTCATGGCTGTGTGGGCTGTGGACCTCATGGTTCCACGTCGCCCCGAAGATGCCAGAATGGGCGAAAGTGCTCGGCCAGCCATTAACAATCTGGAGAATAAGTCGCTTGATTTTTCTCCCCCTCACAACCCCTCTACTAATTATTCACTTGCATAATATGCAGTACTCCCAGATGAAAGCGTTCAAGCTTTTATTATTTGATCTTATACCAGCCATAAGAATCAATATCATTCAACGGTCAAGGTTTAGAAATAACTAGCCCTATCTGAACATCGCTTCATCGTCTTTTCACACACCCTAGTCTATCCAATGGTACAGTTATTCAATTATGTTGGAGCGATTAGATCGTAGACGGTATGGGGTATGGCAACATTGCTCTTCATTGTTTGGTCGCCATAAAATATATTCATGTTCAAATTATACCTCCACACTGTTTTGTCGTGCAGGTGAAATAACGATGGCACAGTTGCACGAATGAATGTAGTTTATTCAACACTGCGAAAATAACTATTACACTATGTCCAATTGCTTTACGCGAGGCTTACTTCGTCGACGCGATCGACTCACAGATTCACTGACATTCGGGAGGGGAGAGACTTACAGCCAGTGATGCCAACATGACACACACAAGATGTTATAAAGTTCGCGTGTATGTAATAATAAGAGAACTCGCTTTTATTATTATAGTTTTTATTTCGCTTTCAAGACACTGCACATCTCACTTACATGCGACAACCTACAACCAACGTACAACCCAGTCACCGGTGATAGCCGTCTTCTTATCTTATCGGTCCACTATTATTTTGTTTCTCTTTCAAATCAGTGGCTAGCACTGTACACTATACAACACAAGACCTTCTTCTTCTTCTTCTTCTTCTATTTTCAACTAATGATGTAGACATAGACCGAAAGGGGACATATAAAATTGTTGGGGGGGGGGGATTGAGTTCGAAAAAATGTATTTTCGTCTTCTTCCTACTCGGCAAAGTTGATCGCTTTTCGATGGTTATTTCGATCGTGCTTGTGCGAAAATTCGCGCTCAGCAGCCCCGATAGAAATGCCGTCGACGTGAACTACAAAATCCCACCCTCAATCGGACGCATCCAATTCCTTCCTTCTCAGGCTGTCCGAAAAATTGAATTAGTCGATGAGGAAAAGAAGATGGGATTAATCTACGGAACTGACGGGAAAGAAGAAATGCCGACTAACTGTTACTAATTGCATTTTAAGACTAACGAAAAGAATTTCGACCAATATCCTGCGGGCGAAGCCGTTCAAGGCCCTTCATCCAGCGAAATTAATTCCTCTTTTTGATTCATTTAACTCGACGGATTCATTGTTACCAACTTCTCAATCGATGAACAGTTGCGAAGCGATGATTACAGATTCCCCAGAGACCTTCAGAATTACTGTCTGGATGTATAATAACGGAGAGGCGAACGATTGGCTGCGGTATTAATTATATTCTCATTAATAACTTCATAATTGCATAATTATATTCATCCATTAGGACTGCACAGGAAAAAAAAGGGTTGATAGGTAATGCGGAAATTGAACAATTTTGAATATTTTTATATAGGCACTCGATAAGTTCAGCACAACGAATCAAACTGAGATCATCATCGGAGAGACATCTATCCCATCTCTTTATAAGATTTAAAAAAATTTAAGTTGAAAAGTTTAGGATAGTCAATGAATGGTATAAATAATACGAGGCTTGTCCCAAAAGAAAGGTCTCCATATTTTTAAAAAATTGAAAAAATATTTTAATTGAACTTTTTTGTCATGAATGTATTCAGTATAATTATGTTCACTATTTTTCAACGTAGTCACCGTTCACATCGATGCACTTTTTTAATCGATCTGGTAGCTTTTTAATCCCTGCGTCGTAGAAATTTCCGTCCACCTCTTTCTCAAAGTATTCCTTCACTGCAGTCTTTACTTCTTCGTCTGCTTCCATCCTTTTTCCACCCAAATGTCTTTTCAGGTAAGTGAACAAGTGGTAGTCGGATGGGGCGAGGTCTGGGCTGTAAGGGGGATGGGGGAGAACGTCCCAACCGAACTGATCCAAAAGGGTTTTTGTGTCCCGGGCCACGTGAGGTCGAGCATTGTCGTGCAGGAGGCGCACTCCCTTGTTGAGCATCCCAGGTCTTTTGGATTTTATGGCTTTCTTCAATTTTCGTAAGGTCTCACAGTAAGCTGCTGCGTTTATGGTGGTCCCAGTTGGCATGAAGTCTATGAGAAGGATTCCTTTCCTGTCCCAAAACACACTTGCCATGATTTTTCTTGCAGATTGAGTCACCTTAAACTTTTTCTTTTTTGGGGAAAATGAATGCCTCCACTCCATTGTTGCTGTTTCGACTCAGGGGTGAAGTGGTAAACCCAGGTTTCGTCACCTGTCACGATGGAGTCGAAGAAACCTTCTCCTTCATCACCATAGAGCTGCAAAACCTCGCGGGACGTCTCAAGGCGTTGGCGTTTGTGATCTTTGGCACCCATCTTGCACTCAATTTTCGGTATCCAAGTTCATTCAGGATTCTGTTGATCGAGGATTTGGGTATGTCAAGCTGTTCTTCAAGTTGTCGAACTGTCAAACGTCGATCTTCACGAACTGCAGACTCAACTTGTTCCTTGACATCGTCAGAAAAAGAAGGCCTTCCGCTTCTGGGCTCATCATGGATATCCGTCCTCCCTTCTGCAAATTCTCTGCACCACTTTCTTACATTTTTAATAGACATTTTTAATAGATTAATAGATCCATAACTGTCACACAATTTTCGATGGATGGCCGAGGGTGTCTCACCACGGTTCTGAAGAAAACGAATCACCGCGCGGCTTTCGCACTGAGCGTATACTGATAGAGAGGTGGACGCGGACGGCCTCGAAGCGTTCATCGTTATCGCTTGTCAAAGCTGCACTAACCGTCCGATCCAATTGATCACTCTTCGATACTTTTCGAATATTATATTGCTTACCGACACATCCCACGTTTTATTTCTCACAATTCCCATAACATCAGTGGATAGTCTACTGACTTAAATTCGGCCTCTACGTTTTTTCTCTCCTTTTTTTTTAATTTCTTGGCTCTGTACTTGAATGGCCTCTCAGCCGACCCATTTAATTACTGTGGTCTGTTCAGCATTGAGATTAACCGTCACTATTTCACATTATTAGGTGAATTTCCTCTGGCTTATTATCAATTAATACATGGAAATGGCATCACATGGCCACCGCTGCTTGTACAAGTTAAAATAACCTAGTTTTCCAATCAATTCAGTCGGTTAAAAATACCGTACGAATGAAAATCCGCAAGCATATTCGATCCTAAGCGGTTTGTTCGGAATCGGTTTGCAACCCAATTCAACGACGGTGTACAACTTTCGCCTCAGCCCAAGTCTCACTATTCTTTATTCCTTTCTTGCACATTACGCTGATGGCTCCGCGGGGGAATTTTCCCTTATCACTCGGCGGATATTCCTCCAATTCGCACTAGGTAGTCCAATCCCTTTCTTGGCTTCACGCTGAGCGTTGTGCTTGGTAATTACCTTTCCACTCGTATTTCTTCCGTCCCTCTTTCTTCACCGATGCTCTTTCTGTGTTATATCCTATTCACCATAGCCGATTCACCATTTTCCATCCTTCCTGCTGATTATACGTTCCCTTTTTTTACAACGGGCTAGCTCAATGATAAAACTCAGTCGAGCGTTTTCCCTATGAATTCTCGTTTTTTTTTTTTTTTCTACCGTTCTCGTTTCATTCAAATTACGCAGCCGCTCATCTCGACGGTTCATTTCTGAGGGCGAAGATCAATTTTTGATCAGTCGTTAGCGTTTCGTGACAGGCTTTCGTTATTAGCTTTGAATTATTCGCCGCTCGTCCTTGCCATGTATGTTAGCCACTGCTGTTGAGAGAAGACTTATTCTTATTACCTTCTGTTTTTATCAACAAGAAATATACGTGCTCCTTACTCGGTTCTACAATCAATTCCTATTTCTATTTCTTACGTTATAAAAATATTACACTGGCGACGAGGATAATAAATTATTTCTTTCTAAATTAATTTCTTTCTAATTTGTTCGCGAGTGAATCGGTGATCGTTAGTTCAAAGTTTCCTGGCTACTCCGCTACATTTCGATTGCCTGCTGTTTCTTATCGCCCTTCGCCTGATCAAAATGACGGAACAGCTCACTGCGAAATTGGAAAAACTAACCGAAATCGTCGCAAATCTCGCGAAAATTCAACATTCCAGCACGAGTAAAGCTCAGCAGGTAGAGTCCTCACCACGTCCGTTCAATTTCGACGAGTTCAAATCGTCAGGTGATGAACCTCTCGAAGCCTATTTCAAACGGTTTGAACTCAAACTCACCCTATGTGAAATCCCTAATAAAAGATGGGTCGACTATCTCCGTGTACACATGGGTACTGAACTAAATAACGCCCTGAGAGAAATTATCTATCCTGATAAACCAGAATCTAAGACATTCAATGAAATCACTTCGGCTTTGCTCACTCATTTTTTATCCACAAAAAATAAATACAGTGAGGCGATTAAATTCCGTAAAATCGTCCAGCAACCGAATGAGGCAATTTCAGATTATGTTAGAAGATTAAAAGCTGGTGCTCAGTATTGTGAATTCGACAGTTTTCTGGACTATTCTTTGATTGTTCAGTTTATTCATGGAATTATGGATGATACAATCAGGGATGCGATCATATTAAAGAAGCCACAGAAATTTGAGGAAGTTTTAGAGGCTTCCCTCAATTATGAAGCAACACGTACGGCTTCCTCAGAGCTAAAATTTCAGCAACCTGTGAATCAAAATAAATTTGCTCACGCTTCTCGGCCGCGTGCTCGCTCCCAATTTCTGTTGCATCGCCGCACATCTACTTCTCGCCCTAAAACATGCGATCCTCCATCTCCGTGTGCCGGCTGCCTTGGTATGCACTGGCGCAAGGATTGCAAATATCGCGACCAAATTTGCAAAATTTGTAATAAAGTTGGTCATATTCCCTCGGCGTGTTACAGCAACAACGGACGTAAATCCAAAAATACTAATCGGCATGATAAAAAGCATCAAATTACGGACGACCTCGAAACTGAATATGTCCCCAATTCCAAAGTTACGTTTTTTGATGACTTTGAAGAACGTATTAATTCAGTTAATGCAACCTCAAAAAGACCGCCGCCAGCTATTGTCACGGTAGCTATCCAAGGAAAACCTCTCAACATGGAATTAGACACAGGAGGTGTGTGCTCAATGGTAACGGACAGCGTCCTGCGTCAAATACTTCCAAATTCACAGCTGAAACCTACTTCACGAACTTTCGTCAGCTACACGAAAGATAAATTCAATTGTTTGGGATACTTACCTGTTGACGTGACGTTCCGTGGCCGCACAAAAAAGCTGAATCTATATGTTACGTCCATCGATACTGATAGCATATTCGGCCGTGAGTGGATAGCAGAGTTCGCTGATCTACTAAAATTCGAAGAGTTCTTCAAAATTGATTCCCCTCCACTTGAACTATCGCCAACTAAGTCCCAAGAAGCGGCGTCCAAACAGCCACATTCAAAATCATCAACGAGTCAACAACTGGATAACCTCATTGATAAATACGCCATCATTTTCAGCGATGAAGCTGGTACCTACACTGGTTTGCCCATCGACGTCACATTTCGGGAAGGAGCCCAGCCAGTTTTCGCGCGCGCACGTCAGATTCCTTACGCTCTCCGAGATACGTATGCAGCCGAAATTGAAAAGAAGATAAAATCTGGATTTTACAAAAGAGTTAGTTCCTCTAAATGGGCTTCCCCCACCCACGTAGTCATGAAAGGTGCCAAAATGAGAATTACAGGCGATTACAAGGCTACACTAAATCCACAGATCATCGTTGATGAACATCCGATTCCGAACGCCTATGATATTTTCCATGAGGTACGAGGTTCAACGAAATTCTCAAAATTGGACATTTCCGACGCTTTCATGAGCCTACCATGTACGGAAAAATTCTGCAATGCGATGACCCTGAACACGCCGAGCCATGGTCTAATTCAACCTACACGTGCCCAGTACGGAGTTGCAAGCATTCCAGCTCAGTGGCAGAGAACAATGGATAAAGTGCTCGAAGGAATAAAAAGTGCCAAATGTTTTTATGATGACATTATCATCTTCGCTCCATGTGAAGAGCAGATGTACATAGCCCTTGAGACAGTATTTGAAAGAATCAAAATTAATGGACTCAAGCTGCGTAGATCCAAATGTGCTTTCCTTTTAGATTCAATTGACTTTCTTGGTCATACAATTGACCGTAATGGCCTACACCGTCAGGGAAAACACACAGAAGCTATTCTAAAATCACCATTACCAACTAATGCGAGCCAACTTCAAACTCTGCTAGGTAAAATCACATATTATCATGCATTTATCCCGGACTTAGCTACAGTCGCCGCTCCGCTTCGAAAAATGTTAAGCCAATCCCGATTTCAATGGACGCAGGAGGGAAAAATCGCCTATCACCGCCTGTTGACAGAACTTTCTTCGGACCGCGTTCTCACTCCATACAATACAAAACTGCCACTCACATTAGCAACAGATGCAAGCCCTGTAGGCCTGGGTGCAGTCCTATCGCACATCATGCCTGATGGTTCAGAAAGGCCGATTTCATATGCGAGCAAAACATTGAGTGAAACGGAACGACGGTATCCTCAGATAGACCGCGAGGCATTGGCTATTGTTTGGGCAGTGAAGAAGTTTTTCACATATCTCTATGCTCGCAAGTTTTGTATTGTGACAGACAATAAGCCGGTAACACATATATTTGCCCCTAATTCACAATTACCTAAGTTTACCTTATCGCGATGCGCAAACTATGCTAGCTATCTCGCAAACTTCAACTACGAAATAAAATTCAAACCGAGCACCCAAAACCTTAACGCTGACTTTCTTTCGCGCCTACCAATTCCGGACGAAGGAAAATCGCTGAATTCATTTCAACTCTGCGAAATCGGTGATTTGCAGCTAGATGATTTTGACTGTTTCATTCAGCATCAAGTTCAACAAACACCTTTGACGTCAAGCGACATTGCCAAGGAAACAAAGAAGGATGAACATCTATCAACAATCCTGACTGCACTTCAAGAAGGACGAAGCCTTACATCGTTGGGCCTTACGGGAAATGAGGCACAGTACACTTCTTCCGAAGGTTGTCTACTACTAGGACATCGAGTGGTCATTCCGAAGAAATTCCGACGGGCCATGCTTGACGAACTTCATTCTGCCCACATCGGAATCGTAAAGATGAAGGGTTTAGCGCGCTCACTGATCTACTGGCCTTCAATCGACAAAGACATTGAGCTTATGGCAAAGTCGTGTTCAAGATGCATCCAACAGGCGAAATTGCCACCCCAGTTCCGTTCTCACCACTGGGAGTATCCCAACGCTCCCTGGGAACGCATCCATTGCGATTATGCTGGACCTCTCTCTGGAAAATACATGCTGATCATAGTAGATGCCTATTCCAAATGGATGCATGTCGCTATCACTACATCTACGACCGCCCAAGCAACTTGTGACATCTTAGAAAACGCCTTTGCTCAGTTCGGTGTACCGAAGGTTGTGGTATCGGACAATGGCCCTCAGTTTACCTCCGATCGATTTCAAGGTTTTCTAAAAGAACAAGGAGTACTGTTCCACCGCACCATAGCTCCATACCATCCATCCACTAACGGGCAGGCGGAAAGAGGTGTGCAGACTCTAAAGAAGGCAATTTCAACTGCAGGATCACCAAGCTCCGATCTACAGCACTGCGTTAATAAATTCTTACTGCAATATCATAAATCTCCTCATCAGACTACTGGACAACCACCCTCTCTACTTTTCCTCGGACGAATCATCCGTTCAAGAATTGACTGCGTGAAACCTGATCTCAGAGCACGAATGACGTTAAAACAGACTAATAACTTTTCAGGCAATTTCAGGACGTTCACTGTTGGAGATAACGTAATGTTTCGCAAGTACAGCCCAACTGGGTCAACCTGGGTTTCGGGAGTTGTAACAGCGAAACTCGGAGAGCTACACTACCTGGTGGAGAATAATGGTCAACAATGCAAACGACACATAGATCAAATTCAGATAGCTCCACTTGCTCACGATAACTCCGCTGATCAAACTTCTGCAGCACCACGACCGCTCCTCTCAATGCTCTCACCGGAACAGAGGTCACGGGAGCGCCGTATCAATTCTCCGGCTAGTCGTTGCTCAAATTCTACACCTCCGAATGCAGACAACTTCATGTCGTCGCAACATGGTTCTTCGACAGTTGTTCAAAGAAGATATCCTCTTCGTGAACGCCGCCCTCGTAAACGATTTACTTTTTCTACGCCATGAACTAATTAATCTTTAAAATTGTTGAAATCATCAAGGAGGCAGTTCATCATTATTTTCACATCATAATTTTTCATTTTTTTCTGAACTTTTCTTCAAACTAAAAGCGGAGAGTTGCCATGTATGTTAGCCACTGCTGTTGAGAGAAGACTTATTCTTATTACCTTCTGTTTTTATCAACAAGAAATATACGTGCTCCTTACTCGGTTCTACAATCAATTCCTATTTCTATTTCTTACGTTATAAAAATATTACAGTCCTGAACGATGAAACTGTAACACTCCCTGTAACGTAATTTCACGATATTTGTATTACAATTCATTTTGTACGCGTCAGCAGAAAGCGTTTGAAAATAATGGCGTAGAGCATAATACACGAAATAGTGTTCCATCTTCGAATTTTATTATTTGGAACTAATTTCAGTAAGTAATCGGCGTCAGCAACTAATTGGCCATCCATTTGAATCAGAGTTTTCTGAAAGTCAGGAGTCATTATTTTACTAATCCAGAAAGTAACCATCAACCCCGAGGCAGAAATCTGAGGAGGGCCCCAAATCCCAAGCTGGAGAAGATATCACGCACATTTCATACAAAACAGGCGACATTTACGATGTCCCAATTTAATGGCATTTTTGACTTTTGTTTGCTCTGAGATGCGGGCTATATTTTCAGAATTTCTTTTTGTGAAGCGTCGAAGAACAAGTGAAGCAACGGCGGAGTAAAAATATAATCAAAGGGGTGTGAATTGGGAATAGAAGGAGAGCGGGGAGGTTTTCAGAGGATAGGAATAGAGCCGAATTCGAGTAGAAGTGGAATGGATGAGAAGTTGAAGTGAAGACGATTCATTTGATCCGATTTCAGATGGCAAATAACTGGTAAAAATGACAGAATAATGAGAACTTGTTCCATGTGTATTTAAAAACCAATAATTTCGAACCAAAACTACGGCGAAATCGGTGTCGGATCTCATTTTCTGGGGAGGTAGGTCTGAAATCAAGGAAGAAAACCATATTCATTTGAATTCATGCTGTACTCAATTAAAATTGATGAGGTTTTATTTCCTTGATTTTGACCGTCCCTATTTAGTGCTCAATAACTGGTACAACTCATGATGGTGAATTTTTCTCCGAATCCTCTCCTATTGATGTTTAAGTTATTGTTGATGTTGGACATTGAATTTGACAAAAAGACGTTTTTGTATAATGTGAGGTTGCAGCCTCCAGGTTACATTATCACGATAAGGTCAGTCCAGATCTAGGTATCGTCATACTACGTACCCGCTCTGTGTGTTACAGTTTTCTTTTAATAAATCGCTATATTTCAAGCGAACTGTTCATTTCCCCTATCCGAGTCAACAGTTGACAAACCATGTGGATATTTGCCCACAAAGTCCCAGATAAAGGTTTGAATAATGGCGGTAGTTAATTTTGAAAATAGCGAGGGAACCTGTAGACACCGGGCTTTCATGTTTTTGAACTTTCTTGAAGATCTGCTCCTGATGGGGAAGACGCCTATTTTTTATTTTCGTTCCTAATGGCCTGAATTCTGCTATTTGGTGTCAGCCGAAGAGGGAATGGCAAATTTTTCATGAAAATTGTGAGTTTCCGCGGAGAATATTGCTAAGGAAAATCAGCGGTTTGAATAAACCCGGAGATGTAACTCCAACCGATTGAAGTAACTCCGTAGAGCGCTCTGCAGTCGGCTGAAAGACAGACAGTAACAACAAGACGGTCTTTAAGACTGGAGTCATGCTAAATCGAGTAAGTGACGCTAATTTCACTGCTACTTGTTAGGTTTTTTTAATTGTCGAGTTAGTACCGCCCAAAATGCCTCGTAAAGCGAATCAGTTGCTGAGGGGGGTTTGGTAATCTCACAGCAACCTCAAATCATTGCTCCCAATGTTAGTTTATTCTTCCGAATATACAAGCGCTAGTATCGATATTCACGTGCAACGGACAAGTTATGACGTAATAGAACTATTCATTTTGGTTTATTATCAATAATAAACCATTATTGGTCCTATAATGCCCTGAAGAAGCCCGAACGGGCGAAAGTACTCGGCGTAATAAAAAGAAAAAATGGAGAAGAGGTCGTCTCGTTACTCTCCCCCTCAACCTGCAGAAATAATAAACCATTGTAATCGCTCAAGAAAAAACAATTTCTAACCCCCCCCCCTCTCAAAATTTGATGTTTTACGTTTCAGGGCATGTAGAATCCGAATATCCAATAAATAAAATTCTGTCCGTCCGCCGCATTTTTGGAATATGAATGATTTCCGTCTTGTGGTCAAGTTCGTAGAGCTGTAAGTGAGCATTTTGGCTAAGTGAAAAACATTTTACAGTCTCGGTTGACAAAAGATGACGCGACGTGCGTGATCGAATTATGTACGTAAGTATAAAATATTACGCCGCCTGAATCCATTTCTGACTTGTTTCAATGCGCTCTGACAACCTCTTCCCAGTATCTCCTTCTCAGAATCACCATCTCGTTATACGGCAGGCGGTAATATGACCCTTATAGCGATCGTTCTGGGAGAAAAGTAAGGTAACGGTGCAGCTACTTGAAATCCATTTCACACATGACTAGCTTCGAGTACCGAGTCGTTTCAGACGCGACGCGAGCAAAGAGGCAATAAAGATAACTTCTGTTGCAAGTCGATACGATGCCCTCTCGAACACAATAACAAGCAGGTGAAGGAAAAGGAGAGGAACGGGCGACGAAGGGAAAGGAGAAAGGAGAAAGGCGGCTAGCAAGGGTGAACGGGTGTGAATACCCGGGTGGAAAGCGGGTTGAGCCAGATCAAGCAGAAAAATTGGAGATGGCGAGATGGAGGGGCTTATTTCTGGTGCCAACGCCATTCAATAATAAGCAGCATAATCGCTAAAGAGAAATACGGTTTTATTTATGTTCTATTCGGTAACGGCCGAGGAATACCAATAAAATAGCCGAAACGGTCGGTACTGAATATTACTATATTTCAAAAGACAAAGGACACTTCAGGAGCTCAAACTGTGAGCGGACTGCCGGCACAGCGACAGGTTCTCGGATATCCTGGTTATCAGCACTGCTCAGTGTTACCAGACAGTGTTGACACAACAATTTATTTATTATTTTTATATCTTTTTTTTTCACTACACTACTTACATTTCACACAACAGGTATCCTCGTACTGTTAACCACAAACAATAACCACAACAGTAATAATTACAAATTTTCTGCAAATACTCTTCTTTCAATGTAACTTCAGCTCCTAGTGCCGAACTCTGGAAGAGGGAGAGAGATTGATTGATTGATTGAATACATTTATTCATAGAAGAAAACACATATTTACACATTTTAATGAATATTTGAAATATTGAATAATATTGTTTGGCATTAGGCGAAGTCTGTGTCGCCAAACAAGAAAAACACGTTCGCAGATCAGCTGGTGAACTATGCTTTCAGCTATCCGCGGGCAAGAAACAAACTACAGATGATACTACTTACAACTATAAGAGCAATTATTACAACAATATATTACAGCTTTTACAAAAAACAAAAAAAATTCTCAATAAAAGTGGAGAGAAGTTTTGGCTCATTCTGGTGTACATACTGCGGACCAGCACACTACACGTTTTTTGTAGGCGGAACGGGAGTAGAGTTCGGGGGATTTCATGCTGTCCGGGAGGGAATTATGTATAACATAAATTAAATAATGTGGGCTCCTGGTGATAAGGGTCAAGAAACTACATACTCGTATCTATCCTTGAGCTTTCGTAAGTACCCGATGGAACACATCTGCTCCCCTGAAGATGCCGAAGAGGGGAAAGATTACGGCCGAGTAAAATAGCGGAGAAGAAGTCGCTAATTTTTTCCACTCTTTAACCCAACAAGTCATTTAGATGCTTTTTTTCTTGGATGCTTTTCCTGATCGGTTGGACTGATTCTAACACTGTATCGATCATTATGAATACTGAATTAGTTGATACCTTAAACTTTTGGTTTCTTTTGATTTTTTTTTCTAATTTCTAATCATCGAAATCGAATCAGCCGCAGCCAGAATGTCACACCCTAGAATGTCACACTGGGGTCGTTTGAGACCCCACGATTTAGTACATTTTGCTACGTATCTATATCAAAAAAAATTTTCTTCGTACAGGGCTTTTTTGTAAATAAAGTTGGCAGCCTTGCCAAGCCTTTCATCAGCTGTTGAAGCTCAGTCGCTCACTAGAAATTTTTTAGCTAATTTTTCAAAGATCTCTTGGGCACATTTGACCCCAGTGTGACATTAATGATGGTGTTTTTTCGTCTTTTTTTCGTGTGGGGGATTAAATGACCCTAGTGTGCAATTTCGATTTTCCTCTGCAGGTAAGTAGTTTTATCTATTCGTTTGCCAATGTTTTGTCTTCAAGCAGTAATACTTTTGGTTTTTGTTGCTGTTCCTTTTCTTTTTCCGTGCATGATAACATCATAATTTATTGTCATCATCTTTTGCCATCCATTTCTACAAGAGTGTTTGCTTGACATATTTGTAGTGGTTTTTTCTAGGCTGGTTCACATGTACGTATTTTGGGTTTTTTGTAGTGCACTCTCTATTTTCACCAACTCATTCATTCTTTCTGTCTTGCTATGCTTTTTAGATACCTAACACTAAAATGGAGTACGTGGTAAATGGTGAAAAATGGTCTAATTCATTAGCAGACACTAATTCATTAGTAAAAACATCATTTAGATACGAAGAGCTGAGAGATGAGGGTTGGTGAAAGTCATCAATCAAACTCAAATGAGGGTCATCTTTGAGCTGATCTAATAAGAAAACTATTAGACAGAATTTAATGTTTTTTTAAATTGATTCCAAATATTGTCAACTTGAAATGCTGATGGTCAGTTTTTTGAAAACCCTTCAAAAACAAAAAAATTGGAATTTTAGAAATTTAAGTTTTTTTAAACGTTTTCATTGGCTTTTTGCAGAACTATACAAAAAACCATAATCAGTGTTCGCTCTAAACTTTTTTTTGTACATATTTCAACAAACGGGTAGTTGATAGATTTTTTGAGCCTAAAAATACATAGAAAATTTAGTTTTAAATATGAATTTGAGGAAGTTAATTTTTGGGGTCTGAAATGACCCCAGTGTGCAGTCTACATATGCGAAAAATATGTGTGCAATCCTAGGGTTAAAAATCCACCCTATTATACGTCGGAACGATTAGGTACGAAATCCGCTGGTTTGAGATAATGGAACTGTGCGCTTACTGGAAGTAGTGCTTCGCTGCGAATGCGAATCCTGAAGTGCACGTTCCTATGATTGTATTATATTTTCTTCTAACCGCATCAACCCAAGTCGCGATGAGGCATCCGAACCCCAAGAGAGCTTCATAAAAGCAGGGGTAAAAAATGGCCGGAAATAATTTAGAAACCACGGCAGGGCGCTTTACCACTCAAAAGAAAACTTCATTCATGCTCTTCCTGTAATACTCCTTTAACTAAATTTCTGTCCACCCCGCACCACGACCCAAAATAAAGGTCAGCTTATTCTTTTTCGCTCGCAAGTTCATCATTTGGAACGGTTGCTGTGTCCTTTCTCGCCAGACTTTCTCTCTCATTTCTATTTGAAAGACTATCAACTTATGATTGTATATATCTCTCTCTTGCTCTCTTATACTTTACCAATGCCGTTACTTCCATCAACGATGATACAATTACACTGGAGATGAGAGGCTGGCCGCCAAACGAGTGTTCCTACTTTGAGTCAGAAAATGATTTAGTTAGGCTCTGAAAGGACGGCTTTCGCCGAGCAAGGGCACGAAGCTCTTGCTTCTCTTTCTCGCTACTCCATCCTTCACTTACCTTCGGGAAAAATCGGCAACTTTCGCCTTTGCTATTAATTAGAGTCGAAGTAGAGCGAGCCAAACTGTTATGGCACAGAGATAACGTGAAAGGGATTGAGTAGTGTGGCGGTAATGGAAGTTTGGAGAGCGGCGGTGCGGTTCCAAGTTATTACAGTTAAGTAGCAAAGTCATCGTGGAAGTGTGAGAGTAACGTAAAGCGTGGTGGACGAGCAGGAAGCTCGCTCGGAGTTTAGGGAAAAGCCCAAGGATAAACAAAGCGGCGGAAAAGGGAAGATGTTGCTCAATGCGCGTTGATAACCTGTCCTCAGTCGGACCATCGACCTTATCGCGAAACTACTCGTCCTTCGTGTCGCCGACCACTATTTCGTGTCCGACGGTTTCGACCATAATTATCGGGAACACAGCCTCCCCGATCGGCGGCAGTTTCGGTCAAAACACTTACCCATCCGTTCCGTTACCGCACGGTGAGGTCACTCTCGTATCGTTGTACTAATGTTGCTACAGCACTCTGCACTCACCGAATGCCTCGGAGCGTCGCGTCGGCATGCAGAAAACAGTTGGCTGTTGAATGAGAAATGGGTGGTATTGAAAACGTTCCAAATTCATCTATATAGTGGTTCATTATTCTTTAAAAAAAAAAAAAAAGTGTTTACATGGCTGGTCGAAATGAATGGCCAAAGGTGCCACGATCTCTTGTGTAGTGCGTACGTATAGCTTTAAACATTCCTGAATCTAGTCATTCGTGTCAGCAAACTGTTTCTTCCCGGTATTTAACTTAACAGTTTTTTGTTTCTAGTTTTAAAATTGTTAGAAATAAGGTTTTTTTTTTCTTGTCTATAATAATGTTAATTATCAAGTAATACAACTCCCCCACCCCGCTCGGATTTCGATCCTGGTGGTGGGGTAATTTCCGTTCCACGAATGTTTTGCTCGCTGCACTGTTGTGTGTCATCAAGGAAATATATTTATATTCATTCATTCATTCATTCATTCATTCATTCATTATTCTCAAATGGTTATGGTTCAATTCGATTTAGCGCCGAAAAACCATCAAAGTCGACACCTAAAGGCCTTTACAGACCGGACGATAGCATTGTTGAAAACATTGTTATTAGCATTTTTCAGTAACTTTCCTTTCACACCGAACGCAACATTGTTGGCAACAATGTTATCAACATCGGGCGAGGAATTGTTAATAACATTGTTACGGCACTTGAAAAATGTTGATAACAATACCTCCCCCGAAATGTTACTGGAAACATTGTTGGCAACATTTTCTGTTACCTACATTGTTATTTTTTAACCGACTTCATTCCGTCAACATTGTTAGTAACATTGTTGGCAACAATGAGTTTTGTTATCGAGCCATGAGCGATAACAAACCGGCATTTGTGACTAACATTGTGGATAACATTGTTAGAGAACTAGGCCCAAATAAAACAGACGGAAGAATTAATTGTTGGCAACAAAAAGGTTGACGACATTGTTGTCAACAATGTTGGTAACATATTTTCTAGATCATCTCATTTTGTTACAAACATTATTGTTATCAACATCTTATGTTAATAACATTTGTTTTCACTAACATTTGGTCTGTAAGCACCTTTATACTCAAATGAATAAAATATTAACTAAAAAGATAATAAGATATTATTTTTCCATCATCGCCCTGACCTCTAGCAAGTTTTTTCAAACGTCACCTGTTTGTCGGTTTCGAAATGAACGGAGGTGTTAAGTAGTGGACGTCATTTTCTCATCGTGATTGTTCAGCCAGCGAAATTCTACGGCTGGTCGGTAGAAGATCGCCTCTTAATTTCATTCCATCGCATTTATTTGTCTCTCTCGCGCTCATCAACTTCTTTCATAGCTCTCTTTGTGCCGCCTCGTTCGTCTATAAGACGGAACGAGCTGCCGAGTCACCAATATGTGTGAGTCCACGTGTGAGTTCTTTCGTGTAAACTGGTAGTGAGAGTGAATGGAGCGCATTGAAAGAGATGACCAGCCATACGGACCCGGAGCACGTAGCGTCCGTCGTTGTCGTTCTTTGGCTTGGACGAGGATCGACGGCTTCTGCCTACCCCAAATTACGACGATCTTCAATGTGAAGCCCCCGTGTGATTCACACATTCAATTTGTAGTTCTATATCCTCCGTACTTCGGTGTTGAAGCATATTCTGCACTTTACCAGTAAGACGCCGTGGAACGTTTCGTACTTATCAGCCGAGAAAAATGTTTTTCTCTTTCTTTCGCAATTTCTGTTCTTGCCACGTAACTTTCTCATATTTTCTTCATACACGTTAGCTTCTTTCCTTCTGCAGGACAAAAGGTGTTTTCGTTACCGATTCAGGAACGCCGTCACGCAAACACCGCGATTATTTGTCAATATACGAGTACATAGCTGTAATAATCGAGAACATAGCTGTACATAGCTGTTTAAAAAAAAAAATTTTTTTTTTAATTATCCATCTGACCCGCGTTCTGAATGAAGATTTCCACTGAAAATTTGTTATTAAATTTGACACGAATTGATTCCAGAAAACTAATAATCGGTGTTGGTTTTGTTCTGGGATTCGTTCATTGTTCCGTGGAATTCGGAGGGCTTATGATCGGTCAGAACTGTAACTTGCAGGATTCCGCAGGGCCCTTGACACGAGCTTCGAGTTGGCAAATTAATTTTCCCAACAAACATATTCTCGAAGTTTCATTTCAGTTGCATTCGCTCAATTGAGTTTTATCAATTAAAATGAAATTCATTGAATTAATTGGAAAGAGACATTGAAACCGTAGACAAAAGAGCCACGGCACGTTTAATAAACAACCATTTACGAGCGAAGCAGTTTGCATCCCATTCTGCAATTTAGTCGGGAAAAAAGTAGGTAGAGGCTTTTCGGTTTGAAAAGCTCTTTTGTTTTCGAAACGCAAGTTGGTAGTTCACAGGTAGCTGTAGCAGTATCCCATTGTAAACCACATTAATACGAAATCAAACAATTCACTGCCCGCCAAAAAAAAGAGAAAAAAAATACCGATTTAAATTTAGAAACGAATGAACAATAGCTATTTTTACGTAAGTGGCTATAAAGAAAATCAATCAATACGTTTACTTCCATGTTTACATACTTTCCTAAAACCTAATTTATTGTATTTCCTAAAATTTCCTAAATTATTTCCTAAAACCTAATTTATTGTATAGTATACTTTATCACATCACTGCCATCGCCCCCCGTCTCAATCTTCTGATTAATTGTGAAAATCGATGGCTACAGGACAACAATAAAAATTCGGCTGGTTTTCAGGAGAGAGAAAACGTTATAAACATAATGGGGCAATTAGTGTGATGATGAGTGCAGAAGTGGGGCATCCTGTGATGCCATGCTACATGCATTGGAAGCTAGATAGTAGCTCAATTCAGGAAAACACCTTGATAACACTTGTTGCCGACAAGAATGGTATAACACATGTTGAATAACTCATTCCCAGCGCTACCAACAAAAAAACTGAGGTCACCACGAGATTCGGCATGAAGTTCTGAATAAAAATTATCCAAAACCTCAAAACCATTTTTTTCATATCACATGTTCTCCTGTAGCCATAGAAATAACACAACTCACCTAATACAGGTTAGCTCGAGGTATATCTAAATTCACAGGATGTGCGCCTCGCAGAGCTCTTGCGATTGTCGGCACGAACGCACCCGCAAAATCAGTTTGCACTGCCCACTCTCCTTCTGATTCTATAAACATTGTGACTCTCATGCGTCCTTTCTGTCTCTCCCATTTTCTCGTCGGAATCGAATTTAAAATAATTCTTCGGGTGAAGTTAATATATTTGAAATTCAGTTCGACTGGTGGTGCAGATTCGTCGCTGGATCACTGATTATTTCCTGTATTGCAGCGTGAGAGCCTACACTTCTCCACACATCTCTTTAGAGCTACAACGTTGCATATTAATTTCCACTGCAGAATGTGCAGTGGACTTTGTATTCTAGTGTCAGAAAATTAGGTACCACTTGAAGTGCCGATATCTGAATGTTCGCTCAGAGCATTCGCTATTCAGACTCCAATAGATCAGTTTAGTGAATAGCGTTGTATAAACTCGGGGAAACATTCAGAACCTCAAATAACGAAGTGGACAGAGAATTATTCGACGTGTAATCGAGACTCGTTTACAAGAGACTAGCCTTTTTGGTTTATTATTCAATAATAAACCATTGTAATCGCCCAAGAAAAAAAAATTTCTATCCCCCCCTCGAAATTTGATGTTTCAACGTTTCAAGGCATGTAGAATCCGAATATCCAATTAAAAAAAAAAAAAATTCTGTCTGTCCGCCGTACGCCGTTAGCAGTTTTCCGGCCAAACTATAATAGCTAAATTCTTGAAATTTTCACCAGAAATCAATCTCGGTCCTACGACGGCCCAATTCTTGAACCAACTTGCTAGCTCAATTGTAAGGGTATTTTTGGGGGATTTTGAGGGGGAGAAAATTCATATTAAGAATGCGAGTTCTTTTTCAGCAAAAGTGTCGGTTGGCGGGTTTTAGTTGATGAGATTGTTCAGTGTACATGCGTATTTGGGAGATTCTATGCAATAGCCAGGTGCGGTCAACCAATCTGGCACAGACGAGCTGCTCAGCAAACTCAGATTTTTATTTTTGCTTCTCCTATCGTCGATATTTTGAGACAAGCGAGGACCATCACTCTAACTTCCCTCAATCATCTCTAACCAACCCGTTCCTTCGCAACGCAACGGTGATCTATTTTTCTCGGAAGGTAGATTTACCGAGATTTATAAATACATGCTACGGCAGTGGAGCGGACTTTGAGGATTTTCCTCGCACTGAGTTCAGAATAGAAGAACCGGGTTGCGGGATGAAAAACGTCCTTTTCTAACCCTGTCATGTCATGTCAGCCAGCCAAGTCCGTTTGTATGAATCGACGGGTAGGTAGATCTAATTTCACTAGAACAACAGACAGACCGAGGAAAAAACCCAGTCCAGGTAAAGCTATACCTACATGGCGAACATCACACACAGGTGTAGTTATAGGCGCAGATGATCGCGGTACCGTGATCTTACCATCCATTTCGATTTTTTTCCATCGTATTTTCGCTCTTGTCAGAGTTTATAAAAAAATTGATAAACTCAACAACATAACGGCGTACGCTCAGATTGAAAGAGTAACAGAATACTATTGCGAACGGACTCATTAACTAAAGTGAATATTTTATATACTTGTCCTAGTCCACTGTTGTTATTAAATTATGAACCGTAGGAGAATTTTGCCGCATTGCATGTTTTTTAAAATTTAAACGTAGGAGTTCTGGTTTCTTCGTTTAATTGGAAGTTTCCTATGGTTGCCGCCTAATAGATGGCGGATTTTGGTGACCATAAGAGACATATGATTTTACTGAGTAACTAAAACTCCTACGTATTAGTTTTAAAACAATATCAAAGAAACGCACTAGCACTCTCTACATTGTTTTTAGGTAATGAATATTAGCTACATACATATTACATTTTCGAGCCTTGTTCCAATTAAAATTTGATATTTTACTCTTCATGACATGTTGAATCCGAGTATAGAATAAAAAAATTCCCTCCTTTCGCCGTCAACTGAGGAAACTGTCGAAGCTAAATATACTACGCTCGTATACACATGAAATATTCACCAAAAGTCATTTTAGTTTATTATTCAATAACAAACCCTTGGAGTCGCCCAAGAAAAAAAGTTTTAACTTCCCCTCCAATTTGTTGTTTTCGTTTCAAGGCATGTGGGATCCGAATATCCAATTGGAAAAATTCTGTCCATCCGCTGTACGCCGTCAAAACTTTTCTGACGAATCCGCAAAAGCTGAACTCATGAAATTTTCACCAAAAATTATTCTTGGCCTGACAATGGCTTAATTTTTTCACCGAATCGCTATCTCAATTTTAAGGGTATTTTTATAGGCTTTGAGAGGGAGATGATTCTTATTTTCCAACGTTCTGCAGAAAAAGGTGTATTTTTGGTATCTGGTTCTGTAGATTTTTGGACGCGCAGTCGATAGCTTCAACGGTTCTCGAGTTTTTTTTTTTTTTTTTTTTTTTTTTTTTTAAGCGTTGACAGTTCTCGGCCAATCGCAGCATTTGTGAGCAATTTTACGCACTTTTAGAAAATCGCCAGTTGAGAATTTGTAGGGTTATAAAAATTGTAAAAAGGTTTACACCTACACATGTTCGGCTGAGGAGCTAATATTTAATACACCTAGATAATCACGTTTTGAAATCAAAATTGAACAAAGGCTATCGAGAATAAAATCCACTACGGAATCATTTGAAGAAATGCGCTTGACACGCAATACTTTCTCGTCATGAGCTTCACTGTCGCTCTTTGAAATCACGGGAAAATTCCGTTCTTTCAAAATGGGCATGTAAAGATTAGACGCCATTTCCTCCATTTCTATAAAGATTATTGAATGGAGAAATATCCTCCGAAGGGTTGAAGAGCAGGAAGGATTATCGTCAATAGCGTTAAAAGGTTGCAATTTTTTTGGACATGTATTCAATGTAGACAATGTATGTATGTATGTTTTAGACATGTATTCTCCCAAATATTGTTTCGGTCGCCCTTCTCACTATGAACGAATTTTTACGTCGTCTGGATGTAGCCTTTTGATGCAAAGGTAACTATAGTAAATTTTACGATTCATTATGAATACTATAATATAGTATTTTTATAACTATTTATAAGTATACTGTAAATAGTATTCGAATCAATACTATAAATTTATTGTCGATCCGAGAAGTAGATACGAGCGTTGTTTGAAGCGGATTATACGGTGATTTAATGTTCATTTGGATCAATTATGAATTTCGAAGACCACCCATTTGTTATGGTTACTATCCCGCACGTTATTGAACTTTTCCACCTTACAAACGATGGGAAAATATAAGGGGAAACTCCTTGGAAAGTATTGAAATCATTATCATTTTAACTTATAAATTGACTTGATTGACCTTAAATATCTTTATTTAAACTCGAACTAATCGCATGAGGATACGGTCTCATTCGATTCAGCGACGAATATCTTGACATCAAACGCCCCTGTGTTGCAAAAACGTTAGAAAATATGAATTTTACCCCGTTTGAAACTTCTCAAAAATACCCCTCAAATTGAGGGAGCGATTTGACAAAAACAATTGAGCCATTGTCCGGCCAATAATGATTTTTTATGAGAATTTCTAGTATGCAGCTATTATAGTTTCCTTTAAAAGAAAAATATGGCACATGTTTATGGTATCAAAAACATTACATTTTGAGAGGAGGTTGTTGTGTCTAGACAAATACGTCTCGCATACCGCTGGGCTTGGCCCATCAATGTAGCCTACACTACTGTTACCTCGTAGACAGTCTCTCCATGTTCGAGTGTGAAGCAACGTTGTTAGTCAATCGCAAAATATAGTCGTTTTCCCTTTTTGTTATAAGACGCGTAGTCAAGTGTTTTTTTCATTTGCGCCCTTCGTCCTAACATAACAGAGGTTAGAACCTTTTCTTCTTAGGCTCATTACAATTATTATTGAATTATTAAATATTAGTATATAATTAATAATGGAGAATTACCTAATAATAGTATAGAATAATTAGTAGCTAGTAGTAACTAGAATAATTAGTATATAATTAATAATAGAGAATTAATAATAGTATAGGATAAATAGTAATTATTGAATATTAAACTAATAAAAACAGGCAATTCGTGAGTGCGAGTTATACATTTACGTGAAGATGAGTGAGAACTAATAGTAACAAGAACGATTGTATTATTATTAGCTAGTTAGAGGTATCCGCTTGTAAAGACAGAAGGGTCGCAGGCTTCAAGTTTTGGTAGGCACCTCCCAACTTGCAGGTAAAACTGAGTTAGTGAAGGCAAAGGGTAGATGAGAAACCTTGATGCCTAAACCTCAAGCTTTAGAACACCGTCCGAGAAGTTGGGCTTGGAACGATAGAGTTGGCGTTCTTGCTTATCTCTCTAGCATCTTCAAATGAGATGAGAGGCTGGTAGGTTTCGAATAACTGAACGAAAGATGAGCGAAACCGAGGAGAGAGAGGTTCGGTAAGGTGAGACGGATGCGGTGTCCCAGATAACTTTTCCAATATTTCATTAACCTATTAGTGACCATAATTTTTTTTGTCCGATTTTTTCATCAAACTTTGTGAAACGGTTCTTTGGGCCTTCTATTGCTGCAGAAAAATGTTAGAAAAATTCTAGGTATCCTATGGTTTTCAAAAAGGGGTGTTCCCAAAATAGCCCGCTGGTCACTACTAGATAGTCCAGGTGAAAAACATAAACGATTTATAGTGCCAACGAATTTTACTGAAATAAATGTTGAAAACGAATGGTAGCATGAATGAAACTTTGAGACGATTTTAAGGAACAAACTGGTGTAAGTTGCGAGAAGACAATTTGGGTGAAAATCCTACACCTTGGAATGGAATGACTGAAAACAGTCAATGCACAGCCCTACTTTACATTTGCTGCATTTGGTGTTTACTCTTGACTGGCAGCCCGTTCCAGCACATCTTTTTCTCTTTTTCTCTTCGGTGTAACACACCAGGTGATCCTCGCGGTCGAAGCGGATGTCGTCAAGAACGCGAGAGGTGGATATATATCTCCCAGTTGGTCCCGGATGTTTGCGAGCTACAGCATATCGTGTGAGATATACTTGGGCCAATTCTCTTCGGAACTGTAGCTGAGTCAATCGATTTGACCCTTTTCTAGATAAAATCCATGCATTCTGTATGCTGACGTCGATAACCCAAGAAAAAATGGCCCACCACCATTTCTTGTTTCTGATTCCAATCCTGTAGGCGTTGACGTTTTGGTCCATGAGATCGGTGCCTCCCATCCCATGATTGTACCTGTACCAGTAGAGCACCATTCATCAACATGAGTGCCCCCTCCCATGGGTAAATCACTTTCAGAAGAGGTCGCCAAATATTCCGATGGTTCTTCTACAAGATCTCCAACGACTGGAATATGGCCAACGGAAATTACCGCAGGAGCGAGTAACTGCTTACCTGGGAGATGGCCAATGTCCCCCTCTTCGTCATCTTCGTTACCTGAATCTTCTGGCGATTGCGAATCTGGATCAGGTGGTTCGACACAGACGTCAACGGGACCTGAGATGTTGTCGAAATTCGGGCCATCCTGGTTCCCCAGTAAAATTTCAATTGCGTCTTGGAGTGACACCCCAGGACTAGAAAAAAAGAAAACGAGTTAAATCCAGAAATAAACACATGAATAAGTTAGCTGTTGAAGAGCATGTCAATTTTCTCATCTCAATAGAAAAACTACAGACTAATGACCAGCGGGCTAATTTGGGAACACTTACATTTAACGCCCTGTACACAACACAATTTCCGGATTTTTGCCCAGAAAACTGTTTTATTTCATCACATAACTATCCAAGAACAAAATAAAACAACGAAGTTCAAGAAAAAAGTAAATTTAGCGTACTTACTGTAATGCACTTCGTAGCCACTCGACGTCTATGACTTCACTCATTTTTGGATTAGAATGATTATCACTGTACAGGAGATACAACATAACTAGCGATTCCCCTGACATAGTCTAGGTCCGAACTTGCAGGAAACAACAAGAAACACGTCTCAAAGTTCAAAATAGTGAAAGGAAAACGCGATATGGTAGACCATGTCTGCCGTTCCCTAAATGACCAGCTGGTCACTAATGGGTTAAACGTCAAGAACTTGAGTTGATTCGAAGGAGCGTGCGCTCTTCGAATGTTCATGATACCGCAGTCGTCACAACGCCAGGAAGAGTAGAACCAATTAACATGGAGCACTTACAGGAAGTTGAGCGACAGTGACGCTCAGCTGTTATCATCAAGACGAACACGTTCCGTTGCGTGGGAGCTTCAATTAATCTTGACCAACTACTGAAAGCACCATCAGGGTACACCAGCATTTTATTATTAATGGGTCGCTCGCAATCAAATCGTCGTTGAGGAACTGAGGCTTCCAGAGAAGAGTTACGTTTTCGATTCTCTCGTTTCGTATTTTTTTTTTTTTTTTTTTTCGTAACAATCAAGTGCAGTAAAACACGCAGTTCTATTCGTTTGCCGTCGGAAACTCTATTGAAAATAAACAAATCGGTGAAAACGATCCAATACGTGACGTAATAAACTCGTGCGATTGCCCCCGGAAAAATATATTTATATTTTTATCTGCGCTTGTTTGACTGCTATTTAACGCAAACCATAATAAAAATGGCAATTAGTAACAAATGACTTCACATGTGTGCGGTGGAACTGATATTACTTCCATGTTTACGTAGTAAATGGAAGTATTGTGGTCGTCTGAAAAGTTCAATTTGGAACCGAGGTCCTGTTGGAAGATTTTCGTAGCACTATACGCAGAATCACTTTCTGAACAACACTGTCTGTGTGTCCGTTTGTCCGTTTGTCCATCAGTCTGTGGTCAAAAACTAACATAAATCCCCATATCTCCCTGAAAAATGAATGGAACTCAATGACATTTTCTGGAAATTTTCTAGTGAAAGAGCAAAATTAGCTTTTATTGAAATTTGAAAAACACACAGTGCATTTGAGGTACAGCAGGTATAACAGTTCAGTTTTTTCTGTTTCGATTTTTACAGGCAATAAGAGTTAATACTTTTCTACGTTTGAGGTCTTAAAATTTTCGTTATGGCAAGCAGATTACACTAGATTATTTGTCTATTGGGTCACACACAGTACCTCCTCGTTATGAGTTTTTTTTAGCGATTCCACCAGTGCATATTTCGTGTTTTGATTTTTACAGGCTGTAAAACTCAATGTGATTGAAGGATGCCTGATTTTTATCAAGCGGGTCACATACAGTACTTCCACGTTATTCGCATATTGACAATATTTTGATTTCTACAGACCGCATGAATAAATATATTTGAATGCTAGGGAGCTTTAAATTTTTCTATATGACAGCTGAATATCGCTTGATTATTATTATTATTATTATTATTATTATTATTATTATTATTGGGGTCACACGCAGTACTTCCTTTTAAAACGTATTTTCAGTTAGTTATTCAAGTGCTTTTGTATTTTTCGGGTCTCTTTGCTTTAGCAATGACTATCTTTGACCAAATTCACAAAACGTTTGTATAGTTTGCATCACGCACAGTACTTCCGTCAAATGCCGTCTTTTCGCTGTTATTGAAAAAAAGAAAACATTTCCATACCTACCTAACACACACTATGCGTGATAGGTGTGAGAAGTGATGCAATATTCCATGTTGATTATTGTGAATTTTACCAGCCATAAAAGTCAAATTTTCGATAGGTCAAAGACTAAAAAAAATTTTCTTCATGGCTAGCAGATTGTCAGATGATTTGATTTTTATCTTTTGCTTGAAGTTCCATGTTAGAAGCTTTTGTGTGGGCATCTTTTACTGGCTTGAAAAATCAATATATTTGAATGCTGGAGGTTTTCAAATGTTAGTAACGAATGACTCTTAATGCGTTTTTAGTGCCGTTGGTAAGATCTCATTTTACAAAACGTTGCTTGTATCGTTAGGCTCACATACTGCACTTCCGCATTATTAACCTAAATTTTGCGTTTTTCTATTTCGGGTCTCCTGGCTGGTTTTCAAAAACACTTGTAAACTAACGTTGAGATTTTCATACGAGTTGAGTTTCTTGATTTCATACTTGGTTTCACCGGTTACCGACTCAAACATGGAAGTGCTGTGTAAACTATGCACACCACTGATTTTTTGTTGGGCTCGAGCGTTAGCGCCACAATCGTGGAGGCTCAAAATATTGTAGACTCTCTTTATCAGTGAGAGATAACGCAGTTGTTGTGGGGAAATTATTTCATCAGTAGTTCAGTACCGGAACGGCCAAGAAAGGATTGAGGTATCAAAATCGATGTATTCTTTCCACTCTGAATCGAATGAGGCCATTACGGGACGATTGGTTTTCGAGTTAAATCAGCTTTTGAGGCTGATTTTCAATCAGTAGTTCGGATCAGACTCTCCGAGCGTTACGTATTTCAATTCGCTGGATCCGATTTTGCGTTCAGCTGAACCAGCACACCCCAAACTACTTCCGGATGAATAAAAAGCAGTTATGCAAGCGAGACAACGTTCACGAACTAGATCAAGTATGTTATGAGGCGTATTATGATTTCACGAGTCTGATTATGAAGATAGTTTAGCTTGTAAATCCTTTTTTAGAATCCCGGAAACCCGTTATAATGGAAGTTAAGCAAACAATAATTTGTTTACTAACTGGATCAAGTATTGTTATATTGTTGTTGCGGCGACGTTATCTCCGCGTTTTTCTTACATTAATCAGCATGGATTTTTCGCCCGTTCGTGCATCTTCAGGGCTATATAGGTTCATCAGGTACATAATGACTCCATCAGGTCATCGATTTAGCTGATAGACCGTAGCAGCAATAAGCGAGTAACCGTAGCGTAGCAGCTGAGGAAAAAACTGGGAATATTTTTAATATTCTATCCCAGAATGCAGTCGATACGATTTTGAATAGTCGAATCAAGCACGTCAGGTAATAATCTCCTAAAACGAAAAAATGATGAATCCTGAATCATTCATATGCGATTTCCACTGACTCGTATTTCGCAAGTTCTCATCTATATCCGAGAATCATAAACCGCAGGTGACCTTTTCGAGGCGTTGAATAGCTGGTTCACTACCATCAAGATTGAGCTCGCTCGGCAAATTTGTGATACGAACGACTGACAAAATGCTTGCTGCTTCACTCACACGTTCGTCTCATCCTTGGAAGCGAGCGTCTGCACTTTGACTGGCTCTAAATTCTAAATGGGCTGTTAATCATAGCACTGTAATCTCCCCGCTTTCCCTTCACGACTTTCGTCAAGCTCGAGACTCCATCCCTAACATTCGAGATAAATTGAATGAGCCGAGATTAGTTCCTCACTCACTTGGCGCGCACCAAATTGTGACACTGAGGGCCGGAGCTCGAATGGAGCAGAGGGAACGATGAGCTCTTTCAAACTTTTACTCAGCTGTCTTATAGTTAAACTTTCAGACGTACCTAATTGACTGTGAGAAACGGCAAGAAACTTTTGGACTAAGTGAGCACTATCACTAGGGCCAAGGATTGTTCCAACTTGCGGCAACTAGGTTTCGCTCTTTTGCCTTGTACTTAGGTGATCATCATAACTTATGGACTATCTAGTCAGTAATTTTAAAAATTGTATGACAAACATCGTAAACGTACGAGTATAACATTTTGAAAACTGTGGAACAATTGTGAAAACTCGACATTCCTTAATATTATTTGTGCACTAAGATAAGCTAGATATTGTTGTTGTTGTTGTTGTTGATATTGTTATTGTTGTTGTTGTTGTTGATATTGTTGTTATTGTTTGGATATTGTGGTTGTTGTTGTTAGATAGATTTTGTGATATTTGTGCCACTCCATGTGTTGATGGCCCGTTTTTGCTGAGTAAATCCCCTCTAGCTAATGCATAAATCTAGTTATGCGAACTCTAAGATCCATGTTGTAATTAAAACTCAATTCTGCATCAAATATTGACAATATTACTGTTTGGATAGCGTCATGCAAATAACTTGTTCGCTGCTGTGACACAATCGGCTGAAAAATGTTCAAATATTCGGCTACGCGCATGAAATGGTGCTGAGAGGGAATCGACAGATTTTTTTGTTCTTCTTTCTCAGATCGACCTCTGGTATCGCAACGCAAGAAACCATTGGAACTAGTTTTTCGTTGTTGGGGTTGAGGGGGAGAAAACCACGGCGACCTGTTCTCCTGTTTTTCATTGTTGGCCTGCCAAGCACTTTCGCCCATTCGGGCATCATCAGGGCTTCGTAGCACCATTACAAGGTATCCACGGCCTATGGTTGGCAGGCCAACAATAAAAAACAGGAGAACAGGTCGCCGTGGTTTTCTCCCCCTCAACCCCAACAACGAAGAACGATAAAAGCGACAAAGCTACAACATTGGAACTAGGTACATAATTTCCTTCATCATGATCGACATTGAAAAATGTTCTAGTGCCCGTTGATTTGTTGTTAGCAAGTTTCAATCATGTAACTTCGTTTCCACGTACCCACTTAACCCACTTAACAAAAACTGCGCAGTTTGAAGGCACAAGCAAGTTGGATAAATTTCAAGCAACGGACCAGAGTATATAAATTGATCCTAGCAAGGTTATCTTGCAATGAATGTCTGGAATGCATCAGTATGGACGCTGATGAAGATGGTATGACAGAACAAATTAAAACGGCAACGTACTCCAAGAAGTTAAGGCTAATTGAATTTTTTCTGTTAGAAAAAACCGACGGAAATGCCGATACGAGCGAAAAGTTCACTAATTGCCAGGTTGTCAGAAAAAAGGGGTAGGGGGTACTTCCAGCTGATATTGAATGGCAGCCTTTGTATCTTAGTTTGAAACGGTTTCGCAACGTCAACGGTTACTCGGAAAACGCCCGCCAGTTTTCAATGAACAGAGATAATAAGATAAAAACCCGGGGATTCCAAGCATTAAAGCAACTTTGCCATCACTTGCAACACTATTTCATTAACGTTTCTTCTAGTTCTCGTGAACCAGTATTCATTACTCGCATTCCAAAATGAACCATTTGAAGGGACAAGTTTGGTAAAAAATGCTGTAAAACATTCCCAGTTCGCGATTCCCTAATAACCTTCGTTTCATCATTATGATTTACAAAGAAAATCAGAAGTTTGAACGATTCGAATAGTGGAAGATTCAGAAAATATTTTTACCTTACAACAAAGTGGCCAACTCCTCAATAAATTAATAACTAATTTTGGTTCTTTTTATTCAGCCCAAATCACGCAATTAACAGTTAATCAACCATCTATCGATAGGGTAGAATAGTTTCTGTCGAGCATAACAATAAAACGCTGCAAATGATTGTACAGTGGTTTATTATTATTTCGCTTCAATATTGATTTAAGAAGACTATCCATTTGTCATTTTAAATATTCCGAACATTTGTGAACGTTCCCACCGCAAAACAGATAGTAACCATGGGGGATAACTCCGTAGCAACTATTGTAATTTTAATCATTTTTATTTTTCGGGCGACTCATTCTCCAATTCTTTATTAGCTGGCCGAGCACTTTCGCCCATTCGGGCATCCTCAGGCTGTGGACCCTATGGCTCCACGTCGCCCTGAGGATGCCCGAATGGGCGAAAGTGCTCGGCCAGCTAATAAAGAATTGGAGAATGAGTCGCCTGGTTTTTCTCCACCTCACAACCCCCGGACATCAAGAAATGCGACGAGAAGGAAAAGATTTTTATTTTTCTTAATTTCCTAATTAAAAGCTAAACTTATTGCCTAACGAAACAGCTGGAGAGAGTGTTTGACGACCATTCCAATGAGTATAGAACGATTTTTATAGCTCCAAGAACTCTCGAGTTATACCCTCATGTCAAATTTCTGAAAATCTCCCAAATTCGGCACAGAAGCTGCGATAACTCGAGAACCAATAAAGCTATCGACCCGGCGATGGTCTCATTCGATTCAGCGTCCAAAAATCTATATAATTAGACACCAAATACACATTTTTCTGAAAAACCCTGGAAAATATTGATTTTCTCCCCCTCAAAACCCCCCAAAAATGCCCTTTAAATTGAGCTAGCAAGTTGGTTCAAGAATTGGGCCGTCGTAGGACCGAGATTGATTTTTGGTGAAAATTTCAAGAATTTAGCTATTATGGTTTGGCCGGAAAACTGCTAACGGCGTACGGCGTACGGCGGACGGACAGAATTTTTGTTATTGGATATTCGGATTCTACATGTCTTGAAACGTAAAACATCAAATTTTGAGGGGGGGTTAGAAATTTTTTTTCTTGGGCGATTAAAATGGTTTATTATTGAATAATAAACCAAAATTATTGATGTAGATTTACGAAGGGTTCTGCATTTTGTTTGACTTCCCGACGTGGGAATGCTATCACCAAGCCAATCAGAATGCGAAACGCATCATCGCAAACGCATTGACGAAGGTCTGCTTTATGCCGGGTTCATAAGCCTCCGTCAAATGCGTTGATGCGTTTTGCAGCAACGCGTTCGGCCTTTTGATTGGCGCGATTTTTCGCCGCTAATGCAAACGCATCCGATTACTATCTTCACCATGTTTTGGTCATTTCTCGGCCACAGATATATAATGTAGTTGGCACTTGTTCAGAAAGTTTTCCGGAGTATGGCTTTATGAACATTTTTCAAAACTCTCTCCCAAACCTTTCAGGACGAATACAATATTTTTTTCCTTTTACTAAGTCCAAGAGACAAATGAAACGACGTCAGTTGGGTTCATGTTGAGGTTAATCGTATGTCAACCGTAGAACATTAAAGAAAGGTAAATGGAGCTGGTAGTGATGAAGAGGTCTAACAAAAAGACCTCGTCAGGGTGGCGGAAGCACTGTGTGGAAGGATGATGATGTTCAATGTTCACCTGGATGCGGTTCAACCAGTCCATGAAAGCGCACAATGAGGTGGAGCTGTAAGCGTCTGTGGTCGATTTCCTTCGTTCGCAGAATGCTCACGAGTCTCAATACACCGGTAATGCTGGCTGGTGATGAAGAAGTGGAGTAGATTTAGGTGGGTGACGATGCGGCAACGGATCGAGAATAATAACGACAAGTAAAAGGAGCAAACGAAGGATTGGAAGGAACAAGTGCAAAGGAAACGAAGACAGGAAGGAAGAAAATGTAATCGTTGTGTGAGAAAGTGACTGACAACATTGGTTGAACGGAGACATTTTTAGACGAATAGTCTTGTACATCTGCAATATCTTTTGCGAGGCAAGCAAATTAAAAAAAAAAAAAAAAAAAAAAAAAAAAAAAAAAAAAAAAACAGTGGTATGCATATATCACACAGTACTTCCATATTTGAGTCGGTAACAGGATTAACCAATTATGAAATCAAGAAGATCGTACTAAGGGCGCAGCGTTATTACTCTACAACTGTAACTGAAAAACTAGCCGGGAGAACCCAAAAATATAGAAACGCGTGAATTAGGTTAACAATACGGTACGGAAGTGCAAAATGTGACCCTCACGTAACGATATACGTAACTCAAATCTTGATGAGATTTTGACAACCTGACCAACCAACTGAGAAAATTATTCTTTAATTCCAGTAGCGAATAATGAACCTTTAGAGGAATTCTCTTGATGTGTATTGAAACGCAGGAGATGAAAACTATCCTTCTTTCTTTCTTCGCTCTTGGCCAATTACGTAACATTCAAAGCTTAGGTATTGTGAAACAACTGGAATGGTCTATATTAGCCGTATATTCACATCAAACAAAGGACGAATAAAACAAAGGGAGGAATGCGGTGAGTTCGAGGAAAACTACTGTTACCCTTATACACTGTTGTCTGACTTCTGATAGGTCGATTTGAGCGTTCCGGGTGAAGATGAAAGGCAGCCCTTTCAAAATTATTAGTGCAACGAAAGTAAGGCTTCAAGCTCAGCTTGGCAAAGAACGAATTTCACGTTTATGTAACCTTTTTCCCTACCATGTCCTTCTTCAGCTCCAAGTTAAATTTCCCAGTGATCTCCTTAGTGTCACTTAGGCGATGTTGATACAACTTACAACGTGATTCTGGTCTATTGAGACATTGGTTGAACCTAGTATGGTTGTACGAGTGAAACAAGTTACTCACCGTGTTCAACAACTGACGAAATATCTTTAAAACTTCCGTAGCTTATAAATCCAAATACTTATTAGCTGAAAGCTAGAAATAGCTACCGAATCTGGGAAGATAATAATGAGAGCAATTCAAGCGAATCTACGAATATAATTCGAGCTGATGGCAATAGAGAGAAAAACAGTTAGCAGTTAGGTTAACAGCACTTGCAACGAACGAACGTACAACAAGAAGTGGGAGTTGAAGTTGAGAGCCACCCCGTGAGGTACAGAACTGGGGAGGCCATTACAAACAGTGCTACCAATACAATATCCCTTCAATAGTAACTTATCCTAAGTGTATCTCACTACGCGAGTGTTTGTTGGAGAATTCACTGAAATAATATCCTGCACAGTGGAGAAACTTGAAGCGTGGTGTTGTCCTTCCAATGTCGTTGATTGTGGAGAATAATAGGCGGGGTGCAGTGTCTCAGTTGGAGACCGCCCTTTCAACATGGTCTATAATTAAAAGAACGAGTTATCTTCGTGCCGATTTTCCAACCACTTATGCACTTATTGCTTCGACCTTATGTCAACTGGCATTTTGCTGGCTGTAACGCAGAATTGATGGAAAGAGGGATGAAAAATTTCGTCCAGGATATGCAAGCAGCCGGAGGGGCCGTAGAGCGAGAGCGACGGCGAAGAGATGTAAACCCCGAAGTTATGGGCGAAGAGAAGGCCTTTTGGGCCGAAGCCAGCACGAGTATAGAGGGAACAGTAGGGAAGCAGGCAAAGAATGGAGAAGTGGAAGAAAAGCACCTGGTAGGCAACTACTCACTGTTCATGTACGTTCAACTCCACCTCCCTATACATCTTCGGAACGTCAGCCAGTAAAAGGGTTAGAAAGGGAATTAAAATCATTTACCACGAAGGTAGAGAAAACGAAACGAATTCAATAACACGTCCGAAAAATTGTTTCGTGGAAAAAATCATACTCAAATAAAAGCTCAATCTTCTATTTCCTTACTCTCACCTTATTTTTAGCCATTTTACTATAAGGCGTTGAACTACAAAATGCTGCATTGCTGCGAATTCTTACGCATTTTTTCCATTCCTAGTACCTAATGACTATGTTCGGATTCCATGTGATTGTTTCATGGACCAATAACTGCTCCGAAGATGCACGAAAATAATCGGTGGCATAAAAGGAAAATAATGGAGAAATGGCAGGCCACTTTTTCCATCCATCAGCTCGAAAACGACCAAAGAACTCCTCCAAAGTTGAAATGAAGAAAAAACGGATACACTTACTTGTAATCGACTGATAATTGATGATCGTTAATATCACCAAGTAGCAAAACGCTGGGTATAGCCTAGCTCGGCCACACGAGACTTGAACAGGCGTTTAACGAGATTACCATTATTATCTAGTGACGATAGTTAACTCTAGGGTGTGGTGGTTTTTGTATTAATTTGCGCCAGAGAGACGAAAAGCCTTCGTGATACGAAAAGCCAAGGCTGACCTGGACACCAAACGGTTTTAAGATTTGTTCCAAGTTGAAATTGAAATGAAAAACTGTTGGAAAAAGTACCTTTCTGGCCTCTAGTGGCCTGTCCATAAAATACAATAATGATCCACATGCATCACCAACAAGCTACCGAAGATATCCGCTAGTCACTTCATTATTGAACTGTCTTAGTATGTGCTGCCATCTTCAAGTCCGGTTTTGTATGTGAATTACTATCAATGTAAAGAAATACTCTTACCTCCTTGTTTCTGGCCTTCCGCCACTGCTTCATCTTTGTCTGTTCGGAGCTGGTATATTCTGTACTTACCTGTACACTGCGTCTGAGGTTTTCTAATACACTCCGTTGGTTTGTAGTCTACAATTTTCTATCCACATACGTCCAAGTATTTCTGAATTAAATCTGAACTTATTGACTCAAAGATTAAAGGACTTCCAAGGTGAGTTATTCAATTATTAGTTGGATCGAAGAATGGTAAGTTTAACAACAAAATGTCTCAACCAAAAACAGTGATCAACCTTCAAAAACATTATCAATGAATCCCTTGTATAGCATTAATGGGTACTGGACCATATTTTGGGATTGAACTTGATCTATTGAGAATTAAGCATACAAGCCCCAATTTTTCGCTGGCGGAACATTAATTAAGAGGCATTGTTTCAACAACATTCTCTCCCTGCCGTTTTCGGGACAAACTAAATCAGCATATAAATTGGACTTAACAAAGTATTTCAGCGATGCCTAATTACCTGTGTGTTGACAAAAGAGGAGTTGGACATGTCACATTCGAAACAATCTCTTACTGAGGTAAATTATGTTTCTTTTCCCTCGTTGTTGGGTATGGCAACACTGGGACGGAGTCCGTTCCTTTACCTTGTGAACAAACTGATTTCTTTCCATCCGCCGTGCTAATTGGTTAATGGGGAAGACGCCTATTTTTATTTTCGTTCCTAACCCTAGAATGGCACCGTGTTTTTTCCTAACGTTAACCGCACCGTGGGGTGGATTCCACCCCATTTTTTCAAGAGCGTAAAAAAAATATATTCGTCTTTATATTCATCGTATTTTAATTTTTAGGTGGTATTTCAGATCCTAAGGATTGAGGAAAAAAAAGGAAAACATTAAAAAAACTATGTATAACTATATTAAACTTTGAAAAACTTGAACGATCGCGTAAAATTTTTTTCTTTTAGAACATTTTTGTATTGATCAAAAATATCTCTTGGAGTTGTTCCAGTAACGAAAGAACATAAATTATCAAAAACTAGAGATGTCACACTATTAGGAGAAAAAAGAATTGTGTCAAAATATGAACTTGGGGCTTCTGTAGGGCACTACGAACATGATGCACATTTCCAAGCGCTGTGGTCGCTTCAGATGGGGTTTTCACACTGGATGCACTCCATTTTAGTTTTTCCGTCTTTTCCTCGATCACAGAAGTCGCATCGAACTTGCTTCGCCAAGTAATGAGGTGCATGTTGATCAGCAGAGCGTTGGTTATCCGCTGAATTTTCGCCGAAAATGGTGACCAACGACATTCGTAGTGACCACGCATGCAGTGAAAGAATATTTTTTGAGTCTCCTTGAGAGCCAGGCTTGCTAGAAACTATGTTCCTCATTTTTTTTACATCCTTTATTAGAGGGAACAGTTTTTTTCCAATGATAGCCTTTTTTTCCAGTGATGATTTCAGCTTTCCTTACCTCGTCATCTTCAAAGTCACTAGCTTCCCCACCTCCTCCAGCAGCAGTTCCTCTTCCTCCAGAGACTCCAATATCTTCCGAATTTTTTCAGACCCATAATATTTTCGTTGCCTAGCCATCACAGTACAAAACCGACCAAAAAATACTCGGAAATTACCTAGGAAAAACGGGAAGATTTGCGAAAAATTTATCGGATAACCGCACCGTGGGGTGGAATCCACCCCAAAGTAACTTGATGAACTGTCTCTTCAAAATCTGACGCATGGCTGACTTCAAAAAAGGCATGACAGGGTTAGCAGAACCTTTCCGCGTTTATACATGTTCATTAGATTAGAAGGAAACTCCTAGAAACAGCATGGATATCAAAACAAAAGACGCTGGGGTGGAATCCACCCCACGATGCAGTTCTAGGGCTAATGGCCTGAATTCTGCTATTTGGTGTCAGCCGAAGAGGGAATGACCAATTTTTCAGGAAAATTGTGAGTTTCCGCGGAGAAAATCGCCAAGGAAAATCAGCGGTTTGAATAAACCCGGAGATGTAACTCCAACCGATTGAAGTAACTCACTAGAGCGCTCTGCAGTCGGCTGAAAGACAGACAGTAACAACAAGACGGTCTTTAAGACTGGAGTCATGCTAAATCGAGTAAGTGACGCTAACTTCACTGCTACTTGTTATGTTTTTTTAATTGTCGAGCTAATACCGCCCGAAATGCCTCGTAATGCAAATAAATTGCTGAGTGGGGTTTGGTAATCTCACAGCAACCTCAAATCATAGCTCCCAATGTTAGTTTATTCTCCAAAGATACAAGCGCTAGTATCGATATTCACGTTCAACTGACTAGTTATGACGTAATAACTATTCATTTTTCGTTCAAAATCATCGGTTTTCATTAGCGATTTTCTCCGCAAAAACTCACAATTTTCATGAAAAACTGGCCATTCCGTCTTCAGCTGATACCAAATAACAGAATTCAGGCCATTAGGAACGAAAATAAAAAATAGGCGTCTTCCCCATTCGCCGCAGTTTTCCCCTCTTGACTTCACAACATTTACAGTGTTGAATTGTTTATTACTTTCTTTCCACTAAATCACTCGCGTTGAAATTGAGGAACCGCATTTCACCTGGATAGCAGACAAAGAGATAGTCACGAATTCCACTGATTTTAAATGAGTTTTATTCTTATATCGATTTCGACGATTAGGCCGTGATCAGTAACAATCTCACGACTCCAACTGAATGAATGAATTGAATGAATAAATTAAGATTTATTCCATTTAAAATAATACCTACAACAAGTTTACTTACAATATTGGAAAACTCGACTATTTGAATTGATTTATAGATATAGAATAAATTATGGAAAATTACAAAGCGTAAATAATTCGCATTTAAATGTTTGTTCTGGCCTCTTCAGAGCGATACGAAAGGATTGTGTGGTTGTTCTGTTGAGTCTCTCTATTTTCAAACTGAGCGCTTTCGTCCATATTGGCATCTTGCACGGTTGCTCGGCATGATAAAGAAAAATATCAAGAAATGACCACCTCATTCACCTCAACCGCAGCATCATTACAAAGAACTAAATAGATGACGCCTGAATTATATCATTCGAGTCTCTCTTTATACGCTCTTTATATTTTAACTAATTTTTCTCGTGCGTTTTTAACTGTGGGTCTACACAGCAAATTAACACGTTTCGTCTCTGGTCAAGTTTTTTTAATAAGAAACGTGAAACGAAAATAGCCCTAGGACAACTCGGAGCAATTTTCCACTCTTATTGAATAACATTTCCGACCGAGAGGAGGAAATATGAATGAATGGAATGCGGTTTTCTAAAGATTTCTCCAAGCAGTGTAAAGAAACGGAAGACAGATTATCACCGCTGGAAATAAAGTGAGAAGCTGACAAATCTGTTGATCTTCTTCCCTACAGAGCTTCAGGTTTATTTCCTTCGCTACCGTTAGTTTGAATGGCAGTACTTCTAGCAGGTTAAGCTTCTATAATACTATTATTTGTAATCTTGAGCAGGGGAACCCGAAATCCTAAAATAATTATCGTAATCATCTCCGTCCGCTTCAGCTCGAGTAATAACTGTCGACGTCTTCCGAACCTATTAACAAATTCAATTCCTGAAATCGAAAAAGTCAAACTTTAATAAACTCTATTCAAAAAATTTCTGATGAAATCAAATCAGCAAATTTTGTTGAATTGTGGGTTTTTTTTATTTGGTGTTTGGAAGGGTAACTACTTACCCAGGTAGGTTTCATAATTTTTTTAGATCGTATCCATCCAGTAGTTACACGAGCACATAACCATAATCATAATGGCCGCGACACCACTGCACAACTGCCTCGCTGGCAGCAGCAGGTTAGCCAACTCTCTTAACATATCACAGAGGTTTTGATGTCCAACCCTCACATTCGGCCATTCTGACAAAAATTGGGCCCCCGCGATGGTCTAATTCGATTCAGCGTCCAAAAATTTATATAATTTGATACGAAATACACATTTTCCTGAAAAACCCTGGAAAATATGAATTTTCTCCCCCTCAAAACCCCCAAAAATACCCTTAAAATTGAGCTAGCCAGTTGGTTCAAGAATTAGGCCGTCTTAGGACCGAGATTGATTTTTGGTGGAAATGTCGAAAATTTATCTATTATAGTTTGGCCGGAAAACTGCTAACGGCGTACGGCGGACGGACAAAATTTTTTGGTTTATTATTCATTAATAAACCATTGTAATCGCCCAAGAAGAAAAAATTTCTAACCCCCCTCAAAATTTGATGTTTTACATTTCAAGGCATGTAGAATCCGAATATCCAATAAAAAAAATTCTGTCCGTCCGCCGTACGCCGTACGTCGTTAGCAGTTTTCCGGCTAAACTGTAAGAGCTAAAAATTTGAAATTTTCACCAAAAATCAATCTCGGTCCTAAGACGGCCCAATTCTTGAACCAACTTGCTAGCTCAATTTTAAGAGTATTTTTGGGGGGTTTTGAGGGGGAGAAAATTAATATTTTCCAAGGGTTTTCAGAAAAATGTGTACGTGATATCAAATTATAAAGATTTTTGGACGCTGAATCGAATGAGACCATCGCCGGGTCGATAGCTTTATTGGTTTTCGAGTTATCGCAGCTTTTGCGCCAAATTTGGGAGATTTTTAGAAATTTGACATGAGGGTATAACTCGAGAGTTCTTGGAGCGATAAGAATCGTTCTATACTCATTGGAATGGTCGTCAAACACTCTCTCCAGCTGTATCGTTAGGCAATAAGTTTAGCTTTTAATTAGGAAATTAAGAAAAATAAAAATGATTAAAATTACTATAGTTGCTACGGAGTTTTCCCCTATAGTTACCATCTGTTTTTCGGTGGGAACGTTCACAAATGTTCGGAATATTTTTAAAATGACAAATGGATAGTCTTCTCAAATCAATATTGAAGCGAAATAATAATAAACCACTGTACAATCATTTGCAGCGTTTTTTATTGGATATTCGGATTGTACATGCCTTGAAACGTAAAACATCAAATCTTGAGGGCGGGTTAGAAATTTTTTTTTTCTCGGGCGATTAAAATGGTTTATTATTGAATAATAAACCAAAATGAGGCGTACAGACCGAATTATGACAAATGGCGCTATTGCTGTTTTTATAGGGAAAATGCGGGTGGCTGATCAATAACTCAAAAGACAATTAGTATAAATTCAAGTTGAAATAAAGTTAATTCGAGGAGATTCGATGAGTGGTAAGATGATGCGGGAGAGGAGGTTAATCGAATAACGGGGGCAGGCTAAATATACAGATGCAACACGGACTCGGAGAACCGGCGAGAGCAACTTAGCTGCCGAGTCCAGGGCCACAGTTCACAGTCTCTGCGGTGACAAAGAGCAGAATGAGCTATGATAGAGCGTCATTCATGGTGCACGGATGGAGGTGAGCTGAAGGACGGGTCAACCACCGAGGCTATATATCACCATTATTTGTACCTTTGCAGAACCACTAAGCCACTGATTCCATTGTTCCTATGCATTCAGGCCGCGGAGATCGGCGAGTAATGGTAGACGTAGAACTGTCGAGGTAGCCAACAACGTGTGCGCATACCGAGTGCTCTTTTGTACCCTCGCAGATAGCACGGCTACTAAATCGACTGAAAACGGCGGCAATTGCCACATCATCAACCGACATCTGTTAGTGTTCGGATGTATTCGGACGTTTCACTGGAACTGATATCATTAAGTCGCACCTAACTACAATTATACATCGAGTCTCTTATTGACCAAACATGGAATCGGCTACAGACTGTGCACGCTCCGCATGAACTATATAGCACCAGTTGAATCATTCTTATATGAAATTGGCAAAAATATTGTCAATTGATAGGTTTCGATGAAAAATGGAAAAACAAAGACCTAGAACTCCGGAATGTGTCGATACCATGTTGTAAATCGTACGTACTTAAACGCGTACTAGTTCGGTCTAAGGTACACGGACTTAGATGAACAAAACGTCCTGAACTGAATATATTGAACTTTCAATTATGGATTAACAACGGCTTGAAATACAGAGCTCAAGAACAGAACATTAACGCCATTATGGCTATACGAGACTGTGCGAACCGACTCGGCCTCGGCTTAACCCAGTACTACCACTACTCCCGAACGCAGGGTTGCCCATCGGATCTCGGTGGTAGGCCAGGAGCAGGACTTGTCCAATAGTACTAGATCATGATATATAATTAAGTACAATAATTTACTATGCATAAGACCGTTCGTCCGAACCGATAATAATTTCCCATCATAGATCTTAGCATATTCAGTGGTTAATTATTCTTGATAACATACGATTTATTTATGATTTACGAAGCACATCCACAAGATTGTAATAGTTGCCGTTCTTATAGCCGAACTACCAAACGGTGCGTAACTAAAAGCGCTTACTCCTTTCGCAAATATTCAAATTTTGAATATTTTTATTTTCCGAAAAAAATTGAAGAATAATCAACTTCTCGAATTATATCATGCTGTAGACGGTGTACGGTAAACAGAAGTGCCACAGGCCAAATATTCTACGAATTACTTCTGACAAAATTGGTCCTGTAACATTTTTCTCCGGAAACTTTCAACCTCCGTAGGTATCAGATGTGGATTTAGAATCGTTGATAAAGAAAAAAAACGGATTTTTTTTTGTTTTCGAGATACATTTGAACTTCACGGTAGAAGATGTGTGTCGTTGATTTTCATCGAGCGCTATAGTTCCGCGGGGACTTGACATAAATATAGTTTCAAATGTACCAAATTGTAGGATTTTTACCGATCTTTCTCGCCTCCAGGTAATATAACTGTCTACGAAAATGTCGGTTCATAAGTATTTGGGAAAATTTTGAAGTGCAATAAAACTAAAGTGAAAGTTTGATAACATTTTTTTTTTTTTAAATCCATGCAGCCGGCGAGTTTGTCCCAATATGACGAAAATAGTTCAACGTTTTGATTACACCATCCCAATTTTGAATAAATTTGAATTTACTCTCATACACACAGCGGTTACAGCGCTTTCATTGAATTTAAGTCTAAAATAAGAAAAAATCTTGAAAATGAAAAAGAATAAATAAATAATAATACTTAATAATACTTTTGAAATATTTAAAAATAATACTTTTGGGGTTTATGCGAATATTCGCCTGTAGCTCCGTCAAAAATCGCGAAAAATTCTTTGTTCGATACTTTTTCGCCCGAAAAATTCAAATTCACTAAGTCTGTAGAGGAGTGGATAGCAGAAGTTTAAAAAATAATGCATAACGGTACCTACCTACTCCCAAGAAAAATGACAATGACGCTGCTTCAATTACGATTTACGAAGACCATCGAAGTGCAATAGTAACTAACACAAAATTGGAGAATGTTTCCAGCTCACAACATAATATTGGCAACTAAAAAATTATTTATATTTTCATAATTACCTAATTTGAAGCCAAATTAATCACGAAACGATATAGAGTTTTGGCATCTTGCGGAAAAATCTCAAAAATTGCAAACAATTGGTACGATAGCTCGAAAACCTTTAGATTCATCACCCAAAACTCTATACGCATTGATACGAAAAAAACCTATGCTTTAAAACTTTGGAAAATACGTGAAATTCCCCGTTTTCGAACTCATAAAAAAACATTTACAATCGATCAAAATAAATCGCACAATTAATACGTTTTCCCGTAATCTGCAGAGAAAATTATTTTTATTGTATTGAATTTTAAATTACATGAGAACTATGTTTGAGGCTCTTCACTCGTCTACAACAGTCGCTTTCAGTCATGCTGAACATTCATGGTAACTTTACCAATTAGCTGCTCGGCAAGGCATGGCATAGGAACCAAACTTTTCACGGTGCTTGGAGGATTAGTTAGTATGCATCAGTCAAAGTTCAGTTGAACGGGTAATAAAGCTATACAGAGCTAACAGGGCGTGAGGCTTTTGCATTAACTGCTCTGGCATCAAATGTATGGGAGGAGAATGAAGAAGCGTTCGAGCTTAACCTGAAACCAGCTAAACAATGCAACAGTCTCGTATTTCTTGCCGGAAAAGATTCTCACTGCAAATCTTCTCAACCAACTCTCGGACGAATGCCGTTGAGAAATTGAGATGTTGAAGTTCTGTGGTCGAAATACAATGTCTGTCACACTGAAATAACCGTTCATCATCTTGGCAATATGAATTTTCGATATTTGCCATGAATAATGACGAAGCAAACACGCACACAATCGATTGCCACGACAGTGTCCCCTTTCAGTGTGTATGAAATTTAGCGTTTTCCCAACAACTTCAAATTGTTTAGGTAGTAACTGTAATGGGAGGTAGAAGGAGAAGAAGAAGCCACGACGAGTGCGGATCATAGACTAATTTAATAAAAGAAAACAGTTTTCCTCATTGAGACATTGAGGCACAAGTTTAGACCTGTAAATGGTTCAGAATCTTGTGTTCAATGTACGACAAATATCCCAGTAACTACACTTTTATTCGTTGTAGTTTTGTCGCATCGATCATTCTTCGTTGTTGGGGTTGAGGGGGGGAAAACCAAGGCGACTTGTTCTCCTGTTTTTTGTTATCAGCCTGCCTAGCACTTTCGCCCCTTCGGGCATCATCAGGGCTTCCTATATGAACAATTCATCATGGAGGTACTAGGTTACATATTTATATCCGATAATCTAACTTACGTAGCACCATTACAAGTTATCCACTGGCAAGTCGGGTTTATTCGCCAAAATTTGTTGTCTACCTGGTTTTCAACTGGAGCAAAGTTGTAGCAGAGGTAGACGTTCCAACTTTTAAGTTTTCCAAGATTTGTAAGTTCTACAGTGGATAACTCAAACAAAAAGTCGTCAATTCAGATGTTTGAATATACCAAAAGATGGGTAATTTACCTGTCCACATTTTCCTAATGTAATGTACCTATCCATTTTTCAACCGTTTTTGCGTTATTCAACAATATTAGTAAACTATACCCGAAAAATCACATTTTTCCACTTTAAACGTTATTTTCATCTATTTAGTGCAAAATAAACAAAGAATGAACCATATATTATTGATATACACATCATCAACTATCATTATGCTGAATTTGAGCGAAATCGACTGCAAAAAAGTTTTCGCGAAAAATCCAAGGGGGACCCCTGCGAATTTTTTCAACCCAACAGTTAACGATTTTTTACTCGTCTCTCAATACTGATAAAAATCTGAAATTTTCAGGAAAGTTGTGTCTTACCAAGATGTATTTTTGTGATTTTTTTTATTTCTCGGAAAAATCTGCAAGTGGTCAAAAAAAATCGGTTTTTGAAAGCTCAAAATCTGACCTTTAACCGTGCTTTTCGGGGTCAAAATTCATGTGAATCAATTGTTTTATTATGCAGGAGTCTTCATTTGAACGCCTTACATACGTACATAGCAAAAGATTTGGTGAAAAAAATTTAAACAGAGCAAGAGAAATTATTATCCGTAAATCGAGTTTTTCACCGGCCGAACTTTCGAGCTCCGCTGGCATCGGTAATTAAATTGACGTTTTTACCCGCTATTGTTAGCTATTCTTATAGGAAATTTAACGTTGAATCCGAATTTAACTTCAAAGCGGCGGAATTTTGACGACAACTATCAGTTTTTACTAATTTCAGTACTACACAGGGTTTCATGTTTTTCAACTTTGAAAATCCGTTGCAAATACTTACAGTGCTGTTCAAATTTGATTAACTTATGATTCCTACAGGAAATTAGAAGTAAAATTCGAATTGAAAGTGAAAATAATCGAATTCGAACAATTGAAAATATTTTTTTAATTTTTTACGATTTTCGTACTTTTGAAGTTTCAACTTTGGCCTTTTTTTCGTCACGTTCGCGAAATGTGAACAATTAGGTGCTGGGGAAGAAAATGTAGGAAATTCAATCTAGAATCGATTAAAAATAAAAATCAGTCTAGCGTATATGATAGCTCTCGAGATATATTCCACTTTATGTCAAAAAACGTGTTTTGAGTTTTCTTCAAGCGCGAATAGCTCCGCGGCGACATAACGTAAAAATATAATTAAATACACCAAATTGTAGGATTTTGATAGCTCTTTCTCGCCTTTGAGTAATATACCTATGTAAAAGTGGTCGGTTCAAAAGTTATTAGCGAAAAACAGGCGAAAAAACGCGAAAACAGGGCAATAAAATTTGAAAGTGCAATGAAATTTGAACAAAGGCCTAATAAAAAAATACGATTTTTTCACCCGATGAGTTTGTCTCTATTTTACGAATATATGATCAAAATTCGATCACCCTGCCCCGGTTTCTCAATCAATCGTATTCCCACGGTTTTTCGACCTTCACTTCGAGCTTCTCTAGCTCCGACTAAACTCAACCTCATTATTGAAGCGAAGGAATAATAAACCACTGTACAATCATTTGCAGGTTTTTTTCATGTTATCGTGCTCACACGATTGAAACTACTATAATTCCCAAATTACGGAAATTTAATAACATTTGATTACAGCGTAGAAAAGAGTGTTCCTTCCATCTTGCTCGTGCGAGATCGGAATTTTGTAAATAATCTCTATATTCTCAATGTAGAAATGTGGAAGATGGTTCAAAAATATTATTTCATCTTCAATTTTTCTGTCAGAACGGAAATATCTCAGCGGATGCTCTCGAGGGAAAACTTTTCCTAATTGCCAGCTTTCCCAGGCTCTATAGAAAACAAGTCCATCAGTAGTTTTGAGGGGAAAATAGCGTCTTTCATCGAAGATGGAGACAACCTCTGGTAACACAAGTTCCCATATGGCGAAAAACGAGATCGACTGCGTGTTTGATATTCAAGAACGCAAAGAGGAAATGTCAACAGAATGGAGCGAAAAAATCCAGCATGATAATGTGTCATTCTGAATGTCATTTAGATATGAGTACAAGAATAATCGAACAGCCATGTCAACTTACCTCAAGTTCAGAGCCACAATAGTTCATCTGTCTATCGTTTTTCTTATTTTGGTTTCGAAAACAAATGTTGAGTTTACCAAAAACTATTTTTGGACTCCCATTGGCTACATTCTTTAGTCAAAACGCCCTCGATTAACGAATAAAAGCCTTCCCCAGAGGCTTCAAGGTTGGATAAAACTAATATTTTCCTATATATTTGAGTTTTGATTATAAACGTTCTATCAAATTGAACGCTGAATCGATGAAACCGTAGAAATTCCGCTCGATGATATAACTCGTGAATCCGTAAAGCAAACAAATCGTTCAATACTTATTGAATGCACCTCAGACATTTCCTTGGATATTTCATCAGCCTAATAAATTTGAGTTATGATTTACTACATTTTTTTTTTTTAATTTCTTTTAAAATTCTTAAAAAATAATAAAATCAGGCTTTTTTAAGGAGTTAGCCCTTATCGATGAGCAACTTAGCGAATCTTTGTCTGGGGGGAAATCGTTCACGAGAATGAGCCTCTGCAGAATCAAATGTTGCAGCTTTTAAAAATGAAAAAATAAACATTCGGTGCTTTCTTTGAAATCGAAGTAAATTTATGCGGTGGATTTAAGAAAAAAGGTGAAGAAATGTCATATAACAAGACTTTCAGCGGTTACTGACCATCGAGATCGTAATTAATAAAAATATTGGTTGTATTATTCGTAAAAATATAGTTTCTCATCTGTACTTTATGAGAAAGGCAGATGTTAAAATAACGCGTAGTGACAGGTTGGCCAGCAATTGCAAATATGTCGAATTCAATATCGTCGAGCTTGGGAGCTTTACAGGCCAGGAATATTTCCGCTGTTGAATTGAAGGACCATGGCAGTAGAAAACCTCGCTCTGAAGTTTATACCTTGGCCGGTTCGATCACTGCGATGCTGCGTAACCCGGATCAGAAAACTTTGACAGGAGGAAAGAGCAAAGCTGGACAGAGCGAAACTGAGCACGGCTTGGAAGGTGACGGAATACATCCTTACCTTTTCAGCGAAGCAAAATTACAGCAGACGTCGCTTCCTCTGAATAGGTCACGAATCCTCTCATTTCTTCCACTAAACACTGCGAACGATTATGCTAGGATATTTATTCCAAGCATTTTCAGCCAATCTGCTTCAAATTCAATTTATTTTTTACGGCCTACAACTCCCGTCGTAATTCGTTCAGTATCTAAAGTTATAACAAACGACCATTTATATGCCCGTGTTTATATACGTACCACTCGAAAACCAATTTTTCACTCGGCGTTTTGCCACTAAACGTGATTCATAACTATTTTGGCGGCTTCCTACACCACTAAAAACTTTCTCAATCGAATAGAATTCACATTTATCGGAAAAATGACACCCTCGCACGATCAAATTCGTTGGAACCTGATTTTTCTATAAATAAATATAAAAAAAAAAAATATAAAAATGTTTTGCCATACGGTCTAAAAGGTCTATTGTTTACGGAATGAATAACAAAAATCATTTTTGTACGCTTGAAACAAATTATTTCACAAATCTCTGCTCGTTTATACGAGTCTCATTATTCACTATATGAGCATTCGATTTTATCTAAGCGAACGCAAGCGAATATCTATTGAGATATGATAATTATGTTGGACTGACTACATGATGACACGCAGTGCTGTTTGAAATTCTCATTTCCACTCCCCTTTGGCCGTCAGTTGGTAATTAGACTTGAACTGGAGTATCAAAAATAGAGTACATTATCGCTCATCGGTTCCTATGAAGTTGGCACTATAATTAGCAATTAACTAAACATCGACGACCATTTCGCACGAAACACTCGCACAATGGTTCATAGGGATTACTCGGAACGTCACTTTGAATAATCACATTGAAAAGGTTTCGATTTACGTTCCCGATCGATTGTGGCCGAAAAGAGAGGTTTGTTAAGGACGCTGTTAAAGGAAAAATTCACCGTCCGACACCAGGGGCCTAATTTGTTTGAAAATACTCTTCGACTTTTCGCTTTTCACTTTGGAAAACAAGAAAAGGGAAGAGAATTTTTTTAACCAGTGAAGACTTTTGGCTTTTTTTTAAAGAGTTTTTTTTTAAGAGTTTTTTTGTTTTTACTTCCATGTTTCCAAAAAATGATCAATCTGGAGGCGATTCAGAGGCGAAAGGAAAGTGTTTTAATCATTTGGGAAATGAGAAATAGTAATTTTTATAATTTTTATATTATTAGGGAAGGTGATCCAATCAATCAGGAAGTGGTCAGGTCAATACGAGTAGTAAAGCAGTCCTTAAAATGTGTAGTTGGCGAATGAGTTGCTGCGAAGTTGGGAAATTTTTGTTATTTTTTCCTTTTCAGAGTTCATTTTATAGACAAATATTTTCGAAGTCGGTGTTATTTTCTTTGAAGAAGTTTTCTCCATGAGCTGTTCCAACGGCTTGTTAGTTTTATGAGAATGATTTACGTCGGGAAGATAAAATATGAAATATTATATAAGTGTGGTAGAAAGGCCGGTACGGCGACTATTTGGATAGCCAACTGTCGTAGGGAAAAAATCCCTAACAATTTCCCTCTGCGGGGAAATAATGTGGGATTTTTTTCCCTACGACAGTTGGCTATCCAAATAGTCGCCGTACCGGCCTTTCTACCCTACTTATATAGGTCACTTTTATTTAATGGTACTACAAAAACGAAGATGTCGTGAAGATCATGTGCGTCACAGGTTTGTGTATCTTATTGTTATCAGTCAGTACTTGATAGACAGTGGTCCTTCTTATTTCGAGTTTCAGTTGTATTTATTATGTGCGATATATGTAATTCAATTTATATTTATAAGTTATCGTAGTAATTATACTGTATCATAAATAGAATTCTCTATATAGACAAGACACTATTATGCTACCAAGAGCTAACAAGACCAACATTTATGCTATTGAATGCATTTTACTTTTTTTTTATCATCCCTTCAACCTACCTTGGAAAGTGAAAATACATTTTCAATAATCTTCGCTTGGTTGTCGTCGCATTTATTGTAGTAGAGGGGTTGTGAGGGGGAGAAAACCCAGGCGACTTATTCTCCAGATTTTTAATGGCTGGCCGAGCACTTTCGCCCATTCGGGCATCTTCAGGGCGACCTATGTACATATCAGTGTTGTTAGCATGGAAGTGCTCGGCCAGCCATTAAAAATCTGGAGAATAAGTCGCCTGGTTTTTCTCCCCCTCACACCCCTCTATTTTCAATAATGGTTGATTTTTTATTGACTATGCCATTTTACAATTGTGAATTTACTTATCTACTAAACAACCGGACGTCATTGAAACTTGGAAGTTGCGCCGTATGAAATCGAGTCAAGGTGCAAAATCCTCTTCGTCCTCTTGACTTCCACCAGCTCATTTTGTGCATTCGATACCAGTTCGAAAGAACTGAGAACCGAGAGAGCTACTGTGTGATATAAAAAAGAAGGCTGAAACAATCCCAGCGAACAAAGGTCGCTTTTCACGCTTTTGTTCTTTTGTCCGTGAGAGGTCGAAACACCTTTCAGGCCTCGGTCCACTGAATTCTCCTTCCGCCAGTTTCGAATTATAGTAGCTCTTTCATCGATGGAAACGGAACGTCAGGAATACTTTTCAACTGTATGGCGACGTATAGACGAGACATATACGGGCTATTGAGTGGGGCAAATCGAGATTCGAATGAACACCTTCCTGAGCAATGAGGAACACATGCGAGAATAGAAACAGAAAATATACCAGTAGGTATATAAGCGGAGAAATGAGTTGAAATAATGATTTTGTGGCGCATTGCAACCTAGGTCCCGATGTTCGATACTTCCTTGACTAACAAGGCAATGAACATAAATGTCAATTCTACTTTTTGGTTGATTTTTCAATAATAAACCATTGTAATCGCCCAAGAAAAAAAGGTTTATAACCCCCCCCCCCTCAAAACTTGATGTTTTACGTTTCAAGGCATGTAGAATCCGAATATCCAATAAAAACAATTCTGTCCGTCCGCCGTACGCCGTACGCCGTCAACACTTTTCCGGCCAAACCATAATAGCTGAATTCTTGAAATTTTCACCAAAAATCAATCTCGGTCCTACGACGGCCCAATTCTTGAACCAACTTGCTAGCTCAATTTTAAGGGTATTTTGGGGGGTTTTGAGGGGGAGAAAATTCATATTTTCCAAGGTTTTTCAGAAAAATGTGTACGTGGTATCAAATTATTTAGATTTTTGGACGCTGAATCGAATGAGACCATCGCCGGGTCGATAGCATTTGTGGTTCTCGAGTTATCGCAGCTTTTCTGTCGAATTTGGGAGATTTTCAGAAATTTGACATGAGGGTATAACTCGAGAGTTCTTGGAGCTATACAAATCGTTCTATACTCATTGGAATGGTCGTCAAACACTCTCTCCAGCTGTAGGGTAAGGCAAAAAATTTAGCTTTTAATTAGGAAATTAAGAAAAATAAAAATGATTAAAATTAAAATAGTTACTAGGAGTTTTCCCTTATAGTTACCTTCTGTTTTTCGGATGATTTCCTAAATCATAATTGAAGCGAAGGGATAATAAACCACTGTAGAATAATTTGCAGCGTTTTTTTGTTGTGTTTTATATTTTTCTAACTATCCACCAAAATCTACGTTCCGAGCATTTTTGTGACATACAACATTATTTGAAACTTGAATTTGGAACGTCTTCGAAAGCTACTACGTGCATAATTTTATTTTATTTTTCCAAAAAAAAAGTTTCTTTTTCCCAGAACCTCGGAATTTACATTGGAAGTACGCTCGTGTAAATGATGCTTCAGCTATAGCGGAATATGTCTTACTTCTCGTCACTTACGTCTGTCTTCCTCATAACTGTTCGTGCTATCGACTTAGTTACGGTCCCGTTCGATTCAGCGTTCAGACAGCTAATGAAGTTGCCAGCGAAACGGGAATTTGTCACTTGGGTAACCAAACCGTCATTTCCTATGTCGAAAAATCTTTTTTATAAAAACCTTAAAATCGAGGTTGATTCGGGTCCGATATTGGGCCATCTTCGGTCCTCAAATTGTTCTTGGGAAGAAATTCCACGAACACTTGGAATCGGTGACGGCACCAGCTTACGGTAGTCGGATAGGATTTTCTATTCTATTACAAACATGGTTTGAAACTTGGAACCTTGAGTTTCTTGTTGATTTAGGAATTTTGAGTCTTTGATAAAAGCTATGGTTCATCATTGGATGGTTAACCATATGGAAATGCCTGAAATAGCGCACCTCACTGACGTTCAATTAGATCTGATATCCTTCCGTTCTATCGCTGTCTATTCTGATGGAAACTAATTGTAACCGTAATGAGAAATGGAACCCTCGTATCTCAAAGGGCAGAATAAATTGAGGTTTCGAGGTACAGCATAATTAAACATTAGTTTCATGAGGCTAGTATAAATAGACGGTAGATGCGTTGACGTCGTTTTTAGCGTTTGTTCTCTTCGCCTGGTTACGCAATTTTCATTATTCTTCAACTAGGGGCTGAGCGCCCCTGGCGGCTTCGCCGCCTGACCCCTTGTTGGGGGCTGCGCCCCACACTCCCCCTCCTGTGCCCCTCCTGCCCTGACTTACAAATAGGCGGGGGTGTGTTGTCCTTGTCACTACTATAATAGGTAGGTACCAGGTAGTAGTTGATAATTTGTGTATAGAGAGTGGGAATCTATAGATATTATTAGTAGTAGTTGTTATAATTTTGTAAGTAGGTGGTGCGTATTGCATTGTACTTAGTATCATGAAGTATCTATTAGATTTTTCAAATTGTGCAATGTTTTATCCGAGATAGGCAGTCCAACTTTTAAGTTTTCCAAAATTTGTAACGTGGACAGCAGTGGGAATTTGAACAAACAGTCAATTCAGATGTTTGAATATTCTAAAAGATAGGTAATTCGAATGTCCACATTTTCCCAATGTAATGTACCTATCCATTTTTCCACCGTTTATGCGTTATTCAACAATATTAGTAAACTATACACGAAAACATCACATTTTTCAACTTTAAACGTTATTTTCATCTATTTAGTGCGAAAGAAACAAAGAATGAACCATATATTATTGATATACACATCATCAACTATCATTATGCTGAATTTGAGCGAAATCGACTGCAAAAAAGTTTTCGCAAAAAATCCAAGGGGTACCCCGCGAATTTTTTCAACCCAACAGTTAACGATTTTTTACGCGTCTCTCAATACTGATAAAAATCTGAAATTTTCAGGAAAGTTGTGTCTTACCAAGATGTATTATTGTGATTTTTTTTATTTCTCGGAAAAATCTGCAAGTGGTCCAAAAAAATCGGTTTTCGAAAGCTCAAAATCTGACTTTTAACCGTGCTTTTCGGGGTCAAAATTCATGCGAATCAATTGTTTTATTATGCAGGAGTCTTCATTTGAACGCCTTACATACGTACATAGCAAAAAATTTGGCGAAAAAAATTTAAACAGAGCCAGAGAAATTATTTTCCGTAAATCGAGTTTTTCACCGGCCGATCGAGCTCCGGTAAGTGAAAAATTAAATTTTGGTTTTTAAGCGTTTTTGAAAGCCTTTCTCATTGGAAATTTAACGCTGAATCCGAATTTGATGTCAAAACGACGGAAATGAGAAGACAATTTCAAGTTTTTACCAGTTAATACCACCGCTCCTACGTTTTTCAACTTTGAAAATTCGTTCCAAATACTTACAGTACCGTTCAATTTTAATTAATTTATGTTTCCTACAGGACGTAGAATTCGAATTTGAAGTGAAAACAATCAAATTCGAACGATTAATTAATTTTTTTTCTTTGGTTTTAATAGGTACCTACTTTTTGAGTTCTAACTTAGGAATTTTTTTTCGTCACGCTCGTGAATTTTGAAAAAATAGTTTCTGTGGAAGCGAATTGAGGAAATTTAATTTAGAATCGTTTAAAAATAAAAAAGGACAGTGATTATATTTTTTTGTTTTCGAGATTTTTTCACGTTTTTCTATGCTGCACCATTCCAGTATTCTCTTCGTTTCAGGTACCTTCAAGGATCATTAGGTCCATGCTGTACGCTTAGATTATGACCTGCCCCAAATGCGACGAAAAAGTAACATAATGAGAACAAGTTTGTTTTTCATCAACCTCACAGTTTTCGTCTCAGTTTGTGTCCTGGGTGCTTGGACGTCAAACGTTCAATTTAGGTTATGACATAATATCCTCGCGATCGACGACACAATGCCATAAACCTTCAGGCTACTTACGTACAGTTATGAAACCCTGTTCCGCATCCGAATACATAATATCTCAAGTGACAAGGCGGTCCCAACCTTACCAAACTGTGACGAAACAAATATTGCCACCTGCAGGAGGTGATAAAATCCGTACATGCGAAAGCAAAACCTGTTGAGCTACTCGGTCCTTTATAGTGCGCACTTCTGAGGGATAGTGACTTTCGTGCTTCCTGAAAGGAAATAAAAAAGTAAGCCAGTTTTCGTTGGTATGGACTGTTTTTGTTTAAAGCTGCTTGTGAATAAGTTAAATAACGCTTTCGAAGTTACATCATAGTAAATAATGAAAATTTTTTTTCGAAGTCATAATACAGTAAAATTATAATTTGGTCGTTCGACCCGAAATTAATTAAGTATTGTTTAGTGAAATTTTATATTATTTTTAAGATTTTGTCTGCCACTGATTTTCTTTTCCTGCTCCCATTTAAGTAACTTCAATTCCTTGTTGTTGTTGAAAAATAACGTCCAGATTTTTTTTTCACTTTTAGCGTTCCCTGTCATCTAAAAAAAAAATAAAAAATAAAAAAAATGTGCTGTGAAAAACAATCCTATTTCAGTGTATAAGTTTCATCAAAATCCTAAACCACATTATATCTACTCTAACTGTACCCTTCCGCCCACATCATCTCGGTCTATTTTTTCCCCTATCCTTCAACGTACCCCTTCTTCTTCTTTTCCCTTTCGCCCCTTCGGGCATCATCAGGCCGTAGCTACCAATGGTGCTTCAAAGCCCTGATGATGCCCGAAGGGGCGAAAGTGCTCGGCGGGCAATAAAGAAATTCGAGAACGAGTCGCCCAGTTTTTCTCCCCCGCAAACTTCAAAACTAAGAAGATATGAAGCGACTACCCAAAAACGAAAAAATTCTTTAAAATTGTTTTGCTCAATTGAATGTGTACAAGTATTAATTCTTCTCAAATCGATCGAAGATGAGATGCAGACTATATTAATACGAGTTCTTCACCGAGCTTTCCCGAGCTCCGATGATGGTATTAAATATACTGAAAGCTGAAGAACTCTGTCCTCATCCCCAATTAATTTGACAAAGCTATGGTAAACGTAGAAAAACAAAGCTGGGTCCGTGTTCGGTTTTACCACGATTACGCCACGCATTTCAGCTGAAACAGGAGCGAAATGAAAATGAAACAAGAGCACTTCAACAATGAACGTGAATATTGATACTAGCGCTTGTATCTTCGGAAGAATAAACTAACATTGGGAGCAATGATTTGAGGTTGCTGCGAGATTACCAAACCCCCCTCAGCAATTTATTTGCTTTACGAGGCATTTTGGGCGGTATTAACTCGACAATTAAAAAAACCTAACAAGTAGCAGTGAAATTAGCGTCACTTACTCGATTTAGCATGGCTCCAGTCTTAAAGACCGTCTTGTTGTTACTGTCTGTCTTTCAGCCGACTACAGAGCGCTCTAGGGAGTCACTTCGATCGGTTGGAGTTACATCTCCGGGTTTATTCAAACCGCTGATTTTCCTTGGCGATTTTCTCCGCGGAAACTCACAATTTTCATGAAAAATTGGTCATTGCCTCTTCGGCTGACACCAAATAGCAGAATCCAGGCCATTAGGAACGAAAATAAAAAATAGGCATCTTCCCCATTCAATTTGGAGCATTTAAGGGTGAATTGTTGTTCAGCTTAGTTGTTGTATTGGGTGAAATTGATTTCTCAATTAGTAAAACGCCAAGGAGCTGATTGAAAATTGGGAAACTTGTTATGTGCAAACAGTAAATATCTCTCTGAACGTTTAATAAACGGTAGTTATTGCCGGTGACTTCAAAATACAGAATAACGGTATTATGACACTGTTTGACAAGATTCGACTGATAAACTGGCTCCGCTGTGCAGCGTATTGATGAAAAGCAATCGAAAAGCATTCAATCTACGGCAAGTTGAATCATTCGAGGGGTTTCACTGATTGGTGTGTCAGCTGGCAATTGTGTCGATGACAGTTTACAATTTTCAATACATTCACAGATCGTACTCTCGTTCAGTTGCTCGCCAGCAACTAGTAGATGTATGCGAGGCCGGTACACTAAAACGCTGGGCTAACGACTTTATGAAGGTTTGTCTTGGGTGAGGGGCGACGCTGTGCAATCCGCCCTCTGCATTCAACTCTGATTGAACGCATTCCGTATACCTCGGCCGCTTCGGAGGAAACGGTAGATTGCGGTAGTCGGGGCATTGAGGTAGCCTGCATATTATGATCCAAGGCTAATTGGTCGCGGGTAAATCGATTGAGCATATTGACGATGCTAAAGAGTTAATCGGCTCGCAGATTGACGCTATTGATCGTTTTGTGACGCCTGATTACTCCTTTCGTCTTGGAACTGTTGAGGCTTCAAAAATATGCGAATCTACTGAAGAAAATATTAAGTTCGTCGATAAATTGATAATTTATTCGAATTTGTTTGAAAAAGACAATAACAGAATAAATATTACTTTGTGTAATGACATACTAGGTGAAAACCGCTGAGCTGCAATACGCTAGCGAAGAGGGTGAGTGAGGTCAGCCGTTTTCAAAAAATGCTAAGAAATTTGTTTTTTTTTTTGTTTCAGCGTAAAAAAAGCAAACCTCTTCCCCTAGTTGTCAAGTTACTCCAATTATATTCGGGTTGAGGAGAGGAATGCCAACTTGGTAATTGTTTCTCCATTAGTTTCCATTTATTCCGCCGGATATGGCACTCAGGGCAGCGTAGGACTATGTGCCAACCTTTGAATAGAAGAGCAGTGTCCTAGTTTTTTCTTCCCCTCATAATGCAAAAATTAAATAAAAAAAAGCTCCAATTCACATCGGTTCATTAGAACTATTCAACGGTAACTGTTGTTTGTGGGGTAGGGGTAAAGAAAATAATAAAAATAATACATCCAACCTTCCTGGCCACCACGTTTATTGAAAGAAAAATAAAAAAATAATATCGGTTTTACGGGCTTTCTTGCTTGGAAATTTCAAAAGAATGAAAAGAATAAATAAAGAAATGACCAAAAATATAGAACAATAAAAATAAAATATATCCTCGATGAAGATGTTCGCTGACGCCACACGTACGATTCGCGACCGAACGCGATGGTGTCCGACCAATTTTAAACGCGCGAATACGCTGCCACGGCAAATAAATAATGCTCCACTCTTACCTCGTCAGTGATGGATGGTGTCGGATTTCAGCGAATATTCGCTTCCGATGGCGTAGTCTGACGGGTAGTTAGAACGCACGTGGAGGACGATCAGACGACCGCTCAAACTGACGAGAGACGCCAGAAAATCGACGACGCTCCGAATTTCGGCAGGACGCAAAGGCATCAACTGCGAGCGAAACTGCGGCGTAGGAACAAAACGGGTCCTGGGTCGATCTGCACAGACGGCACGGGCGATGATGGTGCTCAAACGAGGACGGTACAACAGCTCCGTTTCCAATGGTTCGACAGAATGCCGCGACTGGCACGCCAATATCGGCCTCTTAGTTACCGGTTTTTGCTGTCTTATCATTTTGTCGTCCGTAAATGAATCAGGGCGCACGCGGATTAATTTTGCATCACCTGGTGCGGAATGTAGACACAATTAATTTTTTGATAAAATAAAATCCAAATTAAAAATAAAGCGAAATAATATGCGAATGCAAGATATGCCCAAAATTAAATATATTATACTGGTGTTGGTTACAAACAGTAACTATTCAAATCACGGCTGGAACATTCAGTCTCCTACCTTGAAAATGACGACCCTATTTGTTGTGTTTTCGAGGTATAGATAGAATTGGTCCTCGATTGAAACAGTATTTATTTAATATTGATTTGAGAATAATCGGTGCGGACGAAGCCAGCTTGATTCACAGTCACTATCGATAAAGTCGATTGAGGAAGAAGGTGGGAAACCACCAGTGTTGCCACCTGTTGATCAGAGCATGGAGGTTTGTTTAAAGAAAAAACACCACACTATTCAAAATACTTGATCTGTTGGGATGAGATTTTGAAATTTACGAGCGTAATTCTAATGGAAAGATGACGGTAAATATCGCAGATTTACATTGCTAAGAGCCACGTTCCCGCGTAATTTGAAAAAATACATCGCTGCGTTGGCCGTCGTTTTGAATGAACGAACGAATGAAAAATCTTGCCGGTTACAGGCGTCAAAACTTCATCTCGTGCCAAGGAGTGGCGAACGTTCAGCTTTCTGTGGGAACGAAGGAAGGAGAGTGGGTATGGTATGGAAAGCCTCGTCGAGTCGAGTAATACATCACTCGGTTCGCCGGCGGGTGCTGTTTTGCTGTGCTGTGCGATGCGAGCAGGAAAACACTCCACCGCGAGTTATTTATGCATCATTTATTTCTCAAGAAATGAGTCGTCGTCTCCCATTCGCTTCCTTCCTTTCCATTTTATGGCTTGTATTCTGCTGGGAACGAGGTGCTATGTAAATACAGTCGACGATCCAAATCGCTCGAGAAAATACATTCCTTCTCACCAGGAAATTATCAAGGGCTTGAAAAACGAATTCTGAAGACGGCTATTAGGTGAGGATTTAAACGAGAAAATTGATATATGGCGCGGAAGAAGACCTTAGCAATGAGCCTTCATTCGATGTAATACCGCTTGACTCGAATTGGAACAGAGTGAAATGATCGTTGAATTTCTGAGAATTGATCACTCGCATCGGTTCATTTCGTTCAACAGTTTTAAAAACTCCTCTCGTCTGTGTTCTGCTTCTCATTAGTTGTTTTTTTACGGTGGTAAAATTCGGAAACTTCGGACAAGCTAATTGTCTAATGTTACATTTACAATATAGGTAAATTTTATACACAATATTGACACAATATTGGTAGAGATAGACAATATAGATTGACCTCATGCAGGACTATATCAATCAATATCAATATATTCATTATTTGTACAAACCCGAAGGCATACAATGGTTGGCTATTCACGAAAAAAATGAAAAAATAGTAATAATAATAATGATGGTGAAAATGAAAAAAATTAAAAAAAATTGAGTTTCCAAATAGGTAATACGTATAAAAGTAATAGAAATAATTTAAAAATTTGCGAAACATGCGACTAACCAAAACTACTGCATCGCAAAGCCGTTTGATTACGCCTGAAATTACGCGGTTTTGATGGTAATTAATAAAACTTTATCCGCTCGGCTCGTTTTAAGGGCGATGAATTCGATTAAAATTGATCAGAACAATTATTTTACACTCGGTCACAAATAGCTCGTTAAAAAAAAAAAAAAAAAAAAAAAATAGTGAACGTTTCCACACCTAACAACAGATGGGTCGATCAGAAGGAAAAACGCGCGAAAATTCATTATTTTTACACGTCTCAATAATTTGATTTACAGTCGAATTATTCACACGAATAGATCATTTGATTCGATGAGCTTTCCAACGATAGAAAACGATTTTAGTTGCTTTGAAATGTCTCGAGTTATACCATCGCGATGAATTTCTCACAGATGGCTCACAAAAGCAGAGACAGCTCAAGAACCAATGATCCGGTTACGGTTCTATCCAACAGCATCGAAGAATCCAGAGAAGTTGATATTAAAGACACCTATATTTCAAAATATGGGAAATCGCTATTCGACCAAAATACGCCACTCACTGCATCATAATTATATTTAGTTTATTTGACGTTTCGGGAATCACTTAAGTGAACACCGAAAATAGTATGTCTATAAAATACCCACCAACAGCAGTCAACTATAACAGCCTCAACTCTAACAATAATAAGAGATACTTGGAATGTATTAATTTAAAAGGAGTCCGGTGCCAGAGTCATGTTGACGGCTCATACTTGGCAACACGGGCTTGCCCTGTAACATAATAATATGTCATCCATGTCGAAGGGACTGGACAGGACGATCACTATCAGGGACAGATAATAAACGATTGATTCGAAAATGTGATCTGGTGTATGTTTATGAACCTGAACCCTCTCGTGAATTAAATTGGAAGTTAAAAGCCTGTGAATAACTTTACATGGTGTCAGGTGTGAAAATCGCATACAATTCATCGAGTTACGCCGACCGATAAACGGTTTTGGATAATTCCTCGGCAGTATAATTCACCAAGTGCTCTTCGAACACGCGTATCATCAAGAACGCATGAGTGATAATCACTCGTGGGATTCAATTAATTTGAACTCACTAAAAATCGTGCCGTCGATTGACTACCCAGCGCGAGGGCATCAGTGAAAAATTCACCGGTCAGTCGACAAGGGAGTAATCATTTTACTCGCCTCAACGTGCATACATTTGTTCTACCCAGCACGAGGGTCTCACCGAATTTTACCACCCGCATCGGTAGGTAATAAAATTGCAACGAGATGTCTGACGCAAAACCGCCTCCTACTTTCGATTTTGATGCAACAAACCTAAAAAAAGAATGGACAGATTGGCTACAACTATTCAACTTGTTCATCATAGCTGCAAAGAAGAAGAAAGAAAGTGACGAGATAAAAATAGCCACCTTGTTAAATCAGCTAGGTCCAAAAGGTGTAAAGTTATACAACACCTTTGTGCAGGATGAGCTAATAGCCAAATCTGCAGCCGAAACAACCAAAACCGTCAAGGTAGAAGAGGTCCTAAAAACATTTGAAGATGTCATCGACGCCTTCACGACGTATTTTACACCTAAAAAAAATACGTTGCACGACCGTCACAAATTCTTTAAAGTGAGCCTGAAAGAGGGACAGCCACTCACAGAGTTCGTCACCGAGCTCAAAAATGCAGCAGCAAACTGCGAGTTCCTGGAAAGGAATGCACTCATCAGGGACCGGCTAATCGCCGAAGTGACCGATCAAGCACTGCTCAACCGCCTACTGGATGAAGGGGACCAGCTAACACTGGAACGGGCCATCGATCTGTGCAAACGCCATGAGAATCGCCGTATCGAAATGGACGACTTCAAGAAAGAAAAAGAGGTTCATTCTATCCGAAAAAAAGGTACACCCAGTAGAAGTAATTATTCATTTGCTACAAACAAAAATACACCGAGCCAGCGCAAACAAAATTGTACCTACCTTTGTAAAAAATGTAAAACGGAACATACGTTCGCTAACTGCCCGGCGTATGGTCATATTTGCAAAAAATGTAATAAGTATAATCATTGGGAGGTAGGTTGCCCCCAAAATACTAAACCTCGATTTGCTGTAAATAAAAAGAAACAGTTCTTCAGGTCTAGGCGACAGGTAGATGCAATAGAAGAGGGACAGTCAGATAGTGACGAGTTCTACCTCGATGCCTTATCTTCGAAATCAAACACAAAAGCTTGGTACATTTTGGCAAAAATAAATGGTTACAACATTCGGTTTAAAATAGACTCAGGTAGCAATGTCAACGTACTTCCCCTGCGTATCTATGAGCAGATAAAAACTGGAAAATGCTCATTGAAGAAATGTAATATTAACCTCACTGCGTATAATAACTGCAGATTGCAAATTGAAGGGTCGATTTTGCTTAAGACTAATTTTAAACACACAACCGCTATGGTTGAGTACGTGGTGATTGACACCGCTGATAAACCAATTTTGGGTTTACAATCTTGTGTTGAATTAAATATAATTTCTAAACTAGAAAGTTTAAATGGAAAACAGGCAATTTTTAATTCTAAAAAAGAAGTTTTTGACTCCTATAAGGAGGTATTCAAAGGCGTTGGTAAATTTTTAGGATCGCCGTATAAAATACAGCTGAAAGAAAATGCCATTCCGGTGACTCATTCCCCCCGAAGGGTATCGAAACATCTGCAAGCAAATTTGAAAACTCAGCTCGACCGATTAGAAAAAGATCGAATAATCTCTCGTTGCCAAGAACCTTGCGAATGGCTACATCCGTTGGTCATAGTAGAAAAACCCGACAAAACTTTGCGTCTGTGTCTGGACCCAAAAGACTTAAACGAACAAATAATGGATGACAAATTTCAGATACCGACAACAGAAGAAATTTTTGATGATTTGGCTGGAAAGAAATTTTTTTCAACACTTGATTTAAAAGAGGGATTTTATCAAATTCCCATTGATGCCAATTCCGCAAAATTGTGTTCATTTGGAACCCCATTCGGTAATTATCGATTCGAAAGGTTACCTTTTGGGATCAAAACGTCCGCCGAAGTTTTTCAAAAAAAGAACTATGAGGTTTTTGGCACAATAAAAGGTGTCAAAGTATACATTGATGACCTCATTCTGGCGGGTTCAAGCAAAGCAGAACACGATCAGATTTTGCAGCAAGTTCTGGATAAAGCAAAACAATATCAAATAACATTCAACCCGGATAAATTTAAATTTTGTGAGAGTAAAATCAAAATTTTAGGGCATATTGTCTCGAGTGAAGGGATTGCCATAGATCCTAGCCGAGTGCAAGCAATAATTGAGATGCCTGAGCCTTCAGATAAAAAAGCTCTGCTCAGATTCCTAGGAATCGTGAAATACGTTGGAAAATTTTTACCGAATCTCTCAGCTAACACTGCAATTTTGAGAGAACTGAGCAAAGAAGGCAAGCCATGGGATTGGACTAAAGACCACTCTCAAGCAGTAACAAATTTGAAAAATCTAATTGCACGGAGCCCCATTCTAGCTCACTACAAAACTGGAGTCTCACTGAAAATTCAAACTGACGCGAGTAACCTTGGATTGGGTTGTGTATTAATGCAAAATGACCACCCAATCGCGTTTGCTTCTCGGTCGCTACGAAAAAATGAATTAAACTGGGCAATCATTGAAAAAGAATTACTAGGGTGCCTCTTTGCCCTAGAGAGATTCCATTATTTTGTGTATGGGAGTACAGTGGAAATCCAAACGGATCACAAACCCCTAATAAGTATAATAAATCAGCCTTTGGAAAAAGTGCCGAAAAGACTCCAAGCATTGAGGCTGAAATTAATGAAATACACATTTAAAATTTCATACTTACCAGGACGAGAAATGATAATAGCAGACGCCCTATCAAGAGCATCTCTCGACCTGAAAGAGAAAATTGAGCCAGACATGGACTACGTCGTACACGCCCTCGCAGAAATATCGATGTCAGAAGCAAGACGCCGCATATTTGCAGAATCAACGGCGGACGATCCATGTTTGTCGCTAGTCACAAATTTCATCAAAGAAGGTTGGCCTAAAAAGAATTCTGGGGAACTTGGCAGATATCATGCCATAAAAGACCAGTTATCTCTGCACGACGGAATAGTATTTTTTGCCGATCGAATTGTAGTCCCAGTTGCTGAAAGGAAAAAGATTCTATCCCAACTACACGAAGGTCATCTGGGGATTGTCAAATCCAGGATCAGGGCTCGACGATTATTCTACTGGCCTGGCATGTCTAATGACATTGGCGAATACATAAGTTCTTGTCAGATATGCTTGGAAAATCGGACGCAGAATGCCAGAGAGCCAATGATTCCATCCGACATTCCAAAAAGACCGTGGGACAAAATTGGAATCGATTTACTTGACTTCAAGAATAATACATTTATTGTAGCAATGGACTACCACTCCAAGTGGGTGGATTTCGAGAAATTAAATGGCAACAGCTCTCGAGAAGTAATTAAGTGGTGCCAAAAACAGTTCGCCACTTTCGGATATCCAAGAAAAATCATATCGGACAACAATCCTTTCAACAGTTTGGAGTTCAGATCTTATTTGTCTGAAAAAGATATAACGCTAGTAACTAGCAGCCCTACATATAGCCAAGGCCACGCTATGGCAGAGACTGGCGTGAAAATAGTTGAAAATATCCTCAGAAAAGCAGACAAAACTGGTGAAAATCCGTACGTTCTCATGATGCATTACAGGAATGCAGTAATTCCGAGTTTAGGATTCTCGCCCAGCCAGTTAATGCTTGGAAGATTTATTCGTGACAAGCTCACAGTGACTGAAAACGAGCTGATAATAAGCCCCCCCAAGTCAAAGCTAATCATGGAGAACATTAAGCGGTCTCAATTGAAGCAGAAATTCTATTATGATAAAAATGCCAAAACTTTACCGGTACTGGACGAGGACGATGAAGTTGTATATCGCCATAAAAATAGGTGGAATGCTGGTAAAGTTATAAAAAAAGCAGAAACTCCAAGGTCATGGTGGATCGAAAATGAGAGTGGACGCAAATTCCGGAGAAATCGTCGAGATTTGATAAAAGCGGAGAACAGAAGTGAATATTATCCCCGCAAAAGCGTTCCTCAAACAGGTAGCTTCGAAAAAGATTCGAATAAGGAAAGTAACAACCGATACACACTCCGTGACCGAAACACCATCCCAAAAATTGAAAGATTTGGAGTCAATTAACAAAACATTTCAAACAAAAAAGAAGTGACTATTTTATTTACAACCAATTTTGATAAGTTGAATTTACTTCACTCTGTATTAATTCATTTTCACTACTTCCTTCACTCTGTTGTGATTTGTAGAGGACAATAAAAACATTGAACGATATTGATAATAAACAACTGTTCTTTCATCTCTGTAACAAATCAGCTGATTGAGCTGACTATCGAATTATGATAAGAAGTTAGTTCCATCGGAACATTGAACTGCTGTGTCCTGGAAGACGGATAAGATTTTATTTTGTCTGGAAGTGTTTGAAATAATTTCCTTTGTATCAATGATTATCTCATCAACATAATTCAGTTGTAAGAAAAGTTATATTTTTTTAATGTCAAGAATTAACTTTTAAATTTTCTACCTTTTGTATTATTTTCGTTTTTTTTTGAGAAAAGGAAAGATGTAACATAATAATATGTCATCCATGTCGAAGGGACTGGACAGGACGATCACTATCAGGGACAGATAATAAACGATTGATTCGAAAATGTGATCTGGTGTATGTTTATGAACCTGAACCCTCTCGTGAATTAAATTTGAAGTTAAAAGCCTGTGAATAACTTTACATGCCCTTCGCCAAGTAATTATTATTCCGCGATCTAATGAGGTCATTATACTTGTGTACCACAATGTTGTACAGCAATCCTAAATTGTTTACCTATGTTATTATGGAATAAAATTTTTTATCTCTATCTCTCTAGTTTACCCGAAAGCATTAAAGAATGCCGAACTTACGGCACCTTCAGGGAAAAGTTAAAACTGCACCTTTTGTCACAATATTGTACTTTCATTTTAAGACCCAGTATTATATTATTTTTGTCGGTCAGTTTAATTTTTCTTCTTTTTTTCTCTCTTCTTTTTTTTTTTTTTTTTTTTTTTGTACGTCATATTAAGCACATTAGCACACTTTATCAATCTATGTTTCTTTTACAGGACCAATACTTAGCACTGTTGAGAACCCACTGCTAAGTTCAGTTAATTGATTGTTAGCCTGACCAAGATATATGTTCATTTCTATTATTCTTAAAATTTCTGGTTAGTTGTAAGAGTGGCTTGTAGCCAAAACTTGCCAGATTTTGTAAATAAATCAATAATCAATCAATCTCTACTGAAATCACACCCGGAACGAGTAAAATACAGAGAGTAAAAAATTTACTTGAAATTACTTGTTGGGCATAGTAGAAAATTGTTTCCAAAGAACACAATAACAACCTAATTTTAACGATTATACGATCAACCGGGAAGAAGTTTTCGAGTTGGGCATCTCTTTGAATCACAACCTCTATCTAGCTAGAACGAATGAAGTGTACTCACATGAATCGCTCTCCTCTTGAGGTCCAAGACATAGATTTTATGTGATACCAACTGTGATTTCGTACGCAGTTAACATAGTTAGTTATGCGAAATAACTATGTCACGTTGATTTTTTGGTTTATTAATAATAAACCATTGTAATCGCCCAAAAAAAAAATTTCTAACCCTTCTCAAAATTTGATGTTTTACGTTTCAAGGCATGTAGAATCCGAATATCCAATAAAAAAAATTCTGTCCGTACGCCGTACGCCGCTAGCAGTTTTCCGGCCAAACTGTAAGAGCTAAAAATTCGACATTTTCACCAAAAATCAATTTCGGTCCTACGACGGCCCAATTCTTGAACCAACTTGCTAGCTCAATTTTAAGGGTGTTTTTGGGGGGTTTTGAGGGGGAGAAAATTCATATTTTCCACGGTTTTTCAGAAAAATGTGTACGTGGTATCAAATTATATAGATTTTTGGACGCTGAATCGAATGAGACCATCGCCGGGTCGATAGCTTTGTTGGTTCTCGAGTTATCGCAGCTTTTGTGCCGAATTTGTGGGATTTTTGACATGAGGGTATAACTCGAGAGTTCTTGGAGCTATAAAAATCGTTCTATTCTCATTGGAATGGTCGTCGAACACTCTCTCCAGCTGTAGGGTAAGGCAAAAAATTTAGTTTTTAATTTGGAAATTAAGAAAAATAAAATAGATTAAAATTAAAATAGTTGCTACGGAATTTTCCCCGATAGTTACCAATCTGTTTTTCGGTTGAAATGTTCACACATGTTCTGAATAATGACTATCTGAAATGGATAGTCTTCTGAAATTATATTTGAAGCGAAGGAATAATAAACCACTGTACAATCATTTGCAGCGTTCTTCTTCACATTTTCGACCGTGGTCATCCTAGCTTGACACCATGATGATCTCCAAGTTAGTTCGTAATAAGTAAATTATTACATTAGTTGTAAGCATTATGTTGTACGTTCGTAAAAATCTTTCAAAATTGCCCGTGAGCCGAGCGCATCGTTTATAATTTTTGTAGCCCCCGAAGAAGGAAATAACTTATATATATTTTATATATATTTATTTCCAATCACATGTATATGGCATGAATTACAAGTACAATTTATCTCCCAATAAAATTAATTAAAACCAAACAAACACTACTTCCTGGAAATTAACACTCCAATGTGAGCAATTGCTCGTGTTAGGAGTGTGAGTTGCCACAACAATGGCAAAATAGAAAGGCTGAATGATTTAAATTATACAATTATTCCAAGTCCAAGAGAAAAAAAAGAAAAAAAGAAAGAATCTATTTCTGTGGGTGTGTTCGGAAGCTTGCGACTATTACATTTATATACCTACCCCTAGGTAAACACAAAAAAAGAAGAAGAGGGAACAAAAGAACGCTATAGGTTGCTTAGGATATGTGACTTAAGATACCCAAAAATAAGATGAGGCTTTTGTATCAACAATTGTTTTCTACAGTCAGGTGAGACTTATTCCGAAAGCTCGGCGAAGGAGATATCTGGCTTTGCTTCGACCTTCCTGATCAGTTGACAACAAAGAACAGTTAATAGTTTCTCGAACGCGAAAGTTCAAGCTAATTTAGTGCGTAGGCCAGATAAAATTAGACGCGGTGTTGGTAAATGGCGCAGGCGAGATTTATATAGCTGTCAATCGTTGCAAGCTGAAAGATTACCATTCTCCCGCCTTCAATAATGAGTCGCCTGTAACGTGGGTCGGGAACACTGGCTCCGTATTTGATGATTAGATGTTGACAATGGCGGCGGTGGATACAGGCGGCTGTCGGACGGATCGGTAACGACGCGGCACTTAACGGCTTTGCGCACCAGTTAAACTCGCGTAGAGATTACCGTGGAACGCGATAAGTACTGGGAAGACGATTTGGAACAAGAGCGGAATACGATGAACAATGCTGTCTAGACGTGAATAGGTGGTTATATAGTTCCGCGGAACGTTGAGGACTTGTGCCTTACAAAATCCTGCTCGTCGATTTACATCCGACGAGAATTCACTACGAATTTACCGCACACATTGCTTGTAGAATTACACAGATTACACATTTACAAATATTCACACATCTACTCTTCTTGGCGTAAATAGAAGAGTCCGGATCCGCCGATAATTGTACTCTAGCAAGTCTCATTTTTAGGAGTTAGATCGAATTGTTCGGTATAATTGTGAAAACGCTGCAAATGATTGTACAGTGGTTTATTATTATTTCGCTTCAATATTGATTTAAGAAGACTATCCATTTGTCATTTTAAATATTCCGAACATTTGTGAACGTTCACACCGAAAAACAGATTGTAATTTTAATCATTTTTATTTTTCTTAATTTCCTAATTACAAGCTAAACTTATTGCCTAACGTACAGCTGGAGAGAGTGTTGGACGACCATTCCAATGAGTATAGAACGATTTTTATAGCTCCAAGAACTCTCGAGTTATACCCTCATGTCAAATTTCTGAAAATCCCCCAAATTCTTCACAAAAGCTGCGATAACTCGAGAACCAATGAAGCTATCGACCCCGCGATGGTCTCATTCGATTCAGCGTCCAAAAATCGATATAATTTGATACCACGTACACATTTTTCTGAAAAACCGTGGAAAATATGAATTTTCTCCCCCTCAAAACCCCCCAAAAATACAGTTAGTTTCGACAGGAACAGATTTCAGCACAGCTATTTCCAGGCAGGTACATACTAATTATATATTGTATAGTAAAAATTTTAATTGAGGCGGCATCAGTCGGCAGTATCATTAATAATTAAAACGCGAAAGACATAAAACATGAACTAAACTAATAGGATCCTGAACAGTTGACAACAATGAATTGCGGAGGATCGATCTTCTTTTTCAATTAATTGTTCTGTTCTGTGATTATCATATTTATCACGTGAATAACTACTAACTTGAAGACATAGCGAGTTTAGTTAAATAATGCCCTTTATTGTTTAAATAGCCAATTGTGGCCACTTGTCAGTCTTATAAATATTTACAATAATTCATTTGTCGTACGTGTTCACTATAATTCTTCTCTCTCTCTCTGTATATATACTCTGAATATTGTATCTATATACTTCCTGTTTAAGTACGGCTATCTTTATGTATCGAACAAATTACCCAAACAATCAGCAGGTTCATAAAAAAATTAAAAAAAAAATTATTTTTAGTAAATTCGCACTTTGAACAGTTACTAACCTCAGACTGCGGTTACGGGGCAGAAACGCGCTCGGTGCGAACAGTTACTATACGTCAGAAATAATCCTGAACTAGAGCGATCCTCTAGCATGATTAGACCTTTGTATGTTTAGCATAGTCTAGTCTAGGGTTAGTTTACCCGCGCGTAGTTTTATAACATGACTGGCTCTCAATCAAGGTGTATAAATGACTAGTCACCTTGGCTCTCAATAGCGGCTGCTACGGTAACGTTGCCCTCTTGGCTCTCTTGTCGAGGGAACGGGAACGCTCTCACTAGCCGGTTGGATCCGATATATCCGCCGTGATTCGACGACTAGTTCCTATACAACAATTTTAATACGGTCAAACCGGACCATGGATATCCCTAGTGTAGACTAGAGACAACATAAGATGAAGCGTATATCATATTGAACAATATAGTCAAGAACGGCAATACTGTTTTAGGACGGTTCCACCTGAAACACCCTTCTCCATTACTTTTCGCTACCTTCTCGATATGTTCGGTTGTTACGCACAGCCCCACCTCCCTGCGATTAACTAGCCCATCGGGTAGAAAGCTAGGCTTTTTGAGGTCGGACTTAAGAAGCTTCCTATGCCGTCCGTCGCCGCCACCGTCGCATTCCTCCCACCCCGCTCGGTGCCGTTTCGAATGGTCGCTGCCATTTTGATTTTGTTAAATTCAGTGTGATTGTGTAATTCAGATTCAGAGGTTACGTCTACTGTCTGGCTCGTCGTTAATTGTTTTTATTCGAAAAAATACTTGTTTTCTATTCCATAATCGTTGTGCGCCGAACTTCTATTATGGTAAGTTTACTATGTTGCTATTTATTTCCTTTCATACGCCTCATCTCATGGTCGGTCGATAAATTAACCTTGCAACATGCGGCATGCGTTGATTTGAAAAATACTGTTTCATAGTAGGTACTTAATATCCAATCACAATTTAAAACGATGTAACAATTCTTGAGATTTTGTTGAAATCATGCTGGATTCCTGTATTTTCGTATCGACAACACAGGTTATGATTATGGCAGTAAGAACGTTCACTATTGCTCCTCCCAAATTAATTATGAGCCACAGAGAAAGTTATGAGCTGAGATCACCATTGTAAATCGAAATTGTAGCTATAGGATATTCTAATGATCAGAAAATCAAAATGTTAAATATCTTACTACCTATCTAATATCAAGTTCACTGATGTACATGGCGAACTGGATTGGCTAGGTACTTGATGTTTTTTCCTTAGCGATGCTAGCAAAGCGTGCATCCATTTTAATTTTTCCCTGTGAGATAAGTTCATGTGAAATAATACAGTACTCAGAAATTTGATTACGTCAATAATTGAAATTAGTAGCGCATTATTCTATTAGGTATTCATTATTATGTAGGTAGGTATTTATTTTTTTAAGCTGTCATTTTAGGTTATTTAGGACCCCCAGAAGCGATTAAAGAGAAAAAAATCTTTAAAAAGTATTCAATTCTAGTTGTGTCAAGATAAGGGCTAATTCGATTTGTAGATCAGTTAACCCTATCGCATGCGTTTATGGTAACTGCAGTGTATGAGACGTGTAGAAATCTAATTCTCTGTATTGAATTTCAGGTACGAGTGAGGAAATAATGCTTTACGAAGGGTTGCCCGATACAGTCAGCAACGTACTCTAATGAAAATTTCAGGGGTTTCCCTTAGATGCAGAAAGGTAATAAATAATTTTCTGTCACAGCTTGTAGAATGTAAATATCACAACTTAAACAATGAGTCGATACGCCAGTTATTCTTTCTCTGATCACTTCCATGTACCTCTTTTCCAGGTCTGCAATTTGGCGCTCGGTGGCCCAATTAGACGTTGGAACGCGTAAACTGAGGATCCTCCAACATCAATGAATATTTATTGTAGCAGTGGACTTTTCTTTGCATTGCATACAATCCACTTAAGTGGAGCGCTTTCCGTTTTTATATTTGTCCCACCATCGTAGCACTATTGGAATTGTTTTATATTTTTTCTTGCTTTTTGAAATTATTTCAACGCTACCGACTTTTAATTGATCAAAAATAATTATCAAACGTGATACTGTACATCCTTACTACGATTCATTGTATTTCATAAATCACTTTTTTTTAAACTCACCACCTTGGATAATGTTCACTTAATATTTTTCCACATTTCGTGTACCAGCTATTTTTATATTATTGTACATTACAAATTGAAAACACTTTCGCTAATCAGGACGATTTTTGTGATACTGTATGATATTATTTGTTTATTCTAAATAAAACAAACTTGTACTACACCTATGATCGTTACTTCTATTTGCCTTTTATACAGATTTGTCAGTTCTTGCTGAAGAATCCGTTTTCCAGTTTTCTCAGTGAACCTCAAGAGATTAAATTTCGATCTCTTGCGGCCTGAGAAAACTGGAAATGGATGAGTCGACGTACTATTTAGTAGTATTTTAAAAAAGAGCGGCAAAAAACCTATATCGATTAAACTAGTTCGATTCAATTACTCTACTCGATAGATAAACATCGATATATTTCATCGATTAAAAGTGATCGATTAGTGTTTAGTTCAAGTGCCGTCCGAAGAGGTCGCACCTGTAAGTCCGACCTCCTCCCATACCAGTTTCCCCTCTATAAGATCTCCCTTTCTCTATGAACTAGCCTTAGAACGACAGTTCCTAAACCCAATAAGAATCAGAAATCGGTATGAATCGATAATTATTGATTCTTCAATTTTACTGAGAATCAGAAAGCTATTGTTATTATTCGAATTCGAATATTCGCGTTGTGGGTTGTGCGCCTATTCCCTGTTTGATAAATGCTAGATGCTACTAAAATTGACAAGAATGTTGAGGTACCAAGAACTACTACACTTTCTATCCAAAATTCTCTCCAACTCCAAGTGGAAGTGCTATAACTTTTCAGTACAACTACATTTCTATTTTCTATTAATTAGATTGCTGGACAGGAACAGCAAAAAAACGCAGCAAATGATTGTACAGTGGTTTATTATTATTTCGCTTCAATATTGATTTAAGAAGACTATCCATTTGTCATTTTAAATATTCCGAACATTTGTGAACGTTCCCACCGAAAAACAGATGGTAACTATAGGGGAAAACTCTGTAGCAACTATTGTAATTTTAATCATTTTTATTTTTCTTAATTTCCTAATTAAAAGCTAAACTTATTGCCTAACGATACAGCTGGAGAGAGTGTTTGACGACCATTCCAATGAGAACAGAACGATTTCTATAGCTCCAAGAACTCTCGAGTTATACCCTCATGTCAAATTTCTGAAAATCTCCCAAATTCGGCACAAAAGCTGCGATAACTCGAGAACCAATAAAGCTATCGACCCGGCGATGGTCTCATTCGATTCAGCGTCCAAAAATCTATATAATTTGATACCACGTACACATTTTTCTGAAAACCCTTGGAAAATATGAATTTTCTCCCCCAAAAAAAAAACCTTAAAATTGAGCTACCAAGTTGGTTCAAGAATTGGGCCGTCGTAGGACCGAGATTGATTTTTGGTGAAAATTTCAAGAATGTAGCTATTATAGTATGGCCGGAAAACTGCGTACGGCGGACGGACAGAATTTTTTTTTATTGGATATTCGGATTCTACATGCCTTGAAACGTAAAACATCAAATTTTGAGGGGGGGTTAGAAATTTTTTTTTCTTGGGCGATTACAATGGTTTACTATTGAATAATGAACCAATAGACTTTTCTATTAATTTAATATATACAATTTAAAGTACAAACATGAGTTAGGTTACAAATGTATCAGGAATGTTAGTTGCATCCACTTTTGTTTTCGAGTTTGATCTTGCGGTAATGCAACTCCTGCTCCATCAGTTTCCTTTGCAGAGCCCGCTTTTCTTTCTACATATCCATCTTGAACGTGTGCTTTTCTTCTGCAAACCTCATACTCTGCTCATGTCTCTCTCGAGCATGAGCTTCCTCAGCCTGTGCTCGAGACACCTTCTGATCCACCCAAGACATCAGTTTACTTTTTATGCCTCGGCTTCTTTTCATTCCACCTACAATACAAACAAGAAATTATTTGTGGTTAAAATTAAATATCTGTAGCTGACTTACAGCTTAAAACCAATCAACGAAATAGCATCTAGAAGTAAAAAGTTTTCTGGGAAAATTGCAGGCTAGAGTCGTGGGTAATGCTTGTTTCAACCTCCACTTTGCCGCCTTTGAATACTGGGCTGGAAAATTGTCTTCATAGCGCTTCACGTTGTTTTCTGTAACATAAAACAGACATTGATATGGACAAATTATATATGGCAGCAGTATTGTGAAAAACTCTACAATAGTTTCTATTATCAAAAGTAAAGAGGCAAGAACAGCACGTAATAAGCAAACTGAGGCAGTTACGACCTAGAAGTAGCCTCTTTAAAAGTCATACCTTCTGCTTCCCCAGCAGGTTTCGCAACTTCCTCATCTGTGATGACCACTTCATCAATTATCTCTTCTGAAATGGAGAACGCATTTATCATGGTCAAGTCACATACAGTCATACAGACAATGAAATTACTGCCTATTATACACTTGCGGTTAATTAATTTACATCTACCACTTGCGATGGACAATAGTACAATACAATTTCTCAATTAGGTCAGATTAGTAGGCAAGTTAAAATTACAACTACACGTTGGTAGAACAACATACCATCTCATTACTCATGCGCTGGAAAAAAACCTTGTGACACATTGCTCGAAAAAACTTGCAACGGAGATTTGCCACCGGTTTTGCAGATGCCTCTCTTCTCATTGGCCACTTTTTTCTTGACCCGACACTTCATGTTCATGAACTTGTCCCGCAAAGCAGTAGCTGAAGTATGCAATAGGCTATTTGGTGTCAGCCGAAGAGGGAATGACCAATTTTTCATGAAAATTGTGAGTTTCCGCGGAGAAAATCGCTAAGGAAAATCAGCGGTTTGAATAAACCCGGAGATGTAACTCCAACCGATTGAAGTAACTCCCTAGAGCGCTCTGCAGACGCCTGAAAGACAGACAGTAACAACAAGACGGTCTTTAAGACTGGAGTCATGCTAAATCGAGTAAGTGGCGCTAATTTCACTGCTACTTGTTAGGTTATTTTAATTGTCGAGTTAGTACCGCCCGAAATGCCTCGTAAAGCAAATAAATTGCTTAAGGGGGGTTTGATAATCTCACAGCAACCTCAAATTATTGCTCCCAATGTTAGTTTATTCTCCGAAGATACAAGCGCTAGTATCGATATTCACGTTCAACGGACTAGTTATGACGTAATAACTATTCATTTTTCGTTCAAAATCATCGGTTTTCATTAGCAATTTTCTCCGCGGAAACTCACAATTTTCATGAAAAATTGGTCATTCCGTCTTCAGCTGATACCAAATAACAGAATTCAGGCCATTAGGAACGAAAATAAAAAATAGGCGTCTTCCCCATTTACGGTAGGTAATTGGCAACGAAAAGTTACAGGTGTTCAATTTGGTTTTCTGAGATCCTATTTTGCAGAACTCCATATTACTGCTATTTTGTTTTACCTTACATAATACGTGCGAATAACTGTAATTACTTTCTACAGCCCTTATCCAACGAATACCAGACCAAACAATAGTGAAGGCACTACTGCAATTCTCATGCAATAACCAATACCGGATCGGGGTGCTGTGCTAGGAGCGTTGAAACGAAGCTCTACTTCCTCCCATGCACTTTTTTCCCTCAATGTCGTGGCGTCCGTCCTTTTGTTTTCCAATGTATTTCGAAAAGCTGCACCAACAGCTCTTCTTCGAAGGGCGAAAAGTATGGCCCCCTTGCGTTTTTAGCCATTGCTAGCGGTCACTGAAATAAAAACACTATTGGATAAAATACCTACTTGTGAAAGTCCTCTGTTTGATACCAACATTGATGATAAAACGAAGAACGATTATTACAAGAATTAAGAAAACTTGAAATTGAACGGAGAACACTTTGGCCATTGAACTTGAAAGTAGGAAATAAACCCCGACAACAACAACAACAACACTACTGATGTTCGTGAAAACCTCCTACGAAACTCAGTCTGGGGAGAATATTTGGCAGTTCAGGGAAGATGGCGGCTGATCCCTAACTAACCTAACCCCCCAGTGATCATAGTTCGAGAAACGCTTTTCGTTGATCCAGTGTCAATAATTGGATTTGACAGCGGGTTGGCTAACACCGTGATCTGCAGTGGTTCGAGAAACCGGCCCTTAAAGTATGTTTCTCAGTGTCTCTTGCCTACTGTTCCCTCGCCTGTAACAGAGTCAATCGTCGGCCTCGAAACGTGATCACCGGTCAGTTGCTGTCTTCCATAATATAGGCGTCTTCATTTAAAAAATATGAAGTGTGGCTTCTAATATGTGTGGCTTCTAATATAGCTCAACACTTTCTACCCAATCTAATTGACTCATTGTCAGCTATGTACTGCAGACATACTGGCAACAGTTGGCTATTTGCTTCAAAGCTCATACATAGTCTCATACTGTTATGAACGAACCTTTGCGGTGGTTATTGGTATTTACAGCTTTACTTTATGAGTGCTTCCTTGTTTTCGTTTCAACAACAATTGAATCATTTCTCGTTCCGGACCTCAATTAGCACAATAGCGATAGGCTCGACTTTTGTCATTTTAATCCGATTTAGATGAAATGTTATGTAAGTAAATTATTTTCCGAGTGAACTTCATAAAATCAGGATAGCTGTTCCCTCTCTGCATAATGACGAAGAAAAGTACCTACCTGTTCTTATTTTACGATGAATATACTCATGTTTTCATCTAGTAACATTGGCAGTAAGTTATTAAACCTTAAAATTTGGAGAAAAAAAATTTTCCACTCGAACATCTTCGTTAATTCCTCCCTCCGTTTCGCATCACCTTACGATTTACTCGGTCCAATTCAAACCACCAACCTGCGTCCTCATCCGTTCTTAAGGTGCTTACAGACCAAATGTTAGTGAAAACAAATGTTATTAACATAAGATGTTGATAACAATAATGTTAGTAACAAAATGAGATGATCTAGAAAATATGTTGTCAACATTGTTGGCAACAATGTCGTCAACTTTTTTGTTGCCAACAATTCTTCCATCTGTTTTATTTGGGTCTAGTTATCTAACAATGTTATCCACAATGTTGTTGACATTTTTAAAATAACATTTAGTGTAAACAAGTACTCTGCGACGTTTCGCCTCTATAGGGCCAATTATTGAAACCCTACGATTTTCTCTTCTGTTTTCTGGCACCTTTTGTACCGTCGCAAAAACAACGTTTCGTCCAGAAACAAATTATTAAATTCTCCAAAAATAAAACAATTCTTGTTGTTGGGAAAATAACGCAAATTACCAAATTAAAATCTTTATTTTTCGATCAACATTTAAAACCAAAAATAAAAGAATAAGACCGAGAACCGAGAGAATCCGAGACTTCCTCGGAGAAATAGCTTTCGATTTGTCCTTTGCCGCCGGTGACCATCGGCCGTTGACGAAAGGCTGGTCCCGTTTTTCTCTCGTATACCTATACTCGAATGCGCCGAGTGTGAGCGAGCGCTGGATTGGCCTTTACGTGGCAGTTCGGCGACGAGGCTAGCTTGAGCGCAACTGACTCTCTGACCACCTAACCCGCTCGGCGATATCTCGTTATCGTTCGCGTCGACCTGTCCCGTCCCGACACGACTCGATCCTGTCGTGTCGGAGTCATGCGGCGATTCCATCGACGTCCTTATCGTCGCATCTCTTCATCATCAGCTCCTTCGCCCGAGAATCCCTTAAACTTCTTCAATTCTCTTTGGAACTGTCCAATCAAACTTTTCATTTTTTTTTCAACTTCTACCCAGTCACGATTCATCGACTCACCGATCACTTTCCACGCATCACTCTCTTTTGATTGTCCTTGTACTGCGGCACTTGTACGTCCCATAAACATCTCTGCAATAAGCTATTCTTCAATAAGCTTGATTATATCATCTCTTTCCCAATTCATTATGAAACACTCACGTCAACAATACTCTGACAAGACCGCACTAGACACAACAAAATGCCGGATGGCGGATGTTATCGTTCATGGCTCGATAACAAAACTCACTGTCGCCAACAATGTTACTAACACTGTTGACGGAAAAAATAACAATGTTACAGAAATTGTTGCCAACAATGTTTCCAATAACATTTCGGGGGAGGAATTGTTATCAACAAGTTTCAAGTGCAGTAACAATGTTATTAACAATTCCTCGCCCGATGTTGATAACATTTCGTTGGTCCAGTTCAAGAGTGGTCTAACTCAAAAAAATGCGATTTTGAGTTTTTTACGCGAATCATTTTCAAATCACCTCTACTTTCACCATGCAAGACCGTATCATCTGAAACTAGACGGAACACCGCAAGATCGAGCGGAGGTAAGTGGACCATCTTGGATCTGGTTAGGGCTCGAAGTACAAGAGGGAGTTATATTATGTAAGTTGATCCATGCACCTCTCCAAGAAAGGTTTAAATGTACAGTGCAATAGTGGACTTTCATGTGATAACCCGACGGTAAGTAATATTTTGATCCCTTTCTTTCGTGTAAAACTGATCTAACACGTGTTGGCGCTGTTAAGGACGAGAAATTGACTTATACGCCTACAACACTAGACACGAGAAGATTAGTTGAGATTTTTCACTTTTGGCTTTAAGACGAAAATTTGAGATGTTTATTGAAGTACGGAGTTGAATTTATTTTACGAAAATAAAGTTATTTCGAGTTCTTATTCTAATATTGACTTGATTCATCCTGAAAATCGCTAAAATACTTTGGTGCAAGAAAGGAACATCTTCGTTTTTGTCCATAATTTGACCATACACATTATTGTCAGGGCATTCAGAGAGGGAAAAATCATCGAGAATGGATAGAAGAGTCCTGTGGGAAGGTGAGTGCAAAATTGGAACTCGATTGGATAAACCAGCTAGAGGATGTTGGAGGAAGGGCAAAGCAAAAACTTTGATCAGCTCTACTGAAAAATCGTGTTTTTTGAGTTAGACCACTCTTGAACTGGACTGACGATTTGTTGCCAACAACGTTACGTTCGGTGTGAACGGAAAGTTACTGAAAAATGCTAGTAACAATGTTTTCAACAATGTTATCGTCCGGTCTGTAAGCACCTTTACAGACTTAACTTCCCAAACGATGTTGGAAATCCAAAAATTTAGTACACCTGTTTCGGGAAAGACATGATACAGGATGAAACATTTCGAGGTATAGGAGTGAGATCGCTAGCGATAGAACAAGTCACGTAGCTGCTTAACTACCTCCCCAGGTAATTACTCTTCGCTTCACAGTTCACACCGTTCTTCTAGCAGCTCAAACTCCGTTGCCTCAGCTTCGCTCATGTTCTTCAACACCATCTCCCTCGTCTTCTCCTCAATTTTATAGTCCAACTCATCAAACAACTTTTGACTCGACTTTTGCAAGCTGGCGGGTACGTCCCCGAAACTTTCGACCCTTTTACAAGTCGAAGCATTTTATGGATAACCAGAATTCACTTTTAAGTTTGCTGGTTTTTACCGTTTTCCCGTACTAAAACGGAGCGGATGACGAGATTCGAAAAAGTTTAGGTACTTATTTACGATTATGTATGCGTCAACTAGAAGTTAACGCTGTTGAAATCTACCGAAGGACGATGATGTCTTTCTCTAAAATATGTTACCTATAAACTCTTCATTGGCCGAAGTCTAAAGCCCTCTCAGGCGAACAGTTGCCCCAAATTGCCCATAAAAACCAACGGAAAACCTCTTAGCTCAATTTAATTGATCTAAATACAAATTATGTTGTATACAAACTTCGTTAACATTAGGCATCATTGAGGAAATTGAACTATTCTACTCTGAACTTGAGAAAAATAGTTCACCAATAAGTAGCTATGGCAAATTTGGTGCAATATGTAAGCGAAGAGTCGAAAATAAATCACGAAGAATCGATACAATTTTCCTTTTTAATACACTTAAAAAAATATTTTATATCTATATCCTTGGTTTCAGAGGTTATTCTGAAATGCTACTAATTCTACAAGTTTCTGATTCCATCTCATTCCTACCGACGGTTTCTACCTAATTCCTGTGGCTTCCACGTTTCTACCGGTATTTCGAACACAACCTCATTAAGCAAATTAAGTTCGTTGAAAAATATTCTCATCAGAACGGCTACATTCAGGCAGTCGGCCAAGTCGTTTGCTCGGGAGTTCGATTCGTCCTATTAATACAGTAATTAATAAGTCATTTAACTTGGTTCCATGCGTGGGCGAATAAAGTGAATGCTGACCCTTTTCCAAAAATTATATTCTTTCCTTTTTTGTAAACCTGTAGAGTTACTAAGTGTAGTAAACATGGAAGGCGTAAATTAAAAATCTACTATCTAGCTAGGTATCGCGACAGTAGATTTTAAATTTAATTTTATCAATAGGCAGAAGCTTTTGATCATGGGCTCTTGGACTATGGAATGTCAATCGAAATTTCGTCATTCTATTAATTATACCGATAGTGGAAATGGCCCAGCGCTTGATGGCGTAAACGTTCGGGTTGTGTAAAAACATTCTTCACAACATAGTACCGATGTAAGCTTCATACTATGTCTGATTGCATCGTCGGAGCAAATTTGTACGCAGCCCTGGCTGAGTCTTCATGTCGCCCCTAGCGGTAGCATTGTGCCTTCCAAATCTCCCTCAACTTTGTATTCCAACCATTAATCCATTCTGTTCTTTTAAAATTGTCAATCACCTTTATAAATTATTGTAAATAATTGTGAGTATTTTCCAAGTATTTAATCCCCGGATCTTCGTCCGCCAGACAGCAAGAATCTGCAACACCTGACCGTTTTTGCAATCCTGAACTGCTGATAAGATGGACGCGTCTTCTTTGTGAACCACCGGTTGTAGTAATGATGTCGTCTCTTCTTTTTCATTGTGCTGGTTAATTAACCGCCAACTATTTAATTCCACCCACCTTTGCTATTCTCTCCACGTCTTAATTTCTGTTTAAAACAATTTGATTTATGCGCAAGCACTCTCAAACGTTGAGATGGAACACCACCACCTTTGCTGAATTTCCACGTATTAATTTCTGTTCTATTGTGAATTTTCTCTTCGGAAAACTCTTCGGATCGGCTCGAAACCAGCCATCGCGTTATTGGCCTGGACGAGTTGTACTTCTCCACGCTCTCAAGTTCGACCGTAAGCTGCTATTGGCCTCTTTTGGGACGACCCCTCTTCGAGCTGTGGAGACCCAGAATTGAGGAGATATTACAGTGGTGGCTGTGAGTAAAATCTATGAAAACCGCGCCTCCACAACAGCAGGCGTTTGATCCGGTAAGCTGAAACCATCGTCACTCGAGGGTCCTAACCTCGCCTCGCCGACCACGTGTTACTTTTGCAAGTATTCTGGTACCAATCAATTAACTGATGAACTTTCCAACGTTATTCGGGTTAAGAAATACGTAGAATTTGTCATAAAAATTGTTTCCCGGAAAATATTCTAGTTTGATATTTTGGTGGAAAATTGAGGGGGTTTAAAGCTAAGGCTGTGTCTTGTTCTTTTTCTGAATAAACGGGCGTTGTTTGATCGGGCAGTGGATCCAGTGATTCTTTGAGCATACCTATACCTTTTTCTTTTCGATAAATGTTTCCTAGGTAATCTAGAAACCTGGGTGGTCCTTCGGTCAATGGAGAAGAATCCAGATCAAGTAAGTTAAACTAAAACAACAATGTCAAATTCATGATAAGATCGTCACAAAAATCGTATCTATCGCCTGCGAGAAGCACGTCGACGAGAGATGTTTATTTCCTAACGAAATCGGAACACCTCTACCCGAATATCCCCAGATTTTAAATTTCGTCTATTCTAAAGTCAAACAAGGGGCCACCCGTGGTGTAGTGGTATGGAGCGTTAGCTCTCTCCACGGTGGTGCCGGGTTCGAATCCGGCTGGGGTCAAACTAAAGTTTGGCCTGACCCTTCGAGACTGTGCGGGGGGGGAGGATGAAACGGCTTCCCGTCTCATCCTCGAATGCCCAGCACTGGAGTACGCACGTTTCAGGGCTTTTGGGACACACATGGACCAAAGAATCCTTGGAAAGTGGCTATCGGGTGAGGGAGCTCCTGGACCTTCTTAAAGGGACATGCTTTCTCACCTGAGAATACTGAGGGAATAGTACAATGGACCTCAAGGTCTAAGTACAGGCGGTGGGACGATAAGTTCGGTCTACCAGCGCCTCCTCCCCCAGGTTGCAATTTAATTTTTTTTAAAGTCAAACAAGTACCTTCGCGGTTGTTTTTGTTCGATCGAATAGGCTCATCATTCGATGGAATCTCTCTATTTTCCCAACCAGACTACTCATCTTATTGACCTGAATGCCTCTCTATCTTGATAGCAGCGATCGAGAAATTGATCCTCAGTGTAAACATTGCGTCGATTTATGTTCGCACTTCACTTAGAACGAATTGCAGCTTTCCCTCGGAAAACTGAGCGCCTCAAGTTTGCCGTACTTGATAGTCTGATTGACAGAGATTGAATAATTAATTGGGAGGCTTGAGCGAGCTCGAGCTCGGTGCCGGTCTGCTGGTTGTAGAAAACCATCATCTACTTGTCATCATCGTCGAGTTCATTGGTGGCAGTCTGTGCATCGCTGCTGGTGCGGTAAAGCGCGTGTTGGTACAGGAATGTCGACGCTCCTCTTGCGGGATAGAAGTTGAATGAGGAAGCGGTTGATTTGTCATCTTGGGATGCAAATGTTGACTTTTCCACTCGTTTGTTCTCCCACTCCTCGCTTATTTCCTTAAAGTTAGGATAAATCCTTCCCTCTCGCTCACCTAAATATACTCTATCCAAGCTGAGAGCATCTCTCAGGCCTAACCGAACCTATCATCCGAACGATCGAACTTCGTCTTCCATATACCGCCATCGACTACTTCTCCTTTTTTTCATTTTCCTTCTTATTCGTGTGCACTCTGTTTGTTGAATCTTCCGACAGGCCGACCAAACCAAAATAAACATCAACCCGCATAACATCGTCTGCTATGCCTCATCTTCGTAGGTTTACCGAAGGGTGCTGTATTCTGAAGAGATTCGTCTTACTCCAACGGTTTCAACAAATCTCAAGTAGCTCAGGAAAGGAAATCTGAAACCTCGACACCTACGATAAGACCTCCGTTGCCGGACATCGCGATTCTTTTCCCCCCATCGTACCCGCGTAACACATATCAACTCTATCTACTATCACTAATCTTCGTGTCTGAACTATTTCATCCTACTCCGCCTACGATTTATTTGAGTCGTAATTATTTTAAATAATTATTTATTTAAATTATTATAAGTAATTATTTAATTTATTATTTGAGTTGTAATTACAAATTGGTGATTTCCAAGGACGCTGCGAATGATTGTGCAGTGGTTTATTATAAGTACTCCGAACATTTGTGAACGTTTCCACCTAACAACTGATTGGTTACTATAGGGGAAAACTCCGTAGCGACTATGGTAATTTTATTTTCATTTTTCCTAATTTTGAATTAAAAACTAATTAACTAATTTTTCGCATTACTGTGCAAATGAAGAGGGTGTTTGACGACCATTCCAACGAGTATAGAACGATTTTTATAGCTCGAAAAACTCTCATGCCAAATTTTTGAAAATCTCTTGAATTCAACACAGAAGCTGCGGTGTAAACTTAAGCGATTTCCAGTTGACCCTATGCGCTGCACCTCTGAGATGAGTTTGCTGCGTTTTGAAAAATTTGGAGCCCCCGAAATGGAAAAGTACCATAGTAAAACCTTAAATTTAGATGAGCACATCTATTCTTCCTATGCTCTGGTACGCTTAGAGTGACTAACCGCAAATATTCATTCTCTTCCTTTAATTTGAATAAGGGACGCTTTTATGAAATGCTGAACAACCGTGCAAAATCCCATACTGGACAACTGAGTGGCCCAGCGAAAAAAAAATTCTCACCTTTGCAGCTCTCAAAGAACAATTCGCCAATTTTTGCGATGGGTGACAGTGTTTCCCATGGTTGGCCAGATAGAAGAAAAAAAAAAATAAATTGAAGATACAGTGTTTTCCGATTAGAATTGTCGTTTCGGTACTGCACTAAACCCGTCACTAATAATTGGCGTAACTTCTCATTCGAACTTTTTCATCCTCGGTATTAAGGTGCAGCGAACGTCTAGCTACCATCATCAAGCGATTGGACTGATTGAGACTTGAGACACAACATCGACAGTATTTCAGGGCTTCCGTTAAACATTCATCCGATCAAAGACAGAAACATGATACGATGACCGGGGTTTGTGAGGGGGAGAAAAACTAGGCTACTCATTCTCCAGTTCTTTATTGCCTGGCCGAGCACTTTCGCCCATTCGGGCATCTTCAGAGCGACGTGGAGCCATAGGGTCCACAGCCTGTGAAGAATGAGTCGCCTGGTTTTTCTCCCCCTCACAACCCCCGGACATCAAGAAGTGCGACGAGAAGGAGAAGAAGAATGATACGATGAGTTAAATATTTTGCCCAGACTGCCCTACCTGATATTGTGTGTGTTGTTGTCGGTGTATTTTGTCAATCTTGGACTAAGATTGCGCTCTATAATTAAGAGCAGCTGGTGCGTCGTTATCAATATCTCAGGCTTTGCTGGAACAAATTGTTGGTCAGCGTTAATTTCCTCATCATATTGGATTCTATTGTTGTATTGACTCGCCGTCGATTCTGTCTGGATAATTTAGATGCCCTGGGGATGAAAATGGGAAGATTTCGTTTATTACTATGTCCGCATCCAACTTTCGATAGTTCGCGAATCACCAAGCTGCTAACTCGAGTTTTGGCAATTTCCGTTGTGTGGAAGTTTTTGAATTTGCCATGGTGACTACATGTACGGAATTTCAGGTCATCCGAAGCGAATGACACCGAGTGTGCATGAGAAAGATAAGCGTTAGTGCTCGCGGTTGCCACGGCCGAAGAAGTTTGAGAAAGGAGGGCTGTGAGGGGTGAGTGTCGAAGGGGACTGGCTAGAGGATCGAGGAGGGAAAACTGCTATTCCTTGCCATGTTCGGCCATACGCCGCTCTTCGTCTCCTCTTCATTCCTGATTGCCAATCCATTACCGCGCGTTCCCCTTCGCTGAGGCACGGACGAGTCTGAGGCTGTTTTCCGCCCGATGTCCCTCCACGCCATTTTCCCTCATACGCTACTATCGACGCGATCAGCAGCCGTCGGTAGTGGCCGAACAGGACATTACTGGGGTCATAATTTCCACGGTTGGTCTTCCATCTCAAACCGCTGCCAGCGATCCTCAAGCTCGTCGTACTTTCTGCCTTCTGGATGGTAGATAATTCGTAACCGAAAGCAATCCCAAAAGTATAGTAAGATTTTTCATCAATAAATCAAGTGAATGGAATTTCAGAGTTTAAAAAATTTTAGCTCCAAGAACTCTCGAGCCCTCATCCCAAATTTCTGAAAATCCCCCAAGTTCAGCACTATAGCAGCGATAACTCGAGAACCAGTAAAGCTATCGATCCCGCAATGATCTCATTCGACTTAGCGTCCCAAAATCTATAGAAAACAATACCAAGTACAAATTTTCTGATAAATGTTGGAAAATACGAATTTTCTCCCTCTCAACACCTCCAGAAATACCCATAATATTGAGGTAGCGATTTGGATAATGAATTGAGCCATTATCAGACCAAATTGATTTTTGGTGAAAATTTCAAGAATTTATCTTTTATAGTTTTGACGGAAAAGTGCGTACGGCTTACGGACAGATTTTTGGTTTATCATACAATAATAAACCATTGTAATTGCCCAAGAAAAAAATTTATAACCCTCCCCCCAAAATTTGATGTTTTACGTTTCAAGGCATGTAGAATCCGAATATCCAATTTGAAAAAAATTTGCCCATCCGACTTTTCCGACCAAACTATAACTTTTATACTTTCTTCTATTTTTTTTTCTGTATTTTTCTAATTCTAATTCTTTTTATAATTCTTGAATTTTCACCAAAAATCAATCTCCATCTCGCAAAGGCCCAATTCTTGGACAACATTGTTAGCTCAATTTTAACGGTATTTTTGTGGGGTTTCGAGGGGGAGAAAATTCGTATTTTCGAATGTTTTTCGAACAAAAGTGGGTTGGTATCAATTTCTAGAGATTTTTAGAAGCTGAACAAACGAGACCATTGCGGGGGCGATAGCTTTATTGGTTCTCGAGTTATCACAGCTTTTGTGTTGAATTTGGAAGATTTTCAGAAATTTGACATGTGGGTATAACTCGAGAATTCTTGGAGCTATAAAAATCGTTCTATACTCGTTGTAATGCTCGTCAAACACTCTCTTCAGCTGTACCGTTTGGCGAAAAATTTAGCTATCAATTCGAAAATTAAGAAAAATAAAATTGATTCAAATTACAATTATCGCTACGGAGTTTTCCCTAATAGTTATCAATATGTTATTCGGAATACTTGCTATCACAAATAAAGGATGTTCTCATTATTGAAGCATAGGAATAATAATCCACTGTACAATCATTTGCAGTGTTTTCATTGGATATTCTGATTCTGCATGCCTTGAAACGTAAAACATCAAATTTTGATTTTTTTTTTTGCGATTCTAATGGTTTGTTATTGAATAATAAACCAAAATGGAGAAAGATTCAGCGTGTTTATCTCTCTTTCACCCCAATAATTATTCAGAGAATGAGACAAACAGAAGAAGATGAATTGAACATTTTTATAGAGACATTATTTTTATCAGGTTTTACTTTAATCATCAATACCTACATATTAATTAAAATTATGTCGGATGGATGCGAGCTAAGAACAGCTCTCAAACAACTGTAATCACATCGAAATCAATGAGCGTAATGGGTTTGGGAAAACGGTCGAGGAGTGGGGATGACGACATGTCAGAACATTGATTTTGGGGAAAAGGATTGCAATCGGCCCGGCACGGACTCGCAATGGTTTTGGGTCACGGTTCGCCTTACTGCATTCTCCACTTTGACCCGAAGGAACACGATCTCTTATCGGTGTCTCTGTGGACTGTGATGACCTTGAACGTCGTTGAATGGGGAAGACGCCTATTTTTTATTTTCGTACCTAATGGCCTGAATTCTGTTATTTGGTGTCAGCTGAAGACGGAATGACCAATTTTTCATGAAAATTGTGAGTTTTCGCGGAGAAAATCGCTAAGGGAAATCAGCGGTTTGAATAAACCCGGAGATGTAACTCCAACCGATTGAAGTAACTCCCTAGAGCGCTCTGCAGTCGGCTGAAAGACAGACAGTAACAACAAGACGGTCTTTAAGACTGGAGTCACGCTAAATCGAGTAAGTGACGCTAACTTCACTGCTACTTGTTAGGTTTTTTAATCGTCGAGCTAGTACCGCCCAAAATGCCTCGTAAAGCAAATCAGTTGCTGAGGGGTAGTATCGATATTCACGTTCAACGGACAAGTTATGACGTAATAACTATTCATTTTTCGTTCAAAATCATCGGTTTTCCTTAGCGATTTTCTCCGCAGAAACTCACAATTTTCATGAAAAATTGGTCATTCCGTCTTCGGTTGACACCAAATAACTGAATTCAGGCCAAAAGGAACGAAAATAAAAAATAGGCGTCTTCCCCATTGAGTGGTCAGTCAGTGCAAGTGAGCCAGCCGGTGAATAATGAACAGCGTCAACTCTTTTGTTACTCTCCGAGGGAAGAAAGTCGTCGTGTTAGACAGTTTCAAATATTCGCAATTTCGAACCATGGTAAATGGAAATGTCACCTATCGATGCTGCAACCGTTAGTGCAATGCCAGGCTGTACATGAATCCAGATTGTTCTCGAGTATTGTTCCAGAGGAATGACCACATACACGACCCCCTTCCAGATGAGGACATCGAGCGAGAAAAGGCAAGTTGTTATTGTTTAGGGTTATTAGCAGTGTTTTCGTCGGTGGCTGTTGGAATTGTCATCGCACCAGAACTTGGTACCAGAAACCATTACCAACGTGGAAACCAAAATGTTTTCACTACGGACAATTTTTTCCCATTCCCAATTTTGCTAGTGCATACTTCTGAATTGAAATATAATTTCCCCTTTAGCTCTGCTGTTTCAATAGTGGCCTCCTAACTAATCGAGATGTTCTTGTTTTTGTAGGTTCGCAGTGTGGTGAAATCGAAAGCAAAAGATAATCTATTCATAAAACCGAATAAACTGATACGTCAGGAATTGCAGTCACAAGAAACGACAAATTTAGACCATGCTGATTTCAAAAGGCTGAGGGAGATTGTTTATGGAGCTAGACGAGGGGTGTTGCCCGTGTGTCCATTAACTTTGGAGGACTGTGTGAGCCTACGGTTTTATCCTGTTTCCCCAAACCCATTGCTTTATTCATGGTTGAAGTGCGTTTCCCCAAACCCATTACTTTTTGTGCCCCAAACCCAATTGCCGTTTGCCCCAAAACCATTGGGTTTCAGCCCCGTTTCCCCAAACCCAGGCCACCCAAATCGATAACCATCGCGAAGCAAGGAGAGCGGAAGATTGAATGTCATTCACCTTCGAACGTGTATGGTAAGCGGAGTAGGTCTTTGACTTTCGCTAAAAACTACGGCAGAAGTCGAATTCTATTTCAGAGATTGGGAAAACGTGAGATCTTTCCCTTTGCCCGAAAAACGGGAGATAGCTAGTTGAAAAGGAAGCTTTTTATACACACTACTTGTAAGGGCGAATAAAAGCTAATTGGCAGAGGCTTGAACGTATCACTCGAGATGATTGGATTTCCGTGGGAAGAATCATCGCCCTTAATCCGCCCTAAAGGGAGCGCGCGTCGGCAGGAATCCATTTCAACAGATTCTATCGCTTCTCTGCTTCCGTAGCGCTTCCACCGCTATTTAGCCTCGACAAAGGTAGTGGATCTCTAACCAACCAGTTCAACTTCCTTTCCAGTGTTCCTTTCTTCCTTACTAACCCTCCCGTCACCCTTCTCACCCAACGGATGGTGCATGATAATTGAATATGCGCCACAAATCGAAATTGAAATCGGGATTGCTGTTTCAGCGTTGTGCTTTAAACTTCTCACTAATGCGTACATCGAAGTTATAATGCTCCAAAGAATTTCGTAGCAACAATTACAACATTCGCGCTATCGTAAAAAGAACTCAATCAACAAATAAACCACCCAATTTTCGGTTGATTATAAACCCTCGCCAATGGGGAAGACTCCTATTTTTTATTTTCGTTCCTAATGGCCTGAATTCTGCTATTTGGTGACAGCCGAAGAGGGAATGACCAATTTTTCATGAAAATTGTGAGTTTCCGCGGAGAAAATCGCTAAGGAAAATCAGCGGTTTGAATAAACCTGGAGATATAACTCTAACCGACTGAAGTAACTCCCTAGAGCGCTCTGCAGTCGGCTAAAAGACAGACAGTAACAACAAGACGGTCTTTAACTAGAGCCATTATTAGTTCTCGAGTTATTGTAGCTTTTTTGTTGAACTCATGCGATCTTGAGAAATTTGGCACGAGGGTAAAACTCGAGATTTTTCGGAGCTATACAAACCGTTCTATACTATAACGTTAGTCCTATAACGTTAGGCGATAAAATTAGCTTTTACTAAAAAAAATAAAATAAAAAAATAAATAGAAAAACAAAAAAAATTAGCTTTTACTAAAAAATTAGCTCTTACTAAAAAAAAATAGCTTTTACTAAAAAAAAATTTTTTTTTAAAAATTAGCTTTTACTAAAACAAAAATTTAAAAAATGAGCTTTTACTAAAAAAAAAAAAAAAAAAACGGCAGTGGACAACGGTGGTGGAATTGTTCACAAATACAAATGGACGGTCTTCTTGTATCATTATTGAATCAATGAATAATAAACCACTGGTTTTTTTCTCATCTCCTCTCCAATGAAGAGCACATCATGATTACTGTTCTCTAAATAATAGGATTTCATGACAATAGCCTGGATTTTCTATGCCAATCCGAGCTCGTTAAGAAACGGAAGCTTAGCAAAATCCAACATTAGGACTTGTAGATAGATGGCAATGGTGAGGTTCGTTACGGGTAGAGGAATGTTTACTTAAGAGATTGAGAGTGCGAGCCCCAGGAGGTTCTAAAAGATTGGTTTACTCCACTTGGATAGCCTGCGAGTGGCGGATGTTGAAAATGAGACAAGCTTCGGAGTTCGTCCTCTCGAAAAAAACGAAGAGGTGCTAATGGTTTTCTTTTCTTTTTTTTGAAACAGTATGGTGTGATGAATTGATAATCATTGTAGTCACCGCGAGCACTGAAACTTGGGGAGTTGCGGTTCCTCGCCGAAATTGTGAGATAGATTCACTCTGACTGACTTCTTGCGAAGGGTAAAACACAGGAAGATTTGACAGGCAGTTTCATGTTTTAGCTGGACAGAGATTGATAGGTTTTCTTATTTAAAAACCGAGGGAAGTTAGAACACTAAGGCCCACACTTCCAATCGAAAACGCACATAATTCTCTTTATAACCAATTAAAATAGCACTCATCCACGTTTGGTTCGATAAACGTTGAACGTCTTTATTACAACATTACTAGCTGTAACGCCCGTTGTCGTAATAACAACGGGCACAGGAACGTAATTCAAAACGATCAAATAATAATGATTGTCTAACGATGTAGAAAAAATCCCTTGCTTGCGATAAAGAAATGAATTTCCGTTGATCGATCTGTTAACGAAATTGGATCAGTTTCCTCGAATAACGCTCCCACCAACAGTTTCTATAATATGTCATTAGGCAGAGCTTGACGGTGATTGAATTATGAACGTATAATTTTGAAAAATGTACATTCATTTGTTGAAGAAGAATATTCCATTCAAATTAGTCCTGATACACTAAGGTTTTAGGTTTGACATTTACAATCCTCCATTTCGGTCGGGAGAAAAGTTCGCGTCACAGTTAGTTCCTAGCTCTCGATAATTCAAGTTCATGATTTTTGTGTAAAGATGGCTCTATATTTAACATTATCGAGTAACGCTGAATTAAAATGTAATTTTTTATTTATTTTCATGGGAACGGGCCACCGCTCAATCTACAGAAAAGAAATACATTTCTGGCCACGTTATGGCTTATCAATTAACGTTGGTCTCAAATTAAAATTAGGCTCGCGGTTGGAATACTGGACGAGAAATAGTGAAAAAGTTGTTGTTTTTGGTTTATTATTCATAATAAACCATTGTATTTTGTATATAAATGAAAATGCGAATCTCAGAGCGAGTTGAAAATCGAGTAGAGCTTAAGCCAAATCGGTCTTTACAACATACTAACATTTCAGAACGTCATCCGAATTTTGACAAGTCTGAAAATGCATCGAGTGCAGCGCGGTTGCTGCCGGGTGAGAAATAGCAACTTGAGGCGACTGACTAGTCGGAAATAACCTGATTGGCGTTGAAACCAGTGGCTCGTGTGACGCGATCATACTCGGTGGTTCGGTTACTTACCGCGCTTGACCTGACGCTGCCACGTTATGAAGGTTGTCACTAATAGGGTCTCGATTCGGTCCCGATTCAATATTAAAAATGAAATTTATTACACAGGTTTACAAAAAAAAAAATTTTTTTTAATTGTTTGGAATTTGATAAACTGATTTTTATGTATTTTTCAGCGCTGATTGCAAAAATGCAATTCATTATTTTCCATCAAGTAAGGTTTTCTCACAAAAAAGGAATTACATTTTGGTATAATAACAAAATTTTAGCAATTTTTCAAATTTTTTCTCAAGTTAGAAGATTTTATTTCATGTATAATACATGTTATAAACTACATAAATATCTAGTACACTTGCATTTCTCTTTAAGCTCATAAGTCCTTATAGTATCACCAAAATTGGTATCTCTCATCAGTTTTCTAATGTCTGGTCCGACAAAGACTCCTTCCTTTAGTTTTGCCTCGGATAAACCAGGAAAACTCACTAGAGTACGGAACTATGTATAAAATATCGAAAAAAGCTAAAAATAGACAAGCAGTTTGTGGAATAACTGTACATGATGGAATTTTTTCACTATTTTTGCCCGAAATTAGCGTTGAAAATACTATAAAAATCACTTATTCAATTTTAAACAATTTTTATGTCGCAGACCTGTGTTATTTGAGAATAAATAAATTAAATGGGGTTGATCGTTTCCAAAGGTCGTATGGCATTCCCGCCTCCAGAGATCGACTAATGAAAACCTTTTAAAGTTTTTCGCTCGCATTCGGAATAACAGGCCTGGTCGATAAAAATTTAATATTTCGTTCATATAGCTTCGAAAAAAAATCGGAAATTATTATTATCGCTCATATGTGTGAAGCTACGGACGACAACATTGTTGAAAACATTGTTATTAGCATTTTTCAGTAACTTTCCTCTCACACCGAACGCAACATTGTTGGCAAAAAAAAAAAAAAAAAAAAAAAAATCTACCAAATTCGACACAAAAGCAGTGATAACTCGAGAACCAATAAAGCTATCGACCTGGCGATGGTCTCATTCGATTCAGCGTCCAAAAATCTATATAATTTGATACCGCGTACACATTTTTCTGAAAAACCTTGGATAATATGAATTTTCTCCCCCTCAAAACCCCCCAAAAATACCCTTAGAATTGAGCTAGCAAGTTGGTTCGAAAATTGGGCCGTCGTAGGACCGAGATTGGTAAAAAATTCAAGAATTTAGCTCTTATGGTTTGGCCAGAAAAGTGTTGAAGAAAAAAAATTTTATAACCCCCCCTCAAAATTTGATGTTTTACGTTTCAAGGCATGTAGAATCCGAATATCCAATAAAAAAAATTCTGTCTGTCCGCCGTACGCCGTACGTCGTACGCCGTACGCCGTCAACACTTTTCCGGCCAAACCATAATAGCAAAATTCTTGAAATTTTCACCAAAAATCAATCTCGGTCCTACGACGACCCAATTTTCGAACCAACTTGCTAGCTCAATTTTAAGGGTGTTTTTGGGGGGTTTTGAGGGGGAGAAAATTCATATTATCCAAGGTTTTTCAGAAAAATGTGTACGTTGTATCGAATTCTATAGATTTTTGGACGCTGAATCGAATGAGACCATCGCCGGGTCGATAGCTTTATTGGTTCTCGAGTTATCGCAGCTTTTGTGCCGAATTTGGGAGATTTTCAGAAATTTGAGATGAGCGTATAACTCGAGAGTTCTTGGAGCTATAAAAATCGTTCTATACTCATTGGAATGGTCGTCAAACGCTCTCTCCAGCTGTACGGTAAGGCAAAAAAATTTTGCTTTTAATTAGGAAATTGAGAAAAATAAAATTGATTAAAATTACTGTTTGTAACCAAACACCAGTGTTTGTATTTTGGGGCACTCTTGCAACAATGTTTAGTTTGATTAATTTCTTTTTTTTTGCATATAAATAATTATTTATGTCCTCCGTTCAAACCAGATTATGTGACCCAGTGCGCATGCGTCAATCGCCGACAATCACGCCATTTTTGTGGCGCACGTGTGATCGTCTGTCGTTGTCTTCCAGTGAATGTCGCTGTTCCTGTATCGTTCAGAAGAGAAGCCGCCGTTTGTCAGCTCTCCTCATTTGGGACGCCTTTTCAACCCACCTCGAATCTTTATTCAGTGGATATTCTCGCATTCCCAGCGTCTCCGTCGGTATCTGCCGTCTGTGCGGATAAACCAACGTCGAGTGTGGCGTCAACGAACATTTTCCTCGAGGAGATATTTTCTTTTATTGTTCTATATATTTTTGGTCATTTATTTTATTTATTCTTTTCTTTATTTTCAATTTCCAAGCAAGAAAGCCCGTAAAACCGAATATTTAATTTTTTTATTTTCTCTAAATAAAAGTGGTGGTCAGGAAGGTTGGATTTGTTAATTTTATTATTTTCTATACCCCTACCCCACAATCAACAATTACAATAGTTGCTACGGAATTTTTCCCGATAGTTACCGATCTGTTTTTCGGTTGAAACGTTTACATATGTTCTGAACAATTACTATCATAAATGGATAGTATTCTGAAATTATTATTGAAGTGAAGGAATAATAAACCGCTGTACGATAATTTGCAGCGTTTTTTATTGGATATTCGGATTCTACATGCCTTGAAACGTAAAACATCAAATTTTGAGGGGGGTTAGACATTTTTTTTCTTGGGCACAATGGTTTATTATTGATAATAAACCAAAACTTATTGACTACGGACAGTCGATTGATTTTCAGACGGACAGATTTTTCCAAATTCGCGTACGATATTTACATTTTAAAAAAAGTAAAAAAAATAACAATAATAAAATGATGTAAACAAAAATCGAGCTGAAAATCACACAGACGACCTCAACCCAAGTTTTGACAACGAAGATTTAGACCTCAGTCCGCAGCACCAGCTCATTCGGCAGCTATCCTAGCGACTCCAACTCAACTTACAGCTCCCACGAGGTGATAACTTCGCGCGGCCAGCTTTGCTTCATTCGTTTAGCCCTTCTCACTCATCGGGGGCCTGCTCCGAACATCCGCTACCTAGTTAACTACAAAACTTCGCCACTAATGGAGCCTGCCGGCCTGACACCGCTAGCAACGCTTACAAGCTCAACGCTAAACAAGAATGGGAAAATTAACCTCAGCAACTCTTGTATTACTTGATAATGTACTTTAGCGCAGGTAGGAGCCGGCCTGTGGCCTCTTCCATCGTGTATCCTCTTAGCCCACCCTTCACCCTCTTCACCTTCACCCCTTCAGTCCCGTCTTTAGTAATGTTCTGCCATACTAGCCTCGCTAGAGTTACAAGGTTTACACCTTCCAACGTCTCGTTGTCTTCCCCTTCTTGTACGGTAATGTGCGTACGAATAGAGTATCCGCGTTCAACACAACCTTCCATCGGCCGTTCCAAACACGTCATTCCACAATATTATTGTAATAGCTGAATCAAATGGTCGGTAAATGATAACACATGGTAATTCCTAGTTTTAAACGCTGCAAATGATTGAACAGTGGTTTATTATTCCTTCGCTTCAATATTGATTTATGAAGACTATCCATTTGTGATAGTAACTATTCCGAACATTAGTGAATGTTCTCACCAAAAAACAGATGGTAACTATAGAGGAAAAATCCGTAGCAACTATTGTAATTTTAATCAATTTTATTTTTCTTAATTTCCTAATTAATAGCTAAATTTTTTGCCTTACCCTACAGCTGGAGAGAGTGTTTGACGACCATTCCAATGAGTATAGAACGATTTTTATAGCTCCAAGAACTCTCGAGTTATACCCTCGTGTCAAATTTCTAAAAATCTTCCAAATTCGGCACAAAAGCTGCGATAACTCGAGAACCATAAATGCTATCGACCCGGCGATGGTCTCATTCGATTCAGCGTCCAAAAATCTATATAATTTGATACCACGTACACATTTTTCTGAAAAACCGTGGAAAATATGAATTTTCTCCCCCTCAAAACCCCCCAAAAATACCCTTAAAATTGAGCTAGCAAGTTGGTTCAAGAATTGGGCCGTCGTAGGACCGAGATTGATTTTTGGTGAAAATTTCAAATTTTTAGCTCTTACAGTTTGGCCGGAAAACTGCTAACGGCGTAGTTGGTGAAAGTAGTTGGTGAAAGCTATAGAAATAATTTTTTTTTTTTAAATTAAATAAACAAGGAGTCTCACCTTGGATTTTCGTCCAACTGGGAATACTTTCCCGTCGTGGACGTCGTCAGCCGTTCCCATAGGGAAATCAGAAGATTATCAATCAAACCTGCATTTATACTAAAGCCGCGTTCCCACGGGGCGTGGCACGCTGGCGTGCCTCACGCATTCGTGGAAGACGACCCGTGTGAACGATGTGTAGTGAGTTTGCCTCAGTAGCTTCCGGAAGCGTGGAGAGTCCACGACCGCTCACGCTCCATATGAAACGTGTTTGATTTTGAAGCGTGAACACGACAGTTGCCAACTACTTTCAACTAGGAGCTCGTTCATCGCGGTCGGCTTCGCAAGGAAAACTGAATCGTGAATGTGACTGTGTGTGAACAGCCCACGACACTCAGCTGGTTCACTGCCTATCCCCACTCCAGTCGAACCAGCTGAGTGTCGTGGGCAGTTCACACACAGTCACATTCACGATTCAGTTTTCCTTGCAAAGCCGACCGCGATTCTGACGATTTCGCTCGTGGCTACTCATTGCCTCACCCCCCTGAGTGTGGAGGACGAAGGGTCGGGCTTTGGCCCCAGCCGGATTCGAACCCGGTACCACCGTGTAGAGAGCTAACGCTCCATACCACTATAGAAATAAAGAAGTGACTCAGAACACGATAGCGTCGAATTTCATGCTTCAACCTCATGACTGAATTTTTTTTTACTTCCATGTTTACATAGTTAATGGAAGTATAATGGTCGTCCTTAAAGTCAAATTCAGAATTGATTTTTTCACAGTTTATTTCTGAACAAGGTCTGTGGTCCAAAAATGACACGAATCGTCGTATCTCCGCGAAAAATGAATGATACTCAATAAAATTGTCAGAGAATGTTTCCTTGCGAATGAGCCAAATTAGCCGATTTCGGATAACACACAGTACTTCCGGGATATAATCGTTCAACGTTTTTTTCTGATTAGATTTTTACAGGTTATGAGAGTCAATATTTTTAAACGTTTGTGGTCTTAAAAGTGTTTCATAACGGCGATTGGACCAAATGAAAACCAGGCGACTCTTTCTCCGATACTCTATTGGCTGACCGAGCACTTTCGCCTGTTCGGGCATCCTCTGGGTGACGTGGAGCCATATAGGGTCACCCTCATACCTCTCGGACATAAAAAAAATGCGGCGAAAAGGAAACATTGGTTGATTGTATCTTTAAATCCTCCCAAGTTTTCATTTGTTGGCTAACTACCACGGAATACAGCGGTACTCGCTTCAATTGTTCGTCGTATGTTCATCAACTGGTCAACTTCTTTGTTTCAGTTTTAACCGAAGCAGTGCTGATGGAAGGGCCACAGTTCCTACTCGAGCCTCCTCATTGGCTCGATTACACAAACTCGACAGGTGCTATAATAGACTGCAAAGCGACCGGTGTTCCACAGCCGACAATTTCCTGGCTGGACGCCATCGACAATCGAGTCACGAACATTCCAGGGCTCAGGTATGAAACTGTGTTTCATTTGGTGCAATACGTTGAATGGAAGAAATGTACAAAATTATTGACTGATTCTTTGCGTGGGCCAGCTTCGCCTAATGTTCTTGCTCGGACACGTCAGCTTCGCCGGGGGATTAGGAGCTTAGTGGGCGAAAGGGCATAGTCTGCAAGGCCGAAGCCGTAGATATTCACTGGTCAACTGATTCTGTTGTTTCTTCAAGCCCTCCCGGGAGGCTAAATGTAATACATCAATATAAATAAATTATAGATACCCTTAAAAAAAAACAAAAAAACTTGACGATCCCATCTCAGAAAAATTGACTTGTATTGTTAGGACCACACACCATACTTCCGCGCTATTCACTTTTTTTTCTTCTTTATTTTTTGACCTTTGGGCCAGAAAAATGGCCCAATTCTTCCATGGTTGGTCTTTTATCAATAAAATATGATGTTACTGGGCGTTCGAATTTTGATTTTGGTCAAATCAAAACTGAACGAGAAATATAGCTCTTCTATGGATTTATAAAATTGTGATTATGAAAGTGATCTCTCGTGTGGGTACTCCCAGTAAAGATTCAAATACTCAAATTGAGTTCATCGGACTTTGGGATTCATTTTACTTTCCGCGGGTAGTCTACCAACTTTATTTTGCCCTTTATTATATTATAGGTGGATGTCTTATGTGATACAACTTTTTTATTTTTTAATGAAATGATTTCACTTTTATTTTATTATGAAAATAATTTATAATAAAAATTTTTAAATGAAATTGTGGCGTCACTCGGAATACATATGAGATGGAAAATTTAGAGGATAAAATTCAACTTTCGGATTAAATACAAATTCATATGATTAAGTACATTCTCTTTGAGTAAAAGGGTTAACGAAGATTTGGATTTTTACAGTCGTGATCGAACACGAGGTTCGCGTTACGTCGAGTAACTCTCTCAGAATCACAAACGTTCGTCTTTCTGAAACTCGTTAAGTTCCTTTTAGCCGTCGCCTTAATCTAGCATAGCGTTTCAGAATCCTTTCCATTCACCAGCCACTCCGTTTTCTAACAACTTACTTACTTAGCCGTGTATTATTTATGAGTCAGGGCGGTGTATTTTTTCGACGAAAACGGAGACGGGCGAGAGACTATTAATGTGAGTAATTCTAGTTCAGCATTATCCGTCGTGCCAAGCGAGAAAAGTCCATTAAGTGCTCGCTCAGTCTGACTTTGTTTTTACTTCCACGCCACGTGCTAAATGGAAGTATTGTGATCGTCTGGAGGTCGATTTCAGAACGGAGGTGAGTTTAGAAAAAAAATCGCAATCGCTTCGTTGGAACCCAGGAACACTCTCTGAACAAGTTTCTGCGTGTCTGTCAGTCTGCTGTATTCAATGCATTTCTATGGTTGAAGAATATTAGGGGGTAAAGATCCTATAGTGGAGTCGGGTTCCCTCCTTTTTTTTTATTATGTTACTTTATTGTATAAATGATACATTATAGTTGATATAACAACAACGAAAAAATCTCAACTAACCTCAATTTCCTGACGCCAACTCCTCGCATCATAGGCGTAACGAGAGGGGGGTTTTTGGGGACGTGACCCCCCCCCCCATTGCTTAGAAATATTTTTTAAAAAAGGACAAGGATATGATGGGGCCTCAGCAATGAGTGGAAAATTCATCGGAGCACAGGCCTATGTAACGGAAGAGCATCCTACTGCAATATATGTCCATTGTGCATCCCATAGCTTAAACCTTGCTATAAGTGCATCATGTTCAGTTTTTTAAATCAACCCCCCCCCCCATGAGTCAACTCTAGTTACACCACTGCCTCGCATCAGCAACTTCTCTAACAGCCATCAGTCCTCGGATATAGCTCCGATGAGCACTTGTTATTACACCACTTACTATTATTAACCTTTTACGATTGAATGAATGAATGGATTATGATTTATTGTATAGACCTTGGTCATTACAAAGGTTGGATAAAAATAACTGACACTATGTGAAAGTAGTACTGAGAGATTCTATAGATAAACAAAAAATTAAATACATTAGCTTCAAAAAAATACTCGCCACTTGGTACAGCTGGGTTAACTTTCAAACTACTACATTGAGTGATGGCAAAAGGGTATACAGAAATACATTCTTCTTTTTTAACCATTAAAAATGCAATTAGAAAAATCGTTTGCTTACATGATGTAGGTATTCAAGGCAACATAATTTACAACTGTTAATTTCAAAGAGATATTGGTTTGAATCATACCTTCTTCGGTCTTCAACAATCACTTCAGCTTTAGCTAAATCGTGTTCTTAAATGAAAGCGATAAACACCACCAGTTTGTTCAGTTGAAATGTATTAAATATTCTGTATCAAACGAACAACGAAACGCTTCGTATACAACAGCAGAAAGCAGAGAGTAACAGGCTGGCTAGATAGTTCACAGATCATCTTTTGCAGTACAGAAAACAGGCTGCCACACAGGGCTGGTAAACCAAGCTCATAAAAATAGAACATGTTGTATATATCAGACGTACATGATTCTATGTGAACGATTTATACAATATTCACAACAATCCTGGATTTCTATATAACTTATTTTACTCAACATTATTTGTCCACATTCCCCTTTGGGAATTCCAACTAGGTACAGCGCCGTCTAGGAGCATTGTAGAGAAACCTACCTAATCATTTTCTCAACAACCACACTTTCAAAATTCTCTCCCTTCGGACAAAATAAAATTCCTTTGGCGAAGAACCGTCTGCAAAAACCTATAAAACTGTCCAAGGATCTGCGAGTCGACTAATGAGAGATTTTCCTGCAGGCGATCAAAAGAAAAGTGGGTTTCTCCTAAATAGCGAAGCCTATCCGACCTGAAGGCTGGGCACCTCCCGATCAGATGTGGCAAATCGTCCAACTCTTGTGACTCGCACAGAGTGCAGTAGGATACGCCATCAAATTTGGACTCCATTAACAGATTCTCCGAACCGAGTGCTGACAGGACCGACCGAAGCTGCAGAGCCCAATGGGGAAGACGCCTATTTTTTATTTTCGTTCCTAATGGCCTGAATTCTGTTATTTGGTGTCAGCCGAAGAGGGAATGACCAATTTTTCCTGAAAATTGTGAGTTTCCGCGGAGAAAATCGCTAAGGAAAATCAGCGGTTTGAATAAACCCAGAGATGTAACTCTAACCAATTGAAATGACTCCCTAGAGCGCTCTGCAGTCGGCTGATAGACAGACAACGACAACAAGACGGTCTTTAAGACTGGAGTCATGCTAAATCGAGTAAGTGACGCTAACTTCACTGCTACTTGTTATATTTTTCTAATCGTCGAGTTAGTACCGCCCGAAATGCCTCGTAAAGCAAATCAATTGCTGAGGGGGGTTTGGTAATCTCACAGCAACCTCAAATCATTGCTCCCAATGTTAGTTCATTCTCCGAAGATACAAGCGCTAGTATCGATATTCACGTTCAACGGACTAGTTATGACGTAATAACTATTCATTTTTCGTTCAAAATCATCAGTTTTCATTAGCGATTTTCTCCGCAGAAACTTACAATTTTCATGAAAAATTGGTCATTCCGTCTTCAGCTGACACCAAATAACAGAATTCAGGCCATTAGGAACGAAAATAAAAATAGGCGTCTTCCCCATTGTAGCGTATCTCCTGGCCAGGTAGTGGTGACAGCTCGAGAAGGCGTTGAAAGCACTTCTTTGGAAGCCTATCCTCACCCATAGCCAGAATTTTCTTCCACCAATAAAGCATGCCTCTGACAATAACGACCGGGGAATGAGACAACCCGAGCTCCTGACGAACTGCGTAGTCCGCTGTGCTTTTTGGCAAATGGAGCAATGCCTTGAATGCCCTAACCTGGACTCTCTCAAGAAGCTCGCTGTTCGGGACCCTCAGAGCTCTGCAAACCTTTTACGATTGCAAATACTCACTTGCATCATTGAACGTTGAACTGTTGCGCAGTAATAGAATTTATAGAGCAGCTTTTTTTTTAAGCAACCTTACCGAACTCATAAATCAGTCAAATATCACGAGACTAGATTTGTTTGAACCTGCTGAAGCCCTGTTCACAACTCTTTGTGTTCAGAACTGATTTTCGGATTGCTGGAAGTGATCCTAATACCTTTTAGTTCTGCTCAATAAAAACGTGTGATCTGGGAATTCAAAAGTTTAGAAAAGCGCCATCCCGCACTTGTGCTCTTGTGTATTAACTCCTGTTTTTGATGTTAGGTTTTAATGTCTATTTCGGGGTTAATAGCTTTAAAGGTTCACGATCATGGCAGCTATTGTGAGCTATGTATAGAAATGAGTGAAATTTGGCATGATGATGTTACTCACGTAACCCTGTCTATATACTCGTTAGAATGCTCGTCAACAACACTCTTCTGCGGGCCACCCGTGGTGTAGTGGTATGGAGCGTTAGCTCTCTACACGGTGGAGCCGGGTTCGAATCCGGCTGGGGTAAAACTCATGTTTGACCGACCCTTCGTCCTCCACATTCAGGGGGGTGAGGCAATGAGTAGCCACGAGCGAAATCGTCAGAATTAAGGCCCTATCACACGACAGACACTTCCCCCCAGCAGGCCACAGTGACCGGCAACCAGCACGGCCCCTCTCGTACGACGGTGGGGATGAAATTGGTAAACGACAGTACGTTAACCTGACAAGGAATCGTATCGCGATATGAATCGATAATTGATAATCGTTCAACAAAGTCGATTATCAATTCAGATTATCGCCCGACTGTCCTCAATTCAGAATCCATCGATAGATCGATTGCACCCACGGAAATCACGATACGAGGAAACCAGTGCGGAAAGGTTACGCCGGCACAGCAAAAAGATTCCTCCGAGGGATCTTTTGTACGTTGCAGTTGGTGGGAGAGCCGAGTACAACTCGAGCCACTGATTGGCTGATCCGTTCGCCCCTCTCTCAACCGCGTCCGTGTCGACGTGTCGGTTTGGGGGCTGTTGGGGAGAAGTGTCTGTCGTGTGATACGGGCTTTAGTAGGTGCAAGAACGATTGATAATCTACTGATTCCCTCTATGGGAACGGCTGACGACGTCCACGACTGGGAAAGTATCCCAGTTGGACGGAAATCCAAGGTGAAACTCCTTGTTTACTTTACTTACTACTAACTCTCTTCTGCTGCATCGTTACGCGATTAACTTGCCATTAAATTAAATAATCAAAATTTAAAAAAAATGATTGAAATTAATTTTTCCGAGTAGTTTGCCTTTGTATTTATCAATATAATTGGGTTAAAGTATTTGGGTATTATTGCTGTGACAATAGTCAATAGAAATCATTGTTTTAGCAAAGGAATGATAAATCGCTGTTCAATCATCTGGAGCTTTCTGCTATTCAGAGACCGCTCGAGGTGGCGGTGAATAGAAAACAAAAATCTCCTTGAAGACGAGAGAAGGAAACGGGGTTTAATTAATCCACATCATTACCGAGCATTTGAAAATAACATTCGCAATTCATTGCGGTGACGAGTACATTCAATTTTCTTTCAGGCAAGAAAAATGATATCATCGTTGAATGGAACCGCCCTGTAAGGCATACGGTAGCACGTTATAACAGCTGTAGTCTTCCGTCGTTATGCAACTTCATCTATGTTTGCTCCTTGTGGCATAAATCAACTGCTGTGTAGTACCCCCAGCTCAAAAGAAATCCAGGAAAACCGCAGACAGGGGCACGTTCCACCTCGCCGTTATATTCGTAACCTCTCACAACCTCCACCCTCTTCTGACTTCTCCATCCATCTCAACATTTCATCCGAATTGAATCTAGTGTTAGCGCGGGCTGGCTCAACGACTCAACGAGTTTTCTCCGGGTTGAAGAGGCGAGTGGCTCCAATTAGCGAGTGAACCGAGTTCATTTCAGGGTAAGCTGAACTTGCAGCACTCGCCGAACACCCATGCAAGTGCACAGTCAACGTAGAAGAGGACTATCATCGAACGGAATGGAAATTCTACCCGTTCTAACTTCATTATAAATTGTTTCATATGGGACAATGCTCACCGATGTTAAAAAATTCATCATCCTCGCACGTCGGTCGCTCTTTTATTAGAATAAATAATCCATTTGTATTCGTAAAAAAAAAGTTCCAATCTCCCCTCAAAATTTGAAATTTTACGTTCCAACTAATGCAAAGCATGCAGAACTAGAATGTTTGGTAATTAAAAAACGCTGCAAATTATACTACAGTGGTTTATTTATTGACTTAAGAAGACTATCCATTTGTGATAACTATGCCGAACATTTGTGAACCTTCCCATTGAAAAACAGATTGAAAACTATGAGGGAAAACTCCATAGCAACGATTGTACTCGTAATTTTAATCATTTTTATTTTTCTTAATTTCCGAATTAAAAGCTAAATTGTTCACCTAAGCTGAAGAAAGTGTTCGACGAGTATGCCAACGAGTATAGAACAATTTTTATAGCTCCAAGAACTCTCGAGCTATACCCTCATGTCAAATTTCTGAAAATCTCCCAAATTCGGCACAAAAGCTGCGATAACTCGAGAACCAATAAAGCTATCGACCCCGCGATGGTCTCATTCGATTCAGCGTCCAAAAATCTATATAATTTGATACCACGTACACATTTTTCTGAAAAACCTTGGAAAATATGAATTTTCTCCCCCTCAAAACCCCCCAAAAATACCCTTAAAATTGAGCTAGCAAGTTGGTTCAAGAATTGGGCCGTCGTAGGACCGAGATTGATTTTTGGTGAAAATTTCAAGAATATAGCTATTATGGTTTGGCCGGAAAAGTGTTGACTGCGTACGGCGGACAAACAGAATTTTTTTATTTGATATTCGGATTCTACATGCCTTGAAACGTAAAACATCAAATTTTGAGGGGGGTTATAACATTTTTTTTCAGCTCACTAATCTCGATTTTAAATACCTGTCTAATAACCCGTGCGGTTTGCTGATATCTTTCACAGCTATACAAAGATTGTTCCGACTTTGAGAGTGTCGAATCTTCGATGTAATCCCGCTGAAATCAACACAATGGAAATATTATTGGGCCCAAAGTGGATTCCACTTAGCAGATAAGGGGATTATTTGCCTTAGTTGACTGTACCGATAGCTTCTCATTCGGTTTTTCAATGATGGGCCTCGTTCCAAAGCTGGATATCCACTGCTATTCTTCGAAAGGATTACACAAAGCCTGCCTCCGAGTTTGCCAATGAAAAAGTTTTAAGGCCGTCGTTGTCGGCCAATCCGTAAACGATTGTTTTAAAAACTAAACAAAGGTGCGGTGGGGTGGGGAATATTATTCAACTCGGTCGCGAACAATAAGATTCGAAGTTAGAAGTATAGAACTGAAATAACTTATTTTTCGGCAGCTACAGCAACCACTTTCGATGACTCGATAGGAGTTGTGACAGATTGATCAATATCTCAATACGAGGCTTCATTTGAATTGGCGTGGAACGGGAATAATAGAGGGAGACATTCTACGTATCACCTTCAGAAGACTGATCCTTCTGATACTTTTGGGTCTATACTACAGCTAGAGAAAATGTTAAATTTTAATTCAATCGAGGTGGTTTCTATTGAATCGGTATCCACTGCGAAAATATTCTCTCAGGTTTATTATTCTATAATAGACCATTGTATCGCCCAGGAAAAAGTTCTTACCGCACTCAAAATTTGATTTTTGACCTACATTTTACAATGATTGTATTCATCAGATTATAAAATACCAGCTTGGAAGCGCATGCTTAGTATAGTGAGCAATTTACTACGGTTTATAATTGAAGAATAAGGATAAAACAAAAGCGGAGATAAAAAATGTATGCTGGTAAATTGGTTTTAATTGCGGCGGTCACCTGTGTTGAAGCAAATATTCGTAGGTGGGTTTTAATAGTATTATTACTTATTTTTGGTTTATTATTCAATAATAAACCATCGTAATCATCAATCGAAAGTTGGATACATTTGAAGTCGAGATGCTTTCGATTCAGTCATAATTTTGACAACTTTTCGACTGTAAATTTAATTTTAATTCAAATTTAATTAATTTTATTTGCTTGTACAGCGAATATCGTTGGCTAGAATGGTAATGCAGCTAACAATTATTGTTGAAAATATTATTAATCCACGCCAAACCAGCAGTTATCACGCAAGGTTCACAGACATCCGTTAGATACGTTGGTTTATTAGTAACCCATTGCAATTGACCAAGAAAAAAAATTTTATAACCCCCCTCAAAATTTGATGTTTTACGTTTCAAGGCATGTAGAATTCGAATATCCAATAAAAAAAAATTCTGTCTGCCCGCCGTACGCCGTCAACACTTTTCTGGCCAAACCATAATAGCTAAATTCTTGAAATTTTCACCAAAAATCACTCTTGGTCCTACGACGGCCCAATTCTTGAACCAACTTGCTAGCTCAATTTTAAGGGTATTTTTTGGGGGGTTTGAGGGTAAGAAAATTCATATTTTCCAAGGTTTTTCACAAAAATGTGTACGTGGTATCAAATTATATAGATTTTTGGACGCTGAATCGAATGAGACTATCGCGGGGTCGATAGCTTCATTGGTTCTCGAGTTATCGCAGCTTTTGTGCCAAATTTGGGAGATTTTCAAAAATTTGACATGAGGGTATAACTCGAGAGTTCTTAGAGCTATAAAAATCGTTCTATTTATACTCATTGGAATGGTCGTCAAACACTCTCTCCAGCTTGAGAGTAAGGCAAAAAATTTTGATTTTAATTAGGAAATTAAGAAAAATAAAATTGATTAAAATTACAATAGTTGCTACGGAGTTTTCCCCTATAGTTACCATCTGTTTTTCGGTGGGAACGTTCACAAATGTTCGGAATATTTAAAATCACAAATGGATAGACTTCCTAAATCAATATTGAAGCGAAGGAATAATAAACCACTGTACAATCATTTGCAGCGTTTTTTGAAACCTGTTTTTATTACGGTTGACCCGTTTTCTTTAGCTAGCGATTGGAAACAAAATCAGTCTTAATAATGGTGATGCGGGGAACGCTAAGAAACGAATGGATGAGGTTCCTGTTTTACGGGAAGAAAGATCTATGACCCGAGGCGCGATGAGCGAATAATACAGATCCATAACAGATTGGTTGATGGATGAGGTCGGTTTGCGTTGGCGAAAGTTGAAGTTCACAAATTTTTAATCTAGTTTTCCCATGATGGATCGATACGGTGAAATATAGCAACGTGGTCCCACGATCTCGTTCGCAAAGAGGGAACTGGGAGGCAAATGACCTTTACTGCTCAGCTCGAAAGATGCGTCGAATAGAGAACAAATGAGTTAGTTTCAACACTGAGTTCAACTTTCTCAAATCGTGCAAAAATTCACATTGGACGTTCTTGCTTACGAGGGCTGTACTGCAGTTGCCCTAGATCAGGAGCATCAAACTGATGGCGAAAAAAATATTATCAGCTAAAAGTTTATGAAATATTTCGGATAAATCAAGACATACATTTGATTCAGTAGGGGACAACTTTTTGAAGAATGAATTTGGTGTTTCAATGTCACTCGACATTTTGACCAGTAGAGTAGTTCTATCACCGTAATTCTCGTGCCAATCCTTCTAATTCGAAGACTAAGTAACTTTTCATAATTATTGAAGACATTTTCAATGATATCTAGCGAGATTTTTTTCTATAAGTCTCAAGTTCGTCATTATTGTTACAAGTTTTTTTTTTTTTGCGGGAAGGGTCGAAGAGGTTTTCGGGATCCAGCTTTCCTTAGCGAATAAATACCTTATTGAAGCTCTTTCGCCATCTCACGGCATATCCCTCTCGCTCCCGCTCATCGTCTTCGCAGTCCGTAGCAATTATTTAGTAAGTTTTGTCCCGACCAATGTTAGCGAACATCAGTCTCGAATTCGATTACCGTATTTAATGGATAAAGTTTGAATGAACGTTTATAGAAGACAAGGTAAGTGCTACCGCATCTGTCAGTGAGGTTGTAAATTACATTCGTACAATTCCGCGCTGAAAGATTCCATTATATCCGTAGAGAAGTTACCGACAGATTCAGCGTTGATATTCGTGCTTGTAAGCGTATTTTAATAAATGAATATATTAAGGCCGAACAACAGGGGAATCGACCTTTTTGAATATGCGGAGTCCGCCAATGAGTTATTTTTTCCCCAACTTTAACCCGTTCGGTTTCTCGGTTGAATACTAAAGAGATTCTACCAAGCAAGGCATGACGTGTTATTCCCTTTTTTAATTTTTTTTTTTCTTTTAATATTAAAGTTCGAGCTTGTTTGTGCTCGGTTGAAAACGTAAATATTTGCCCGGCCCCGAAATGCTCGCAAAGAGAAAGAAGAAATTTTCAGGATATAGGGAAAACGCTGTCTGTGTGTGCTCAAGGGCCGGAGTAGAGACGTGATAGTGGCTGATGAATGGCTGTAAGAAATAAGTGCGAGAGGCGAAAGAGCATATATATAACGCCTTTCGTGCGTTTCGGTTTACTTTTCGACCGGCATGAACTGCCAATAGCTACAGTGTTCATCGACTTCTGCCGCTACTATTGACACCTATCCACAAACAGCAGTGGAAGAGTTTAATCGTGGCGGGCTTTCCTCTGCCTTCTCCCTTTAACGTAAAACTCCATCGTCGCTCGGATGAGCTCGTCTGCTATCTAAACGAACGATAAATTAACTCGGCCTGCCTCCGGCTTTGCCTTATCAGATGGCGCCCCCTCCTCCTTTGCAGGACTAGCATTATCATCCTAATACCTGTTCACATCTACTACCGTTGCTCTTTTAGACACTTTCCATCTCGTCGCTTGCAGCGACTGAACTACTGTCTACGATGGGGGTTTTCCCTGGGCCACCCATTCAAGCCATAGTAGCTCTATTTATAGGCTCGCAGAAGGCGGAACCGTACACGTAGCTTTATACACGCTATATAACACGGCTTCAGTTTGTAGTCCTCGGATACAACTACGGTTTTCAACTCTAACTACCGCGCTATCAACCGAGCGATAAGCTTCTTGTTCTAATATAAACAACGGGTTGTAACTATTGCTAAAACCTGCCGATAGGCCACGGATCTACCGCACTTGAGGTTTATTATTCAATTAAAAAAAAACATTTTTAAATAAATAAAACATAATTCAAAATTATTCGCCAACAGAAAAAAAACCCTGAAATGGAATAAAATTACAAAAATGTCCCAACTTCCAGCAGCTCAATCGCCAACTACGCATTTTAAAGACTAATTTCTACTCGTATTGTCCTGACCACTTCCTGATTTACGCTTTTTTTTAGAGGTGAGATGGGAAGTCGTTCAATCGCTAGGGAAAAGAGAAATGGTTATTTTTTAGATTATTAGGAGAAGTGGTCGAATCAATCAGGAAGTGGTAACGTCAGTCGCAGTAGTAAAAGTAGTCCTAAAATGTGTAGTTGGTGATTGAGTTGCTGTGAAGTTGGGACTTGGTTTTTAGGAGTAGTTTTTTTACAGCCATGAATATTTTAAAAAAAACGCGATTTCGAAACAATTTTCACAGAAATAAATAAATAAATAAATACGTCCCTATAAAGTATTTAGTTATGGTGCTATCAATACCAAACGTTGATCGCGGAAACAATTAAAAAACAGTTTTTGTTCTGAAGTTATGTGGTCTCAAACAAAGGTTCATAAAAGCATCAGCTGCTCCGAAAATATATCTTGAAACATTTATTTTTTTACGATAGTTGGAAAGCTCTGTCTGAGTACTTTCAACTACAAGAAAGATCATATTTTTACTCGACGTGGTTGAGAATGGTGCTCGAAAAACCACAAAAATGTGAAAATCTGGCTTTCTTCTCTACACGCTATATCAGATTACAGAAAATTTGAGCTGGGCCCTAATAGTATATAAATTATAAACAAAATAACGTCAAAACACAAAAAAAATTGGTCAAAAAATGTTTATACGTGGTTAACGTTATTGAAAACTAAGATGGAATAAGATGTCACACCGGGCTCATTATCACAAAATAAAGGTTACATATTTTACCGCTGATTTTTTTAGTAACGTGTTTTTTTCAACCTACAACAATTATTATTTTTGAATTTCTGAAATTTTTAAATTTCTCTTATTTGGCTTCATCACGGCTTCGTACAACTATTTGTCTACGGCCTGAAAGATCACGGCGCCGAATATCGAGTCGACGGGTCTTTCTCCTCTCCAACCGAAATATAGAAAATTGAATGGGACAACTCAAACACGAATCGTAGGGAACTGGAACCAACGGGAATATTTTTTGGTGTCTGATCTTGGGGCAGCACTGATTTTTTCTCAGGGCGTTAAAATGAACGTAGCGAACGTGGTAGCAGAAATAACTTGAAGCCCCTTCTCAAAAATCTATCAGAAGGTTTCGACCGTAGGTTATTCGACTTTTGAGCGGCAAAACGTACCCGTGTGTAAAATACACGGGCAACTCGCGAGAGTGTACGGTGAAGGAGTCGCGATTATTAAGATGGTTCGAAAGTAGAAGAAACAGTTCGAGAGCGGACGACGAAAGGCGAAGTGGCCAGCCACCAGATCTAGAGGACTCCGCTCCACTCTTCATTTCCCAAAATAATGAGGACCAGTATGCCAATTAACCTTGAAAAATTGGAAACCTGCCACCGCAAATTCAGTGCTGCCGTTCAGGTTCCGAGTTGTGTCGGCAGTAAGTAGTAAACGGAATATCTTCGACGATATCACGATGCGATCGATAATTGTTCCAAGAAAGGTGCAGATGAGCAGTGCTTTGGCTAGCAGACGAGACGGTGAGAGGTCTGCAGTGTGAAATAGAAAATGGAAGAGAGAGAGGTTGAGCGCAATCCACTGGTGCGAATCTCATTTACCAAGAGGAAATTGAATCGGATTAGAGGAGTGTCTATCAACATGAGTAACTAAGACCTCTCACAGAGTAATCACTAGCTGCCCGCGCTCTCAGACCCTCAGCGATCTCGTTCCCTCGCCATCCTCATCTCTTAGCTGACGTCCCACATCCTTCCTTGCGCTTTACTAAATGGGTTGCACGATGTATATATATCTACATGTGTCCTACTGCTGACTCTCCAGATCCACTTACAACACAGGCTTACATCTCCATATTTGTTCGCCATTAGCTGATTGATGTTATGCAACATCACGGATCGTCAATCGTGGGTATCTGTTAACTATTCTGTGAATAGTACACTTATTAATCGAATAGCGAACCTTTTTAGCAATCCATTCGGCACTCAATTGTCGTTATTATTTTTACGACCAAGTAGATAATATCACCTTCACAACTATCCCGTGCTAATTAAATGATGAACACTTCAGGGTCAAGTTGTACAACAATGAAAAATTTCTATGAAATTAACGCTACGATAACTAGACTTGAAAATACATTACGCTCAGCAGAAATCATACTCACACTTACTCGTGGGTATCCTATTTCAAGCTTGTATTCGGTGGTACAGCAATATCAGATCACCTCGCCAATTCACGTAATGAGCTCGCGGAGCAGGAAGCGCCACCGTCGCCGTACAAGATGGTTGTCGTTACCTCTACATGAAAGCACTTCAATAGCGCATTGCCTAGGATTGCCGCCACACATGACATCAGTACACAGTTCAACTCTTGCTACTAGTTCGTTTGCGGGAAAAATTTTTGCCATCTCCGCAACATCACCTGTGATCGAGAGTGCCAAATGCTGTAGGGAAATATCCCTCCTTAAATCCCTAAAACGGGAATTTAACGGGGAAACCCTCCCTACAACAGTTGGCAATCCTGAGAGTTGCCGTAGCCTCATATTAACACTGCTTACGATGTCGGCATTACTCATTATCATTTTTGACTACCTGCCAGTGATTAGGCCTTGGAAACCTTCGTGTAGATTGCCTCTCAATCTGATTATGTTGGTTGGTTTACGAATTATTCACTCTTCTTCCATTTAACTGGCACTCTTCCTTAGCAACGGTTCGCAGGGACGAATATAATCCGGTGGCAGATTTTTGACATGGTTCTGGACCCGACCAGGACTGTTAGAATGGAGTTTAGATTCTGATTCTATCGAATTCTAAACGATTTTTGTCCTTTAAGCCGTTCGTGCTTCTTGGCAAAATGAGTGATCAGTTCATGAAATACAGAAAACAACAATATTCAGTGTTGTTTATCAGCAATGTGAAGCCAACCTTTCTCCTCATTGGCACATGTAAGTACAAGGCAGAAATTGAGGAACTATTGTCAAACCGTATTACCTTCTCTAACGGTTCAATTGGTTACTGTAATGGGTTTTGTTTGAAAATTGTTCTTCAGCAAATAATATACATTCATACGTAGATCTCATAACTCAAACTGACTACTGTTGATGGACAGTTGGTAAACTTGAGAAAAATAAGTCCAGAAAGAAGAGGAATCCAGTGAAGAGCTGGATCAATGGGAATGGGGAAGACGCCTATTTTTTATTTTCGTTCCTAATGGCCTGAATTCTGTTATTTGGTGTCAGCTGAAGACGGAATGACCAATTTTTCAAGAAAATTGTGAGTTTCCGCGGTGAAAACCGATGATTTTGAACGAAAAATGAATAGTTATTACGTCATAACTAGTCCGTTGAACGTGAATATCGATACTAGCGCTTGTATCTTCGGAGAATAAACTAACATTGGCAGCAATAATCATTTTGGGCGGTACTAACTCGACGATTAAAAAACATAACAAGTAGCAGCGAAGATAGCGTCCCTTACTCGATTTAGCACGACTCCAGTCTTAAAGCTAGTCTTGTTGTTACTGTCTGTCTTTCAGCCGACTGCAGAGCGCTCTAGGGAGTTACTTCAATTGGATGGAGTTTCATCTCCGGGTTTATTCAAACCACTAATTTTCCTTAGCGATTTACTCCGCGGAAACTCACAATTTTCATGGAAAATTGGTCATTCCCTCTTCGGCTGACACCAAATAGTAGAATTCAGGCCATTAGGAACGAAAATAAAAAATAGGCGTCTTCCCCATTGTTCTTCAGCAAATAATTTACATTCTTACGTAGATCTCACCACTTTCAAACTGACTACTGTTGATGGACAGTTGGTAAACTTGAGCAAAATAAGTTTAGAAAGAAGAGGAATCCAGTGAAGAGCTGGATCAATGGGAAATCCGCTCCGAAACTAATGTTTCTCGCTAAACCCGTTAAATTGCAATTATTATACGATTCGATTATTATGAATTTTGATTACATTTATAACAACGGGCTTATAGCTCGCTAGTTAATGGCTCTGTCTGCGATGATTCAGCTCAGCCCTCTAATCCGTCATTGCGGTAATTACCAACATAGAACGACGACTCTATTTTTGAAACGCACCACATAAATTCGAGTTCTCCTCTGGCTCCTGCTTTGGGAAAAATGCAAATTTCTGAAAGCATCGAACAAAAACTGACAACAAATATTATTTCATTCGATGATTCTTATTTTATCAAATCAACGAAACAAACGCACGTCATTGCAAATGTAAAGTACCTACAATTATTAGAAGTTGTCACTGACAATTTCGCGTTCGCTGGTGGGGAGCGAAGTGTTTGCAAAAGCGTAGTACGGTCGAGTTGTGAACGTTTAATTGGGCCGCAAAACGTTACCCTCCTCACCTAACACTTTATCCCACGCTGCGAGCATATTATGTCGACGTTCCGTTCCCAGAGCAGCTATTAGGCCCTATAATTAACTTCCAAATAATTGGCTTCGACAGAGCGCTCGCAAGTCTGCGCCTGTGGATGGCGTGAAACATACAAAACGGATCAGCGGAGCTGACTTTGTTGCAACGAAAGCGCATCATCAAACGCAAATCTACGTACCATACCAAACTGAGCGTGGCAGTTCGGCGACCAGTAAAGATTATTCTCTAAATGCCGTCAGCGTGTTAAATATTTAAACAAATAGCTGCAAAAAATATAATAAAAAAACTGGCACACAAAAAAAGTATCTTTGATCAGACCCCACTTTTTTTTTGTGCCGGTAAGGATTCCTTTTTGTACTGTGCAACTACATACTTCCATGAGCGTGACATGAATCAATATAGATTTATTCCATTTATAAAATGAACATAACAAAATAAATACTCAACTTCGTACAGGAATGTTCCCCAAACCATAGGACCACGTCCTGTGCGGTAAGGGGGAGTTGTTACAATGAATTAAACAAAAGAAAGAACAAAATAAATATTCTATTTCTGCGATATATGTATCCTTGTCTTACACTACATAAAGACTACTTAAGATCTGCGCACAATTATCGACATTGGCAATAAGCCAAGAAAATATTTTTTTAGATAGTTAAGAGGAAATAGCATTTCATTAGGGAGCAGTCTAAGTACGAACGTTAAACTGAAATTTTATTGGTACTCCATAACCTGGTCTGATTAGCGGAGATGATGGCCTGGGACGCGGGGCGAACGGTTATAATTTATATTATGGTCTTGGAGACTTGCAAGGACAGAACCTCTGGAGGTGTTTATGAAAGTACTAGGGGCTGAGCGCCCCTGGCTGCTTCGCCGCCCAACTCCTTTCTCGGGGGGCTGCGCCCCCTCAGCTATCACCCGCCGGAGGGGCTCCGCCCCTCCTCCCGTGCCTTACATAAATTTGTCCGGGTTAGTGTCCTTGTCACTACTATATATAATATAGGTAGGTAGTAGTTGATTATTTGTGTATGGAGAGTGGCAATCTATAGTAGTTTTCTAGTGGTAGTTTCTATAATTTGGTACGTAGGTGGAGGTGTTGTCATGTACTTTATATCATAAAGTAGTGGGTTTTTCAACTGGAGCAAAGTTGTAGCAGAATTAGACGTAACAACTTTAGTTTTCCAAGATTTGTAACTTGCACAGTGGATAATTTAAACAAAAAGTCGTCAATTCCGTTGTTTGAATATACCAAAAGATAGGTCATTTAACTGTCCACAATTTCCCAATGTAATGTACCTATCCATTTTTCAACCGTTTTTGCGTTATTCGACAATATTAGTTGACTATGCGCGAAAACATCACATTTTTCAACTTGAAACATTATTTTCATCTATTTAGTGCAAAAGAAGCTAAGAATGAACCATATATTATTAATATACACATCATCAACTATCATTATGCTGAATTTGAGTGAAATCCATTTCAAAAAATTTTTCGCGAAAAGTCCAAGGGGTACCCCTGCGATTTTTTTCAACCGATCAGTTAACGATTTTTTACTCGTCTCTCAATACAGATAAAAATCTGAAATTTTTAGGAAAGTTGTGTCTTACCAAGATGTATTTTTGTGATTTTTTTTATTTCTCGGAAAAATCTGCAAATGGTCCAAAAAAATCAGTTTTTCAAAGCTCAAAAATTGGACTTCAACCGCGATTTTCAGGGTCAAAATTCATGTGAATCAATTGTTTTATTATGCAGGAGTCTTCATTTGAACGACTTACATACGTACATAGCAAAAAATTTGGTGAAAAAAATTTAAACAGCGCCACAGAAATTATTTTCCGTAAATCGATTTTTTCACCGGCCGAAATATCGAGCTCCGCTGGCATCGGTAAGAGTGAAAAATTAAATTTTGAATTTGAAAGCTGATTCTTATAGGAAATTTAACGCTGAGTCCGAATCGAACGTCAAAAAGGCGGAAAATTGACGGCAATTTTTAGTTTTTCATATTTTTAGTACTACACTACTTGTATGTTTTTGAACTTCGGGAACCTTCTTCACTTCTTTGCGACTACTTTCGAAATAGCTTTTTGAATGACTTCTAGTGGGCTTCAAGAGTAGCACCGCCCCAAGCTAAAATGCCAAAACTGATAAGGCTCTGTAAACATGGATCAAATTATTTTTATTACCTCCGTTATATGAACGAATTTGCGGAGTTTATCCACCACGGATGATACATGGTTCTCCCACTGCAGGTTTTCATCAAGTATGACGCCTAAGTACCTGGTGGAGTGAACCCTATCTATTTTTTGGCATGAGCATAGCCCGGAGCTGATGACAGGTGAAACCCCACATATTCGAGTGACTCTTTGGGTTGGAAAGGGAAAAGATCAAGGGGATCGAGCGTTCTGATTCTGCCTAATAAACTTGATAATTCGCAATAAACGAATAACGATCCAAATAAAAAAAATAACGATCAAGGGGCGAAATTCCGTTCGTCTAAGTTACTGAGATTGCAATTAAGACTTCAGTCTCGAGAAGATTGAAGATTGATTGCAGTGAGGATACACCGAATGTAACCCAGGCTACGAACGGTTAGCTCGGCTAAAAATGAAGTCTTGCAGTAACTTCGGCCATCAACACCGCCTGAAGGAAAAATCGTACTGGGATTCGTTCCCGTTCGGCTGGAAATAAATGGAGCTTTCTTTGGAGAACGCCGGTCAAGCGGCTACGGAGATCGTTTAGTGGTGGACGAAGGGTATTGCAGCTTTGTTTTACGTGTTATCTTGGAGCACACGACTTCAAAACTAGCATTTACAAAACTCACTTATTTTTTCGTTTGGTTGTCGTCGCATCTATTGTAGTAGAGGGGTTGTGAGGGGGAGAAAAACCAGGCGACTTATTCTCCAGATTTTTAATGGCTGGCCGAGCACTTTCGCCCATTCGGGCATCTTCAAAAACTCACTTTTGTAAAAAGTGCCGTTTTAATTGACACCCTGCGTCTGCTTCCAACCCCAATAAACGAAAAACATACGTTAGACGACTTATAGCTGTAATGAGATAAATTCCATAGCAAAGGGACCAAAAACACGAATAAATTTACGAAAAATGCTTATCACGTAGAAATGCGTTGTGTGACACTAACCACGACAAAACCGACTTCACAATCATTTCCCTATAAATAAATAAAAAATTTAAAAAAAAGAAAGAAAACACTCTGAAAAGCAAAAATTACAACTATACCACAACTCAATTACCAACTACACGTTGTAAGGACTATTTTACCACTCGTATTGACCTGATCACTTCCTTATTGCTTGGACCACCCCATTATAATATTGGAGTTATTCTCAAATTTATTAAGGGATTTCGCTTGGGGAGCAGAGCTGAGAGGAAATCTATCAGAAGGGGAGTTTGCCGCAAGGCTCTCTCTCTTGACGACTGCCTCGGGGATGCCGAGCACCACCAAAAACTGGAATCCTTCTGACGATGGATTATACGCGTCTCGTTATTCCATTATTCGAACAAAAAATAAACTTCCGACTCATGAAATATAAAAAAAAAAAAATTACAAAAAATCATAATTCGGAGCCGAGCCCTCGTAACTAGCCGCGGATAATCCATCGTCTAGTTACGAGGGCTCGGCTCCGAATTATGATTTTTACTTCCATGTTTACGTAGTAAATGGAAGTATTGTGATCGTCTGAAAAGTCGAATTCTTAACCGAGGTCCTGATGGAAGAAATTTTCATAGTAGTATACTCAGTAACACTTTCTGAACAAGTGTCTGTGTGTCTGTGTGTCTGTGTGTCTGTGTGTCTGTGTGTCTGTGTGTCTGTGTGTCCGTCTGTCCGTCTGTCTGTGGTCACAAACTGACATAAATCGCCATATCTCCCTGAAAAATTGATGAAACCCTATGAAATTTTAAGGGAATGTTCTCCCAGTGATTGTGCAAAATTAGATGTTTCCGAATTTTGAATTACACACAGTACTTCCGAGATATAAGCGTTCAAAGTTTTTTCTGTTTCGATTTTTACAGGCTATGAGAGTCAATATTTTTCTACGTTTGAGGGCTTGAAATGTCGGTTATGGCCAGCAGAAAACACCAGATTTTTTGTATAGTGGGTCACATACAATGCCTCCACGTTATGAGCGTTTTTCACGATTTCACAAGTGCATGTTTTGTATTTTGATTTTTACAGGCCGCAAAACTAAATGTATTTGAATGTTTGAGGTCTTAAAATGTTGGGGTGGACGATTGAATGATGCCTGATTTTTATCAAATGGGTCACATGCAGTACATCCGCGTTATTTGCACATTTGCTACATTTTGATTTTTATAGACCACAAAAATGATTATATTTGAACGCTGGAGGACTTAAAATTTTTCTGTATGACAGTTGAATATCGCTTGATTTTTATTATTGGGGTCACATGCAGTACCTCCTCGTAAAACGCATTTTCTGTTGTTTAATTTGTATTTTATGGGTTTCTTTGCTTTAAATATGACCAACTTTGACCTCGTTCACAAAACTTGTTTTGCATAGTTTGGATAACACACAGTACTTCCGCATTATGCCTTTTTTTAACTTTCGAGATTTAATAGACCGCAAGAGTGAATATACATTAGACTTTGAATTTTCTATATGACAGCCTAATATTGCTTGATTTTTATTATTGGGGTCACCTGCAGTACTTCCTCGTAAAACCATTTTCAGTTATTTTATTAAGCGTTATTGTACTTTTAGGGTCTCTTTGCTATAAATATGACCAACTTTGACCTCGTTCACAAAACTTGTTTTGTATGGTTTGGGTAACACACAGTACTTCCGCTTTATGCCATTTTTTAACTTTTCAGATTTCAATAGACCGCTAGAGTGAATATACATTAGACTTTAAATTTTCTATACGACAGCTGAATATTGCTTGTTTTTTATTATTGGGGTCACCTGCAGTACTTCCTCGCAAAACGCATTTTCAGTTACTGTACTTTTTTGGGCTCTTTGCTATATATTTGACCAACTCTGACCACGTTCACAGAACTTGTTTTGTATAGTTTGGATAACACACAGTACTTCCACCTTATGCCGTTTTTTTGCATTAGAGATTTTTATAGACCACAAGAGTGAATATACTTTAGATTTTAAATTTTTCTTTATGACAGATGAATGTTGCTTGATTTTTATTATCGGGGTCACCTGCAGTACTTCCTTGTTAAACGCAATTTCAGTTATTTCACTTAGCGCTTTTGTAACTTTCGGGTCTCTTTGCTTTAAATGTGACCTACAACGACCATGTTTTGTTTTGTTTTGATCACATACCGTACTTCCGCCCTACGCCGTTTATCGCTGTTGAGCTTTTTACAGGGTGCAAAAATCAATACATTTGACGCTAAAGGTATGAAATATTATTTGTAATGGCGAGTGAATGACGCCTGATCTTTACCGCTAGGGTCACGTTTCGGCCTTCGTACGATTTTCTCGATTTTATAATTGGTTATACCAGTTACCGACTCAAACATGGAAGTACTGTGTGATCTATGCACACCACTGGTTTGTAATTTTATTTTATTTTTTTCAAATATTTCATGAGTCGGAAGTTTATTTTTTGTTCGAATAATGGGATAACGAGCCATTAATATCAATTCCAGGGGAAGCCTAAGAGCTTCTACAAATGACGTCAGGATGAATATACGAGAAAACTGAACTCGTATACAGATATTTATGTGCTCAGTATCTAGCTAATTTAAGTTTAGTTCGTTGTCCTTACACCGGTGCTCACGCTAACTAAAGTTCTTTTATACAATAAAATTTAATTTTAATCACCGGTGAGAAACCATCCAGACATAAAAACAATTCAGATCTGACTGAATTTATGCTACGCTCGGGATGGATTTATCTGTTCACGCAATGACCGGCATACATTATATGAATTCGCTTTGATGGAGCGTAGAGAAAATTTAATTATAGATGGGCGTTGGAATAGCTTATTTGGACGGAATTACGGCCTGTGTTTCCCGCTAACTCTCCTCCTCATAATCTCAAATGCGGCCGGCCATTGTTTACTCAGAAGCACTCCCGATGGTCTTCAACTGCTAAGCGCAGCAGTTTCATTGGCTCTCTGTAAACATCGCATTTCTGTGAAAATACAATTCGTTACCTCTTCGACAACGTGTGCTTCATTTGCTTTGAACCGGGCACGTTCATCCCACTAGGATCCTATATTATTACTCGCTATAGAATATGCGAATACCATCACTGTGCTCGTAATTGCGAGGGAGTTGGAGGAATAATCGTAATCGTAATATTAGTAAAAATACCGCAAAGGTCGCACAGTCGCTTATTATCCGTAATAATTATTAGTCGAATTAAGGAAGAACAAAGAATTGACGGTCGTAATTACTCCGAATGCCGAGCAGTTTTTCAATAAATACTTCCAACAACAAATCGGTCACTACACGAGTATAAAAATGCTAACTCCTTCGCGAATATCCTTCTTACATTATTTTAATTTTCCTGATGGATGAGCCAATTCGAAGTTAAATTAATCATAAATGACGATAAAGAGTTAGTAGAGATTAACCATCAGTCAAGATTTAATCGAGTAGGTGTGTAAAACGAATTGACGATTTCCATAGCCAAATGACGTCTCAAGCTATAGTATAGTGCCAAATTTTCAAAATTTTCTAGATACCTCTGTAGAATTTATTTTTCATTTATCTGAGTAGTACCTGAGTACGGTGCTTCTACCTGAGTACCTCACCTAAATGTTCACCGGAAATCAATCTTGGCATGGCAATGACCTAATTTATCAACCTAATCGCTACCTCAATTTTAACGGTATTTTTGGGGAGTTTTGTAGGGGAGAAAATTCGTATTTTCAAACGTTTCCCAGAAAAAGGTGTATTTGGTGTGGATTACTATAAATTTTTGGACGCTGAATCGAATGAGACCATAGCGGTGTCGATAGCTTTAATGGTTAGCGAGTTATTGCAGCTTTCGCGCGTGAAATTTGGAAGATATTCAGAAATTCAGCACGAGGCTATAAATCGGGGATTTTTGGACGTTTAAAAATCGTTCTATACTCGCTAATCGTCAAACTTCAGATGTACCCTTATGTAGTATTATAAGTGTGAGACGATTGAAAGCTAAAACCCAACTGAACTTCAATTGTTTTATATAAATTAATATCTCCAACCTACGTAGATCCCTAAGAGATCTACTTTGGAGATAAATATGTAGGTTTACTACACCTTAGGCATATAATTCAACTTATAATTTGAAAATCAAGAAAAATAAAAATGACTAAAATCATCATAGTCGCTACGGAGTTTCCCCCATAGTTACCAATCTGGTTTTTTATTATTTTTGGTTTATTATTCAATAATAAACCATTGTAATCGCCCAAGAAAAAAAAATTTCTAACCCCCCTCAAAATTTGATGTTTTACGTTTCAAGGCATGTAGAATCCGAATATCCAATAAAAAAAATTCTGTCTGTCCGCCGTACGCCGTTAGCAGTTTTCCGGCCAAACTATAATAGCTAAATTCTTGAAATTTTCACCATAAATCAATCTCGGTCCTACGACGGCACAGTTCTTGAACCAACTTGCTAGCTCAATTTTAAGGTTTTTTTTGGGGGGTTTTGAGGGGGAGAAAATTCATATTTTCCAGGGTGTTTCAGAAAAATGAGTACGTGGTATCAATTTATATAGATTTTTGGACGCTGAATCGAATGAGACCATCGCCAGGTCGATAGCTTTATTGGTTCTCGAGTTATCGCAGCTTTTGTGCCGAATTCAGGAGATTTTCAGAAATTTGGCATTAGGGTATAACTCGAGAGTTCTTGGAGCTATAAAAATCGTTCTATACTCATTGGAATGGTCGTCAAACACTCTCTCCAGCTGTATCGTTAGGCAATAAGTTTAGCTTTTAATTAGGAAATTAAGAAAAATAAAAATGATTAAAATTACAATAGTTGCTACGGAGTTTTCCCCTATAGTTACCATCTGTTTTTCGGTGGGAATGTTCACAAATGTTCGGAATATTTAAAATGACAAATGGATAGTCTTCTTAAATCAATATTGAAGCGAAATAATAATAAACCACTGTACAATCATTTGCAGCGTTTTTAGATCGGTAGTACACGTTAGTACCACCAGTGGATTAACGAGCAGTCAGTGATGAACCTTTATGCAGATGATATAAATTTGTATATTTCTGCAAAATCGTGTGACGATGGTGCATCCGTTGTCCGAATTCGGATCCGCAATCTCGTTGTATTATTTGGCTAACGAGACATGTGATGCTATTCAATACGGTCAAATGCGTTTGTATGGTTATGGGGGCACTCGTAACTATTGACAAACGTGTCAACTGATGCAATGGCAAACGTTTATATAGAGAAAGATCAGATTGATGTAGTATAGGGCTGAGAAAAATTATCTTGGTATATTAATAAAAAATAATCTTTCATGATTGTCGCAAACTAAGAATCTGGATGACAGTTGAAAAGAGCGAATCTTAACTAGCCAGGACTTGAAGTGCTACTTCAATTCTCCCACTTTTTCCTCACTCCAACGCAACATCTGAAATCGAAATAAAAATATTACGGTCCAAATTGCGGATGTGGAATCGGCTGAATTCAAAGCCGATTCAAAGGATTCGAGTTTAAATCCTGAAATTCGCTCAAGCTAAAAAGTTGAGCTCCTTATTAATTAACGGTATGAGCAAAATTGAGATAAAATATATATCATTTCTATGATTTTGTCAATCATGAGAAAATTTTCAGAACGCAATTCGGCTCAGCTCAGGCCACCAGACTTTCATCCTTTGGCTCATTTGGACGCTCAAAGTTCTGCACTTTTTTTGGAACTATAAACTAGGGTTGTCAAGCGTTTTCATGTTGTCTGTAAGGAGAGCTGCTCTATCGCGAGCAGCATCGGTGGGCGAGTGTTCAAACCAATTCCCTGATTTCGTTGCTAGGACGGAAATACCGCCGTAGATAACGATTCCGTCCCTACAAATCAGTCACTGTCCGCTCGGAACGAGTGTTGTATCACAGCCATTTAACCATCCTACCAGTTTTGAGGAAACTTAGGTGCCCCAGCTTAAAGCCGCAGCTTTGTATTCAGAAGTTCAAAAGGAGATACGTAAATCGTAACGTTTTTGAACTTCCAGTTGTATTCACGAGTTCTTGTGATCTTGGCGTTCGCTCAACTCCAAAGAAAGGGCGAACATTCTCAAAGAGGAAATGCTCAGAGTTGAAAATGTAACCGTGGATAATTAATAGCTCTCCAGCAGCTACTGCGACCGCCTCCTTGTAATTTTAAATGGCAGCTAAAAATTTTCAACGCTGTAATATGCAAATGGAGTGGTATCGTTAAATCCGGAGCATTTCCGAGGTGAAACGAAATGTAAATAAAATTATTGTTGTCTAAACAAGGGGATTTCAAATAAAAACAGCCATATTCTTTTGTCGCTGGGCGCCGACTCCAAAAGATGATCAATCTGCAGGCGATTCAGAGGTGAAAGGAAAATCTTTTAATCATCCCGGCACAAGTGTTTACTTATTGGGAACTGAAGCATTTTGTATATTACGATATAATATTTTTTTTTTTTTTGTAGGTTGAGGGGGAGAAAAACGACAAGGGGCCATAGGTACCCTTGGTCCTATAATGCCCTGAAGAAGCCCGAACGGGCGAAAGTACTCGGCTGGATAATAAAAAAGAATGGAGAAGAGGTCGCCTCGTTTTTCTCCCCCTCAACCTACAAAAAGAAGTAATGCGACCACCTGGAGAAGAAAAAATATAATATTTTGTTAAAATTGTTGTTTTCCTCAATAAATGCTAAAAAAAAAAAAAAAAATTGGGAAATGAGAAATTAATAGTAATTTTTATATTATTAGGGGAGGTGATCCAATCAATCAGGAAGTGGTCAGGTCAATACGAGTAGTAAAGTAGTCCTTAAAATGTGTAGTTGGGGCATTTTTGTTATTTTTTTTCTTTTCAGAGTCTATTTTATTAACCGACTTCATTGACAAAGTTTTTGAAGTCGGTTTTATTTTTTTTTTTTTTTAAAGTTTTTTTAGTACAAGCATTACTTCCATAATGTACGCGCTCAAAGTGTTTTTCTTTTGATTCCTACGGGAAACAAAGCATTTTTTTTTTTTTTTTTGGGGGTCTCGAAAACACAAAGAACTGTCAACTGGGAAATTCCACCGCTGACAGCCAGCGTATTCTGAAGTAATTCTCGGGGATTTTCGGAGATTATGATATGCGTTGAGTCTCGTCCTCGTCGAGCTACGAATATCTGGATAATCGCTCTGAAAATTATTACGTACCGTCTTCGGAGGTAAACTCTAAATATCTGGGCCCTTATTTTCGTCCTCAATTTTTTTTAGACCTTCGATTTTCCAGGGTAATTAGGAAGTTTTCTTGTACTTTTTTATATTACATTTTTTCCATACAGCTTGAAAAATTTATATCATAGTCGAAAGTTTGACTATGGCTTTTTGTTGCAGGGTAAATTCTGTAAACGAAGTAGGTTGTACCGGAAAGTTAAATTTGGACGGTTTTAAGCGGAGCTATGGTGATTTTTGAAATTCGAAAATTGTACACGATCGATAGAGAAAATGGGAGATTTTAAAAATACGAACCATGTTTGTTAAATACAGATGAGGAAAATAGACGATATAAGTTCGATGATGTTAAAACGGAGAACATTTATTCTGACAGAAAGAATACACAAATGTGAGAAAGAACTATCAATAGCCCGCATTTTTGTATAGTAAAAACCGAAGTTATATGTGTCAGTGCGAAGTCCTTGTAACTAATTCAAATTAAGATATTTTTGATAAGGATTTGGCCCATATAATTTACTACGAAAATGTTATCGGCTGAAAATGTTCTTTATTGTTGTTATTACTATATATTATAATATAATATTATATAAATATATTTTTTTAATCTAAGGAATTGAACCGAATATGTGTCCATGGGGCCCACTGCTGTAATATCGATTGCGCCAAGTTTTTTTAATTTACATTTTTTATTTTTTAATACTGTGGTTTTCATGCATAAATCGCCACGGCAATTCGTACTCCTCGTACTGAATTCATGGAACATGCTTCATGATTGAGTTGTCAGTTTCTAGAACTTGGAGCGGAACGTAGCTAACTGAGCTTGACGTTACGCTTCTTCACACAAACAGTTGGGTCGATGTCGAAAACGTAGGTACTATCATGGAAACTCAATATTTACTAAACATAGACGGAGGACTTAGCTAAACTAAGGACAGACCCCAATGACGGGTTCGGTGGTATAGTGAGGGGTACAGATAGCTCCTGCATGATTTAGTCCGCTTTTCGCTCCGCTCCGAACCAAAACTTAGCTTAGAACTCTAACTCTGGCGTCTTAAATACAGATTTAAGTTTTGTTCGCAACCAGCAATAAGCTGCTTTTCTGATCGGGAGCAACAATTTCTATCGCGAAAGGGTTATGGAAGCTTCTGTTGTAGAATAATACAAGCTAGCCTCGAGGTTTCTTGGGTGAAACTTTTACTCTATTCATAGTGTGCCATGAAAACTTTTTGTCTAACGCGGTTGAGACGAGAGACATGCAAAGAGGTAATGCGATAGATAAGATGGGCAATCTGATATCTACCGGCCTGCGGCTGACTCAATAATTTTTTCTTCCTTCCCTACGCCTGGCGATAACGTCTCGTGTCTCGTTTTCGACCTCCCAAAATTTCTTCGGAATTACCGTCCGTTTTCTTTCCTTCTGTCGATCGAAGCAGCAAATATCTTTCGTCGTCGTCGTAGCTGTCGTCGCAGTTCGTCGAGTTTGGCTTATGTCAATTTATTACCTTACCGTTTCAAGTCATCGGCTGACAGAACTGTCGTCCCGTTTGGTCGATTGGAATACCGCAGACGTCGCAGATTGGTATCAACGGCTGAACCGGTCGCCTAAACTCTTCTTCGTCATCGTCATCGTCGTTCTCGGTATTTCCTATCCCAATCCCATTTTATTCCTATGCCGGCCGATAGGTAGGTGAGTTTTAAGCACTGTGTATTGATCGTCTACGATCTTGGACATTTTATTTTATTTTTCCCTTGTGAGGGTGTATTAAGTTTTTGATTTCTTCCGTCTATTTTATCCTTGCAGGAGAGTCTGGAAGTTGAATAACATTTTTATTTGAGAAATTCTTTTAACCTTTTTAATTACATCAATTATTTTATATCTTGCATTTCTTTTCAACTTCCTATTATTCCCTGAGATAAGGTCTCTCACATTCTTTTGCTAATTCTAATTTATTTTACGTGGGTTCATCCCCACTTTCCTGATCTTTCTTTTATTTTAGTATTCTCCTGCATAATAGTTTGCTGTCATTTCGATTTGTAACTTTGGTGGCATCGAAATTTCAACGTCGTCATAAGTATTGATGCTGGATTCAATTTTCTCCCATCCCTATTTATTTATAGCTGGGGACTCCAGCCTCTAGGGCATTGCCTTCCAACCCTGTCTCAACTTCCACGCCATCCGAGTCGGCGATGCGTAGGATGGAACAGAATGGCATCTGTATCATGTAATATTTCGTAATACCTTCAGGGGTAAGGGTAGAGAAAATTGGTTATAAATTAGCTATACCTTATTCGTATCGTGAGACATCATATAATTTTTCGTCCCTGTGCGCGTAGTAAATGAAAGAATTTTCGTAGTTGGGATCTTGAGTTTTCCATTGAATGTGTCAATAAATAATCCGTTTTTGGGTTTTGGTTAAAACACAATTCATTCGCGCTCTGTCAATTTTTGCTATATCCGTAGTGCGTTTTTTCACGGGACGCAAAAATTATAAACGCTCAAATCATTTTTTTCCCTCTTTTTTCCTGGTAAATTTATATTGCTTGGATCACATACCGTACTTCCGCATTGTTAGAATATTTCGTGCGTTTTTCTAATACACAGGATTTTGAATTCGGTTGAATTTAAACTGAGGAAAATCATCCTCTCATTAGATCTTCGCCAATCTCTCACTTGGACTTCCAGGTTTTTAAAAATCTATTACCTATGTCTGCTATCCTAACGATTTGGGCATAACTCCTTTTATAGGAATAGGTATATAACTCAGGAACTTGGAACCTTTTTTGGTCGAATTTGGACCGAGCCAAAAAATAGAGTCGTTCCACTTATTCAACAAATTATACGTAGTATTATTGTCATATCACTTTGAACGCAGTTAATTTCTGTTAAAATGGGCGTCTCTCAATCAAGTTTGGTTTGCACCAGATAGAAAATATGGTTGAGCCGATCCACTTTATCTAATTCCACTTCACGAGGTTTCTCGTCGATATTACCCTTAAAAGGGATTGATAGAAGATGGAGAACCGGGAGTGAGCAGACACCTTTCCAGGTTACGAGCTATGATGTTGCAGGGGTGCTCTCGGTGTGTAATATGATGGGAGAGATAGCAGGCGAGTGTCAGTACCTTCTCAGCTGCACCAACGTTCAAGTGCAATCTTAAAGTTAAAAGACGCATTAAACATTGATAAGAGACTCGGGCAAGAGATCGCCGCGTTTCTCATCGCCGCTCTGGCTTACATCTATTATAAAACCGAGTTTTGGAGAGAATGCGAGGAAGGGTGGCAGAATGTTCTATTAACCACTCAATTTAGGAGAATGGAATTATTTATTGTAATATAGCACCCTCCAGGCGAGGCCACCCAACTCACCTCTCGAGGGAACTAGGCGCCTAGCGAGTTACGGAAGAAGGAGCAACTGATACGGGAGATGGTAGAGCTTCGCATCGCAGTCTAATCGTATTCTCAGCCCGAGCGTCTACTACGGTTTTATCCGAAGCCATCCTCGATCCCCGCTTGCCATTACTCTCTCCGGAAAACCAGAGTTAGTAAAGCGAGAGAAGTTGTTTGTAGATGCTCTGTATTTTGAGCGCCGCATCATTACTTCTAATTAGTGTAACGTTACCTAAGAATGTAGTTCTCTACCTCAACCGTCAAGTATCAGGTTTCCAAGTCTGCAGCAATCCGGGTCGATATCGTTCATTCTCGCGATGAGAATCACGAAGCAGCTTCGAAGTGTTTTGAATTTCGATTCTAACGATTGTACGATAATTATTGTAAAAAAAAAAATAATAATAATAATAACAATAGAATCGCTTTACCAGTTAAAAGGTTTATCCATCCTTTCGTATTATTGGTACTAAATGAACGTTACATACGATTTTCCTTAAGTGTCGCGAATTCCACTGATTTTAAATGAGTTAGGAATTTATTTTAAGAAATTTATTATAAGAATTATTTTAAGCATCTACTGAAATTTGATAGTTCCTCTAACGATTCAAAGTTCAATGTAAGACAACAAATGTGCCTTCTTTCGTAATTCTAAGTTTGATCTTAATTTATTCTTGTCATTGCCTAGTCGATAGTTTTGAAACATAATGAACGACTGATTCCTTATTTCTAATCATGAGACTGTAAAACATTGTAATTTTCATAAATACACCAAATTTTACGAAGACCAAACCTGTAATGGTATTTGTCAAACACTGATCCAAACTCCTGTCAATTACTGGCGATTTTCAAAATTCTGCTGTCAAACACTGGTGCAAAATTCTATTTTTTTTAAACTGGTTTTGTGGCTAAAATCTTGGATTTTTCGGCCAATTTAAATTTTGATTTGATTACTCAGATTCTGGTGCTACCAAAACGATTAATGAAAACAATCTAAACGGGAAGTAAAATATTTCCTTAAGGTGTCAAACACTGGTGCCTTCACCCTATATTGTTATATCGATTTCGGCGATTAGGCCATCATCAGTAATGATATTACAACTATAACTAATTTTACAACAATGTTACTGATGATGGCCTACCAATCGCCGAAGTCGATACATAACAATATAACTCATTTAAAATCAGTGGAATTCGTGACAATCTCTTCATCTTCTATCCTGGTGAACGATATACGTGCAGTTCAGAAATACAAGAAAGGATAGTCCGTTTTGAATGGGAACAGAAAAAAAACTGCAAGTCAACCAAAGTAACCTCCTTCTTTTGAAGTCGGTTAAAAATAAAATGAATTCCAATCTACTTATGGCAATCAACTCTGTTGTAGAAAACGGAGTGTGCTCCATAGAAATGAATCAGTACTATAGAGGAAACACTAAAGATTTTATCAATGAACCGATTTGAAAAAAATTTTGATTTTAATAAAACCAAAACTTGTTTCTACCAAAATTATTACTGTTGAATTTAACATAGATGATTCGACGAGTGCTAATCCCCTTTTCATGGATCCCTTTTCATTACGTCAATTCAACGTTTGTGTATTCCCATTAAACAAAATCCTGAAATTCATTTTCTCTAGGAATTTTATAATTATTTTCACAATTAGTAAATGAATCCAGATAATCAATTGCAGTCAATATTTTCGGCACGACCATATTGAAATTCCTCTTCTTTGAAAACGTAAAATCCCATTCGATGAACGCAATCTACGAAAGAATTCTTCGACTTGAATGCCCATTTTACTATTTGAATCGAATTTAATACAACGGATTCAAGCGAATTTTACAAACCCATAAAATATCTCGAATAATCGTTCATTCAATGAGTTCAATCACTAGAAAGAATATTAATAAATTCAAGTGAATGTGCCTACCTCACCGTCGAATGAACCAACAGCATCAGCCGAATGAACTTTTCGATATCAATAGCATAAATCGAATTCTTCAAAAATTATAAGTCGATGGCTACAGGACAACATGTGATATGAAAAAAATGGTTTTGAGGTTTTGGATGATTATTATTCAGAATTTCAATCCAAATCTCGTGGTCGCCTCAGTTTTTTGTTGGTAGCTCTGGGAATGAGTTGTTCCCGCTTAAACAACATGTGTTATACCATTCTTGTCGGCCACAAGTGTTATCAAGATGTTTTCCTGAATTGAGCCACTATCTGAATTACATAGGATGTAGCATGATATCACAGGTTGCCCAAATTCTGCACTCTTCATAACACTAATTGTCCCACTACCTATTTTGAAAAGTTTTTTCTCTCTCCTGAAAACCAGCAAAATTTTTATAAGACATGTTGTCCTGTAGCCATCGAAATGCCAAATTCGGTGAACTTCATCCAATATATGAATGATGTAAATGAAGTAAATTCTGTTTTTACATAGCTCACAACTACTGAAGAGACCCATACAGTGCCATTTGCTGGTTTATGTGCTGTGTTACCTTCCCCATCTGTTATAAAAACGCTGACACTGCTCAAGGTGACACATTGGACACTGCTCGCGAGGATCAGGTTATTCATCGTTATGCAATCACATTGAAAAAAGAAGAGGCGTCTCTCGTTACGATCGTCGAAGAGCGTGCGGTCGCATCAGCAGCGATACATGCTTCGATAACCAATCATGGCCTCAGCATTTGGTTTCATAATCCTCAATTAGGTGAAATCTATAGTACTGTGGAGTAATCAGACCTTGCGACTCCCACGGGACATCGTAATCGTGGAAGAGAAACAATTTCAAAACGGAATTGAGCTCAAAACGATTAACCTCCCCAACGTGACTGAACGAATCAATTTTCCTTGAGCTGCTTGGAAACATCATCGCCATGTCAGCGATGTCCGAGGGCGTCCGAAGCGATATGAATTGCGTTTACCGAATTTGGTGCGGCGAATTAAATAATAAAAGGTATGAAATTGGGAAAAAGGCTCAGGGCTTGAAATATTTGTAACGTGATTTATCATTTCCAATAGCCTCTGCTCCAATTTGATTCTCGAAGAAGATACTGAACTTGTAATAACTTACCGTTGCTGCCAAATTGGTAGGTACATTATTGGTAAGTAAGAGGACTTTCTCACTTCGGATTTGATCTAGTGATTGTGATATTAACCACAAAGAGCATTGTCTCAAGTAAAAAATAATGTTCTACGCAGTGTTGCCAAGTCTCCCCTTTTTTGGGGACAACTCCCTCAAAACGTTTGTATACAAAAAATTTGTATATGCTAAGTATATGAGTGCCCCAACTTCTCCTGATAGTCTAGTGTTCAAACAATGTATATGCAAACGAGGGGAATGCAGCAATCAAAATAACCAATTAAAATAGCACAAAACTGTATTTAACGTGAACTAAAATGAAAAATTAAACACAAGGGACGCGGAACTCCCTGACTGTCTCGTCTCAATCGACCAACTGCCTCATCTTACAAAAAAATCAGACTGGCATATTTTCTTTAAATTTCCCTCATAGGAGTTCGAATATCCCACACGACGACTTTCCAGGGTGAACCGCAAGAGGACCAGTATTTGGTAGGCCCCGTTGAAAAGTATTTGTAATTCACATATATCATGTCACCAATAGAGACACAACGATGGCGTCTACGTGTTTTACCATGTAGGCATAATTGAAACTGCAAGAATAATTTTGTTTTCTGACATTCAGTTTTTCAGGTTTCATAGTGAATCTGATTTTATTCCAATTTTTGTACATAATGTATTTCAATTTATTTCTTCATCATTGATTACACCGTGCGCCGCCTCCTTTTTTAAACAATTTTTTTTTTTCAATTTTTTGATAAATCTGCAAGTTTCTTGCATGCATTTCAAATAAGACAAAATTGGCCTACCCACATTTCCCAATTGATAATTTTATATTAATGGCTCTGTATATTTTCCCCCTTTTTCTGATCGAGAGTTCCCCCAAATCTCCGCTTGTGTCCTGGCAACACTGGTTCTAGGTGGCATTGTTGAACAATGAACCTTCTTCAGCTCAACCGAAAATTGGCTCGCCGTTTCAACGAGCAATCAATAGTTTAGCCGAAAGGAAGGCTCCCAAATTAGCTGACACCTCAATGTCAGTGTACTCAGTCACCCGTCTATCAACTGCTTGCCATCGTTATATTCGAATTTCCACACATACATACTTTTCATATATCAGCGAGGATAAAATTCTATTATGCTACCTTTGGATCCACGTTTAAACGCCAGCCGTAGTAAGCGCGTTTTTAAGGTGAGGTACGCGACAGGATTCGCAAGTTGCTATTATTATTTTGCGAATCATTTTCAAAATTAGCCAAATTTCTTGATCAGCTTGATGTTACAGATTTCGGAGCGAGATAAACTATCCTCATAATCCTTTAAAGGACATTTCAAATAGGGTGAGATACGATCAAGTTTGTCCCTCTTTAATACTCGGTTACTCCATTAAGACGTCAGCTATTGTAATGAATTGGCCCAATCGGTAGAATCTAGAGGCGACTGTAATCTAGATTGTAGAAGATAGATAAAAAGAAATTAATGCCCGTTGATATTTATTTCCGTTTCTTCATTATTGGGAGCCAATCGTCGAAAATCCGGATGAAATTGCGCCAAAAATCATCTTCATAAACGATAAAATAGGTTGTTTAAATACCCACGATAATTTTACTTCTTCTAGATGATCGTAATCGAACGCGAAAAAACGGGAAGGTTCCGGAGAAAATGGTGATTTGCCCAAAAATAATCAGTAGATATATATGATAATAGAAAAATCCGCCAATAACTAAGCTTTAAACATTCGAAAATCATCCAGAATTCAGCTAGAGAGTTTCCTAAGGGAGCATGTTGGATGTAATTGAGAAATTCGATATTATCACGAGTGATCATGCTGGAAAAGGTCTGAAGGAAGTAGTCTCTCAAGGATTTCTCCACTAATAGGCCCCTTTCTGTAAAAAGTTTCTTTCTAGTACTTATACCTCCCGTCACTACTTCCACTTTTCCTGTGCTCTTAGGCCATAGAAGTCAACGCTCCTTTCAACAGAACTATTTGAGAACTCAGGGTAGAACTTTCAGTAGCACGATTGTTACGCTTGATGGCTTACACACCAAAATCGATCTATAAATAATATAACTCATTTAAATTAGTTTGATTCGCGTCAACCTCTCCGTCTCCTATTATTGCTAGAAACGCGTACCTTACATTAATTAGAACAGTTCTAAAAAATATATATATCGCTTCCTCGTCGGGAACGGCGAGCACCTTTAAGGTGCTTACAGACCAAATGTTAGTGAAAACAAATGTTATTAACATAAGATGTTGATAACAATAATGTTTGTAACAAAATGAGATGATCTAGAAAATATGTTACCAACATTGTTGGCAACAATGTCGTCAACTTTTTTGTTGCCAACAATTCTTCCGTCTGTTTTATTTGGGTCTAGTTCTCTAACAATGTTATTCACATTGTTAGTCACAAATGCCGGTTTGTTATCGCTCATGGCTCGATAACAACTCATTGTTGCCAACAATGTTACTAACAATGTTGACGGAAAAAATAACAATGTTACAGAAAATGTTGCCAACAATGTTTCCAGTAACATTTCGGGGGAGGAATTGTTATCAACATTTTTAAAGTCCCGTAACAATGTTATAACAATTCCTCGCCCGATGTTGATAACATTGTTGCCAACAATGTTGCGTTCGGTGTGAAAGGAAAGTTTCTGAAAAATACTAATAACAATGTTTTCAACAATGTTATCGTCCGGTCTGTAAAGGCATTAACACTCGTCGTCCGTCGACATGATCGCCCAGTACGGGAAGAATAATCAGACCGCTTGATTTATTCTTGTAAACGTAAAATAACTGAGAATGAGAAATGAGATAGGATAGTAGTCACGCACCATAAAAACACACTGCCACGTTTCCCGTTTTTTCGCCGCACTCCTGTTTTCTCCTGCTGCCGTTATGCCGGCCCTTTCGGGGTGTCGTGACAGGCATAATCATCCTCCGACATAATATATTATCCCCCCTTTAACCCAAGCATCGAAATTTTCAGCCAATACCATAACTTTTTAGTTTTTCTTGCTTTTTATGCCTCCCACATGCTCAAAAAAATTTGTTTTTAAATTTAACCTTCTTGTTATTTTTAAAATTGAATTTAAAATTATTGTGTACTGGAAGATACATTGGGCAGCCATTTCTTCTGCGACGTATCTTGAGAGATACAGTAGGCAGCCATGTCCCCAAAGACGTACCTCGAGAGATACATTGGGCAAGCACAATCTAGGGAGGAGTAAGGTTGAAAATAAGCATGCGCTCCAAATTTTTGGTAACAGAGCTTATAATATTGAACAGGTGCTTATAATAAGCGAACAAGGTCTCCACGGCCTGACAATGTTGCAGGTAGGCACAATGTTTTGAGGTAACTACGGTAGGTGTATGCATCACAGTTTTCAGAACTATAAATAATTTTTACAAGAACAACTTTCTGACTTAGATTCTTGACTTAGAACTTTATCACGTCTGTCTTGAAATATTGCTTCTATAAAAGATCAGTCTCAACTGGATCACATCGCATCAGTCTCATATATATTTTATCAGTGTGGATCTATACTTTATGAACGGGTAAATAAATCTACCAGAGCAACTTGGAAAATGTGAGACGAGATCAGTATGTACCTAACTGAGTAGACTTTTGACAAAATTTTGATTATACAGGTACTAGACATAACCATGTCTTGGCGGTACCTTGGATTATCCCAAAAGCTGGAATTACGAAGCGAGGAACTGCAGAAATTCTTATCAAAACCAAAAATAAAACGTGCCGCGAGGCTTATATGGTAAGAAAGCTAACACGACTTCATAGTGTCATGTAAATGTGAAGCAAATACGTAAAATGAACCAACTCATGAAAATACGAATAGAAAAAGCAAGCTACTTCCTACGCCCTATTGTGAAAAAGGTAAAAGCAATCACGATTTGGCACAAAGCATAACCTTGCATTGCATTTTTTGCATGAGACAGTGGTTTGGCCTTTATGGCACTGACGACATCTACCCTTTTCACCAAATTGGGGGAAATGTCCAGTCTGGTCGAACCTACATTCAGTTGGCAAGATGGGAGTTGTAGTTGTCTTTGGTGATACGTTCCTTTCCTTTCTTTTTTTGCCACTTTTCTGGAAGTTTCGAGTTTACGATTCGGGAAAACCCTGCCCAGTGTATCTTGGAATCTACAACCTGAACTGAGTTGTTGGTCATTGCTTGCCCAATGTGGATCTCAAGATACATTCAAAAAATTGGTTGATTTCCTATTTATTTCATAGATTCTCAGGGAAACTTACTGCTACAAGCAAGCTAGAGATGTTTTTCAACGAGATTATGAAAAAGGTTCTAGAATAAACTGTAATTCTGACTGAACTGGCTCGGTGAACTTACTGCAAGTCTGGGCGCGTCCATGTTGGCTGGTCTGCTGGAGGGCACTGAAAAATAACCGCCTTTTCGGGTGATAAGACCGGCTTATCAGATGCAAGGCTAGCCAACATCTCAGTAGAGATATTCCCTGAATTGAGTTACCACTAGCAGGAAAATTCCCCGCAATTTTTAAAAAAATTCCCAAAGTAGGTGTATCTCTCAGTACACATTGGGTTAAAGAGGGTTGTATAAATAAATACCTAAATAAAAAATAAATAAAAAGTGAAATTTCCCGATAACGACGCTTTTGCAACGTTTCGGTAAAAAATCAAAGTTTAAAAGCAAGAAGTTAGTGTTTCTTCACCCAATGGCTTCAAATTATGATTTCATTTTTTTCCAACCCAATTCTACCTGCCCGGTTCTTCAATCAATCGCATGTACACCTTTCTCTTGGTTGCGTCGTTAGTTACAAAGACCTTTCTCAGTGAAAATGCACCGGTTTTGTAATACCCGAAATGTGGGTCTCGGTTCAATGTTCTCTAACAAGCAGGAAGAGTCAGGCTTGTTCCGGTCGAGAAGTGATCAATGAGAGTGGGTTTTACAGAGAAGCGAAGGAACGTTGGTGTTACTGTATATAATGGCGAAAGTGGAGGTTGAGTAGTAGTGTGGGATCAGAACTTGTCGCACAACCAATTATAATGATTTATAATTCTCTGGGCGTTCGACAGCGATAAGACCCACATCTCGACTTCACCCCATCGTCTACTCTTTGGTTCTAGACAACGGAAAAAAGTTCTTTGTTCGCAAGAGAAGACCGCTGCAAATTATTGTACAGTGGTTTATTATTCCTTCGCTTCAATATTGATTTAGAAAGACACATCGTCACAGGCATTTGTGATTTTAAATATTCCGATCATCTATGAACGTTCCCACCGAAAAACAGATGGTAACTATAGGGGAAAACTCCGTAGCAACTATTGTAATTGTAATCATTTTTCTTTTTCTTAATTTCTTAATTAAAAACTAAATTTTTTGCCTAACGGTACAGCTGGAGAGAGTGTTTGACGACCATTCCAATGAGTATAGAGCAATTTTTATAGCTCCAAGAACTCTCGAGTTATACCCTCATGTCAAATTTCTAAAAATCTCCCAAATAAATTCGGCACAAAAGCTGTGATAACTCGAGAACCAATGAAGCTATCGACCCGGCAATGGTCTCATTCGATTCAGCGTCCAAAAATCTATATAATTTGATACCACGTACACATTTTTCTGAAAAACCTTGGAAAATATGAATTTTCTCCCCCTCAAAACCCCCGAAAATACCCTTAAAATTGAGCTAGCAAGTTGGTTCAAGAATTGGGCCATCGTAGGACCGAAACTGATTTTTGGTGAAAATTTCAAGAATGTACCTATTGTAGTTGGGCCGGAAAAGGGTTGACGGCGTACGGCGGACGGACAGAATTTTTTTTATTGGATATTCGGATTCTACATGCCTTGAAACGTAAAACATCAAATTTTGAGGGGGTTAGAAAATTTTTTTCTTGGGCGATTACAATGGTTTATTATTTAATAAACCAAAAATATCGCCGGTTTGCTTTTCCCTATTCGGCCGGTACAAAACACCGCGCATCGTACACGAATGTGTGTTTATTTCTCAGAATGAAGTAACAGCACTGCCGACTCGTAGCACCGTTTCAATTTCAAGGCCGCTTCATTTCAGTCCTTCCGCGCAATAACTTCATTACTGTACTATAATCGTTGTTGGAAATTGATCCGGTCGAGCAGGTTTACGGTGGCTAGAATTAATTGGTTTCGACCAATTGCAATTATTTCCTCTTCATGCACACAAGGTGGCAAAATAATGATAATGGTTGTCATACTTGGGCGTTTATTACTACGTTCGGTAATACGAGAAGAGAAGTACAACTTAATGAATATCGAATTATATTGAATATCGAATGGTACGAGAGCATTGAATATCGAACTACACGAATTCCTGAATGATGAACTGTTTAAAATGATTAATTCCGAGTTGTAAGTCACGAACACCTTCACCTCGACCGATGTCGTAAGGTCGTTACATAGTTGCGATGCGGTCTAGTTTGGTTAGCGCTCCAAGTCGAAGGTCTAAAGCCCGGTACGCACTTGCAACAAACTACCGCTCCGTTCTGCTCCTCCGCTCCGCTGCTCCGCTCCTCCGCTCCGCTCCAAGGCAAGATCGGTGCGGCAAAACTTCAAAGGAACGAGGATCGGTGGAGCGGAGTACGGCCCGATCGCTCTGATCGCGGTTTTTTCGGCCGCATCAAAGAAATGTTCGGAGCCGGGTGAAGCACAGTCTGGACGGGGGTTTTCATGTGCCGCTCCGCTATCTCGCTCCGCAAAAATTCTATACTAATTAGATTTCCATTATTTTATCATGTTTCATTTGGACTGAGGAGCGCTCGATTCTCCCGATCGCCCTTCCGTGGTACGGAGCGAGTTTCGGAGCGCTGCGATGTTCGGCGAAAAGTTCGTTGAAATGTTCGGAACGGAGGAGCAGAGCGGCAGTTTGTTGCAAGTGCGCACCCGGCTTAAGATAGCCCTCAGGGCGGAGAATGATGAGAATTATATCCGTAAGGAAATAGGGTAGGAAGCGTCTCTGAAACTATGACAGTACGAGCGTTGAATACAGTATGAGTTTCGAGTTAGGAAAAGGTGAGAGATTGTCTTCCATACGGTCGTAATAGGAGAAGAAGATCGCTTCAGTTGGTCGCCCACGTGACTCCATAACAACGTACGGTTTGACTCGGAAATGGAGAATATTGAGCATTGGGGTCCCCTTCGAACAGTCCAATTCGAGGTAGCATTGCGTAGCGTGATGTGACCTCTAAACTGAACAGCGCCCTCGTGCGATTTCGAAGCTGGGCCCGGGAGACGGAAAACCAATCACCGCAGATTGTTTCGCATTAACCTGATCGAAACACGTCAAAACGCATGACTACTATTTCAGTTGGACCGGCGATGCGTTCCTCTGAGGAATTCGGATGGACGATTTTCGAGCGTTTGCCGAAAAGGAACTTGAGTTGAATTTACAATCATTGTATAAACTTGAAAACCAGGATGGGAATACAGTTGATTGAGAAGATTGATTGATGGATTGAAGTTGTTTTTCAACGACCTAGGAGAGGGTAGGGCCTAGAGGCCTCTCTTCACCTCCCCTGAGAAGAATCCAAACGAAATATCAATCGCGTACGATCACAATAAAAATTACGAGGAGGTACTGCATGTGACCCCAATAATAAAAATCAAGCGATATTTAGCTGTCATAAAGAAAATTTTAAAGCCCCCCAGCGTTCAAATATATTCATTTTTGTGGTCTATAAAAATCAAAATGTAGCAAATTAATGTGCAAATAACGCGGAAGTACCGCATGTGACCCGCTTGATAAAAATCAGGCATCATTCTATCGCCGACCCCAACATTTTAAGACAATTATACATAATTCACTTATTACTGATTTCCAAGTAGCATTCTTTTAACTCCATCCAATTAACCCAACTTTCATTGTTCCAGGGAAATACTGAGTAACAGTAGTATATTGCTACATCCTTTCGGGAGCGCCTCGAGTCGGGATGACATCCATTCGACGAGCTACCGATGCGTGGCCTCCAATTCAGTCGGCAGCATCGTGTCAAGAGAATGTAAACTCAGACCAGGTACGCTGCTCCCTTCAAAGCGAGCAAGAAAGCAGCCGTTATAAACTCCTTTTTTTAAATATATTCGAAGTGACAATTTTTCTGTAAACTATTGAATTCATCATATTGGAGACTTCCTTGTCCTGTCCTGATCGAGCGTTTGATAATGTACTTTGTACTTTTCGATCATTGTAAGTAACACTGTAATAGCCAAAAAATTATTGATCCCTTAAATATTTGATATTTTACGTTTTCAACCAGATTTTTGGCGGAGACGATAAAAGCCAAATACTTTTATAAGAAGGATACCAGGGGGTATACAGATGCAAGTTGAAACGACTTGAATTTTTGTAAACAATTCTTGATAATTATGATAAATAAAAATAATTAGAAATACGATTTTCGCCAAGGAGTAAGCCCTTAGTTTCCAATAATTATGTTGTTAGGTGAAAGCGTTCACAAGTTTTAGGGATAGTTACACTAAAACTACTGCGGTGGTCTTAAATCATAGTCGAAGCAAGGAATTATACACTACCGTAGAATCATTTGCAGCGTTTATTATTTTGGTTTCGTCGAAATTTGATATGAATTGAAATTTAATGATATAAGCGACATTCGTCACTTCTATTGCCTCTTAAGAGATCGAGAAATGTTATGAAACGAAGGTTTCTCGTTTTTATTCGACGGATATAATTGAATACGCAGAAACGATTCGGAAATGAATAGGTTTATAAATTCAAAGAAACGGAAGAGAATTCGATAGCTTTGTCTTCTGGTCAGCCTTGTTTTGACGACTTATCATTGAAGTTAACGAGGGTAGCAGTCGAGTACATTTGATAATTTGCCAAGTTGGAGTGAACGTTCCGGGTGAAAATTTGCAGGATTTCAATTTGCCCAAACGTATAAAACAAAAAAAGTTACCACGCATACTTGAGATTTTTTTTGAAAATAAATCACAAAAAATAAACAGCAGCACAATAGTTTGCAGCCATGTATATGTAAGTAGGCTTGAAACCTTCGATCGCCAGTTTTCACTTTGAATCATCGGCAAGATTGCTATTTACTGAACGAATTCGTTTCACGTCAGACGTCGAAAGAGGCGGCTTTTAACGGCTCAGTTGTGGTTCGGAAACGAAGAGTGTGTGAACGGAATCGTTTGCTACGAGTTATCGTAGTCGCGCCCCAAAGGACGTCAAGTTCGAAGCCGAGTGAGAAAGAGTCTTTGATGGTAATGGTTGTGAAAGAGCGAGCAACTATTTGCGATCCCAAAGATCGCTCTCGTCCCATTTCTGTCGGTGAAAAGATGCGAAGGTAAAGGTTAGCAAAGGCGTGAAACACTAGTAAAGAAACCGAGGTCGAAAAAGATGGAAACGAGGGCAGAAGTAAAGACTTTTAGGAGATCGCAACCAGCGGGGGAGCTAAAAACGCCTTATCTCGCATAGTTCGAACCCTCACTTTGGTCCCTTTCGATCCGAAACGGCTCGGGTTTAAGGTTGAAGAGAGCAATGGGAATTGAAGAAGATGGGGCATTCAAACACTTATTACAGAGTTGGGTATCCTGTAGCTCGGATAAAAGGCGCGATCACTAAACGTCTTTATACATGCGGATAAGGAGAAAATTTGCTCTCTCTTCGTAGCTGTTGGACCCCGTTCTTTTAAAGCAATGTTCATCGCAAATTTTACAATTTTTTTGTATGAATGACGAAAACAATTTTTGACATTTCATGTCTTTGCTATGGCACACAACCAAATTTTCGTTATGTCACGTTACGTAACGAAATATGCTCAATGATTATTATGATTCTTAGAAGTGAGGTATCTACCTACCTATAGACATATATTTATGATTATAGCTGCTCCTGAAGCTAACTTCTTTCCTATCAACCGTAGTAAGCAGAAATTTGGCTGGTAGCCTCCTTACGACGTGAACAATAAGGTTCACAGGGTTGTGATCTCAGCTGATTGGCTCCTGACGCTAAATTCTTTCCTATCAACCGTAGTAAGCTGCATGCACTCATGCATCCAAATTTGAAAATAGTTGAGTGTTACCTACGTAATCAATGTTTCCCAAGCATCAAAATATGACAATAGTTTATTGTTGTCTACGCAATCATTGGTTAGTGGAGTTAGTGTACTGTTATGTAAATGGAAGGGGAGAAGGAGAGATGGGAAAGATATGAAATGTCCTAATGCGTTGCAGACTTGTATGCAAGCCTAACGGAACTGGTACCGGAACGGAACTGGTTCCGGAACTGGTTCCGGAGCAGAACTGGTTCCGGAACGGAACTGGTTACGGAACGGAACTGGTTACGGAACGGAACTGGTTCCGAAACGGAACTGGTTCCGCAACGGAACTGGTTCCGGAGCGGAACTGGTTCCGGAACGGAACTGGGCCCGGAACGGAACTGGTTCCGGAACGGAACTGGGTCCGGAACGGAATTGGTTCCGGAACGGAATTGGTTCCGGAACGGAACTGGTTCCAAAACGAACTGGTTCCGGAACGGAACTGGTTCCGGAATGGAACTGGTTCCGGAACTGGTTCCGGAACAGAACTGGTTCCGGAACTGGTTCCGGAGCGGAACTGGTTCTGGAACGGAACTGGTTCCGGAACGGAACTGGTTCCGGAACGGAACTGGTTCCAAAACGAACTGGTTCCGGAACTGGTTCCGGAACGGAACTGGTTCCGGAACGGAACTGGTTCCGGAACGGAACTGGTTCCAAAACGAACTGGTTCCGGAACTGGTTCCGGAACGGAACTGGTTCCGGAACTGGTTCCGGAACGGAACTGGTTCCGGAACGGAACTGGTTCTGGAACTGGTTCCGGAACGGAACTGGTTCCGGAACGGAACTGGTTCCGGAACGGAACTGGTTCCGTAACGGAACTGGCCTGGAACAAAAGAATTTTAAATTTTTTTTAAATATTGAGTTGTATTATTTGTGGTTAATGTTTTTGGTTTATTATTCAATAATAAACCATTGTAATCGCCCAAGAAAAAAAATTTCTAACCCCCCCCTCAAAATTTGATGTTTTACGTTTCAAGGCATGTAGAATCCGAATATCCAATAAAAAAAATTCTGTCCGTCCGCCGTACGCCGTACGCAGTTTTCCGGCCAAACTGTAAGAGCTAAAAATTTGAAATTTTCACCAAAAATCAATCTCGGTCCTACGACGGCCCAATTCTCGAACCAACTTGCTAGCTCAATTTTAAGGGTATTTTTTGGGGGGTTTGAGGGGGAGAAAATTCATATTTTCCAAGGTTTTTCAGAAAAATGTGTACGTGGTATCAAATTATATAGATTTTTGGACGTTAGTAAATAAAGACCACTAAATGCCTGATCAGAATGGCAAACACGTTGAGTAATAATGGTCTCCATACAATTTCCGATTTACAATGTAAACGATTGGTGTTGCTTTTTCAGAAATGCTGTCAGACTACCAGACAACAGTTGAAAACGAGTACACGGTCGAGGGAAACGTCGGTGTTCTTAAATGCCGAATCCGAAGCAGCAGCGGAGGAGGTGCTGCAATTTCCAACAGAATAAAAGTGGTGAACTGGTTAAGACAAGACAGCATCAACGGACCACGCCGCGTCGTCTCGCAAGGGCATAAATACGCCATTACACAAAGTGGCGCGCTGCATATTGCCAGGACGACGCTCGAAGACGCTCAAGCAATTTTCTACTGCCAAACAGCCCACACGCTCACTGGCCAACGGAAACTGAGCAACGCCGGGAAAGTTTTTTTGGCAGGTCAGGCGATTAACCGGTTATAATGACGTTTTGTCTTACAGAACCATTGATTGTTTTAAATCAACGAATAGTGCCCCTCTATTAATTGAGCAAAGTTATCGAAATTTTAACCATTGATTTCGAAATCATTAATACCTAATAAAAGTTCTGTTGGTTTTTTTTTTTTTTTTTTTTAATACCTACATAAGTCCTAAGGAGGGCTACAAACGTCCCAGGTCCGATTCTGGTTTTTCAAACTTTCGAGGTAGCTCGATCTTCTTTACGAATGAGTTTTCCATTCGCAATCCACGTGTATTAGTTGGTGCTTCAACATTCCTTTGCAAACTGACAAATTTTCGATGATGTAAATATTTTTTTTATTTTTGTACGTGAATTGATTGGGCAGTCGATGACGTATTCTTCTTGGCACTCTTCCTCTCGTTGATGAGCGTATTCAAGCTTCGTTGTTATTTTACACCTGACCTTTTTAGCCCGGGATCCGATCCTGAATGCTTTTTTATTTCAGTTGGGACATTCATTTTTTCGCAATTTCCGATACGATTTACACAACAATTTCGTCACCATTTTCCGAAACTTCCCTGATTTCTATATTTTTCTGACAAGATTCCATTTCAATGGATTTCACACTCAATAGCAGGTTCGCTTTCGATTCGCAGAAATTTCGGATACCGATCTTTTTGGAATTTGGGTTTTGATCTTTTCATTCTCCTCACTTCATTTGAAAAATCATCGAACTTTTTACTATTAAACACGACTGCATTTCCAATTTCCTCCAGCGTTTTATCATGTCGGCCAGTTTTCCCTAATCGACATTTAGATCGTTAAATGAGTGAAACACGATTTGAATATCAGAATGAGGTTTCATACATCGAGCTACTGGCTACCTTAGTTCGCCGATCAACTCTACCCTCCTGGCTCGTTTCGCGAGTGATGAATCCGATTATAATTGATCAGAAATATTTGCCAAAACTCGGTCGCGGAAAAGAAACGCCCTACTCGTCAAACAGATACAGAGAGACAAATTCACAAGAACACTTGACAAGAAACAGAGAGCACTGATAACTCGAAAAACGACTCGGATAATTAGTCGTCTGGTTTTCCCTCCCTCGCTAATCCTCTGCTGTATTCATTTTTTCAAATCAACCGCTTAAATGAGGTCGACTAATTATTCGATCACGGAGACGGCCAGTGAGGATAGAAATAACGTCTATCCTCACTAGAGATGACGGAGACTCATTGATGTTTTGCAGATTTTTGTTGGGAGGCGGGAGGTGTAAATTGCTACCATTTGCAAGCTCTAGTTTTATATTCGTGTGTGAAAATGAATGGGGCAATCTATCGATTCTCAACTTAAAACAGTATGTAACGAATCGACAGTAAAAGTGCAAAAGTCCGTAAGTTGAAAAACCAAAATTTTACAGGAGACGAGAAAAACTTCCTCAACCTTGCTTCCTCACCTCCTTGCCATTGCCATTCTCCGTTTGCCAATGTCCCCACATCATAGAGAAAGGGAGATCTTATAGAGGGGAAACTGGTATGGGAGGAGGTCGGACTTACAGGTGCGACCTCTTCGGACGGCACTTGAACTAAACACTAATCGATAACTTTTAATCGATGAAATATATCGACGTTTATCTATCGAGTAGAGTAATTGAATCGAACTAGTTTAATCGATATAGGTTTTTTGCCGCTCTTTTTTAAAATACGACTAAATAGTACGTCGACTCATCCATTTCCAGTTTTCTCAGGCCGCAAGAGATCGAAATTTAATCTCTTGAGGTTCACTGAGAAAACTGGAAAACGGATTCTTCAGCAAGAACTGACAAATCTGTATAAAAGGCAAATAGAAGTAATGATCAAAGGTGTTGTACAAGTTTGTTTTATTTAGAATAAACAAGTAATATCATACAGTATCACAAAAATCGTTCTGATTAGCGAAAGTTTTTTCAATTTGTAATGTACAATAATATAAAAATAGCTGGTGCATGAAATGTGGAAAAATATTAAGTGAACATTATCCAAGGTGGTGAGTTAAAAAAGTGATTTATGAAATAAAATGAATCGTAGTAAGGATGTACAGTATCACGTTTGATAATTATTTTTGATCAATTAAAAGTCGGTAGCGTTGAAATAATTTCAAAAAGCAAGAAAAAATATAAAACAATTCCAATAGTGCTACGATGGTGGGACAAATATAAAAACGGAAAGCGCTCCACTTAAGTGGATTGTATGCAATGCAAAGAAAAGTCCACTGCTACATAAATATTCATTGATGTTGGAGGATCCTCAGTTTACGCGTTCCAACGTCTAATTGGGCCACCGAGCGCCAAATTGCAGACCTGGAAAAGAGTTACTTACATGGAAGTGATCAGAGAAAGAATAACTGGCGTATCGACACATTGTTTAAGTTGTGATATTTACATTCTACAAGCTGTGACAGAAAATTATTTATTACCTTTCTGCATCTAAGGGAAACCCCTGAAATGTTCATTAGCAAACTTACGGGTTATTACAATCGACCACAGAGAAGAAATGAAACGAGCTGCCTCCGTTTTCGATGTCTTATCACTTGCTCCATGATTAATTGCACCAGGAAAGGTCAAGACCTTATTTTCGAAAAAAAATTAAACTTACGGACTTTTGCACTTTTACTGTCGAAATATACTTTCACTTGATACGGAGTTAATTCAAATGATGATCGGCCTCACTGCTCCACATCCATCTCACTTTTCTACTGAGACTGCCATCTCGGACGTTCCAGCTGAACTACGACTCACAGACACCACCCGCTCGCGAACCGTATTATTTACATCATTTTAACTCGACATCATTGATTAATTTACAAGCCTCTCACTAAAACAGGGAACGTGCTATTACGATTGGCCAACATCTATTGCAACCGGCTATGGATATATTCAATCTGTTCAACATTCGAGTCGATATCAATCATGTTATGTACTTCACATTTGTCAAATCACGCGTCAATACCTATTTCATCGTGTAATTTCAACTGCAGCCTGACAAAACTCAATTCACTCATTTTTCAGAAGAGCGAAAATATTTTCTATCGTTTTAGCATATTTTGGAGGCGTTATTAACAAATATTTTGTCATTTCAAATAGCCGATTTGATGCCAATTTTGAGGTGCAGCCATCTCCTCCAATAAAAAATAAAATAAAATAAAATAAAAAACTTGAAACAATAAAATAGTAAAAGTAACTTCAAAACATTTAACTAACAAATAAAATAATATAACTGTTAAAGGAAAAAATAATAATTTCCCAGCAATTCTGTCACCGATTAATTCAAACCAGTAATTCAAAAACCAGTAATTGAAAAAATGTTCTTTCTACCGTTCCCCATTTGATTGAACTTGCTTTTTCACTTTTTCGATCAGGAGCACCTGATCGTATTTGTTCGGCGGGTTGGGTGGTCAGTGGCAAACCATTAGTGCTACCAGCTCGACCTTATAATAAAGTTGATAAGGATTGCGTTAGCGTCGTTGCTTCACGAGATGAAGGTCCCATTTCGATTCCTGGGCCCGAGGCGAAAAAGTTTTTCCCCGCCCAGCACCCTCCGAACGACTACGATCAGGAGCGCCAACTGCTGCAAGGATAAATCCCTACATCTGGTTATATGGGAAATTTTCCTTACAACTGTTGGCTATCCAAATAGTTAAGGTACCAGCCTTATTATTGTGTCATGATGGTTGAGAGGAGCGTGACTTATTTGACGATTGCGGCTCAGCTGACGGTACAACACACCGACCCTTGGTCACCAAAATGTGACTTATTTCATGCTGTAGTTACAACGAAGATTTCAATATCCAAGATCGAACTGAGTAGAAAAGTAGAGATACATCAGCATCCAGGTTTTCATCAAAATTTGTGTTGTTTTGTCCAGCTGACGCTCAGAAGAACACCGCACCTCGTATTGAACAATTGACACCCGTCGTCCACACAAAACTCGGGGAAGCAGCCGACCTGGTATGCACAGCCTACGGTACTCCACCTCCAGTCTACAGGTACTTCCTAATCACTTTTGCTAACTGCGTGTTTGTTTCAACTTGTATTTCGATCACCGAGTTGGTTTCCCGACCTTGAATAAATAGTTGTTCGAATCGGTTCTCTTCTCTTCCGGTGGCTGACAATTTTCCAAGTAATTATTTTCTGGCGGCTTCACGTTCTTGCTGAAGTCATATACGCAGATTTTGAAGAGAAAAATCCTCTATCGTAGTGGACACGAAATCAGGCGGGTGGGTCTTTTTGCTGCGTCCCATGAAATCGACCGGTGGAGAATTTGCTCTCAATATCGCTAACATATTGCAACCGCCCAATGTTGCATAGCTAGGCTCGAACATTATCCACAGTTGTTCTGTGCAAGCTTGAGACATTGAACTTTTCAGACCCGTCCGATTCCATGCCAACTATTGTAATCTGTTTCATGAATTTGGCCCGTTCAGTAGGAAGGGTGCCCAATCCACATCGTGTTTTGGGGTAAATTGAGTAGAGAAATTTTATACTGAAACATGTAGTGCCCCGAACTATTTCTCCAGGGAGACAGTACGACGCCCCCACGGTTGTATTAACCTAATGTTGCCCAGGGGGTGTGAGGGGGAGAAAAACCAGGCGACTCATTCTCCGATTCTTTATTGGCCCATTCGGGCATCTTCAGGGCGACGTGGAGCCTTAAGGGGGCCATACACTATGCGATTCCCCGCAGGCCGTCGCCTCAACAGGCGACCAATATCGCCGACTTCCATACACTATCATACCGTACTGATCTGCAGATGATAGCCTGAAGATAGCACACACTTCAGTCCGGTACCTGCAGGCGGACTGTCGGTCAATAAGGTTTCCCGTCCATCTTTCCCCGTCAGTCCAATCTCGGCAGTTGAATGATCTGACGAAAATGATCTTACGCAAAACTGATAGAAACGGTGACAACAGATCGATGGCCTGCAGGCTAACTGACAGTGTGTGGTGGGAGCGACATGAGATCATTATCCCTCAGGTTGTTGCCTGTCGCAAATCTCTCATCCGATCCCCGCCTGCCCGGCGACCACACACCTTCAGTCCGGGCAGACTGCAGTCCATTATCTTCAGATTAACTAACCGATCTACGGCCTCACAATTATCTTCAGTTAAACTGACAGTGTATGGGGCGCTTTAGGGTTCACAGCCCATGGCTCCACGTCGCCCAGAAGATGCCCGCACGGGCGAAAGTGCTCGGCCTGCAAATAAAGAATTGAAGAATGAGTCACCCTTTTTTTTCCTCCTCTCACACCCCCTGGACATCAAAAAATGCGACGACAAGGAAAAGAATTATGTTGCCATGTTACGGCTATATTTTTGTCTCTATCGTTTCTCACTCTTCTTTCAAAATTATTTCCAATGATAGTGCTGTTGATTTTGATTACCATAAAGTTATCGAACAATGAGAGGAATAACTAACTCAAAAATTAAAATATCTCCGTAAGATTAATTTAGTTCACTGATCTACGCGTCGAATAGGACTGGCTATTCGAAGATTTCCCAATAAATCATAGCAAATTCAAATGATAGGCTGATCATTTGATTCGTGGATCTATTCAGATCTTTTATACTAAATCATCTCACGTCAACTTTTCCCACACAAAAAACAAATTGAAGATAGATCGCAATAGTAGTCTCTCAAACTAGACACGTAGGTCAGTACATTAGATGGATAGTTACCATGGAATTACCTGATTTTTGGCTATTACGATTTGTAATTTTTTTTCTGCAGGTTGAGGGGGAGAATAACGAGACGACCTCTTCTCCATTTTTTTCTTTTTATTACGCCGAGTACTTTCGCCCGTTCGGGCTTCTTCAGGGCATTCTGTTAAAAATTTGTAAGCAACTGTTAGGGAGGTACAGGTTTTAACATTATTTGACCGTACATAATTTAAAACTTACATAGGATCAATGGTACCTATGACCGAGCCTGGCGTTCGCTAATTTCACCTTTCCTTCACAGTCCTGTTTGGATCACAGTTAGGTTAGATAATTCAGGTACTACATTAACACATGCTTAAGCCTATTGACATTTTTACTTACATTTATATTGCTGAGTTACCTATTCCTAATATCTCTATAGTCAAATAAATAATATGCTTTTTAAATAAGTTAAACATTTAATAAAATATGAGAAAAAATAGACGATTTTAGAGGTAACAATAATATAGGAACGTGGTTGCTTGACTAGTTAATGTATTATGAGCTAGGATGAATCGATAACAGATAAGAACAGCCAGGTTGTCTCGGTCTTTTTCATTACTTGATTGTAGACATGATACATAATTAAAGCTTGAAAAAAAATGGAGAAGAGGTCGTCTCGTTATTCTCCCCCTCAACCTGCAGAAAGAAGCAATACGACCACCTGGAGAAGATTTGTAATTTGTTACGACGGAAGGGCTGTATTCGCTTTGTTAAAATAGTAGCCTCTAACGGATTACACTCAGGCTGTCCAAATAACTTATGATATTCGTGACTATGATTCAGAAATCATTAACACTCAATTGGCCAACGATTAATAGAACGAGAAGTTTGAAGAAAAGGCAAGGCAACAAAAACTGAAGTTATTCGAGGACCAACTCGGTGATTGGGAACCAGTACGATTACGTTCGAATCTCCTTAACAATTCGCGTAGTTTTTTTTTTTTTTTTTTTTTTTTTCTAAAATTTTAGCTATTGTACGTTATTTTTTAGGTGGTATCGAGAAATGAACGGTGGAGTTCTGGAAGAGCTACGCCGTAGTAGCATGCTCGTGAGACCACTTGACTCCATCCTTAGATTCAGTCGAGTTCAGCCACAAAATGGGGGTCATTACGTCTGCGTCGTAAGCAACATTCTTGGTGAAGATCGGAAACGCTTGACTTTAGTCATTGTCAACGCTCTGTCCGTCAGTGTCCGCCCCTCCGTTCAGGTAGATAGCACGTACTGGACTAAAATGGATATCGCCCAGTAAAAGAAGAAGGCTAACAAAAAGTTTAAACAGTGGATTTTTGGTCGAACCTTCCAAGCAATAAATCGAATATTTTTCAAAACGTATTTCCCATAACAACATATTATTCAGGTGAAGTCCAATTCTTTTCAACGCAAAATCAATGTCTTCAAGCCGACCGCAATTTTTTTCCATTTAAAAAATTACAACATGGAAGAATTAAAATTCCATGAAATTTCAATTTTTAATACGCATTTACGGTCGAACGAAAAATAGCACAATGCTGTTCGTTGTCAAATGCCGAAGAAGCGTTGTTGTTTTACGTTTCAAGGCATGTAGAATCCGAATATCCGATAAAAAAAATTCTGTCTGCCGTCAACACTTTTCCGGCCAAACCATAATAGCTAAATTCTTGAAATTTTCACCAACAATCAATCTCGGTCCTACGACGGCCCAATTCTTGAACCAACTTGCTAGCTCAATTTTAAGGGTATTTTTGAGGGGTTTTGAGGGGGAGAAAATTCATATTTTCCAAGGTTTTTCAGAAAAATGTGTACGTGGTATCAATTTATATAGATTTTTGGACGCTGAACCGAATGAGACCATCGCGGGGTCGATAGCTTGATTGGTTCTCGAGTTATCGCAGCTTTTGAGTCGAATTTGAGAGATTTTCAGAAATTTGACCTGAGGGTATAACTCGAGAGTTCTTGGAGCTATAAAAGTCGTCAAACACTCTCTCCAGCTGTACCGTTAGGCAAAAAATTTAGTTGTTAATTAGAAAATTAAGAAAAATAAAATTTATTAAAATTACAATAGTTGCTACGGAATTTTCCCCGATAGTTACCAATCTGTTTTTCGGTGGAACGTCACAAATGTTCGGAATATTTAAAATGACAAATAGATAGTCTTTCTAATAATAATAAACCACTGTGCAATCATTTGCAGCGTTTTCAAAAATTATAATCTACTGTCTAAAAAATAGGTGTGCACATGTACGTGCATTAACTTCAATAACGCCAAAATAATCGGGAGATGCGTAGATATCATGTTAGTGTAGAAAAATGATAAATATCGTTTTTTTTTTTTAACTGAGCCTCATAATCTGGCCCTATTTCGAGTATCAATTATTTTCCAACAGGTAGTAGATGGAGGAGGTGAAGCGAGATTTAATTGTAGCGTCGAAGGCGGCACCGGAGGACATAACACGGGCTGGCTCAAAGACGCCCAGCCAATTCACGATAATACTCGAATCCAATTGCTCAAAAACAGTGATACGCTAGTCATAAGGAACGTCCGCAAAGAAGACAGTGGCATGTACCAGTGCCTCGCTAGGACATCTGACGAGACTGAACAATCATCTGCTCAACTCATCCTCGGAGGTTTGACTTTGTGCTTGTGAAGATATTACAACATATTATAACACATGTGATGAAGAAATTAAGAAAATTCCCATCCATATTTTATAATTTAAGGGGTTGTCTGAAGAGAAGCAACCTGATAACGGTTTACAAAGCTCTTGTCCTAAGCTTATTGGGGTTTGGGATTATAGCATGGGGAGGAGCGTCAGCGTCAATAGTAAATCCATTAGTCGTTTTGCAAAAAAGTATTCTGAAAATAATTGGCTACCTGCCTCGAAGATTCCCCTCCCTACAACTTTTTAAAATAATACCCGTCTTTTCCATTCAACAACTTTTCATACAATCTGCTCTTTCCTTTTCCATAAACACCCTCAATTCTTCATCTATCATAGAAATTACCCTCGTGCGCTTCGTCTAGCCTCCCAGGCTGTGATCCCGGCCCCCCAAACTAGACTTTGGAGCACCTCTAAGCATGTACATTTCTGCCTGCCCCACCTACTTGGAGCATTACCGTATGAAATGTGAACTCCGGCTAATTTTTCTAGGAGTGTCTATAAGAAAAAAATATTCTCATGGATGATAAAGCAAGGCCCCTGCGCTGTGTCAGGCATGCTGAATAGCTCTTGTGTTTATTAGTTTGTTTTCCTTTCAACTTAATTTCACTTACCCAGTATTACCTTATTTTATTTCAATGTTAGTTAGAGATTATTTTTGACATAATTTATTTTACATCGAGAGCAACCTCCCTGACCGCACAGTAATTGTATTACTATGGTCAGGGGTAGTTCCATTGTACGTGGAGTGTTTAATTTTTGTATATTGTCTGGAATAAATTCATTTTCATTTCATTTCATAATGGATAATAATTTTGTACAAACGTGACAAGGGGGTTTTCAATCGTCAATTTTATTAAGAAATTAAGAATTTTTAGAGTCTCTGAACAAATACTTTCCGTTATTTCGATCATCAGGGTTTATGAGAACCATTGAAAGTTTACAGCCTAAAAATTGGTTTACAGTAAATTGCTCTAGTTAAAAGTAAACCGGGAATAAAACTATTATTGTGTTGGGACCCGTTTCAGCACCTCAAGTTACCTTCAACCTTTTGGGGTAAAATCAGCCAAAAAATGGCGTTTCACCATCTTTCGGCGAGAGGTTACAAAAATACAACTTCTTTCCTAACACCTAACGCTTTGGCAAAATCCCAATTCATCTTTTGGTCACGCTAACTAAAGGCGATGAAATTCACATGGCTGATTCCGTTTTGCTGATCTTAGCTCTGCAAAGTCTAAACTGATATCAGTGCGACAAGGAAATGATCGCCGTTTCTGCACTCACCAATTCACTTCATTTAATTATAATTATAATTATTCTATATTATTATTATTATTATTCTATATCTATATAATTATAATTCTTCATAATTATTATTTAATTATTTATTATTTATTATATTTTATTATTAATTATTTTATTTATTATTATTTATTATTTAATTTTATTTATTATTACTTCATTTGAAGTTTTTCCATTTCAGCATTGCCTCCAGAACTGAAGATGACTTTCATCGAACAAACCATCCAACCCAGGACATCAGTCGCGCTCGTTTGCCAAGTGTCGGGAACACCACCTCCGAGGATCTCCTGGTTCTTGGACAACTATCCAGTTGTTCCTGATGAATTCTACATGCCATTTTCCTACATGGATTCATCCGGCGACGTCATTAGTTACTTGAACATAACGAATACTAATGTAAAACATGGGGGTTTCTACTCGTGCCTGGCTGAAAACAGTTTGGGAACCGCCGTCCATTCTGCGTCGCTTAACGTTTATGGTAAGTGAAAGTGAATTTAATTGTACCCTTTTTTGGAAAAATCGAACCCTCGGCGGTTTTTATTCACTTTTTGTTAGGATAATATTTCTTGCCCATGGAATGTAAATGAAATAACATCGCTGGATGATTCGCAGGTTCACCTACTCCGAGAGATCCATTGAACATCACTGCCGTTTATGGTGGAAACAAATTGGTCCTATGCCCAATAACCGGTTACCCAATCACGATGACGACGTGGCTCAGGAAAGGAGAGACCCTTAGCAGTAAGCATCAAGTGTTCAATAATGGCAGTCTCCTGTTGAGAAATCTCGACGATACCGAAGACGAAGGAGAGTATACGTGCACTGTTCGTAACAAGCAAGGCCATACAGTTCGCAACTTCGTTTACGTTCGAATTATGCGTGAGTTTTTACATTAGTTGATTACATTCAGGTAGAAATATCTAATTAGATGACATTTTTTTTTTTTTTTTTAATACCTACTGATGCGGTATTGCTCCAGCACAATTTTAACTGAATATTGGCTATTGTCTTGAAACTGCTTGATATTCGTTCGTTAAGTCAATCCTGGGGAAGTAAAAATGTTTATTGGTAATTGGGAATTCGAATCGAAATGTTTTATTATTGATTCGAAATACATGTCACGCAAATAACGACTCAACGGCGTGACATAGCAACTGTAAAAATCTGGGATTCTATAAAAGAAGTTTTGGCGTTTGAAAAATGGCTCGTTATGGTAAAATTGGACTGAAACGACTTAATAAAAAAAGTTTCGACTAAAAAACAAACATGACCAAAACGGACTGCCTGGAAGGTAGGTGGATTTCTTTTTAACTATTTAGCGCACAGAACATAGGAAATTATGTGTTATATTGGTCATCATTCGCTTAATTCAACAATTTTTACGAAGCGGAAAAAATTTCAACACCCAAAATATAAGAGCCGTATTGGTAAATAAGAAGAAACTGCATGAGTAAAGGTGATATTCGAATGAAATCCTCTCTCTGTCTTACATTTCGTCCACCTGCTCCTTGAGCACTCAGATCACTTTCTGAACAAGTGTCTGTGCGTCCATCTGTTCATTCGTTTATCTATCCGTGTGTCCGCCTCTATCTCCAGGGTCAGTAAGTGACAGATAATATTGCCCTATCTCTCAGAAAAATCATTCCAATTCTTGGCACCATTATCACATAATGTTTTTTCAGTGCAAAATAAGACGACATGATTGTATTTTGGACCTAACACTCAGCACTCAGCAGCTATCACGAAGAATTTAATAAACACAAAAAAATACAGAATGTAATAGTTTGGTCAATTTACAAATAAAATATATTATCATTATGGTGGGTTTCATTACAAATTGAACTTATCCGACTCAATAACCAAAGACTCCATGGCGAAAACAGATTGCCGGACAGAAGGTGGATTCATTTTTAATTTATCCACCGTCCACAGAACATGGGGAATAATTTATTCTATCGGTCATTTTTCTCTTAATTCAACAACTATTACAAAGTGGAAAAAATTTTAAGACCGATAGTATATTGGCGAATAAGAAGAATCTGCTTGACTGTCTGTGCGTCCATCTCTCCATAAGTTTGTCTGTCCGTGCGTCCGCCTCTATCTTTAAGGTCAATAAGTGACAAATATTGTCATATCGCTCAGAAAAAGCATTCAAATTCTAGGCAATATTTTTAGACAATGTTCTCCCAGTGCAAAATAGGTCGACATTATTGAATTTTGGATACCTAACACTCAGCATTATAGTGATCTGGTCTGATTAGGCCACAACCATCCCTTCTTCGTACGTTTCTCCATTTTCTTGGTTAGTTTTTCAGTAACAGTTGCAGTGTACTAATGTTCCGGCCTTTGTTTGAGTTTCTTGGTTTTGTAACTGGAAGATTTAGGGGGTATTAAGAGGGAGACAATTCAAATTATCTAACGCTTTTTAGACAGAGATGTATTTGGTATCTATTTCTATAGATTTTTCGGACGATGAATCGAATGAGACTTGAGGACTTTCAGAAATCGGACGTGAGGGTAAAACTCGAGAATTTTCGGAGCTAATAAGTTCTTTCTGTATCTGTGGGAATGGTCGTCAAACAATCTTCAGCTGTACCATTAATTTGGAAAATAATTTAGCTTTTAATTTTAAAATTAAGAAAAATAAACCATTCAAATGATCACAGTTGCTATAGTGTTTCGCCTTGTAGTTACCAATTTGATTTTTGGTGGTGTCGGGAACAGTCACAATAACAAATGGGTGGTATTCTTTCATCATTATTGAAGCAAAATAATAAGAAACCACTCTGCAATCACTTGCAGGGGTTTTAAACAGCTTCATGATTAATTTAATCGATAAGTTGGTTTAATAAATACGAAACCTGGCGGAAATTTTGACTGTGTGCTTGTAATTCGGTTTTTACCATTCATAGCTGTTAGGGGTGAAGGTCAAGATCAATATTTCGTGCGATGAGAATTTTATTTTGCGTACATTGTGAATTGTTTCACTGATTGGATAGGTCCTTTATATATAGTCGTTAATTGACCTGCGTCCGATCAATCAGCTCCAGCTCACAAATGTTCGCACGTGCTTGGAGTTATCTGTTTCTGCAAGAGGACAAAATATTAGGCAATAACCAATTTATTCGATACGGAATACTGTTCAACAGTCGATTGAAATTGCATTGTATCTAGGTAGGTAGCAGCTCTGTCGTTTACGTCTCAGGGAGCAGTTTTTTTTTTTTTTTTTTTTTTTTTTTTTTTTTTTTTTTTTTTTTTTTTTTTTTTTCAAAAGTCCGACTTCTTTAGGTAATCCTGCCATAGGCCCCTCTGTTGTACCTCGCATCGGCGGTATGCGGAGGGAACAGCACCTTCAGAGTTTGACGGAAAACGCTCCTGCGATGCCATTTCTCAATTGACAGACACATGGTTGGGCTTATTTTGACCGTTACGAACCCCTCCACAAGCGGGTATGCCACTCATAACGAAAAAAATTCACTGTGCCCTTCAGGAGACTTGTAACCTTACTTTCTGGATATTCCTCGTAACTCCGAGCTGTCGTTTGCACCAGTGAACAAAGCCCACAATTTGCTATTTTTCGGTTCGGAGAAAAATTTGTAAGCAGTAGAAATCAGCATATTTATCTATCACATCATTCCGAAAATGCCTAAGTTAATTTCTGATTGACTTTGGAGGGGAATATTCTTAATGGGTAATATTTCCGTTGTGGTCAATTCCGGAAAGTGAAGCAAATCTTGCTGAGCGAACGAGCGAATCTTGATCTTAATAAGAATCACAGTTAACCGGTTAAAAATTTATTTTTATTATTTTTCCAAGTAATAATTTCTATTTTCCAAATCTCACCGAATGTTGAATACCTCAACAGTTCCTTCAATTGTTTGGAAAAAATATTAGAGGGCTGTCATATTTTTAACGGCAATTCGATTTATACTGCTTTTACTGCCTATTGTATTAACCACTGAGCCGAAAAATAGCAAAAACCAAATAGTGCAAAGATCGGTTAAGAAAAGTAAATAGAGTACTCAATGGGCGTGATTGATGAAGTAGAGTAGTAATAGTTACCAGTTAAAATAAAAGCATGTGTTCATTCTGAACTCTTATAAGCTATAGAGTTGACGTTTACTCCAATGAACAGAAGTTACCTTCTTCAGAAGACTGCACAGAACAACCTTCAATTGTGAAGCCAACTTATCTTGATAAGCATCATCTCCTCGGTACTGCAATTAGCAATCACAGAATTTTATAATAGTTGGAGATAGATTCGCAAATATTATGAAAACGGACTTATGTAAACCAAAGATAGCCTACATACCCCGTCGACAGCGGTCGTGGGTACGAATGTGTGAGGAGGATTGAGGCTATCAGTAATATTTCCATATCCGTCCATCAACCGGGTACCTTCTGCGCCATCAGCACAAGCGCTCACGGCGGACCACTCCAATCCAAATTTACGGCTGCACTGAAAAGTGTAAACGATCAAAATTTAATAGAGGTATTGCATCGATCGTTTTAAGTCGACGCCATTACCTGAATCATTGGTAGGTCCGTAATACTTTTGGTTTATTATTCAATAATAAACCATTGTAATCGCCCAAGAAAAAAAAATTTCTAACCCCCCTCAAAATTTGATGTTTTACGTTTCAAGGCATGCAGAATCCGAATATCCAATAAAAAAAATTCTGTCCGTCCGCCGTACGCCGTCCGCCGTACGCCGTACACACTTTTCCGGCCAAACCATAATAGCTAAATTCTTGAAATTTTCACCAAAAATCAATCTCGGTCCTACGACGGCCCAATTCTTGAACCAACTTGCTAGCTCAATTTTAAGGGTATTTTTGGGGGTTTTGAGGGGGAGAAAATTAATATTTTCCACGGTTTTTCAGAAAAATGTGTACGTGGTATCAAATTCTATAGATTTTTGGACGCTGAATCGAATGAGACCATCGCCGGGTCGATAGCTGTAAGGTTCTCGAGTTATCACAGCTTTTGTATCGAATTTGGGAGATTTTCAGAAATTTGACCTGAGGGTATAACTCGAGAGTTCTTGGAGCTATAATAATCGTTCTATCCTCATTGGAATGGTCGTCAAACACTCTCTCCAGCTGTACCGTTAGGCAAAAAATTTAGTTTTTAATTAGGAAATTAAGAAAAATAAAATTGATTTAAATTACAATAGGTGCTACGGAATTTTCCCCGATAGTTACCGATCTGTTTTTCGGTTGAAACGTTTACACATGTTATGAATAACTACTATCATAAATGGATAGTATTCTGAAATTATTATTGAAGTGAAGGAATAATAAACCACTGTACAATCATTTGCAGCGTTTTTCAACAGCGTGCAAATAATATACTACAGTCGACGTTCGGATGAAATGTAAAGAAAGTTCAACAGACTTGTTTTCCAGCCTTCTTTGGCGTTTTGTAGTATTCAAAGAGGCAGGTTGCAAGGCGCACTCTTTTTAGGTTCGGTCCGTCAACTCTTTGTAGAGAGCAGGCGTGAATTTTATTCAGATAACATTCTGACTCTCCATGTTGGCACTCGAATGTTACTTGATCCCCTGTCCTGTTGGTCTGAAAATATTTACGAATAAGGAAACAGTTAGGTCAAGGATATTCACCAAATAGTTTACAATAGTAAATGAAAGCACCAATACTCAAAACGAATACAGAGACCTAACAAGCGTATCACGTTTGAAAAATAACCTTTGCATTTCCGTATGGTACTAGATTGGTTTCAATGTTATCTTCCAGATCGATTGATGTCTGAATGAGCTGATTAATAAAAAAGTTGTAGCAATCCGGACATTGGCTTTCGTAGTAAACATCCAGATGAATTTTGTCGGCCTCTTCTCTTCCCTGTGAAATAAATTCTTAATAATGGCTGGATGTCTAAATTTCTTCTTAGATAAATTAAACATGGAATGCATCGTTTGCAGGTTATAGTCGTGTATTTCCTCTTGAATACATTGACAAATACTTTCAACACGGAGGGGTTTTCATTGGTGTGTATGAAGTATACTCATTTCTTCCATCTCAGTCAGCGTCCAGATTATACCACGAGGTACGGGAATAATGTAATCAAAGCGGAATATTTTCTTGAGAAATTGCCACGTTCGTTTACTACATCGAAACTTTCCTTGTTTTCTGGAACCTGGCGGAGTCGAGACACGCATATACCAATTTTTCATTTCCACCAATGGGACACTTTTTTATTTTTTTTATTTTTTTTATCTATTGTTATTTATTTATGTTTTTATTTAAACGTACTCCCATGATATGAGTCGGAAAAAAGTTTTGCCAATTAAAAAACCAAGAAACTCAAACAAAGGCCGCAACATTGTACGCTACAACTGTTACTGAAAAACGAACCAAGAGACCTGAAAATAGAAAAACGTTCGAAGAAGGGATTGTTGGGGCCTAATCAAACCTGATAACAATAAACAACCCGGAAAGGTATTTTAATCCTTGTATCTCAAAAGTGCTTTGTGTTAAATATCCAAAATTCAATAATGTCGACCTATTTTGCACTGGGAGAACATTGTCTAAAAATATTGCCCAGAATTTGAATGATTTTTCTGAGCGATATGACAATATTTGTCACTTATTGACCATAAAGATAGAGGCGGACGCACGGACAGACAAACTTATGGAGAGATGGACGCACAGACAGTCAAGCAGATTCTTCTTATTCGCCAATATACTATTGGTCTTGAAATTTTTCCACTTTGTAATAGTTGTTGAATTAAGAGAAAAATGACCGATAGAATAAATTATTCCCCATGTTCTGTGGACGGTGGATAAATTAAAAATGAATCCACCTTCTGTCCGGCAATCTGTTTTCGCCATGGAGTCTTTGGTTATTGAGTCGGATAAGTTCAATTTGTAATGAAACCCACCATAATGATAATATATTTTATTTGAAAATTGACCAAACTATTACATTCTGTATTTTTTTGTGTTTATTAAATTCTTCATGATAGCGTTAGTGATATTAAATCGGTGGATGAAATCAAGCGCGATTCCCCACCGTTAACAAACATATTCCTCTACCTTCGGCGTTCAAATAACTATAATGATTTTTTTTTTTTTGCCGAAGCATTCTAAATAAAAACAATATTCAGATAACGCAGAAGTACGGTATGTGACCATAACGTTAAAAATCAATCATCATTCGCCCGCCTAGAGAGCATTTCATGCCCTTAAACGTTAAAATGTATTGACTTATGGGAACCATGATGATTTATTAATCCGAAAAATAAGCGGATCGGATGTTGTGTGGCCCAGGCGATAAAAATCGAGAGTCATCTACTCGCCATTTGAAAAATTTGAAGATTTCGGGCGTCAAATATATCGATTTTTCGCGGCCTGTAAAAATTAAAATACAAAAACTTCGGTGTGTAAGCCAATAAATAAAAAAACTAGGGTCATCTGCTCGCCGTTTCAAAGATTTTGAAACCTCAAACATTGAAAAATAATTAATCTTATAGCCTTTAATATCCAAAATAGAAAACAATTTGAACGGTTGTATCTCCTCTCTGGAAACCGCTAATTTTGCACTTGAATTTCGTTCATTTTTCACCGAGATATGACGATTTTTGTCACTTTTCTACAACAGACTCTTGGACACTTGAATGACAGACACACAGAAACTTGTTCAGAAAGCGTTTCGGAGTATATAGTACCTACTTTAATCCTTCCAAATTCATCTCCGCTCCGAATTTATTTTTCGAACGAACACAACATGAACTCAATCCAGCAATAAAGAACTTCCACTGTATCCTATGTCGGATTTGTCGATTATAAGGTCTAGTTCACTTCTCCTTGAGTTCAACTTCATCGAAAACCGAAATTCGTGCGTTTTTTTTTTTACATAAATACCTAAAGATTGTGAAACATGATCACTGGAAATTGAAACATTTTTAAGACATTGATTTTTTTATTAATACGCCCATGAAAAATTACGAAAACCACGCATACATACGAATATAATCAAATAACGTATGATTGTTCAAATTCGCCGGGTCTTTAGAAATTTTATTTAAGCTGGGTTTTACAAATAAATTAGATGACTTCGTCGCTCTGACCGCAAACGCACGGGCCTCCGTTCTAAATGCGACTTTTAGAAACAGAATACTTCCATTTACCACATGCTCTTAGAAGTAGAAAAAAATCATCGCTTACTTGAACTGCGGCTGCTGTAACAGCCGTTAGCAAAAGCGCTGTTGAGAGGTGCATATTCAATCTAGACTATTCGTTGACTGATTTGTTATTGTTGCGCGGTATTGTTTATATATAAAAACATGCACTGATCAAGTACGCTGATTTTGACTTCCCAGATAAAACTGAAAGCCTGTCTCCACGGGTTGTCAGTTAATTCCTTTCAAGTGGGGTTTCCCGTAATTGGTCGGTTGCTCGTCCAATAACACGACTGTCTCGTTTTCGTCTGAGGCAGTTAGTAATATGATTCACGCTAGCAGCATAGTGAACGTTTCAAGGTGCCAAAGATCTCGTACAATTTTTCGAAATCATCTTAAAATAAATCAAGTTTTAATACCACTGATATAGCAAAAGAGAACTGTCACGCTTTTAAACTATTTTAGAACATTTTTTACGGCTTAATAAATGTGTTTTTATGTAAGGCCTATACCTATTTTCGAGCAGAAATTCTCAAATAGTCGTAAATTTCTCGCTAAAGCTCCGATAACTGGAAAACTATCTAACTAAACGGCTCAGAGTTCAGAGTCGACTATTGTTGATGTTAAAAATGTCTAGACTCGTTATGATAGAAAAATACGACTCTTGGTCATAACTCTTGGAGCCCTCAAAAAATAGCAATAAAATTGAGCTATGTCTTATGCTGCCTTGGCGTTATTTATGGTGAAAATAATTTTGAAGTTGGTTTCATTCTTTTAATTTATTATTCAATAATTCATTCAAAAAAAAAAAAAAAAAAAAAACGCTGCAAATGATTGTGCAGTGGTTTTATTATTCCTTCGCTTCAATATTGATTCAAGAAGACTATCCATTAGTGATAGTACAAATTATTTCGAACATTTCTGAACAATCCCACCGAAAAACAGATGGTAACTATAAGAGAAAATTCCGTAGCAACTATTGTAATTTTAATCATTTATATTTTTCTTAATTTCCTAATTAAAAGCTACACTTATTGCCCAACGATACAGCTGGAGAGAGTGTTTGACGACCATTCCAATGCGTAGAGAACGATTTTTATAGCTCCAAGAACTCTCGAGTTATACCCTCATGTCAAATTTCTGAAAATCTCCCAAATTTGGCACAAAAGCTGTGATAACTCGAGAACCAATAAAGCTATCGACCCGGCGATGGTCTCATTCGATTCAGCGTCCCAAAAGTTTTATAATTTGATACCACGTACACATTTTTCTGAAAAACCTTGGAAAATATTAATTTTCTCCTCCTCACCCTCCAAAAATACCCTTAAAATTGAGCTAGCAAGTTGGTTCAAGAAATGGGCCGTCGTAGGACTGAGATTGATTTTTGGTGAAAATTTCAAATTTTTAGCTCATACAGTTTGGCCGGAAAACTGCTAGCAGCGTACGGCGGACGGACAGAATTTTTTTTATTGGATATTCGGATTCTACATGCCTTGAAACGTAAAACATCAAATTTTGAGGGGGGGGGGTTAGAAATTTTTTTTTCTTGGGCGATTACAATGGTTTATTATTGAATAATAAACCAAAAATGCCTTAGGTTACCGTATGGTTACCCTTGGTTACCAATATGTTGTTACGTGCAAACGTTCACTAGAGGGTGAGTTTTTTTTTTTTTTTTCAAATTATGCATGACCGTTTTTTAAAATAGTTTTCCTACACTTCAACGCAGGTGACTCAGTTCATGTCAACAGAAATATTACTTTATAATCATATTTATGTTTTGGGGGTGAAGAACTAACCGACTGATCCTCTTTTAATTTTGTCCCTTTTTTTAATATCAATTAGTTGTTTTTATTGACAGATTCTAGAAAACTAATACACTCGGTAAAGTATCAGCATTAGTCCGCTTTCAATAACGAGTTCTGAAATGTCGTTGATATTCTAGATCCTCCGGAGATTCAGGAATTCCACTTTCCAAGCAACCTCCAGGAGGGAAACAGAGCCCACGTCTCGTGCACGGTCATCTCGGGCGACTTGCCTATTGAGATAAGTTGGCAGAAAGATGGACAACCGATGCCGCACGATCCCGACGTTCAAGAGAAGAATCATCAGTTTGTGAGCGGCCTAATGTTCAGCAACTTGGCGAGTCGTCATTCAGGGCTTTATACGTGCGTTGCGAGAAATGCTGCCGCCCAAACAAATTTCTCATCGCGATTAGTGGTCAAAGGTTGGTGAAGACAATCCGATGTAAAGTTTATATGGAAAGGTTGTGATTTTGTAGTGCAGAGAGGGCCAAAACCGCTTCAAAATATTTTTTGTCAGTTTTTTTTTTCCAATTGAGCGTACGTGCTTCTTGTCACTCTTGATTAAGGGAAGAGCGAAATATCTCTTTCAAAACCTAACTTAACGCATGGCGTGCTTAGTAATGCCGATACTTTAACTACGTATGTGTTCCAGCCACAAAAATGATTGCTCTTCACGTTATAGAGTGGTGATAAAATAAATAAACGGGCTTTACATGAATGGCTTTACAACACATATTGATGGGTTCATCACATAGTTTCTTGGTGCCGGTTGAACGATTTTCTTTGTGACACCTGTCTCGTGTGATGCATTACAGTTGCGCCAACTTGGAGACTGGAGCCACGGGACAGTAGAGTTCTGTATCATCATTCTATTTTCATCCACTGCCAAGCTGATGGTTACCCTCCTCCCAAAGCGTCTTGGAGTAAATCAAAAGGTAGGCAAAATATTGACCTTAACGATAAGCGATACGGGCAAATCTTTGATTGCAGATTTAATTATGATGAAGCGTTGTATTGGCATAATACTTGATCATAAATACAGGGCTTTCTGCAGGTTGAGGGGGAGAGTAACGAGACGACCTCTTCGCCCGTTCGGGCTTCTTCAGGGCATTATAGGACCAATTATAGACCAATATTATAGGACCATTGGTCCTATAATGCCCTGAAGAAGCCCGAACGGGCGAAAGTACTCGGCGTAATAAAAAGAAAAAAAATGGAGAAGAGGTCGTCTCGTTACTCTTCCCCTCAACCTGCAGAAAGAAGGAATACGACCACCTGGAGAAGAAAAAGATAAATACAGGGTGTACACGCAGCAAGTATTCCATTCTTCAGCAATCGATTCTATAACTAATTTCTGTTCGGAAAGGTCGCTTGAATTTTTTTAAACTCGTTTATTTCCCGACTTTTTCAGCTTCAGGGTTTCTTTCTTGTTTTCGAAATTATCACATTTAAAGTCCTCAGCTTCCTTAATACGTAATAGCTTATCTGAGGACACTGCGGGAAGAATATTGAATTTCCTATCGGAAAGATTTTTTTTTGAAAATTTTTTTTTTGAAAATTAAGGTTCAAAGCTACGAAAAAGCTCCGTGTGGAAAAATTTGAAATAACGAAGTATTTTGACGAAATTTTCAACTTCAGCTTTTCAACTATGTAGTTGATTTTTTTTTTATTAGGATTCGTTTAAAGGGCCATAAAGGTCGAAGTGCTTTTGTACACAGCTGTATCTGAACAAGTTGCATCAAATGTGTGTTTGATTTATACCTCGAGAGGCTGCAGCTGGTTAACAAATGTACGTTCATTAAAATATATTAACAAAAAGACTTACCAAAATAATTTGCTCGCGTCAAGAGAATTTTTCTCTCCAACAGTCGAGTATAGGCCGCTAGCGCTTGAAGTTGGTGAAAAGTTGAAAAAATCTTTTTTTCAAACGACTTTGACAGAATTGATTCTGAAAATTTATTTTAAAGTGGAATTAAAAATAAAGACATTTTATCGAGAACGTTCGACGTTCTTCGTATGAAATTTCGCGACCACGTTTGCAGACCCACGCTGGCAGATTCATTTTTATATATTTTTAACCGACTTCATTGAACACTATTTATCGCATCTGTTAGTAACAGTTATAGAGTATCCGTCAAAAATGGCATGGTGATAAAAGTGGAGTACTAATGAAGCGTTCAAATTCGTTAACTACTTGTTGGAATAATAGTTAACACTTTTTCCTACAGATGAGCGATTAATTTGACATTTAAATTCGAAATTGGCAAATTATTAAAATTTGGGTATTTTCTTATAGTTTGTTCATATCAGTTGAAACAGTTGGCGATTCTTGTATTTATCGAGTAACTTTAATTTATTAAATTGTATAAAAAAAAGTGTTGGAAATTTTCTATAAGGTCCAACATCAAGTTCATCTCTATCTCCTGATCCGACAACATCTAACGTCGAATTCGCTCCCAACGGAACTCTGATAATCCATTCGGCAAGTCTCCAACACAAAGGCCATTACACATGCGAAGTGGACAATGGAATTGGTAACCCTCTCAGAAAGACGATTCTTCTCACAGTCAACGGTAAGTATACTGCTTAATTGCCGTTTTTAGACGACCGATATTTATGGGAAAAATGAACCTGACATCGTTTGGGATACTAAAATTTAGAGGAACCCACGTTTTGTAATACAACTTGCCAAAAAAGATTTGGAATTCTGAAAATTGCGATGTTACGTACGAGTTTGATGTCACAGAGGATGGTTGAAAGTTCTGATTTTGCGAAGATCTCGCCCGGAGAAATTCTTTGCCGAAAATCCGCTCCGTTTCGAACGCTCGAAAGTTTTACCGTGATAATTATAGATATGAGTGATAAAATTAACTTTCGGTAGCTATATTGAAGTTTGTCTATCTCAAACGGAGAAGACTGAGGTTTGTGATTTTCAAGACGATCCCACAAAGTCTTCACACTATTCAATATACCTACTATACCCAAATTTCATAACATCGAATGATAATACTAACGGATCGTATTTGTCGACTTTTAATCGAATAAGAATTCATATTCGCTGAATGATTGGATGGACTAGATAAATTGAGTTGAGGGATGCATGGCACGTGAATACTGATGGCATAAATATTTGATGATATTTGTACTTAAACATATAACTCAAATGCGGCTAGCGCTGCAGTCGTACCTCCAACTTTGTGAAAATTTTGAATTATGATTTTGATTTTATGATCATAGTTATACCTAATTGCATTTCTTGAAAAAAAAAAAAAAAAAATGATATCGTTCTTACAGTGCCGGCGTATTTTCGTAACCATCACGTCAGTCACAGCGGCGTTGCTGGCGAGTCTTTGAAATTGGTATGCGAAGCGGAGGGCGACCTCCCGCTCGAAATTAAATGGATCGAGTCGCCTGGAAATCGACCGTTGCCCGTTGCCCACGTCCGTTACACGCCTGGCGGCCTTGCTTCCGAATTTGAACTGAGGAACATAGCATCGTCAGATGCTGGACGCTACCATTGCCACGCGCAGAACGAATACGGATCCGACTCGGTGATCATTCACGTGACAATATCTGGTAATAACAATACGACCCCAAATCTCGCCATTCCAATGCCCTGATCCTTATTGTTGGTAGAGATAAAATTTCCTCGGAGTTCGATCAAGTCAAAGATTTTGATTTATTGTATGTTGGTTTATTATTCAATAATAATGGCTTATTATTCAATAATAAACCATTGAAATGCCTCGTAAAGCAAATAAATTGCTGAGGGGTGTTTGGTAATCTCACAGCAACTTCAAATCATTGCTCCCAATGTTAGTTTATTCTTCCGAAGATACAAGCGCTAGTATCGATATTCACGTTCAACGGACTAGTTATGACGTAATAACTATTCATTTTTCGTTCAAAATCATCGGTTTTCATTAGCAATTTTCTCCGCGGAAACTCACAATTTTCATGAAAAATTGGTCATTCCCTCTTCAGCTGACACCAAATAACAGAATTCAGGCCATTAGGAACGAAAATAAAAAATAGGCGTCTTCCCCATTCGAGTATTAATCGTTTCAGAGGTGCCGGACAGTCCAAAAGCAGTAGAAGTGTACGACGTTGGAAGCCGATGGGTGAACGTTCGTTGGGTGGCACCATTCTCGCCAGGATCGCCCGTCCTCAACTTCATAGTACAATTCAGGGAGCAGCAGCAAGATTCTGATACTATATGGAGTAACCTCACTGTTACCGGCACAGTGTTCAGTGCACGCCTGGGAACTCTCTTGCCGGCCACTGAATACGACCTACACGTCGTCGCTGTCAACAAGGTTGGCCCAGGAACGCCCAGTTCTCTGGTCAAGTTTAAAACTCAACATGAAGGTGAGAATTGGTCGTGAATTTTGAGGAATCGTAATTACTGGTAACAATAGTATCGGTTGGAGGTTGGAAGAGTCTGTTTCTTAGCTGGTGATATTGTATTTAAAACTTGTTGGACATTGACAACTGAAGTTGAAAACAACGATTTGAGGTTGCACCCTCACAGGTTATTTCTTTTTGATGCAACCATCAGTCTCATGCTAGACAGCTTCACGTTAAGCTACTCTGCCAGAATACAGTTTATTTGATTCTTAAAATAGTGCCTTAATCAACACAGTTCCATATTCTTATCAAGAACCAACAAAACTGAAGAGAATAATTATTTGTAATTAGGTTATAAGAAAAAGGTGAGAGGGTCGGACGACGTGTTAAATTTATCGTAACAACCCTTATTGATTTAGGAACCCTCATAAAGTTTCATTCTTAAGATCAATATTAGTTATATTATTGAATATATTATACCACTAATGTTTTCGTCTTTTGAGAATCTTATGAGAAAAACACAAAAAAAACTGCGATTTGCATACAGTTGAAAACGCATTAAAACCGTCCCCAAAATCAAACAAAGGTCTTAAAGAAATTAAGGGTTTTCGCCGTATCATTTTCAACCATATTGACGAACATGGTACGCAATTAATTGTTTCTTTCATTAACTTCCGTTGGGTCGAGAGCGTTTTTCCGTATCGGATTTTCCAAGTTCCGACTTTGGATGGCTCTAAATCGGCGGAGGAGAGAGTAACCGATCCAAATACGTTCGTCTGTTAGTTGATTTTTGTATAATTCAACAAGGTTTAGAATGCAGAAAATACAACATAAAAAAAAATAATAATAATAATAATAAGACATAAATACATAATTAAATAAGAGGAAACTGCTTGAGTAGAAATCCTCTGCCAGCTTTATCTGAACGTTTCGCACGCCTGCTCCTAGAGCGCTCTGCTCACTTTCTGAACAAGTGTCTGTGCGTCCATTTGTTTGTCTGTCAGAGTGTCCGTCTGTCCTTGCGTTCATCTGTCTACGGTCTGAGGGACAAATATTGCCATATCCTAGTAGTTCCATGTTATGAGCTCTTAGTGGGTATCTTCTACTGGCTTCAAAAAGCAATATATTTGACCGCTGGAGGTTTTTGAATTTTTGTAACGATGAGTGAATGACGCATTTTTAGGTGTCGTTGCTATAAAAATGATCTCATTTAACAAAACTTGGCTTTTCATGTAAGGCTCACATACTGCGGAAGCATTATCAACCTAACTCGTGCATTTTTCTATTTTTGAGTCTCCTAGTTCGTTTGTTGTAAATTAACGTTGGGGCCTTCGTACGATTTCCCTTATTTTATAATAGGTTATATCTGTTTTCTGTTACCGACTCAAACATGGAAGTACTGTGTGATCTATGCACACCACTGGTTTAAATTTCAAGACGAAAATGGGAATTCTAAAATTTTTGCAGATGGTGGCCTTAAATTCTAAGCATCCTGTATTTTTTCATCCAAATCCTTCCTGCCAATTCCTCAATGAAACGTATACCTCTCCTCCTCCTGGTATCTAGCTATAGATGTCACTTTTCCCTCACCAGCGGTATACTTATTTTGGAGTACAATTTTTCCCCAAGGCTATTGTCAAAATCAAATCCTACCGATGTTATGTAACTCCTGTTAGGGAATTAACGGAACTTTTTTTACAGCACCTTCTTCAGCGCCCAATGGCGTGGTTGTAGAAGCAACAGAACCAGAAGCGTTATTAGTAAGATGGAAGGTAAATCCGCAATTTTTTTATTCCATAATAAATTTATTCATTACCTGAATAATTTCAGTGGTCAAGCCCGTCAAAGTTTATTTCATTCGATCAATAGAATTGCCTATTGCGGCTCATTTTCAATAATCTTGAAAGTATCTTTTGAAACGGCTATTGGAGTCAGATGTTGGTTTTCATCGGGCTTAAAATATCTGTAGATCCGGACGTCTTGAATACGTTTGAGTTTGTCTAGTCTTTCACATAAACACAAAATTACAGCCGTTCGAAGACCCCACTGGCGAAGATAAAGACGTTGTCGGTTACCAAATGCTGTACAAAGAAACTGGCTCGGCACATCGGAGCATAAAAACGGTGCGAGGTTCGCAAAAATACCAAACGAAAATACATGGGCTAAAGCAGTGGACGAAATACGAAGTAACCGTTCGAGCATTCAACCACGTTGGTAATGGACCTGAGTCTAATATTGTTGCTGTCACCACCTTGGAAGGCTGTAAGTATTCGGTGTACATCCTTATTCACCCCGAAAATATTCCCGACAAAATTTATTGTGCGCCTCAAGTGCAAATAATAATTATTTGAAAAATATCGCGTGGAACAACGCGTACACATTGGAGATGAAGAACGTAAATTGTACAATTCTACAATCACGCGGCCAAATTTATCACGCTATTATTTAAATTTAATATAATTTAGCTATTGTCGAAAGCTAATCATCTAAATTAACTATTAAATCTTATTAATTCTGAGTAAAGTAAAGTACTAAAAAAAAATACGTGAACTTAGTTAATAAATTATTTTCGATCGTCCAAGCAACTTGATAATTTTAAAACCATTTTAAAACCATCCGTTGAGTATCTACCCACTGTACTCCCGCTTTCTACTCCTAATTAGACACAACATTCGCGGAATTAGGTAATTTTAAGTCATCAGTCCTCAAGTCACTGCCCGCAGGTGAATGCGAGTTCAATTTCATTTCAGATCCTGAGGCTCCACCTCTTAACGTTCGATGCACTGGTGTCTCGCCACGAACTTTAAAGGTTACCTGGGAGCAACCACCGGCCAAATATCACAACGGCCATATCCGTGGATATAATCTCATGTTTAAAAGAGTTGACCATACTCGTCGAGAAGGTATGTGAGCGAAATTTGTTGAACCGTGCAATATCGGTCGTTATCAAACGAATGAAACTTAGATTAAAACGCATAAAACGGCCTTATATCGGACCTTATTACGTACTGCTGTCCCATTCCAGGAATTATTGGATTGGAAATAAAAAAGACCAACAACCTCCAAGAATTCATTCACGGTCTCATTCCGCATACCAACTATAGCATACGAATATCGGCTTACACGAACGCTGGAGATGGCGTCGAATCAAATAGCCATTTCTGCAGCACCAATGAAGATGGTAACTATCGTTCTCTCACCGCAGTATATACCTATGGCTCATTTCACACTTTGCGCTTTGTCGTGTGACAAAACGTCAAAATTGTCCGTCGCCCCTTGCTGCGTTAAAAACGCGCGATATTTTCAACGCTCGAGAGGGAGAACACACAAGAGTAGGTATACACACATGTCGCTGGCGTTCATATTGCGAGACGCGTTTTAGGCCATCGAATTTAGAATCCGAGGCCAACTCGTGAAAGAAGAAAAAATCTGCCTGGGCGCCTTGGGTTTTTTTTTAATTTTTTTAAAGGTGAATTTTAGACATTTCTTTGGAAAGTATTTTTAAATTTTCACGAGTTAACGATTCATAATCGGGAATTCCTATCTATCTGTCATAGGTAGGTACCTACTATAATCAATCTTTCGAGTTCAGACATCTATCTGAATTAATTTTCGTTTGTGGCTGCGATTCATTGTAATCGCCCAAGAAAAAAAAAGAAGCTAACCCCTCCTCAAAAGTTAATGTTTTGCGTTTCAAGGGACGTAAAATCCGAATATCCAATAAAAAAGTTCTGTCCGTCCGCCGTATCTCGTACGCCGTCATCATTTTTCTGACGACTTTTTAAAAGCTAAATTCCTGACATTTTTACCGAAAATCCTCAATTTTAACGGTATGGGGGGAAGGAAAATTCGTATTTTCTAACATTTGTCAGCAATATGTGTATTCGGTATCATAAGTTCCATCGATTTTTGGACGCTGAATCGCACGGGGTCGATAGCTTGATAGTTCGATAGAATATAATATAGGTACTAGGTATATTTTTTTTCCTTTTCTGTGCCTTACAATTTACCGTTATGGTATTCTTATTTTGTTTTTGTAATTTCTTATATTTCTTTTAATTGGTATCTTTCATTCTTTTTTTCTTTCTCGATTGATTCTCGCATTATCGCAGGTTTCGTGTAGTAGTATTAGAGAGATTTAATTAACCTAAAACTTGTTTGATAAACTGGTTTTATTTCCTTAAGTTGTGGGATTTTTTGGTCATTTGGTTGGTCGTTGTTGGTGGTTTGGGGAACATAAAGGACCAAAATGTTTGAGTTTTCGATGAGCTATTGCAACTTGTAGCAATAAATTCAACCATAGATCGCTTCTGAATCAACAATTATAATAATCTTAATTTTGCAAAATAAGTTACCATCATAGCTCGGATGGTAACAAAACACCAAAATTTTATCCTGGAAATTGAAATAATAATTTTGTAGTTCATTCAAAACATTCAAAATATTCAAAACCTAAAATGTAACTCAATCTTCAACACATATATCTATAACTGCTATTTTATTACACTTTGTGCTCAACAATAAGTTTTTGAATTAAATGGCGCGATGTCGGGATTGAACTCGGAAAAGTCATACTACACGTTTAGAAAGTATTCATATTATATTAAAATATATGTATTGCTATATAATACACCGTTTATCATGGCTGAAAACATTACGAAGATGTAGTTGAACCAATTAGTGGAGGAGTGCGTCTTCGGCATATTTGGTCGCTACGCTGATAAATGAATTGACAAACAGCGGCGTGTTTCTGCCAAGTGTTAAAATGGAATCAATGAACGCAATAATTGAAAAAAAAAGTTAGGAAATCTTTATTTCTAATTTCTTGATTTTTATTTTTGGGTAGATTTCAACCTTACAGCAAAATGATCGACGTACTCCGTTGATACAATTTTTTCATCACGTGGAATTGACTTTTCTCAGTTCCAGGCCCACCCGACCAGATCAAGGCGATGGTTACGTCATCTGGAAGCATTTTGGTATCATGGACGGATCCGCTCGACCCAAACGGAATAATTATCAAGTACAATATCTACATTCAGGCAAAACACAATGTTCGTCCCTTACAAATAATAATGATTTTTTTTTCAACTATCTCATTTCCTATCAAATAGAATTCAAAGGTGATTTTTTTCCTGTGAATTTGAAATGTCGCGCTACATTTGCAGGAATTGATTAGCGAAACCGTATTCGGTAGTAAATCTTTCAAGTACGAAGTGAGGAAATTGAAGGAGCTTGAGAAGTACGACTTTTGGGTGACAGCGTCGACGAAAATTGGCGAAGGAGGGAAAAGCCGAATAGTATCGGCCATCCCTTTGGCAAGAGGTAAATCGAACTTTGTTTTAGCGTTATTTTAAACTAGGGGCTGAGCGCCCCTGGTGGCTGCCGCCGCCCAACCCCCTCAGTGGGGGGCTTCGCCCCCCTCAGCTATCGCGCCCCGTCGGCCCGTCGGAGGGGCTCCGCCGCTCCTCTCGGGCCTTACATAAATAACTCGGGTGTTGTCCTTGTCACTCCTATATATAGTACTATATATATAGTATATAGTATAGTATATAGTATACTATACATATAGTATATGGTATAGTATATATAGTATATGGTATACAGGTATAGGTATGGGTTTCGTAGTTAATTATTTGTGTATGGAGAGTGGGAATCGATAGGTATTTTTATAGTAGGTAGTACTTAGTAGTAGTTGCTATAATTTGGTATGTTGGTGGTGGAGTTCGAACGTACTTAGTATCATAAAGTATTGTGTTTTTCAACTGGAGCAAAGTAGGAGCAAAATTAGATGTAACAACTGTAAGTTTTCCTAGATTTGTAACTTGCACAGTGGATAACTCAAACAAAAAGTCGACGATTCAGACGTTTGAATATACCAAAAGATAGGTAATTTAACTGTCCACATTTTCCCAATGTAATGTACCTATCCATTTTTCAACCGTTTTTGCGTTATTCAACAATATTAGTAGACTATGCGCGAAAACATCACATTTTTCAACTTGAAACATTCTTTTCATCTATTTAGTGCGAAAGAAACAAAGAATGAACCATATATTATTGATATACACATCATCAACTATCATTATGCTGAATTTGAGCGAAATCCATTTCAAAAAATTTTTCGCGAAAAATCCAAGGGGTGCCCCTGCGATTTTTTTCAACCGAACAGTTAACGATTTTTTACTCGTCTCTCAATACAGATAAAAATCTGAAATTTTTAGGAAAGTTGTGTCTTACCAAGATGTATTTTTGGTATTTTTTTAATTTCTCGGAAAAATCTGCAAGTGGTCCAAAAAAATCGGTTTTTGAAAGCTCAAAAATTGGACTTTAACCGCGATTTTCGGGGTCAAAATAAATGCGAATCAATTGTTTTATTATGCAGGAGTCTTCATTTGAACGCCTTACACACGTACATAGCAAAAAATTTGGTGAAAAAAATTTAAACAGAGCCAGAGAAATTATTTTCCGTAAATCGTGTTTTTCGCCGGCCGAATTTCCGAGCTCCGCTGGCATCGGTAATGGTGAAAAATTAAATTTTCGTTTTATCGCGATTTTGAAAGCTCTTCTTATAGGAAATTAAACGCTGAATCCGAATATGACGTCAAAACGGCGGAAATTAGTCGGCAACTATAAGTTTTTCCAGGTTTAATACTACCCCACTCCTACGTTTTTCAACTTTGAAAATCCGTTGCAAATACTTACAGTACTGTTCAAATTTGATTAACTAATGACTCCTACAGGAAATTAGACGTAGAATTCGAATTCAAAGTGAAAACAATCAAATTCGAACAATTAATAGCGTTATTTTAAATATTTAAAACGGAGAACCAAGAGAGTAAGCTTGATAATTTATGCTTGCTTGAGCATATTCGTGTCCTCAAATACCAATGTCCAATAGCAAAACGGTACAAAAATGTCAACCTTTCATGAAAAAACGCTGCAAATGATTGTACAGTGGTTTATTATTCCTTCGCTTCAATATTGATTTATGAAGACTATCCATTTGTGATAGTAACTATTCCGAACATTAGTGAATGTTCTCACCAAAAAACAGATGGTAACTATAGAGGAAAAATCCGTAGCAACTATTGTAATTTTAATCAATTTTATTTTTCTTAATTTCCTAATTAAAAGCTAAATTTTTTGCCTTACCCTACAGCTGGAGAGAGTGTTTGACGACCATTCCAATGAGTATAGAACGATTTTTATAGCTCCAAGAACTCTCGAGTTATACCCTCATGTCAAATTTCTAAAAATCTTCCAAATTCGGCACAAAAGCTGCGATAACTCGAGAACCATAAATGCTATCGACCCGGCGATGGTCTCATTCGATTCAGCGTCCAAAAATCTATATAATTTGATACCACGTACACATTTTTCTGAAAAACCGTGGAAAATATGAATTTTCTCCCCCTCAAAACCCCCCAAAAATACCCTTAAAATTGAGCTAGCAAGTTGGTTCAAGAACTGTGCCGTCGTAGGACCGAGATTGATTCTTGGTGAAACTTTCAAGAATTTCGCTATTATGGTTTGGCCGGAAAACTGCTAACGGCGTACGGCGTACGGCGTATATTATGTCTGAAATGAAATTTATACTGGTAGACATGACATTAGGAAGGTGAAAGCCCCAGAGAGAACATCTAATTTGAACTCTCGCCTTCATCATGTTAGAATTGAAACTTATTCCATTCTGCGAGGCTTGTCCCAAAAGTAAGGTCTCCATATTTTTAAAAAATCGAAAAAATATTTTTATTGAACTTTTTTGACATGAATGTATTCAGTATATGTTCACTATTTTTCAACGTAGTCACCGTTCACATCGATGCACTTTTTTAATCGATCTGGTAGCTTTTTTATCCCTGCGTCGTAGAAATTTCCGTCCACCTCTTTCTCAAAGTATTCCTTCACTGCAGTCTTCACTTCTTCGTCTGCTTCCATCCTTTTTCCACCCAAATGTCTTTTCAGGTAAGTGAACAAGTGGTAGTCGGATGGGGCGAGGTCTGGGCTGTAAGGGGGATGGGGGAGAACGTCCCAACCGAACTGATCCAAAAGGGCTTTTGTGTCCCGGGCCACGTGAGGTCGAGCATTGTCGTAGCTATGTGCTTCGCCAGTGGAAGTCCATAACTGATAAAGCTTCTGTTAATAAACGAAGCTGAAATTAACTAGAATTTTTTGAACGGTTGCGTACGTTTGTTGCAGCGCCAGCACGGATTGCCTCATTTTCGTCAACTGTGACCGGGGGCGAGGGCTCTGTTTTGACTCTTCAGTGTCACGCGGTTGGCCTCCCTGCCCCGGGAAAATCGTGGCGAGACCCAGCGGGCAACGAATTTCAGGAGCCAAAAGACAGTTTCAGAGATATCGGCAATTCCCGAAAGTAAGTGCGCTAGATTCCACTGTTTTAAAGTTGAGTAACCAAATCTTCGACAAGCTAAACGAACTTTGGCTGAACGGTCCAAGAATAAATTAGCATATAATGGGGAAGACGCCTATTTTTTATTTTCGTTCCTAATGGCCTGAATTCTGTTATTTGGTGTCAGCTGAAGACGGAATGACCAATTTTTCCCGGAGAAAATCGCTAATGAAAACCGATGATTTTGAACGAAAAATGAATAGTTATTACGTCATAACTAGTCTGTTGAACGTGAATATCGATACTAGCGCTTGTATCTTCAGAGAATAAACTAACATTGGGAGCAATGATTTGAGGTTGCTGTGAGATTACCAAACCCCCCTCAGCAATTTATTTGCTTTAAGAGGCATTTTGGGCGGTACTAACTCGACGATTAAAAAAACAAAACAAGTGGCAGTGAAGTTAGCGTCACTTACTCGATTTTGCATGGCTCCAGTCTTAAAGACCGTCTTGTTGTTCTTGTCTGTCTTTCAGCCGACTGCAGAGCGCTCTAGGGAGTTACTTCAATCGGTTGGAGTTACATCTCCGGGTTTATTCAAACCGCTGATTTTCCTTAGCGATTTTCTCCAGGGAAACTCACAATTTTCATGAAAAATTGGTCAGTCCGTCTTCAGCTGACACCAAATAACAGAATTCAGGCCATTAGGAACGAAAATATAAAATAGGCGTCTTCCCCATTCACTTATTCGTTGCGAACAAGTGTGCCCGTCTACATCGATTCCTATTGAGCACAATGGGCATTTGTGCTAGTCGATAATAACTCGCTAAACTCGTGTTTTTGTATTTTGTAGAATACTATCTGACAACACACTGATCATCAATCCCCTGACACCTAACCATGCTGGAAATTACACGTGCGTCGCCAATAATGTATTCGGCATTGACAACATAATGTATAGTGTCGTCGTGATCACAGCACCCAAAGCACCTGAAGTGGCAATTATGGATGTATCAACGACCACTATTGATGTTCAGTGGAAAGTGATGACCGATGACGAACCTTTCATTTCAGGTGGGATAGTTATTTAAAAAATATTATAATTGATTAAATGATTGTTTTTTAATCGCACCCAGTATCTAGCGCATAATTTTATTATTGGCGGTGCTCATAATCACAAAAACAGAGAACTATGGGCTAGCTTTTACCCCCAAAACTAAACCTATGTTTAAATAAATACCACCTGAGATAGAAAACCCATATAAAAATTATAGGCTTTAATCGACAAAACGTCAAGTTGAGAACTGAATTTTAGAAAATTATAAATTGGGCAACTGTAGCAGTAACAACCAAACGCCAAGGAGTCGAATCCTACGAAACTGGTAATAATAATTGTAGCACATTCTCCCCTTGTAGTTTTAAAACCGGAAATAGTCTGGAGGTTTTCTGATCCTCTGAGAACGTCGCAGTTCAGTCGGCTGAGACTTCATCGGAGGCGGAGAGTTTACCGGTGCTGGGGAGACAGGTGGAGGTGAGTGAGCTGCTGGCGTACGAGGAGCTTCTTGCGGAGATTCATTCTCTTCATCCTGAGGTTGAGGTGCGAGAAGATCATCTTCTTCGTTGACTTCTTCATGACCGAACATCGAATCGTCTCCTTTGGGTGATAAATGTTTCAACGAGACGGTTGATTCTTTTGCATCGTTCTTCCGGATCAGGGCATACTCTGGGCTGGCCTCAATTAGTTCAACTTCCTCTACCATCGGGCTATATTTCGAATTTCTCACATGAACTTTCATGTAGATTTGGCCTGGGTAAGTTAGCCATGTAGGTATAGCAACCCCGTTGGTTGATCGCCGAGCATGAGAAAACATTCTTTCATGCTGCGTGAAATTGATGGATGTGCATAGAAGAGAGCGTATGGCATGCAATGCTTCGGAGATCACTTCTTCCCAGTTTTTTTTTTTTTTTAGAAATTATAAATTGGGCAACTGTAGCAGTGGCAACCAAGCGCCAAAGAGTCGAATCCTACGAAACTGGTAATAATAATTGGAGCGCACCACCTTTTCCAACTAGGTGAATAATTCAACTCAACCATTTTCGCAGCCTGTGCCGAAATAAGAGAATTATTCAATTTTTTAAAATTGTTCATTGGTTCATCAGCTTTTTCGACCATCAATACGAGTCATTTACTGAGCCAAAAATTTGTGAAGTTTTTTCCTTAGAACATGAGCAACAACTTCAAAGCTAATATTCCACTTTGTAATTATTTTGATATTTCTTTACAAAATTAGTTTCCAATTGCCCAACTATTGAACTTGGCGACATTATTATTACACGCCAATATTATTGAAGAGAATATTTTATATGTATTTCTGCGAGTATATAGAACGCATTTTATTGCTTTATAAACGGCTTAGTGATACAATAATATGCTATTTCTTCGCATTTCGATACGATGCGACAAATAAGCACTGTAACATAAAACATCAGATTTGGAGGTGGATTCGAAATTGTATTCTTGGCCGACAACAATCTGTTGTTGGATTATAAGCCATGATCTTGACTCCGGTACTGAACTTAAGGCTGAACTACTTTGCTGAACTTTTCGCCGCTTCTCGAGGAATTTTAATCTTGTAAATGTATCTCAATTAGGTTCGGTGAGGCACAGTTCTATATTGAACTAAAACATACATTCTTGTTTCAGAGTTTGTACTTCATTTCAAAGGACCCGAAGAGGATTGGTCTCGAGTAACTTTGGACTCGAGCCTCAATCATTTCCGTCTAAAGAAACTCAAGTGTGGAACGCTCTATTTAATTGCCGTGCAAGCTGTTAATGACGTGGGAAAAAGTGACAACAGCAATATGAATGAAGTTCAAACAAAAGGCGGACGTACGTTGTGTAACAAACCATCAGTAAACCACGTTTGGATTTTGAAAACCCTGAACATTTGAAAATTACCGAATATTTCAGCAGATGGTTTTTATAAATTATTTATCGACAAAGGAAAATTCAATTTCTACTCGATTAGTTTTTTGCTGTCAAACGAATTCGAGGAGGGAAGGGGAACGTGGTGAAAATGCTTCTTCGATAGTTTAGAAACGATGACCACACAGCAACAAAACACATAAATATTTTCGGAAAATACCGTCATAGTCAAAGAGCATTTGATCGCTATAGATTTCTTCAGATTATTTTTATTTAGCTCTAAAAGACTGAAAACCGATAATTATGTCGATGCCCGATTTCCTTGAAGGACAATCAAAAATTGTCTTGGATCTCATCGTTATTGGTGTTTTATTTCAGCGCATAGCGATGAACAAGTATAGCACAAAATTAATATTAAGTATTGATATTAAATTAATGAGTATTAGCACGATCAGACGAATTTGGATGTTTCGACATTGTTGACAATATTGGTGATAATTCATTACAAATTTACGTACGACAAAATATTTTCTAAATGAATTGCAGTACCTGCCCCAGGACCTCGGATCAATGAAATTCTCCTGGTCAATTCGACCTCCGTGACCATGTTTCTGGACGTTTGGCCGACAAACGGTTGCCCGATACTGTATTTTATAATCGCGTACAAAGCGGAGACCCAGTCTTATTGGACATCTATCAGTGAGAAAATACCACCTTTGGAAGATTTCCAGATCAACGAGCTGGTACCTGCGACCAAATACAGAATCCACTTGACTGCGATCAGCGATGCCGGGTCATACAAGCATGAATACGCCTTAACTACACGAAAAATGTCTGGCGGTAATTTTCTATTCCTAAATAGTGACGTTTTTTTCGAATCCGTTTATTCAAAAAATCTTTTTTTTTGGTTTATTATTTAATAATAAACTATTGTAATCGCCCAAGAAAAAAATTTGTCTAACCCCCCTCAAAATTTGATGTTTTACGTTTCAAAACATGTAGAATCCGAATATCCAATTAAAAAAATTCTGTCCGACCGCCGTACGCCGTTAGCAGTTTTCCGGCCAAACTATAATAGCTAAATTCTTGAAATTTTCACCTAAAATCAATCTTGGTCCTACGACGCAGTGGCGGATCCAGGGGGGGGGCTAGGGGGCTGAAGCCCCCCCCCCAGAGCTTCGAGCTTTGCACTAGATATTTTGGAAAATTACTTGGAGTGCAACAGAGGCAGTTTTTTTTCAAAACTCAACCTTTATGCCTCTCATTTTCGTATTGTCGCACCGAAGTTGAGGGAAAGAATTACTTGGCAGCTCATTCTCCAGTTCTTTAGTTCTCTGCTGAGTACAATCCCGCATTTGAGCATCGTCGGGGTTTGGTGGATACACTGCGGATCATCATAGCCTTGATGATGTCTCATGTCTGATTGGCAAAAGTGCTTGAAAGGGAATTTACGAATTGGAGATCGAGTTACCAACTAATCACGCTAAAACAATTTCGTTGTTTTTCATTTTTTCTATTTAATCGTTCGTGTTTCCTTATATACTTCGTTTTATACTATTATACAGTGTTTAGTAAGGTATATTTTCGGTAATAATAAATATTTTTGGTTTCTATTGAAACTGAGTACTTTCTGAAAATTCGTTCCCACGTGGGTCATGATCCAGCCCCCCCCAGAAATGATTTCTGGATCCGCCCCTGCTACGACGGACCAATTCTTGAACCAACTTGCTAGCTCAATTTTACGGGTATTTTTGGGGGGTTTTGAGGGGAGAAAATTCATATTTTCCAAGGTTTTTCAGAAAAATGTGTACGTGGTATCAAATTAAATAGATTTTTGGACGCTGAATCGAATCAGACAATCGCCGGGTCGATAGCTTTATTGGTTCTCGAGTTATCGCAGCTTTTGTGTCGAATTTGGGAGATTTTTAGAAATTTGACATGAGGGTATAACTCGAGAGTTCTTGGAGCTATAAAAATCCTTCTATACTCATTTTAATGGTCGTCAAACACTCTCTCCAGCTGTACCGTTAGGCAATAAGTTTAGCTCTTAATTAGGAAATTAAGAAAAATAAAAATGATTAAAATTACAATAGTTGCTACGGAGTTTTCCCTTATAATTACCAATCTGTTTTTCGGTGGGAACGTTCACAAATGTTCGGAATATTTAAAATGACAAATGGATAGTCTTCTTAAGTCAATATTGAAGCGTATGAATAATAAACCACTGTACAATCATTTGCAGCGTTTTTATATATTTACTTGTCTAAATTAAATCGCGATTGCGAAATTAAAAAAAAAAAGAAATTAATAAGTACAATCCGAATGGAAATAGCCCGATGAGTATTTAAGCGCGTCCACGAGCTATCCGGGTTCAATAATTAATAATTACGCTGTTCCTCCATTCTAGAAATAGTTCCGGAAGATTCGGCAGCAAGTACTTCCAGTTCGATTCTCACCGACCCTATTATTGCTCCACTCGTTCTGGCAGTAATTTGCGCTGTGCTTGTTTTCGTGAGTTCGACAATTTACGTGAAACGAAGGTGATATATATAATATTAAAATAAATGGTTTCGTACTGATTAAACATGTCTAGTTTTAAAAGGGCAGCTAGTATGAAAGTTGGGAATTATTCCCGGTGGTTTTTTTCCAGATATTTTTTTAGATCGAATTCAACTTCCAAAGTTCTAATGGAACTGGAAAATAAAAGAAACGACCATCGACAGGAAAGGCACGGATACTCTCCATCTCCAGGAAGGAAACTCTCCTCATCGCTTAGCGTTCATAAAGAAAATGAATTAGGTTCGTTATTTCTCGTGGACGAGCTGCTTCATCAATCGAATTTAAAGCTCGAGATATTTTCCAGATCGCATTATTCATCAAATAGATATTTCTCAATCGAGTTACTTACACATCTTAACTTAAAAATTGAACGTCTTTTGCCCACAGAAATATGCTCCACATATCCTGCCGACCAGTTGATATCGGAAACGAAATTCAACAACCGAAGTAACCAATCGTTCAGATCTAGGGAGCCGTATCCACCGCATCGAGAGCGCAACGTTGACCTCGATGACGCTCAAGGTGTGCGAGTTGTACATAAATTATTGAAAATATTCACTAGACGCGACCTTTTCAATCATGACCAGTTCAATAATCCACTTTTCGCGCTCTTAGATCTCTGAATTTGGTTACATCCCACACCGATATTGAAATTTTATATAGTTCCTTAAGCCAGTTAAAGAAGCCACTCAAGAGCTAGTATACCACAATTGTAATAGTAATAATAATTGTAATAGTATACCCATAATTACTCATAAATTTATTTGTCCGGGGGTTGTGAGGTGGAGAAAAACCAGGCGACTCATTCTCCAATTCTTTATTAGCTGGCCGAGCTTCTTTATTAGCTAGCACTTTCGCCCATTCGGGCATCCTCAGGGCTGCATAGGTCCATCTGGTACCTGTGACCCATACCAGATAGGTCCATAGGTACCAGATGGACCTATGCAGCCCTGAAGATGCCCGAATAGGCGAAAGATCTCGGCCGACGAATAAAAATATGGAGAAAAAGTCGCACTCTCAGTCTCCCCCTCATGCTGACAATTTCTTAATTTTAGCCACCTTGTTTTCAGGAGTGGCAAACTGCGATATCTACCCATACGCAACGTTCAGTATACCTGGACAACCTGCAACGCACTCTCTGAGGCTTAAGACGTTCAGTCAACACGGTAGCTACTCCGGTGCACCTCCTCCGAACGAGCATGTGCAAGCGAATTCGATCGAGTATCATCCCATTGGCACATCCAAGAGTCCTCCCGACGGTTTGAGCCTTGGTTGTTTTTTATCATTTTCAGCAAACTTTCATGATCGTTGAATTTTACGTTGAGTGAACGATTTTGACGCTTTCGGAAGAAATGATTATTTTTGCATCGAATTCAGCATTATTTTCTTTTGCACTTTTCCGATGAATGCGTTCGCCTTTTGTATATTGCCCCTTGTTTTGCTTCACACACGTACAATTCATGTCGGCAGGAACTACTAAAAATCGGCCGCCGTGAGCGAAATCTACCAAACTGATGACAATATCACTGATGGTGAAGAATTGACACGGTTAAAAACTCGGATTAGTCTCCACAGTTGTTGGGGTGAGGGGGAGACAAACTTGGCGATTCTTTCGTCATATTTCCTTTTCTTTGCCTAGATATTCCCCGTTCAAGTATTTTTAAATAAAAGGAACGACGTAGAAAAAACGCTGCAAATGATTGTACAGTGGTTTATTATTCCTTCGCTTCAATATTGATTTAGAAAGACTATCCATTTGAGATATTAATTATTTCGAACATTTCGGAACAATCCCACCGAAAAACAGATGGTAACTATAGGGGAAAACTCCGTAGCAACTATTGTAATTTTATTCTATTTTATTTTTCTTAATTTCCTAATTAAAAACTAAATTTTTTGCCTGACGATACAGCTGGCGAGAGTGTTTGACGACCATTCCAATGAGTATAGAACGATTTTTATAGCTCCAAGAACTCTCGAGTTATACCCTCATGTCAAATTCCTGAAAATCTCCCAAATTCGACCCAAAAGCTGCGATAACTCGAGAACCAATTGAGCTATCGACCCCGCGATGGTCTCATTCGATTCAGCGTCCAAAAATCTATATACTTTGATACCACGTACACATTTTTCTGAAAAACCATGGAAAATATGAATTTTCTCCCCCTCAAAACCCCCCTAAAATACCCTTAAAATTGAGCTAGCAAGTTGGTTCAAGAATTGGGCCGTCGTAGGACCGGGATTGATTTTTGGTGAAAATTTCAAGAATTTAGCTATTATGGTTTGGGCGATTACAATGGTTTATTATTATAATAAACCAAAATCGCCAAGTTGGCCTCCCCCCAACAAAATCACTGCGCGAAAATGCGACGAACAAAATAAGATCTTATAATCATTGCATAATACTTCCGCGTGTTAGAAAATCTGCTTCATCATCCACCTGCCGACTGAACTGTACCTGGTATAGAACTATCCGCACACTTTATCCGATTCACAGTAGTCTTTTCAAGTTGTGTCCACCATTAGTGTACTCATTTGATTGAATGCCAGAGTGGGCACCCAGCGTGTAAACGTCCAGCCGATTTGTATATCATAAAATATTTTTATTGCGAGGGTCACTCAATAAGTAAGGTCGGCAAGTACCATCGACTCTACACAATCTAGACCCACGTCTTTCCACAAGCTTTGAAATGCCTGCGTCGTGTTACTCTCTTGCTGGTTTTGCCGTACGAAGATTTCATGAAGTTTTAATTTTCCTCAGAAACAGACCTAGGTGATGCGAGGGGTGAAACAGTATTCGCAGTAGGCGCAGACTCATTTGAGCGTACGATGCGATAACGGAAAACTATACAACTGAAATAATTTATTCCTCGGCCGAGATCTTTCGCCCATTCGGGCATCTTCAGGGCTGCATAGATCATATGTACCAGATGGACCTATGCAGCCCTGAAGATGCCCGAATTGGCGAAAGATCTCGGCCGACGGATAATAAAAATATGGAAAAAAGTCGCAATCTCAATCTCCCCCTCATCCTGACAATATCAGAAAAAGAGCGACACCCGAAAGAAGAAATCATTTGCGAGTATAGCTGATCCGCAATCTTATCGCAATTTAAAAATCCCCCAGCTTGGATCTTTTGATCTGAATGACGATATTTCAAATACTGGAATAAATAAAATATCAATTTTCCTCGTCGACAGTTGAAAGGAAGTGTAAATTCTCAAGGTCTCAACTGTTATATTTGTCAAAATAAAACTGACTATGTACAGTAGTACAAGCTTTCAATGTTCCAATTTTTAATCCCAGTTACCAAGCCTTCTGACCTGTTAGAAACTTCCTTCGTGTAGCTGTAGCGTTGGTGACCTTACTATTGAGCGATACTCTTATTATATTATTTACTGGTTAAGAAAACATATCCGCCCAATAATCCTCATAACCATAGTCGATCGTTCCAATTGCAACGAAAAGCCACCAACCCAAAGTTTGCCTTTTGCATTCTACACTTTTTAGTTTTTGATCCAATTCCTCGATTTCCTCTTGAGGAACAACACGTGGGTAGAAAATTATCCGTCCGGTTTTTGTCCACAACTGTTGAAAATACTCATTTAGAACTGGTAACTAATTCTTTTCATGTTCCGATACTGTATACACGGTCTGTTTCTACATTGTAACAACGAGATTACAATTAGCATTGGTTACAAAAATATGTTGACTGTCCTGGGTAGGTTCAGTCCACGAAGACAGACTCCGACGTAGGAAATCACTTGTTGAACTTCGCAACAAGATATACGAAGGTGAGTTAGGGAGAATAAACTAAATATTTATCACACATTATTACACCGGTAATGAGTAAACCAAAACACGGCTATTGTCGAAAAATAAATTACTTTCCAATCTGTTGACTAAGTCATTTTATAAAAATAGAGTGTCACCTTGTCATCAGTCATGTGACGCGAAAATTCGTCTCAACTCCTGTCATTCGATTATTTTCACTATCGCAATTTGACCAGTAGCTGGAATTATAGGTTTGCCGCTTCTCATTCGTTATATCTTGAGTATAAGATTTTCTTTAATTTTATCATTTGCGGAATTTATTGACGTGTGATTATTTTCATCATTATATCGGAAGAGCAGGTGCCTACCTCCAAATTGGTTCAAAAGTCAATAACCGTACGACTTTGGTTCAGTGCACTTATTTGATTTTTATTCACCGCTAGTTTAGTAAATGCATTTTGGGTAGTTGAAGCATGCTCACCAATCGTTGACCGTAGCAGTCACAAGTATTTTCACTGCATTCAATTATTGTGCGTGTGATCCCCAGCAAAACAAATCCAATTATGGCACGAGTTTTACTTTTGATGATTATTGTTCGACTGCGTTTCTACGTTCTGATATGATGGAAGAAAATATGCAATTGTCATTATAAACGATAAATGATGAACTGAAAATAGTACTAGGTTTCCGGCATTATTTTGCCACATGATGGAGAGCTTTAGGTAGGTCAATCATGTTTAAAAATTATTACTTTTTACCAGGATGTAGCCAGCGGAATCATTGCTTCAGTTTTCCTCGAATTGGCCTCCTCTGCACCCCAGACTAATTTTAGTAATTAAATATTATCTTGTTCCTATATATCCTGTATGTTCGAAACCTGTGCAACAAAGCGATGGAGCATTTCGTACGAATTCGAATTGGTCGTCATGGGTTATATAACAGTTGATACATTCGAATTTTGTATGGCAGACCACTAAATTTTATTATTTTTATAGACTCATTTTTAAATTTATTTATAGTTTAATTTCGGGATTTGGCGTGTTTTGAACTGACTACAACAAAGGTGGTTGGTTTTAGCCTGATATTTAGCCAACAAGCGTCGATTAATAGCAAAAACACGTCTGCTGATCACATATTGCTTGATGAAGTCGCCTGTACAGCTAAATCTAAGGCTAAAACCAATTTTTTTTTTTTTTTAATTAATTTATTTTATTTTTTATTTATTTATTTTATTTTTCATTTATTTATTTATTTTTTCGTTTGTTAATTTCTATAGCGAATGTCTCATGTTATGTCACCGTCTGGTATTTTGATTTCCTAATTCATTTGAGTCAAATGCCATTATCAAGTACTGAGTGTTGGAATGCTATTCTATTCTTACAATATTTAGTTCAACTTGACTAATGAGATAGCTCGCCGATTGTTCTTTCAGCGAATAAATACTCCCTAAAATAGCAAATATCCCCAAATCGTGGCAATGTTATTCGTTTTCATCCACCGCGATGACTGATTGAGAAATAATATCAAATATGACATCTCTATGTTCAATGTTATTTCGTGATAATACTCGTGATAATAATTATTCTCGACGTAAAAGAGTAGATCCTAATAGATGTTTTCTGTTAGAAATTTCATGCATCTCAAGCCAGCAAACATTGCCCATAGAACGAAAAAAGTCGCGGGATGGGCCGGAAGTATTTGGAATTCGGCGAGGAGCAACAACGACGACCACTTTCATTTCGGACTCGGAGAGCAGCGGCGACCGACCCTACCGTGCACATCATACGTCTCACAAACATCGGACAGGTGTAATTTTTCACTTTCCTTCCTACCTTTGCATTTAAGAGCAAAAAATATTACGTAAATAATTAGTGTGCGAAGAACACGCAGTACTTCAATGTTTGATTGGACAGTGGGAAGCCTTTTTACCAATTTTGGTTTATTATTCAATAATAAACCATTTGTAATGGCCCAAGAAAAAAAATTTTATAACCCCCTCCTCAAAATGTGATGTTTTACGTTTCAAGGCATGTAGAATCCGAGTATCCAATAAAAAAAAAAAAAAAAATTCTGTCTGTCCGCCGTACGTCGTACGCCGTTAGCAGTTTTCCGGCCAAACTATACTAGCGAAATTCTTGAAATTTTCACCAAAAATCAATCCCAGTCCTACGACGGCCCAATTCTTGAACCAACTTGCTAGCTTAATTTTAAGGGTATTTTTGGGGGGTTTTGAGGGGGAGAAAATTCATATTTTCCAGTGTTTTTCAGAAAAATCTGTATTTGGTATCAAATTCTATAGATTTTTAGATGCTGAATCGAATGAGACCATCGCGGGGTCGATAGCTTTATTGGTTCTCGAGTTATCGCTGCTTTTGCGTCGAATTTGGGAGATTTTTAGAAATTTGACATGAGGGTATAACTCGAGAGTTCTTGGAGCTATAAAAATCGTTCTATACTCATTGGAATGGTCGTCAAACACTCTCTCCAGCTGTATTGTTAAGCAATAAGTTTAGCTTTTAATTAGGAAATTAAGAAAAATAAAATTGATTAAAATTACAATAGTTGCTACGGAGTTTTCCCCTATAGTTACCATCTGTTTTTCGGTGGGATTGTTCAGAAATGTTCGAAATAATTTATTACTATCACTAATGGATAGTCTTCTTGAATCAATATTGAAGCGAAGGAATAATAAACCACTGTACAATCATTTGCAGCGTTTTTTTATTTTGATCGGTAAAAATAAGGCTTTCCACTATCCAATCAAAATGTAGAAAAATGTCAAACTCAACTTGGTCGACTACGATGTTATTGAGATATGAGGCGTGATGAATATTTTTAGCGGGCAGCAGCTAGCCTGCAAATCTGAATGCTCCAAATCGCGTTGATTATAATCTAAAATGTGGTTACGAAACCATATTAGAGAACGTCTCAATACACCATGCAATAATTTACCCTGACCAATTGTAATAAGTAATCGGTTATGCCTAGTTGCACTCGATTGGAATTTTTGCCCTGGCCTTCAACTCAGATTGGAGCTTGATTGTAGCCAAACACCGAGCTGGGGAAAGCAAATTTTTGTATTGATTGCCAAAATCGGTGGAAAATTCATACCAGTATTTTGGTTAAATACGTTGGGCTACTCAGCAGACCTTCAAGTAGAAAAAAAAAATACAGTAGATAACCCCCGGTAACTAGTAAAAGGCTAATAACGAGGAAGTAAGATGTCTGATCCAAATAGTAAAAATTAAGACTTCTTTTACGGCCGTTCGTAGAAAGTATAATTACTTAGGACGCCTATATAATGGGAAATACTGTATGTTTTCTATGACGCGGTGTCTTGCCACCTTACATCCAAGTATTTTTAACCGACTTCAAAAAAGGAGGAGGTTACTATGGTTGACTTGCGGTTTTTTTTTTTTTTTTTTTTTTTTTTTCTTAAACGTTCTTATTTTACAGAGCCTACGGTCCACGAAATGGACTCGAGCACCGAATCTGCCGAGATTTCTCCCGAGATCGGTTGGCGATCAGTAATTGGACGTGAGCCGCCATTCAGGTAACGTACGTAAGTGTTGCACCTCCCGTGTAGCTAGGAAAACCTACCTAATTTTTTTTATTTTTTTTTTTTATTTTTTTTTTTTATTCAACCCAAATTCTAGTTGATGTAATCAAACTGGTTCGATGATCTGCTGTAAAAGATGATGATTGTAAAAAAAAAATGCCTCTAGTTGCTAGAAAACTTCATAATAGTTTTTCGCTACCACCACTGAGGATTAATGCCCCAGAATAATAGAACACTAGGATTGCATGGAAAGTTTGCAAGTATTGCATCGTCGTTATATACATGTATAGAAGTGCTTTTTTTATGTAGGTGTTCAAAAATGATCGATTTTGGCAGAAGCGTGTTCTTTTTTTCAAAGTAGACTTTTTTTATTTTCTAACCGATTATCTGTAGCTTCAGAATTTTTAAAAAGATCATTCTCTATAAGGCAATATGAAAGGAACTGACTGATGCTTCGGATGGTGACTGAGACTGGTGAATGCTAGTATAACCACTACCAAACTGGTGTGGTGAATGGTAGGAGGTAACTGAGGCTAGCAAAAAAGACCAGAGAGCTCTGTCTCGTATTTTTTCTCTTTCTGTTTCTCCTTGGATTTGGGGCTTATATAGCGAAAAAATCTGACTTTCAGGGGTTGTCACTCTTAGAAGAAAGGGTGACCGATTTTCCTTTATTCGAGGATACTCGTTGGGACGCTCGACAAACACACTTTTCAGCTGTTTATATACTGTGTCTACACTCATCTAATAGCTCCTTAATCCACTAATTCACGTTCATACTTCAGATACTTCACACCTAAGTATCAAATCTCTGATATTAAAATTAATCACTCTCATCATTATATTGGTTTTTTGTTATTTTTTTCAGATTTTTCGAAGGAGGCAGTCAAAGAGGAGCCGAAAGGGCTTCCTGGGCATCTTCAAGGCGGAAAGCCTGGCGTCAGTCTGAGAACCATTACGAACATCCACGTCACGATATCTTCTACGAAGAGCTCGATTCCAATGCAATCTACCGATCCAAGCTATGAATGCTGCCAGGGAGAAACAAGATTATATAATTTCATATCTTCACGTTGCAAAAATACATCGACTGAACTTGATTGGAGGCAGCTGTTCGCCGCTGATTCGAGAGATTGTGCGTACGAGTAATCATTGAGATGAAAGCTATTGCGGTAACATCGAGAATATTTGGAGTAAAATTGGGCCAATCATTTTCAAGCCATCATAGTGCTTACCGCGATGTCAATTCGTTTTATTTGTTTACACGTACTGTTAGCTCTTAACGAAGGTCCAATTTACCGCTTGACGATTTGTAGCACGAACAAACGCTGTAGAGCTTTCGGCTCTCAGGCACAAAGAGACAAAACTTAAAGTCAAATGACGGAATTCATAATTGGCGTTGGCGACAATTTGTAGTCGTTGTGGTTTGTCGCGTATCCATCAGATTCGACCTGGGGTTGAGGTAGAGACATTGAATGCGACATTATCTCATATTTTGTTTTTATATTTCTTCTAGCGCTTTCACTGCTCTGGGCCTCTTCAGGAAACATCTTCTATATAAAAGTTTTAAAAATAAGGCCCAGCAATAGCTCCACAAGGTTGGGATTGTCATGAATTGGGAATATTTTTAGAACACTTCCGCTTTTTAAACCTAGTGTCTAATAAATTAAAATAAATAGGGGACTAGATTTAAATGCAGGGGTGACTAGAAAGGGGCGAATTTAACATTAAATATTATACGACTTAAGAAAACGACTTTTTAAAACTTTTATATAGAAGATGTTTCCTGAAGAGGCCCAGAGCGGCGAAAGCGCTAGAAGAAATATAAAAACAAAATATGAGATAACGTCGCATTCAATGTCTCTACCTCAACCCCATGTCGAACAATTTGTAGTCCGAAATTTTTCGTCACCCTTTGCGGCGTTAAAACGCGTGCTATTTTTAACGTTTGAGGGGGACAACACACGAGTAAACCTGGTAAACCAGACCTGTATTGCGGGACGAGTTTTTAGGCTTTCGAAACAATCAAATACAAAATACGCGCCAAATAACCGATATTAACTTTTGTATTTAATACTCAAAATTTCCGCCTCGTTAAATAATGTAAATTTTATCAATTGTTTTGGTAACTATTTTAAATTTGAATGAATTTTCAATTTCAAACTGTTTTAAAAAAATGACTTATTTTTATTTGTTAAAGATACCTACTATACATCTTTTTTGTTCAGGTACCTATTTGAAATTAATTTTGTAAATTTTTAATTATTCGAAAAAAAATTCCAATTAGTTTTTATTTCGTTTTGCTGTTGGAATTAATTGTTAATTTTGTTGGTAATTTGGTTGTATTATGACGTTTCCCTGTTCAATCCCAAGATCGCGATTCCGATGGTAATTTTTTTAGTGTTTTCCATTCGCTACCTATTTTAGCTATATTGTAATACAAAAAATTATTATTGAGCACAAACTGTCATAAAATAGCGACAACAGTTATATAGTTTCCAAATTACAAAGATTCACATAATTCATTTCAAATTAGTACCATAACTTAAAATATGTATAATAGGCGCGTGTAACAAATAGTTTATTTATTTATTCAGGAATACGGGACGAGCCCAGTTAACATGATAATATTGCATATACATTGAACAGAAAAATAAAATAAAAGACAGGTAGGTTAGGTAGGTATTCAAAATTTTAAATCGTAAATTAATAAAAATTCAAAAATAGTTGCCTAAATTATTTATAAAATGTATTTTACTCGATTAAGCGGTGAATATGTGCGACTAAGTTGATAATTAAAAAAAATTTTCATATTCATTGTTGGCCGCGGATAATGTATTCAATTATTTTGATTGCCTAAAATCGCGTCGCGCAATACTAATGCCAGCGATATTGATGAATTGCCAGTGTTGTCCTCCTCGAACGTTAAAAATGTTGCCCGTTTTCATCGCCACAGACAGGATATTTCTGACGCCTTCAATGAATTGCTCTATTTGTTTCTACGTGTTGCTCTCACTACATAACAGCTGCGTCAGTTCTTGTGTGTTTTTCACGCACCAAATCGTCAGATGTGAAATGGCCCAAATGCTTCATAAACGATACTTCGGTTCACGTTCCTAAAGCTTCTACTTTTTTTTTTTTTTTTTTAATCAAAGTCTTCGAGGCTCGGTATTTTTTTTTTGAAAATTACAAATTAAAATCTTACGCGCGTCTTGCAAAACCTCTCAACTCCCCAACTAATATTACGTCCCGTTAGTTCGAGCTAAGTTCGCAAATTGACGTATTTTTTGGAAGAATAAGTATGTGTTAGCGATAAGAGTGTAGGATGATTGTAACGGTTTCCGTTGTAATAGCTGCATCGTTGTAAACTGCAACAAGTTTATGTCGATTGATGGCCAACTTTGAAATTCAGCCGAGGCACAATAAACCTTTGTAATCGGCTGGAGAGACGGTGAAAATCGCGGAAAATTTCATATTGTAGATAATTATCCATAACATTCGGATTGGGACTTACCCAATGTGGAAATATGTTTAAACCAGCCCTAAACTTTAATTTAGTTAATTACCAGGCGAAATATGGTAGTATTGAAGATCGTTAAGTGTTTTAAGACTGTTTTATATGTAGTAAAATATAATTCGATGTGTATCAATGTTAACGCGTTGCTCTTGTTTGGTGTCAAATTCATCTACGTATTCCACTTGACTTCCAAGTGAGTCAAGTTTTGAAGCGATTGCTGAGATAAAAATCTGTAAATATAATAATAACAGGGTATCGAGTTCTTCGGGCGATTCCCTAGTTCGGTCCCGCGCTGAATTCTGCTACCATTTACGGAATAATACAAATTCAGTTGACGAGATTAAACGGCAGAACCCTTAGCTTAAATGTCCCTTAAATCTAAGCTAAAATGCGTCCTCGCTGTTAAGAAAATTCATGCCAATAAAACGTTTATTAGTTAAGTACGTACTAAATGTGATACTTCGTTGAAAATTGGATCATTTAAATGTTGAGGTTATATATATTGTTGGTCGGAAAAAATCTCTTCGTACATAAAAACTAGAATGATCGATACGTATTTTAAGACTGTTGTACATTTAATGGGATGGGCTTTAATAGGATTTATATATGTTTATCATTGTTTACTTGTTACTGTTGTTGGATGTAATTATTGGATTGTCATTCACTGCAGACGATGTTTTCTGCACGTGACGTTCCAACGAGTCTCAACTGTAATTTTCCTGTGTCAATAAATCTTTCAATCACTGTTCACCTGAAAATTATCTCCCGATTCAACGTTTCGCTGAACTGATACGTGGTGAATTGAATGTATTTTCTTATTTTTCTTGTCGTCGCATTTTTGGTTTATTTATTGAATAAAAAACCATTGAAATCGCCCAAGAAAAAAAAATTTCTACGATTCTTTATTTGCTGGCCGAACGGGCGAAAGTGCTCGGCCAGCGAATAAAGAATCGGAGAATGAGTCGCCTAAATTTATTTTGTTGAGAATGAAGTTATTACTTTGGGAAAGCGAAGAAACTAAAAAAGATTGAATGTGTGTTGTTGAAGTGTTGATTGTGTGTCAAAAGTTTCGGACTAAAATACTGGTCTAGGGAAAAAAATTATCTCTGTTTTAATTTAAGGCTATTGTGATTTTATTACATCTTTATTGATCGTGTCAAATGGCGTCCTGCATTGCTTAAAAATGTCATCAAGTGGAGCGATTTAATTGATCATTGGGTTATTTTCTTGGGCGATGTGTTATTTTTCCACTTCTCCATCTTCCTGGATTATACCCCAGTATGTGTTGAGCTTGGTTTTCATCTCCACGGTCAACGGAGGAATGTACTTTCTTGGTAGTAGGAAAGTCGATAGGTTAAAAAGATCCAAGAACACTTTGTAGCGGTCACTGAAAAAGTAAAAATTACAAGGTGAAGTTTTTAATATGGTCTCCTACATGCAGTTGATGTAAATGACGAAGTCTTCGTTGAAAGCTGAAAAGTTGACTTTTTTTAACAAGCCTGTAATTTTGATTTAAAGGAGTACCTCTCCAGTTAAAAAAAATAAATAAATAAATAAAAAACCTAGCCAGTGAATTTGATGCAATTCAAACGACACCTTGCTGACTACCTATACAAAACATTTTGTTCGCGTATAAATAGCATAATATCGAATTCAATGATGAACCTCAATTAAAAGCCGACAATTAGCATCTTAAAGTATCTAAAATCAAACAAATTAGCAACGGCAACAAAAGAAATCGATCCATTGCGAACGATTGAAAAAATGTCAATTTCATTCTCATCCACATTATTGTGGACATCCGCGATAGGTTTTGACTAACCTCAGAGTCGAGCGAAGATATTGATAACCAGATGATCCGCCCGTACCGAGATGAGCAGACCCGATCATCCTCTGCACCATCAAAACGTGGTTATCTGAGGTAATATGAAAATTGACAAAAGAGTTACGGATTTGATAGGTAAAGTAAAGGAACAGAGAATATAACTATGCGTCAAAAAAAAGAAAGACATACCGCATCTGATTTATGTAGTATGTAGGAATCTAATTTGAAGTAGCAATAACGTTTGTGAACAATGACTTCAATTATTTTATTTTATTTCATTTATTAAGTAATTTTTTTTTCTTCTTATTTCGCTTCATTTGAATAAGTTTCCGATGCAATAAAATGGAACAGTATTCTCTAATGGGGAAGACGCCTATTTTTTATTTTCGTTCCTAATGGCCTGAATTCTACTATTTGGTGTCAGCCGAAGAGGGAATGACCGATTTTTCATGAAAATTGTGAGTTTCCGCGGAGAAAATCGCTAAGGAAAATCAGCGGTTTGAATAAACCCGGAGATGTAACTCCAACCGATTGAAGTAACTCCCTAGAGCGCTATGCAGACGGCTGAAAGACAGACAACAACAACAAGACGGTCTTTAAGACTGGAGTCATGCTAAATCGAGTAGGTGACGCTAATTTCACTGCTACTTGTTAGGTTTTTTAATTGTCGAGTTAGTACCGCCCAAAATGCCTCGTAAAGCAAATAAATTGCTGAGGGGGGTTTGGTAATCTCACAGCAACCTCAAATCATTACTCCCAATTGTTTATTCTCCGAAGATACAAGCGCTAGTATCAATATTCACGTTCAACGGCGAGTCAATACAACAATAGAATCCAATATGATGAGGAAATTAACGCTGACCAAGCAATTTATTTGCTTTACGAGGCTTTTTTGCAGTACTAACTCGACAATTAAAAAAATATAACAAGTAGCAGTGAATTTAGCGTCACTTAGTCGATTTAGCATGACTCCAGTCTTAAAGACCGTCTTGTTGTTCTTGTCTGTCTTTCAGCCGACTGCAGAGCGCTCTAGGAAGTTACTTCAATCGGTTGGAGTTACATTTCCGGGTTTATTCAAACCGCTCATTTTCCTTAGCGATTTTCTCCGCGGAAACTCACAATTTTCATGAAATATCGGTCGTTCCGTCTTCAGCTGACACAAAATAACAGAATTCTGGCCATTAGGAACAAAAATAAAAAATAGGCGTCTTCCCCATTATTAATTTTTCTTCCTTTTTTTAATTTTGAAAACGTTCCTTATAAATAATTCGAGCCTGAATCCAATATCCTCACTAGGTTTCACTTCGTTACAAGTGCGATTATTGTCCTTCTCAACAGTATCGAAGAGGCACGAGTTCGCTCCAAAATTCGAAAGGTGCTCCTTTGGAATATGAACGGACAGCACTGAGTACATTTGTCGATCATGGATGGATAGTTGAAAATTATTCTTACACCTCCACTTAGTGACGAGCGAGTCGATATCCATCAGCAACGCGAGTATTTGATGCGGCTGACTGAATCTGGGTTCATCCCTATAAAATGTGATCATAATAGCGCCCTGCAAGGCGCGATGCGTGAAACGGCGCTCGCCCCTGGCCATCAGCGCTTCGTGCAAACTTGGATCGAGCACCGAATCGAACATTGCTTTCCGTTTATGAAAGTCGCCCATTTTGTACGTTCTTTCAGATTCGCTCGTTGACTCCTGTTAGACATAGAATCGGTTGGTGTGTATAATTAAATTGATTGGATAAACAGATACGTAGCCGATAACGTCGAATTATTTAAACTTAGTCGAGTGATGTACTTGTATTCTGTAGTTCTAGCGCTCTAATAATTATAAAAATAATTTATCGTTTCCAATTTGAATTGCAATGTCGGCCGAATAGCAGATAACTATCCTACTTTATTACATGACCCTTTCAAACAACCTTCTGAAGTTAGCGAATAAAAAAAAGTGGTAACTAACAATCTGAAATAAAACCTTATAATTGGTTCTGCGGACATCAGGTAACCTCGACACTGATATTTAATTTCCACAGGTTTCCAGTAATTATAAATGAATAGATGAACTCAATCGGAGTCGTTGTACGGATCGAAGTAAGAACTCCCAAATAAGGCTTTTTGGATAGTATTGATTTTAACCTAACAAAATGGCTCTATTATTGTCATTTAACATGATTTGAAAATGACAAGCTCACTTCAAATTCAACCAAATTCAAAATTGGTGGGTCGTTTTACAAGAAAAATATTTCAATATTCCAAATATCCGATAGTTTTGAGACAAATCATGAGAAAAATTGATTTTTTTTTTTTTTTTTTTTTTTTGTCATTGGACACACAAGTAGAAAATGCACACGAAAATGGGAATGAGGGTGAAATACGGTTTGTCACCCTAAAAATTAAAAAGCTGCAAATTATTTTACAGTGGTTTGTAATTCCTTTAGTTCAATTATGATATAAGAAGACCAACCATTTGTGATAAAAACTATTCCGAAATTTTGTGGATGTTTCCACACAACTGATTGGTAACTATAAGAGAGGACTCTTTTGCAACTATATACTCATTTCATTTTTATTTTTCTTAATTTTCGAATTAAAAGGTAAATTTTTCGCCAAATGGTATAGCTGAAGAATGTCTTTGAAGAGCATTCCAACGATTATAGAACGGTTTTTATAGCTCAAAAAACTCTCAAATTATACCCTCATGCTAAATTTTTGGAAATCTCGAGAATTCTATACAAAAGCAGCAATAACTTGAGAACCGTTAAAGCTCTCGACCCCGCTATGGCCTCATTCGATTCAGCGGCCAAAAATTTATAGAAATTTATGATAAATACACCTTTGTCTGAAAAACGTTGGAAAATGCGAATTTTCTCCCCCCAAAAAAAAAGATCTCCTTAAAATTGAGGTAGCGATTTTGTTAAGGAATTAAGCGATTGCCAGACCAGGACTGATGTGAACATTTCGAGAATTCAGGTTTTTTCTAGTTTTGTCAGAAAAGTGTTGACGGCTTACGGTGGACGCACAAAATTTTTTTATTGGTTATTCGGATTCTACACACCTTGAAACGTAAAACACCAAATTCTTGAGGGGGTTAAGGAATTTTTTTCTTGGGCGATTACAATGGTTTATTATTGAATGATAAACCAAAATCACACGTTATTGGCACATCATACCGAACATTTTTAAGAGCGTTCGAATAGCTTTAGTGGCCTGTACCAAATAAACTAAAAAACGTTTGATCGCCTATATTGAGGAATACAAATACTGCGAGTCATCCAAATTCCCATAATTTCTGATTTCGCATCCAAATGAGAAAGAATCTGAATCGGTTGTCTAAAGAAGTTGATAAAGCTTAAAATACCAAAAGAAGCTTTCAAATGATAAGGGAATGCATATCCGTGTCGTCATATACCCGTGTCCAAAGGTTGAGGGGTACAAGCTTTTTTAATGTAAAAACACTAGCATTAATTTATCCGTGCCAGACTTTTTTTGAAATATCACCGTTTGAGCGAAGGGGACGCAAAAATGTGTGTTTTTGAGAGGTTTTAAGTAGATTTCTCGGGTTGTAGGCGTCAGAAAAATATATCTCAAAGCTTTTTAGTCGTGTCTCCAACTATCCGCGACCAAAGCTGGTTTTCCAATAGCCGAATAACGGCGTTCGAATCTTGAAAGGTATGAATTCCGTCTTAGGACACGGATTTAGCATTCGATTAAAAACAAGTCAATTCTGCCTTTGTACATCAATATTATTGGACACCAATATCCGTCACGAAGTGCACGAATATAATATAATTTATATAGTTATATAAAGAGTGCGTTAGACGACCCTTTCTGGGTAAAACTGGGGGCCACCTAACGCAACTTGCATTAGGTGGCCCCCACAACATAAATTGTGCGTTAATATAATTTATTTATATATAATTTATCGAATATAATTTATCTCACCAATGCAGAGTTGCTGTAAGTTTCCAACATTGAATTAACATTGTTCGTATATTTGCCCCAAAAATTGAAACCGTCTTCTTCCAATCCAGGAGTACGTTCCAACCATTGTTCAACCAGTTGTGCTAATGATGGTTCTCGTTCAGATTTGGAAATTTCTTCAAGCGCTTTTTCATCACGGCCGAAAACGCAGAGATAATTTTGATTGAACCTGACGCGATTTTCCTAAAAGCAAATTATGAGAACCGCAATTTCATTTAATTCTATAGCATTCTATAGCCAGTAGGTATAAAAGGGCGGTTCTACCCTATCACTCTTATCAGTGACGTCATCCCCCACCCCGCGCCATCATAATTGTTTTGATGCCGACCATGACCTACCTCAACGTGACCCATATTCCCGTCCCCCCCTACTAGGATGAGGTGGGGTTCTAACCAGCCCACCCACCTTCTAAGAGCCTTCTCGGAGCCTCCTCCCACCCACATATGGCGGCGCGGGGGCGGCGGGTGGGGCCAAGCGTCGTTTCGAGAGGCCCTCCCACTTTTTTCGGGTGTGGGCCAAAATTTAGGCAATTGGTTCAACGTAGAACTGTCGTGTTTGGGCTCGTTGGAAAGCTCTCGACCGGTTGATAATGAATCTGATAAGCCTAAATACGCCCTCCCACTTCCAAATTTTTTTCGGGGGTGGGCCAAAATTTGGGCAATTGGTTCAACGTAGAACCCCACCTCATCCTAGTAGGAGGGGGGGATGGGGGTCACGTTGAGGTAGGTCATGGTCAACATCAAAACAATTAGGATGGTGCGGGGTGGGGGATGACGTCACTGATAAGAGTGATAGGGTAGAACCGCCCTTTTATACCTACTTTAGCCACTTCAGATCATCGTCACATAAATCATAATTCTTAACAATAAGAGCGATGAGGAAGATTGGGCTATCCGAATGTTCTCTCCAAATAATCAGCGAATCTTCTTTGGCTAGTTGATCTAATAAAATTTAAATAATTAATTAATCCTGAACGTAGCAGTTAAAGTCACCTGTTTCATTCCTAGTTTATTCTCTATCAGGCGGAACTGAACGCTCTGGAAACCAGATGCTGGGCACAGGTATTCACGAAATTCCATAAAATCTAGTGGCGTCATCGTTTCTAATATCATCACCTGGTCAGCGAGCAACTGTAAATATGAATAATATATTAGTTCCTTGCTGTTCATTGGGATGTTTATTGGTACTGCAAAATCACGGGCTTTGTTGAATGTTCGGCATACTTATAACTTGACAGAGGACAATAAAATTTATTCAAACTGGTGACAAAAACCAAAGAAATGTCACCAAACTTATAAATAAAGGAGAAACACGACTTAAGCAGTATGATTGGTTCGCTGTGTAAGCTTCTTTGTCGAATTCTCATTCAAATTCAAAAATCCTTGGAAACGAAGGTTTTTCGAACTCACTTTCAATATCAGAACGAGCCGATTTAGTCGTTTCATAATATCCAATGTTTCTGATTCGTCGAGGCCCTGAAAACGTTCGAGAAGGCTTCAGATAATCAATGATTACAGTATATGGGACTGGAGAAAAGATTAATCAATACTGGAATACCTTAAGCAGCCCGTCTAAGACAGATAACATGCGAGAGGCGATACGATGAAAAATTAAACTTGTTAAAATTGCACCTTAGCTGACGAAAGTGTAGGCAGATGTAGAATCGCCTCGTACGAATAAGCTACGTAGAATAATAAATACTACAATCTATAGTGTGCAGAGATCACACAGTAATTTATGTTTGAGTCGGCGAAAAGGTATACCTAAATATCGAGAAATTTATATGAGAGGCATATTATAGTTGGAAGACTAGGAAAAATAGGTAAAGATTTGAGAACAATGAATCGTGAAAATGATTTCGAGCTATCTCTCTTCTAGCCTTAGAAATTAGAACGGTCGTGAACAACTTGTTCCCCGCTGATATAGAATATTTGTTTTGTGTTTTTGGTTTATTATTGAATAATAAACCATTGTAATCGCCCAAGAAAAAATTTCTAACCCCCCTCAAAATTTGATGTTTTACGTTTCAAGGCATGTAGAATCCGAATATCCAATAAAAAAAATTCTGTCTGTCCGCCGTCAACACTTTTCCGGCCAAACCATGAGAGCTAAATTTTTGAAATTTTCACCAAAAATCAATCTCGGTCCTACGACGGCCCAATTCTTGAACCAACTTGCTAGCTTAATTTTAAGGGTATTTTTGGGGGGTTTTGAGGGGGATAAAATTCATATTTTCCAAGGTTTTTCAGAAAAATGTGTACGTGGTATCAAATTATATAGATTTTTGGACGCTGAATCGAATGAGACCATCGTGGGGTCGATAGCTCTATTGGTTCTCGAGTTATTGCAGCTTTTGTGTCGAATTTGGGAGATTTTCAGAAATTTGACATGAGGGTATAACTCGAGAGTTCTTGGAGCTATAAAAATCGTTCTATACTCATTGGAATGGACGTCAAACACTCTCTCCAGCTGTAGGGTAAGGCAAAAAATTTAGCTTTTAATTAGGAAATTAAGTAAAATAAAATTGATTAAAATTACAATAGTTGCTACGGAGTTTTCCCCTATAGTTACCATCTGTTTTTCGGTGGGAACGTTCACAAATGTTCGGAATATTTAAAATCACAAATGGATAGTCTTCTTAAATCAATATTGAAGCGAAATAATAATAAACCACTGTACAATCTTTTTTTTATTGCTTTCTTTTGTTTAATTCATTGTAATAACTCCCTCTTAAAGCACAGGACGTGGTCCTATGGTTTGGGGAACATTCCCGTGCGAAGATGAATATTTATTTTGTTATGTTCATTTTACAAATGAAATAAATCTATATCCATTCATTCATATTCATTCATTCATTCAAATAAAATCCCGGGTATTGTTAAACATTCAAGGGGAGAATACTTTCTTGCCCTAGGGCAATGGTAAAATATAAAGAGCTTTATCCACGATAGTTGTAAGACCAGAAAAGTAGCGGTGCGGGAGGGGCATAACAGGATCAGCGTCATATTATTTCATGTAATCGAGACAGCCGGCAGCCCCGTTTGTGGTCTACGCTCTGTAGCCACTGCCAGTTAGGCGGTTTGCAAATAGCGAAATCCTCCCCTGCACGCAGAACCGTCGACCTACACGAAAGCTCAGTAGTCCGACCGTTGAGAAAAATTGCATTATGCAACTCTATTTATTTGTTTTACATCGGGATAAATCTCAGGTTGCCCCATGAAAATAGATAGAAAACACTGCTTACTTTATGATTACTGAAGATCATCCGGACAGAATCCAGCTCAAAAATCACTTGTTTGAACCACAACTCGTAAGCTGGAAAAACCAATCAGATCATGGGAACTGAGGATATCACGACTCATTCCTTATATAATTAGCCAATTGCAAGTTGGAAAAAGTGACAAAAACTCGATCTTTTTTACATGCGATATTATTATAATGGCAAATCAAGCTTCCGTGATCTTCCAAGCACGTGCTTAGACGTGTACAACTTCTAGGAACAAATTCATTGTTTTTCATTGACTTAAGTTGCTAACCGAAAACATATTTTTATTAGCTTTGTGAAAAGTTGAACGAAAGTGGTTCCAAGAATGTAAGAAGTGCGCTAAAAGTCCCAATTCTATACCGTGGCTAAATCGGAATAATTTGAAATGACTCGAAAAATTATTTTTTCCTCCCCATAACTTTTTAATCGAAACGACCCATTTTTATAAGTTCACCCCTCCTCGACCTTCTCATGCGACCGATCCACTCGATACATTACCTTGATGAGTGACGATAAATAGGTGCTCATCGTGGACAGTTCTGTTATCGGCCTCACTCAGCAGACGTTGGGCCGAAAGAATTTTATCCAGCTGCAAGTACTCCCCGTATAACATTCCATCCTGTTCTCCCAGCGGGCCCTCATATTTTTTACTGCGAAACATGAAACTCATTGAGTAGGCCACACAGTACTTCCTTGTTTGCGTTCGAAGATTGGTAACCAATTACGGAACCAAGAAATTTAATATACAAGCCACAATTGGCAGAGTCTATTGCCATTAAAAACGGATCATGAGAAACGCCAAAAAATGATTCGGCTCGACCAGGCAGCCAAGTGAATGAACCGCCAAGTTTATTTTTATTTATTTATTCATTCTCACTTTATTTATATTTTTAATTTTTTATTATTGTTTTCTTTTAATCCGAGTAGGTACCAATACTGAAAAACGTGGCATAAGGGAAGTTTCAGTTTTTAGGATTTCAGTGTTTTCGTCGCTGTAACTATTAGATATTATATTTTATATGCAGTAAAGCTGGGAAATTTTAGATTAAAAAGATGTTGAATAATGTAAATATAAATTGTGATAAGTTGAAATAATTTTGTACAATACTTGTTCATTAGGCTCAAAATCAAAAAACCTTTGAATTGCATTTCTTTTAGGTATTCAATTTTTCATTTGGGTTTTTTTTTAACATTGCAAATAACTCGATGCTATTTTCTAATAGGCATTTTGACTGTCAGTGATATTTTTTAACAGAAAAGTACCTGAAATCGAACCTAGGTGAGGCTATAAAGAGACTATAGCTGACTATTTATAGTGACTAGGTATATAATAGTAAGAACTTGAGGCAACTCGAAAATCGAGGAATAAAATCTCTGGCAGTTTTCCCAAATGTATGGTTATATTTATGCTATACAGAATAGATTGTAAGATTCTTTTTCTGGTCAACTTTTTTTTCTTTATTTTCATATTTCCTTTTCCTGGCCGTAGGAGCTACCTGGTAGATGCCTTTTGGTAGACCGAAATGCGCTTCTCGATAACCATGAAGGATATATTATTCTATTTACTCTATTCTGTATATTCATACATTCGCTTTATGTATTTTCTATTTTTATCTGCATATTTATTTTACATATTCCACATTTTTTATTATATATTTTATTAGATTTTTATTATATTTTATTATTATTTTATTATATTTACATATTATTTTATTATATTTTTATCATTCCATTCCGAACGATTTACAAATAATGTTACGCTCGGACTTGTTAATTTGAGGACGTGAAAAAACTGCGGGCGATTCGTGTCGGTGTAAATAATAGATCAGAATTGTTGATATCGCCACTGTATTCAATAGCCGGTCAGTAGATTATCAAACCTAGGTAATTAGCCATGACCGAGACTAATCTTAGTTCATTGCTGACGTATTGTTATCATAACTCGAGGTTGTACATTCCTCATATTATAATCGAATCGGATGACCGGTTTACCTCAGAATGATGGCTTTCCGTGAATTAGGAAAACTTGGTAGTTTTTAAGAATCTTAAAACCCTGATGATGGTTCATCCATGGTCTGCGATTTATTTTTTCAGTAATTTTATCCATTTTATGAGCACAGCCCAGAATATTGCAGGAAATTAAGAAGCGATCGCGGCGCTAATAAATAACCAAAAAAAAAAAAAAAAATCAAAGCTCGTTTTCCCGTGGAAACGAACAGATAATAAAACAATAACATGCGACAAAATTTATTCAGCTTGACTATCTTTGCGACAGCGTAGAACGTGGATTTGATTTGTTACAGAGGACAAGAAAAATCATTATTTTTAGGATGTGTTTTTAGAAGCCAATCCCATCATCCCGAAAGCGGCAGAGCGGACGGTGGTAAAACGAATTTGTAGGAGAAAAAGGGTACTGAGAAGGTTTAAGGTTTCAGGGAAGGAGCTGGAGAACTGATGAAGTATTACTAGGTCTACTACTTTCTAATATTTTGGAGTTATTTATATTGAAAATTATACGTCAAGTTCGTTCAAAATTCGTTCAAAATCGGTATTTGCTCAAAATCATGAACATTTCTCTTTGAGAAATACTGAAAGAAAACCACTCAACATTGTTCAACCCTTCGTATTCTAGAAATAATTATTTTGTTAGCAATTAGTAAATCAAACAATCACAAAATCGATCTGGTTCTCTTAAATATCACGCCTTTCTTTGGTTTGGATTTTACTTATTTTTATTCGTATTCAGCCTGAAATGTATTTACCAGCAAATTTTAATAGATTAAATTGGAAATTGATGTGAATCAGTGAACAAGTATATTTTCATTAGAATTCAGTTGGATTAATCGTCCAGGGCTGGTAAATTGACCCTTTATTCATATTAGGTTTTTTTGAAAATCGTTAAAACCAATATTATTCAACTAGGTGTACACAGTCCGTTTTTTTTTTCTTCTGAAATTTGATTCTTGCTCGCCAGTCTACAAATAACTAATCTCAAATTCGGTAATCTCTTAGTTGAAGGACCTCCAAAAATATTTTTTCTTTCTTAAACTCAGACGGAAGAAATCGGATAGCAAATTAAGTTCACGGTTACATAACGTTGATGGACTGAAACGGCGACAAGATCAGTTACCTCAAATGACCGTTGAGTCAATCCAGGCGGCACTGAACGATTAATGTTCTCTAAATGGCATTAATATTATTCCTACGACAGTGTGCAGAACGGGGGAAAGAGAGTGCGCTTGACGCATCAACAATTAAAATAATTTACGTACTGTAAATAGGATTTGAAAATTGTGAATACGTTTACCTTTAAATCCCGATGAAGAAAAGTGAACATTTTTGAAACGTCGATCATTATTATGTGTTTGACAGCGGTCGTATCCTATCAATTAGAATACGAATTCACTACCTAATGGCGCAGCACAAAAATTTGATCAATCCGACACTACCGAATTTGAAAACTTTCGCCAGCCTATACGTTTACGACTGAATATTCAAATTCGGTCTTGTCGACCAACGATTAGAATTAATACGAAATATATTACCTATAATTGAATCTCTAGTGCATACCTCATTGACGGTTTGTTGTGCAGGCGTTGAGGGCATCCATCGGTTGACTCCATCGCACGAGAAAAGAAGATCGGCGTGAGGCGGCGATGGAGGCGGTTTCGCTACTCTTTCGCTGCTAAACTGCCCTCCAAGACAACTCGATCGCTTTTAACAGAGGCAATGCTGCGGTGAGGCTCTGCCTTTTCGTGCTTACATAACCACCGCCAGCTAGGCCGATTTTTTTCCTCTTTTTTTAAACTGAGCTCCTGTCAATTCAACTTCAGCACCTACTGTGCTAACTTGTTCACAGCTGTTACCTGCATGTGGTGGTGAAGTGAGGGAGAGGGAGACTGCAATCTTTCCATCCATTAGTGTGGGAAATGATTGAACTAAGAGCTCAATATAAGAGGTACGGGAGAAACCTGCTGTTTTTATGAGTGCTGTTAACAAAAAATTCAAAGTGGCTGTACAGAAATAAATTTCTGACAACTTCCATTTTTTACAGGCCGCAAAACTCGATGTATTCTAACGCTAAAGGTCTTAAAATATTGGGGACGGCGATTGAATTAGGCCTAATTTGTATCAAGAGGGTCACATACGGTACTTCCGCATTATTCGCATATTGACAATATTTTGATTTTTACCGACTGGAAAAATGAATAAATTTGAACGCTGGGAGACTATAAATTTTTCTATATGATAGTTGAATGTCGCTTGATTTTTATTATTAGGGTCACACTCAGTACTTTCTCGTAAACCGCAATTCAAGTTATTTTTATTCAAACACAATAGTACTTTTCAGGTCTCTTTGCTTCAAATATTCACGTTCACCAAACTTGTTTTGTATAGTTTGGATAGAGCACAGTACTTCCGGCGTATGTGTTTTTTTTTTTCTTTTTTTGCTGTATTCATTTTTACAGGCTGCAAAAATCAATACATTTGGCTTTAGAGTTCTTTAGTGTTTGTAATAGGGAGTGAATGACGCTTGATTTTCATCGCTAGGGTCACACACCGTACATCCGTGCTATTATTATAGAAAGCTAATTGAGAGGATAAATGAAATCAACGGAAACTGACACGCATTCCGAAAATATCGTACTTCACGTCTTAAACCATAGTTTAAAACAACCCTTAGTCAAATTTGCATAGCAACTAGAACAGAACGTCGTGCTGGAACATTTTCATAATATGAAAATGTAGCAGATATTAAGTTTTCGAAATTTCGACTGATTGCGATTCGGGCAGATAGCGTGGACTCAATGGGGAGAGGGGCTCTGCAATTATATTTATGGGCTCCCGCGAGAGGCCCCACTCGCCTCTTTAGCTCGACTGTGAACTCAACAAGCAAGTTCGCGACGCCTGCCTCTGTCTTGTCACTTCACACCGTCACTCCTGTAAGAACTGTGACGAAGAGGGATAAATATCGCAAAAAAGGCAAAATTGGCTATATTGGTATATATTATATTATATCATGTCGTGTCATGGTACGTCACGTCACAGCATGGCACGTAACGTCACTTCACGTCAGTTCAAAAAAGATGAAAATTATTGCCAATTGAAGGATCAGTAGCAACTTTATTGACAAAATCATAGGGCCACACCTTATCTTAATCAAATGTTGTTATTAGAACTTTTGTTGCTTGCTTGGCGAATACAATGGGATATAATGAGAACAGCATTTAGCGTAGATTTTGTGTTCCGAGCCTATTCTCCTCTGTGTATTCGAGATAATTCTATCTGCTTCTTGGCGGCCATATTGAAAGCTACTGCAGAGCGCGCATTGGTTATCCATTTCCTCTCTAATACAGGTTATTCATAACTTTTTTAACAACTTGGTGAGTTCTGAGAAAGATTGTAGCCCAGTTTTAAAAATCAATATTTCGAAATGTCACGACATCCCTTCCGAAAACACCAGAAACCAGTTTTCGAAGGTGTAGTTGACGCATCCGCCGTTGCGGTGCGCTCATAATCATTTCTCATCCTAGAAGTAAAATTCTCCTCTAGCTCTATGGTCGTCAGGCTGGCTACTCTTTAGCTTTCTTCAGCCGAACCAAACCCTGACCTGGATTATAAAAAAAATGCACCAACATAGTTTCAGCATTTTTCAGTAACTGCCGAGTCTTGTTTTTAACTGGTTCGAGGAAACGCCAATCAATTTCTGAAAGGTTTTAGCCGAAAAATCGAGTTTCGCATCTTCAAGGCAACACTGTATCACTGCAAATTTCCCAACCAGAAGGTGTAAAAATGGAATGGAAGGTGTTTGTATGTCGTGATATTGGTGTTTGTTAAGTTTTGTCGGCTTTTCGTGCGAATAGCAATCATTTTTCAACTACTTAGGCGGAAAACTGTGATCGATCAAGTGTTGCTTACTTGCGAATTCGAACTAGCCGCATCGTACGTGCGTCGCGCGAATTTTCTTCTCCAAAGGTTAGCCGTATTTACTAACATTACTACAGTCGATAGGAGGACGTAGTGTGCGATTTTCGTTTTTCTGCCGTAGAGCAGTGATATTTATACCTGAAATTTCGTGTTAGATTTGCTGTTATAGCGGCTATCGCTCTTTCACATTTTTACCCTCGGTTTTATGCGATAAACTCGAGTGCGAAAAGAGCTCGATTTCGGCTTGTCCGTTTGGCACGCTGATAAGGCGGTTTCGCACTTTTACCGTAAATTTCCTCGTTTTTCGAACTATCGAACTTGATCTTGATGAGAATCGAGCCATTTTACAATTGCTTAGCATCGAATAGACTCGTTGAAGCGCTCATGATAGCCTCTTTTCTTGGGCATTATATTAGGCTGCGCTATCATTGCCAAAACGCACTGCTCGTCTTTGTTATTGGCGTTTTGGTTTACCGTTCAATGATTGCCCTTACGAGACCGAATTTCCAACACCCCATAAAATTCGATTCGTTGCTTGTTAGATTAAGGGGAAGGATTTTTCTATATTTTGCTTCGTAGCGATGTTAGGTATCAATTTCATCAGGGCTTCAAAGGCTGAATCGAACGAAATTTACGAAGTCTAGTTTTCAACAGTTTCCGGTTGAACGTTGGAGAACAGACTACTTCGCTTCCGAGTGGTTTTTCGAAAATATTTCAGTGTTCGTAAATATTATAATATACTTTTTGTAATACCTACCTATCATCACAGTTGAATATATATATTTTTAATTAATTATTTTTTTATTATTATTTTTATTTTATTTATTTATTTTTTTTTTTTTTTTGGAAAAAAGGGATTTGATGCCCTCTAGCTGAGGAGTTCTTACTTATTTTGAAACGTTTACCACTTTTTGGCTTAGTAACTAAAACCAAGTACTAAGACGTAACTATTAAGTAAAACCTGTGCGGGTGGAAATGATCCTTTTCACGTACGTATAATAACTGAAGCAAAGTGTAGTAGGTACTAGGATTTTATAAACGCAATCCAATATTTTTCCGACGAAACTATAGAAGCTAAATTTTTGAAATTTTCACCAAAAATCAATCTTGGCCTCACGACGGCTCAATTCTCTAACCAAATCGCTACCTCAATGGGGAAGACGCCTATTTTTTATTTTCGTTCCTAATGGCCTGAATTCTGTTATTCGGTGTCAGCTGAAGACGGAATGACCAATTTTTCATGAAAATTGTGAGTTTCCGCGGAGTAAATTGCTAATGAAAACCGATGATTTTGAGCAAAAAATGAATACTTATTACGTCATAACTAGTCCGCTGAACGTGAATATCGATACTAGCGCTTGTATCTTCGGAAGAATAAACTAACATTGGGAGCAATGATTTGAAGTTGCTGTAAGATTTCAAAACCCCCCTCAGTAATTTATTTGCTTTACGAGGCATTTCGGGCGGTACTAACGCGACGATTAAAAAAACCATAACAAGTAGCTGTGAAGTTGGCGTCACTTACTCGATTTAGTATGACTCCAGTCTTAAAGACCGTCTTGTTGTTACTGTCTGTCTTTCAGCCGTCTGCAGAGCGCTCTAGGGAGTCACTTCAATCGGTTGGAGTTACATCTCCGGGTTTATTCAAACCGCTGATTTTCCTTAGCGATTTTCTCCGCGGAAACTCACAATTAAAATTGGACATTCCCTCTTCGGCTGACACCAAATAGTAGAATTCAGGCCATTAGGAACGAAAATAAAAAATAGGCGTCTTCCCCATTTGAAGGGTATTTTTGGTGGATTTTGAGATGGAGAAGTTTTGTATTTTCCAACGTTTTTCAGAAATAGGTGTATTTGGTATCAATTTCAATAGGTACATTTTTTGGCGCTGAATCGAATGAGACCATCGCGGGGTCGATAGCTTTTATGGTTCTAGCGTTATCACTGCTTTCGTGTTATTATCAGAAATTTGGCATTTGGTTTTTTTTTATTTTGTCTCGAGAATTTGTGGAGCTATAAAAATCGTTCTTTACTCGTTGGAATGGTCGTCGATCATTCTCTTCGGGTTCAACATTTGCGAATAACTTTTAATTTGAAAATTAAGAATAGTAAAGCACATTGGGATCGTGTCTAGAGTGTTTTCAGTCATGCTAATGTTCCAATTTTTAGCACGAAAAAATCATCAACAAACTATCTTCATCTTGACTCGAAATTCGGATTCGACGAAGAATTGCTATATTTTGATAAACTTGGTCTGTTTAATTAAGGACTTTTATTGAAGTGATTGAGGATTGGAGCTAGTTACTTTGACGATTGATTCATGGAATATATGAGATTGGCTTTAACCAAACACACGACTTTTTCATGGCAGAAAGATGAACTGTGCAAGTACTAAAGCTTTGTACAACTGGGCCACGTCCCATGCTCCGCCAGTTTCTGGTTGGTGCTTCAAGCGCACCGAAGTGGCTTGTTATCTACAAATTTTGCTTCAAAATATACAAGAAGCGATTCATAACTTGATATTATAGTACTGATTAATATGTTCTTCTTTTATCAAATCATCCTTCCCATGGTTGGATAATTTCCAATTCAATTGCATTGACATTACTCTTGTAAGAAATGTATTTCCCTAGTGTCGAAAATTGATCACTCACTAGTTCTACATTTGAGTAGGCGGACTGGTAAATGATTAGAGTCAAGAGATGTTTGTAAATGCTACAGCCTGCTCACGTGCTACATGTGAGTCGGTTTACTCACTATCACCCCCATAGTCACCTTGATTAAGAAATGAAAAAATAAGAAAACCATTTCTATGGGCTGATTTCAAACAAAGGTCATCAAAGGCCTGTAATCAGCTTGTAATGCTTGTAATTAATACTGAGTTGCGTACATTACAACGAAATATTATAATGAGATACCAAATGTTTATCCATTGTGTCCAATGCAAGGAAGTGCGGTGAGTGACCCACACGATAAAAATCAGAGACCGTTAACTAACTCTAACAAATCTTTCAAGTGCTAAAGCGTTCAAATATATTGGTTTTTGCAGCCTGTGGAAATCAAAATAGAAAATATAGACCAGACAAATATAGAGAAAACCTCATAACGTGGGAGTGGTGTGTAAGCTGAATGATGAAAGTCAAATGTCATCTACTTGCCATAGCAAGCATTTCAAGAACTTGAACGTTGAAAAAATATTAACTCTTATGGCTTGAAAAAAGAACTTAATAGAAAAAACTTTGCACGTGTTTATCACCGAAGTAATGCATGTTATCAAAAATCTGATAAAGGCTTATTTAGCACATTAACATGATCTGACAAGTTCTCTCAGTGAATTTGATTAGCGACAATGATTTTCCGCAAAGACATGATGACATTCTGTCACTTTTTGACCACAGACAAGTATAAACTTGCTCATAAAGTATTTTTAAGTATAGTACTATGAAAACTTTTCAGACAGTCAGGTTTCCGCACTAAAAGTGAATGGTGAGCTAAATGGTAAATAAAAAGTAAATTTTATATGCTTTCAGATATTACCATTGCACAGTATCTTCACCATTGAGTCTCAACAGTGGCCCCATAATGTCTGGGAAGCAGCGATACTTTGTGCTTCATTCTTGCGACCACTATATTGCATAAAGTAAGCCTAATGGTTGTAGGAATTATTTATACTATATTTATTCTCTGTGTCTTAACTCATTGTTAACCTTATAATAAAATAAAATAGACAATCCGCATCGATTATGTATCCTGAATGTGATCATAAATTATTAGTGGCTCTGAAAACACTATTTCCATGTGCAATTGCAATTGTGAAAAAATATATATTGAAGGAGGGATCATTTAAAAAGGAGTAGAGCTATTTGAAGAGTAGCGCACGATTCGTTAAGTAGTACAAACAGGCATCAGGGAGAATTATAATTCTGACATATCAAGCCCAGTCTCACTCAAGTGCATTCCTGCAAATCAAGCTGGAACCTGCTGCACCAAGTAGATTTTTACTCAAACTGCTGAGCTGAACATTTTGACTGTAAATATGACACTAAAAACAGTAAAGAAAATGAAATGGACGGGATTTCAGCTCCCTTTTACTAGAATCCCAACCTTTTGCAAATGCTATTCCTGACCTTTTAACCATTGTTTAGTTATCTGCGTGGTCTTTACTTTTGAAATTTCAAAAAATAAATCTGTGTGAAGTCCCTATTGTGAGCTTTGTTGCCTACAGTAGGTGTAAGTTTTGTGATATTAAATTGTTAGTTGGTTGATTTTGTATTCATATTAGCCAAGAAATAGGAATTTTCGTGCAACTTCAATCCCTGAAGTCAGTTGATTCTACTGGTACACAGTATAAAAGTGATATGAATCTCAACACTTCCGAAATCCTCAAAGCTGTGGCAAGCTGTTCAGACAAGTCGATTTTCAACCTTGATGATTTTCACTCTCCGCTTCTGCCAATTTTCACTCTTTGAAAAAAATGACTTATTTACCTTTGAAAAATATCATCATTCAGTCCTCAATTCAATGTGTCGATTAAACCGTAGAAAACCAAATGAACGCCATGACTAGATGGTAATAGAATGAATCAATAGCTGCAGTTTTGTTTTACTAGTTTCTTATACGTATTTAATTCGTCGAATGTTACAGAATATGGGAGAGCTCAAATTGGAAAATAATCCTAAATTGGAAATAAAGGAAGAACAAGAGAGCAACGTTTCAGTCGCATTCTCTGAACCTAATGTGAATGGAAATTCGGCTATAGAGGACTCACCCATTTCAACTGTTCAGGATGCTGTTGCCATCAAATTGGAGGATTTATCTCCCCCTCCACCACCATCAGTATCGATCTCTTCCAACGCCTCTGAATCAGTAAACAGTGTTCCAAGGGTCAACTGTACTACCGATGTTATTTCACAAACAGATGATAAAAAGTGCGTACCTACTTTGCCTAACGCGATCAGCTCGTCTCACAAAGATTTGGTCCCTGGTAGTTCATCGGCGAAACAGTCTGGTGACGACTCAAAACACAAGTCATCCCATCACAGCAGTAGCAATAGCAGTAGCCGCTCCCATCACTATCACAGCAAGCACCGAGACTCGAACAGCAGCAGGAAACACGAATCTTCTGATCGCAAAAGCAGCCATGCAAATGGTCGACATGAGAGTTCGAGTTCTAGCAGCCAGCGACATGGAGGAAGTTCCAGCCAAAGACTTGGGAGTTCGTCTTCATCGCAAAGACACGACAATTCGGTGGATAGAAAGCATCGTTGTTCACGCTGCTATAATCGACAGAAAATCAAGAAGGCCCACATCGGGGTCCAGTGCAGACGAGATCGAACTTTGCCGAAACTATCCAACGAAAAGTACATTACGATGACCAATCGATGTGTTCCTATGCCCCATGCATTGGACAGCCTGAAGTATGGCAAGTACATGCGGATAGATACTTATCCCAATGGGGGTGCATCCATTGTCCACATGCACCAAGAAGACCTAAACCACTTGTCACCGAGTGAACTGAAAGAGCTTGCGCAGGAGTTCTTTGAGGTTTGTGCTTCTGCTATTATTCAAATCACACTATCATATTGTTTCATTTGATTACGCCAACAATTATTGAAGAATTATTCAGCCCTTCATAAGCAACAACAAACATAATAGTGTCATTAATTTGATCTGTTCCATAATGTTTTTTTTTATTTTTGAGACCTGAATTGAATGAGACCATAATTAAGTTGGTAGCTTCTAAAGTTCACGATTTCCAAGTATCTTTAAGTCATGATAATCAGGTAATTTTCTATAATCCAAATAATTTAAAATTCAGGTATTTGCCATGCTTCGATTTGATGGAAACTTTCATGACTGGTTCACTGAAGTCTGTATGAAAATTCCTCCTATGTGAACTGTTGTGAAGTAAATGAACATCAATGCAGTGAATATTCCATTGGTATTGATTCCAGGTTGTTTTTGGCGAGGATGAGAATGGATTTGCTCACCATGTGATGGGCGTTGTTCACAACTCGGCCAATTACCTTCCAGATTTACTGGAACATATGGCTGACACATATCCCAACTTGACCGTTAAAAACGGAGTGCTGTGTCGGGGATCGGACATTGAAACCACCACGATGGCAGCATATAAAGAACAGGTATAGGGACCCTTCTGCTGAGCATTTAAGTTTAATGACCAATTCCTCTCGATAAATCTAGTTGAAAATCATCTATTAAAAATAATATCTTCAACAGAGTAAAAAAGAGGAAATTTTTTAACTTGATATAAAAAAAAAAAAATACTGCATCGCTCTTCCTATTGTAGTTGTGTACATCTAATTTTGCAGGCCTACAAGAACTTCTCAAATGGAACTGTTCGCTATGGGCCATTACATCAAATCAGCCTTGTTGGTACCGTCACTGAAGAAGTTGGCGGATTTTTCCCTGATCTCTTGAACAAACTTGAAGAAAATATTTTTCTCAAAATGGTAATGTCCAAATTATGTAAATGAATAGCCGCAATATATATTCTCTAGAAAGGAATACCACAAACGTTAACAGCCACTGTTGCAGTCCTCACTCCTGAACCTGGCAGCAATGTTGCCTGTGAGAGGAAACCATTCATTATTTTGCAAGTATAAATCGCTGTCATAAGGAACACCAACTTGGTTCCATATTCCAGTCACAGTCAAATTTGTTATAAACTTTGCGAATTTCCTCACCTTTTCTAATCTCAATAGAAATACCTATATCTTGCTCTAAGTCCTTTAATTTACCATATTTCAGACCATGCCATGGGGACCACTCTCGGTTGTCCAAATGAAAACACCTGAAGAATCCAACGACGGTCCAATTTTATGGATCAGGCCAGGGGAACAACTAGTACCTACTGCTGAATTCAAAACTCCATTGAAGAGAAAGCGGTTGGTGCTGCATGAATACACTTGGTGGTTGAATGGTTCACCATGCAACTGCTGATAATATTATTATTGAAGAATTTCATTGTTATAAGGCTGTACATAATGTAGAAATGTTATTTTATCTACTCATTGTTAGATCTCATTTTATGTGTTTGATATTGTGTCACAGAACGGGCATCAATGAGCTGAGAAACCTTCAATATTTACCCCGATCTTCTGAAGCTCGTGAATACATGTTTGAAGACCGGACTAGAGCTCATGCCGACCATGTTGGACATGGGCTCGACCGAATGACAACAGCGGCAGTTGGTAAGGTTCCACTTTATTTACTGTTGCCAGTTAATTATTTGTTTTATCTTTTTATTTTTGGATTTTATTTATTTTTTTCTTCTTACTATCATATCTTCAATGTTAGTTAGTGATCTGAACTTCTTATTAACGAACTATGATTTGCAGGTGTGTTGAAATCGGTAACGGGTGGAGAGAAACAGGATTATAACAAAATCACCAAAGATGTTGTGGCTTTCCATGCTGCTGATTTCAATGAACTTGTTGCCAAGCTGCAACTTGACCTACATGAGCCTCCAATCTCTCAGGTACTCACTTAGTTTTGTTTGTATTAACTACGCACATGATTGGTCAGATGGAATAAGTTGGTAGCTGAAATATAAAAATGCTTTCAGTTAATTGGTCATCAACGTTTTTGATTTTACGAGACATCACAAAGGAGCTATGTTTGAAGACTGAATTGAGAGAGAAGTCGAAGAAGTGTTAGTCAGATTAAACTTTTTGCTGGTACAGACTGCCAGGTTTATGCTAGAGGAAATGTTTTGTGTTAGAGAGAACTGAAAAAATCTTTCTTCAGTTCTAGAAAGAGGATTATGTCAGTTGTATACGATCAAGTTCTTGTTGTTTAATGGAGCAGGCATTTTCTAGCAGGCTGTAAGATCATTGCATAGATACGGAGAATAATGCACAGTCATATAGGATGAAGTTGGATTGAAGGTTGAGTTCAAAATTACACCGTGCAGTTAAGTTCAATTACAGTTTATTATAAGGAATCAACAAATATTGTGGATTAGTAAGAGAGTATCAGGCATTGCTATCCATCAGCCTACAAGAAGCCCCCCCCCCCCACTTCAACATGGCAAAATCCTCACCAAACCCTGTACTATTTTCGACTTTTAGCCTGTTGCTTTTTTCAATCACGTAGGGGCAAATGTAGGGTAAATACTGACTGAAAATGTGGGATATCTTTCAGCTTATTTTCCCATTCTATTGTACCAGTTTCAAGCTTTTATGTCTGGGTCTGATATGGCCACTAGCTCATGATTCTCTAATACACAATGGAGAATTCGGAATGGTACTTTAGTTACATGGAGACCAAGGAATCACCCTTGAACTCAGCAATGATAGTAAAATCACTGAGCTGCTATTTTCTAATATTTATTTATTTTTGATTGATGATTAACTCATGGATGTTTGTCATTTCATTGTAAGTTTTGTATTGGAGAAAATTCCCATCTAACATATGGGAGGGAATGGTATCAGACCTCTAATTATTGTGTAGTGATATTTCTAGGAATGGGAGTTCCCTTCCTGTTTTTTATTTATAATAAGAACAGTTATTCTTATTTTGGAGAAAAATTATTTCTTACTCAAGTGGTGAAATTTGTTTTATGTTCTCAGTGCGTTCAATGGATTGAGGATGCTAAGCTAAACCAGCTCAGAAGAGAAGGTATACGATATGCCCGAGTATCACTCTGTGATAATGACATTTACTTCCTACCAAGGAATATCATCCACCAATTTCGAACTGTGTCTGCAGTTACCAGTATTGGTGAGTAAATCGCACGTTGCTTTCTGAAATAATCTGCTCTGCCATTGGATGCTCACTCTTTTTTATCATATTCACTGTGGATTGCTGATCGGGAAAATTCAGGCCAACCTGCATTACACCAGCTGACTTTGGTCCCAATTATCTCCTAGTTCTATATTGTGAAACTTAAAACTGGGGTCACTAATATAATTCAATGACCCTCCACGGTCTCTGAGAATAAAAATAGAATTTATAATCGTTGTGTGACCGTCATCATACGAGCTTATAACAAAAATATGAAGTCGCTACATCTACATTAAAACCTACCCTAAAAGCGTAATTATTCTTTACGAGTGCAGATTTTATTATATTTTTTCCTTTGATCACTGTGACCTCCAAAAAGATCTTCATTGGTTAGTTATCTATTGGGGTTTTAAGAACCTCCTGTGAGAGACAGCAAAATCTCTTGACTGCAACAGTTGGGTAGTGAGAGAATATGTTCCACTGCCACTGCCTTGAGACAGAGTCTGATCTCTGACTTGCCAATGTTGATGTTCAGTATAAATACTGTAAGCATAAGATGACCCCTTCTGCCTTGCGTCAATAGCAATTTGAAACTATGGTAAACACCCTCTTCGACTTCCTGAGGCAGGCTGGTCCAGTATGCGGTCTTGTCATTAGATTCCCATTGGTGAATCTGCTGGATCAGCTTAGCCATCTGGCTGAAGAATAAATTGAAGCATCGGTGGTATTTAACATTGAATGGCTTATGGTCATTGTGCCAATGATGAAGATAACTGATAATGATGTGGTAAAAAATTGTTGGCCTTGTGAACTATGATAACCACTTTTTTCAGCTTGGCACGTGAGGCTCAAGCAGTACTATCCAGAGGAGGAGCACAACATGGGGACTAAACACTCACGGCTGACGTCAGGGCTCAATTATCAGGTATATCGTGACAATACTGCCTCCAAAACTAAGGTTAACAAACACGAACATTCGTCGAGTGACTCAAAATCATACAAACACCACAAACGTGAGTCCGACCAAAAGCACAATGATAAACCAGTCTCTGATGTCGACTTGTCGGCCAAAAAGCCTAAACTGTCATCGAGTGAAAGTGAAAAGTCCAAGAAATCCGATCATCACAGATCAAAAAATGGTAAAAGCAATTCCAGTTCCTGCAAGCGAAGCAGTGATGGCCATCACTCTTCGTCGCACCACTCGAAAAATTCTTCTTCCTCCAAAAACCCTGATGATTCGTTCACTAAAGAGTCTAGTAAACTATCTGAAAAGAGCGTTTCTAATTCTCATTCGAGAGAAAAACATAGAGATCATCAAAAGAGCGATCATAGAAAATTTGAAATCAGCCGGGAGGCATTGGAAAATGTTAAAAAGTCCGGTTCTCGTTGCAAAGAAGCAATTGCTGAAAGCGATGAAAATTCAAAACCTCTCATCAAAAATAGTTGTTGAATATGATTAATGTTATGTTTATAAGATTTGTTTGATGCCTGGGAGGACAGGGTTGTGGCTGAAGTATCCCAATTTGTTGGCTCCATTCCCCAACTATTGTTATTATTTGAAATATTCTCTTTTTTTAAAGGACAAGTTCACATGGCTGATATTGAATTAATTAGCTAGTTATAAACTAACCTTGAACTGCAATTATGATCAAACTTTTCTTTTAATGAGCTGCAACTTAATCTAAACTAATTAATTGGACAATTTTGAAGAATTAGGCTTGTTTTTCCGTTGATTTTTTTTTTTTTCAAATTTTGCAACCGTCATTCATTCTTGCTATTTTTAATCTGTTGATTGCAGATAATTTTTTTTTTTTTTTAGAAAACATTTTTGTTAGATTGTAAAATTAGTTTTTTTTTTATAATGCTAGCTAAGTTTGAAAAATATTTCTCAAAGTACTTCTAGAAGCAATAAATACTGCACTCAACAAACAAGAATGTGTTGGGAAACACTCAATATTGTTCAGCAGAACCAAATTATTTTAGTAATTTCAAAAAATTAACCATTTCTGTTGAATTTTCCTCAGTTTCTTGTCGGCTTCATATATTCTTTTATGCTCCATCATTCAATTACATTCTCATTTTCTCTTGGGACAAAAATTACATTGAGCATTAGCTTGCACGGGCAAAAGATGAATATTCCGCAGGGCAATGCCACTATTTGAAGACGTAAGCGTGCAAAAGAAATTTATCCTTGCACCAAGTGGAAAATCAAAATTACTTTCACCGCTTGTATCAAAGCCATCATAACATTCACCTCTACCTACTTGGAGAGCCACTCGCTAGATCGCACTCTTGCAAAGGCAACCCTCCCTACATCTCAGCCTGATAGCTTTCTTCTTGTCTGGACAATCGAACAAGTATCATCCCTCTAGTGTTCCTCTCTAAGTAAATTAATTGAAACTGGTATATTAATCAGTGGAAGTCAATTTAACTTCGCTAAGTCCCGTATTTGAATCCTGACCGTTACTGGCCATCAGCAGTATTTATTTATTTTATTTGATCATTGTAAAGTCAACCTGGTGAGATCTATTACTTTTATTTTTCATTTAAGGGCTGCAAATTAATAGAGGTCGAATTTTCCGTTATTTGGAATAGGTTGGATTATTTTTATTTTCAATAAATAGAAAGTGCAGACAAATATTTTTCTTTTGTCTCGATACCCTTTTCTGTTTAAGGTAAAGGATTTTCATTTGTTTTGTTAGGAACTTGAAAAGGACCCCATCAAAATACTGGGTGTAATCTTGAAATAGACAATGTCTAAATCTATCTAATTGCTATGACGATGGAAAATTTCTATTTAGAAAAAGTTATCATTTAGAATTAATTTCCCTCCAAAAAAGATGGTAAATTTTACAGAATTTTTTATTCACTAGCTGAAAGGCTCTTGAAGTGGCTGAAGGAGAGACTGAATGATTTCTGTGACTTCTCCTGGCACAAATTGTTTGTTTGTTTGACACATATGTGCTCTGCCCCTGTGTTCCAGTCGTAAGTTAGGTTGCAAAATGGAAAAATCTAGTTAGAGTTAGTACTAACTGGTTAGGATGAATGGAGCCATTTAATTTTTTTTTCTACTGATTTTATCCATGCCACCTTGGGAGTTATTGCCAACTACAGGAAGGTGTGACAAAGGTGTGTTGCTACTTAAAGCCGGAAGGCGAATTGTTAATGAACACCTAAAATGATTCATTGTTGTTTTGGAAGGTTGTGAAAAAAGTTGGCAATTGTACAGATCAATAAGTTGCACAGATAATAGGCATATTGCAAAATAATAGGCCATATTCGTCATTCAATTGAGCAACCTTACAATCCTTCCAACCGAGGCATCCTTGTGTAGTTGTGTAATTGTTTTTCTATGGAAACTAAAAATTAGTTGTAATAAACTTGAATTTAGGCAGGAACGTTTAGTCTGTGATAGACCTTATTTCTTGAGAAATAATTATGTATCATATTTGATACGCTCGCATAGGTATCTAGAGTATTCTTTGTAGCATACTTGTACATTTTTGAGCTATAATTTATTGCGTGATAGATTCATATTATAATAGCATGCCTACCTGTATTCGTAATAATTACGGTTCTTGTAAATAATGTGAAAAAAGGTCTGGTTCACTCAGAAAATAATTACTTGTCCCTGTGGACGTCCCACCTGGTGATAGGCCATTGGCCATTAAGTTGTACCGAACGTTTTAATTACTTTATCACGTGTAGCAGTTTATTTGAACTACAGATGAGAACGACATGTTCAAAACTAGTAAATGCTAAGTTTGAAGATGGCTAAAATTGAAAGAAAAGCACACTGCATATTGAGCCTTTTTATTCTGCACTTGTCGCTTAGCCTTCTTTTTAATCTATTTCTACACTGTATCAGAATTTTATAATTATGTGGAGTACTTGCTTTTCCTAATTGATTCCAAGGCCAGTTTGTGGCATGGCTAGGGCGATAGAAACAGGCTATGTATGGTTGAGGATGTGTGATAAATTGTGGCTCCCTAAAGCGTTCTCACCACATATTCAATGTGTCACTGTTTTTTTTTTTTTTTTTTTTTTTTTTTTTTTTTTTTTTTTTTTTTTTTTTTTTTTTTTTTTTTCGATACATTATACTGCCATTAAAGCTTACGACGGCATTAAACAATTATCTTGGTTTTCTGTCATTCTATTTATAGAAGTAAGAGTGGACTCCATTTATATTGGTAGTACTTGAGCATTTCGATACAAAACGTGTATAAAACTCCATTGTAAAAGAAATAGCCTATTGATTGCGATAAAAACTACAACTGCGTTGGACATTTGGACTAAATCACACGTGCTGAGGTTGTGGAAACCCATTTCACAAAAATAAGAGATCCTCATCTAAATCATCCTCTCACTACTCAGTGACTATAAATCATTTAAATTAGTGGAATTCATGGCTACCCCTTCAATTCCTATTCTTGCAAGCTGCAAATCATTGTACGGTGGTTTATTATTCCTAGCAACCTTTGCTTTAATGAACATCAATGCATACACTTTCTTTTGGTTTCCAAGCTGAACAAATGGAACGTTCCCTGTTGAAAACTTAATTACTGGTAATGAATAACTCCTTGTCAGAAATCCTGGTTTTTAAATATTTTGATTTTTACAAAAAGGCTTTTCATTTTTCCAAAAGGAGATACAATCCACCATGCAATCAAGTCAACTGTTGATCTTCCATCCGTAGGTTTTTTTTTTTCTTTGTATGCATTAAAATGCATTATTCATGGAATAGAAAACCAACGAGCAGAAGCACCCAACCTTGAAGGTCGTCCAGTATGAAGATCTTACCTTACAAAAATATCTTGAGATGTATTCTGTAAAAATACATTCAGACAGTGATTAAAATATTTGAGGTGCGAATTTCTTCTTCCAGCTTTATCCGAGCATTGCATGGCATTGCCGTTTAAAAAAAATTAACTTCTAATCATAGTGTTGAGCGATTGAAGAAGAGTAGCCTCCTATTGACCCAAAAAAAAACTAGTAAATTTTGTTACAAAGAAGGAATTCTATTGCCTTGAAACATATCTGTAACATTCAAAAAGCTATTTGGTTAGAAAATCATGTATACGTTGAAGAAATAAGTTAGAGAGTTTTTCTATAGGAAAATATTGGCAACACATGGGAAGATAACTTCTGCGAAATGTCGACGAATCAGTTATGGTTTTATGGAGTTTTGGTTTCTTGAGTAAATTAATTGAAGTTTACTCAGACCTGCTGCTTCTTTTACTCAGTATATCAGCTAATACAATGTTTATTTGACCTCATCTCTCCTTTCTGTACGATTAATGCGAATAACTGCTGATTTTTTAGGTTCCCCATAGAAAACTATATCTTATGGGATATTGGTGCCGTTCTTCTGGTCTCTGAATGCCATCACTTGTGGTGGAGCAGTGGCAAATAAAAGCTATTATTAACAATAAGTAAACACAGGTTAGACCCCTGGGATTTTTTTCTGCTTCCATCGTCTTAACCACGTGGTTTAGCTTGTAGGAAGAATAAATCAGAACTTCTGACCATTTGCAGTTCCTAATCATTGAAACAATCCAGTTGCTGAAGTGTTGCTCCAGTGGCTGAAACGTAGCCTGCACCGATATTAGCTAAACTATTCAAGCACCCCATACACAATATAAGGTAGCCTGGTGGCGGTGGCCTCAACAGCTAAACTGTAGAGCAATCTCTGATCTCACGGATCAGAGTTGTCTGAATGTACCACACATGAAATGAATAATAGTAGGTGTCCTTCTTTCGTATTCAACAGTCTGCGCTTCATTTCAAAATTCTCAAGTATCCCTTCTGAAAATGTTCTGATGAACAACTGAACGATTCCTAGGGCACTATCATTTGCCTGCAGTCTGACTGTTATTGGGTGGCAAAAATACTTTGATCAGAGAGGCCCTGAACTGTTGACAATCTCCTATTCATTCATTGTGCCTACCATCAAGACATTTTCATTTTTTTCTTACCGCTACCTCAACCTTTCTGATATCTTAAGAAGTGTGTAGCCAAATTCCAAGATCTGACAGTCCACAGTCTTCAGTTAAACTGATAGTGCTTCGGGCCCATTTATATTTTTTACGTTTGATTCGAGCTTCGGATCAAAGGGAGAGACGGATTGACTCATTTTCCATAATTCATATTTCTCACTGAGTACTTCCACAGTCATGATACGTTTTAATATGGTTGCTGTTAGTTGGTCAGCATGGAAGTACTTTTCAGGATGTGGAGTCCAGGAAAATATCATAATTTAGGATGCTATCTCATCAATTTCACAATTAGGTTTGCGGAGAATGCCAATGAAGTTGAGTTTTCAAATCTATCTGTGTCTTGGCTATCCGATGCGACTCTATTGTTATTTTAGACGGTCGGGGCCATAACTTATTTTTACTTCAATCAATAAGTGCCTATTTCAAAAACTGACAGCTTATATTGGCTGAAACGTGATATCTACCCTCTCTGAATTGCTTGGAAAGCTAGCTGCAATTGAAGTTCGCGATTTACCCAGCTCTTTTCTTGATTATTTTCTTCACTAATTCTAAAAAGTGCTTCACTAATTTTCTCCTTCTTGCTAAAGTTATCTTGAAATATTTTTCCTTCTAATGACTTTCATCCTAATCCTTGAAATATTTATTCCCTCTAGAAGAAATTAGTGTATAATAGTTCCAATGAAATTGTCCGATTCCGTTCAACCTATTATTTGTGCCTAATGGTAATTCATTTTTGAAATAGTTGTAGTTGTTGTTGTAAATCGCTTACAAATTCAAGTTTACGTTTTTTGATAAACTCTATGGTATAGTTTTGAAAAATTTACTGCCTTGATAACTAACGTTCATCAGATAGCAAAAAGTACAAAATAGTTGGCCTTATAATTTAGAGCATTGAATATTTCCTTAATTTGGTACTCAAACAAAAGGTACTAATGACTACAATATTGACCCTGTTGTTTCCCAACTTTCACCTGTTCCATTCATTTAAGAAGGATTGCCGTTAGTTCGTAAAGTTATTCATCAATGCATTTCGAAACGGACATTACTTCAGAATTTGATCAGAACTCTACGTTTTCTCATCAGCAGTTGAAATAACCCGCTCATATCTGATCTTGGTTGATAATTTATATTCCTGCCATTTCTGTATTCCAATCTCTTTTCTGAAGTCTCTACCAACAAGAACAATCAATTTCAATCTTAGCCTCACACCTTGTCGCCTTCAAAAATGTCCGCAATCCTTATGGTATCAGGACACTTTGCTAGTACTAGTGTAAAGTGGATTATAATTGAAAAAGTAATCGTTACTCAAAGTTGACATTACGTTGCGACCCTTTCCTAACCTGATTCTCAATCTACTCGACAATCCTGGAATCTGATTTCGAAAAGCAAGTAACTCGATTTAGATTTCTCTTTCTTGAAAAGCTTTATTGAGGATAAAACCGAATGTCCAGTATTCAGTTTTTCACAAGTGTTCCTTTATAGAACTGTACAGGTGCAATTTATCGGTTAAATATTAATTGTCCTCGTTCGATGACGCATTTTTATTTATTTTATTTTTTTTTTTTAATGTGCCATGGAACATGATGCAAGTCGAAATCGAGCCTGATTTCAATTACATCCTGTATCAGAGTGTGGAGGACCATGGATGGTCGTAGCTTATGAGCCTAGGCAATGTATCCTACCCTACAGTGTTTTTTTTTTTAGCAATTTTTTACTGTTAAGCTGTCATTGAGCCAGTGTGAGGTGCAATGCGGTTAACCTTCCTCGTTTTACATCGATTGTTGTAAAAATTGATTGGAAATAAAATATTTACCCTTAATAGTGAAAAGAATTTTTCATTCGAGTAGCAATGTCGCTTTCATCTGCTCGTTTCTATCACATTTATATATTTATAAATATAACTAGCGAGGTACCTAGCTGAATAGACGATTGTATTTTCGATACAAAACGAATGAAACTGATGGAAAAAAAAATTGAAACTCAGATATTTTTGTACATCAAATACAGTTCTGAATTGAATTTTTTTCTTGGCTTGTTTTCTAATAGGAAGTGTACTTTAACTTCTTGACAAGGAGACAATGCTGTTTTCTGAATCGCATACTATTTAAAAAAGAAGTTAAGCGGTGAACCAGTTTGTGACTACCTTTCCATAACCTGTTAACTGTTTTCCTCGACATAATCACGATTTTTGAGATTATATCACTTGTTATGTACCATTTCGTTTACGAGCTCCCATGTTTTGATAATCTATATCAACCGGATGTGTTATGTTATTTACTTCGAAGATTAGATGAGCTTTTGTTGCCATCAACGTCGTTTTCCTGTGATGTACTATTTGCGGTTTTGACACAAATCATTTCTAATGCTAATTGATGTTCTGTCATGATGACGTAAAGAAACTGGTGGTTTTTTGTCTTTTTTGCCATGCACCGCTAAATATTGGACATCAACACATTTATTCTTCGCGATTAAATTTGCACATTTCATTGATACACTGCCCAACCAGTAGTGTCGAAATGTTGTTGAAGTTTCGACCAGGGGCAACATCTCTCACTTGATCCAGAACGTCCTTTGCGATGGAGCAGTTTTTCAAATCATGACCTTACATTGGAATTTGTTGCTGAAAATCAATTCCCGCGCATTTTTTGTGTTTCTGTTTCACCTGATTTTTCTATCCTCCTTTCATAAAATTCAACTTCGATCCTAGATCCATCATAATAAGGAAACCTTAGCAAAGTGTAAACTTTTTTCTACTTTTTCAACTTTGAACGTGTGTCGAAATTTTTTTCTATCTGCTGTTGATTTGAAAAACTGGATGGAGGTAGTACCGCTGGAGTTTCACATAGATAAAGTTTTTCAATTAAATATTTGTTTCAATTTATCTGCGTTTTTCGTCTTTCGCCCATGCTTTTCCTGTCAATAATAATTACTTATAGATTTTTCGTCCTGGTAATTATCCTGTTTGTCACCTTAAATTTCATGTTTCGAACATCACCGTGAATTTCCCTGAACTCAGTCCGTGAATATGAACTTGCTGTACTTACCACACAAGCCCAAAATATTGTGCTCACAACACTATACTTCCATGTTCAGCTTGGCAGTTTTCATCCTTCCCTAGTTACTTAGTTTAGGAAGAATAATAGCAACAATTGGTAGCGAAGGAAGGTTCATCAGAACCAAACTGTTCTGATACATCAAACGAGAGTAATCTCGAATAAAAACAAAACGTTTTCATTCTAATTTAATTACAGGTTCATGGATTACAGGAAGAGATTTTAACCAAAAGGCACCAACAATTTGAAACAAAGGGCACAATTATACAAAGGATGTGAATAACAATAAAACTTCCAATTCTTAGAGTTGTAAGCAATATCAATGATCATTAAGTCGTGGAACAATTTCATCTATGATTAAAAGAGTAAAAAGGGATATTGCCATGGGTGTCCTCTGCAACTGCCCTGCGACGTACCGACTTTATTTTTTATTGCTGCAGTCTCTGACTTGGACCATAGTTGGGTGAACAACTGTTACGATTTTATTCAATGATGAATCGGTTTCAAAATCAAGCATCAACTTAGGTCGACTATCAGTAGGTTTACGTTTAGGCGGCCATATTTGTCGAGTGGTCTAAGGTGCTACCAACTTCGTTACTACCTTCCATAAAGCCGGGAGTTCGAGACCCCTAAAAAACATGGATGCTTTTGTGGTGAATATTTTGTCACCTCCCTTAAAGACGTTCCCTCTTGATACTCACTGGAAAGCGCCTTTGCCATTCAAATATGTTGTTGTAAAGCTCATGTACATTTACACTTTCCAAACGGGCACAATGGTTCTTGTAACTTTCACATTATTTACCTGAAAGGAAGTTATTGATAAATTATTGTTTTCAGCTGATATGTATTTGGATTGAACTATTAGGAATTAATATAAACGCAAATTATTAAATTACAAAGGGATCAACCATCGGTTTTTCTCTACAGCTAATCAATACTTCCTTAGTTAACGTCATAACAAAAAACACTGCTCTGGCCGGGGGCGCTGCTGAAGGACACACCGTCACCGATGTTATTTTTATTTCCCAATGAGTTGTTGACCATGTACAAAAAAGTGAACTATCCGATATTTCATGATGAGATGAGATACCTATTGGCGTCCAGAGGTTTAGGTAGAGAAGTGGCATTACCGCTCATCCTGCGAGCCTGACGAGGCTTGTGGCTGCTGGCTCATTTCGCTATTGGTAACTTCAGTTTCTGTATACTGAACAGTCGGTCCGTACAAAGATGATTCTTCGTCCTTTTCCGTCAGTTGATCACTAGCATCTTCCTTGTGAAAGGCACTATGATTTTCCGCTCCTGCAATCAGACGATATAGGATAGTTCAACCTTATGTTAGCGGTGCGCACCTGACAGGCCCATGTTTTTTTCATTTCTTGTTTTACCACTTTACACTTTTTTTCTTGTCTGAGGTTGGTTCCAGATTATAACCATTTTCACATGTAAAGTGAAGGGCAAATCAAGGGGGTGAATTAGGATGTTAGGGCGATTGACAAAAATATATTTATATTGTTCGGCTCAGGTATAAAGTTTTCATTTCCAGGTGTTGATTTGCGATACTGTAACGGAGACTAAGTTCGTCCTTTGGTTTTTACACTTTGTTTCCCATACTCAATCAGTTAATGATCTCATAATTAGTACAATATAAATTGTACACTTCAAAGGATGACTCTAGGAAGGTTATAGAAAACCAGGCAGACGGAATTGGTTTCCATTAAAGCTGGACTTGGCCGTAGATCAAAATGGTTCTTTGGAAGTATTAAGAAAACTATTTTAATGGCACCTTAAAAAACTCATTACTAGTATTGCTCTTTAACCTATGCAGTTATATTATTGCCTACCAGGAATACGCATCGGAGGAACTCGAGGTGGCGATGACCATTGGAAGTTGTCATACGTGTCGCCTTCCACATCAACGGTTTCCTCTTCCTCGTCATCTTCTGGTTCCATAGTTCCATGCTGGTAAATTGATAACACCGGTAGGTTAATGGAAAATAATTCTGATAATGCATTCAAAATTATCTTGTTGGGAAAATCTAAATTTCTGTACAGTATAGGTTTCTTCAGATCAAAGTACCTTTCTCAAACATATTTCCACGTGGTTGTTAAGTTGCTGCATATTTCCGTAAACGTTTTCATTACATATCGGGCAAACGACATCGTCCGTCTTTTTCTTCCTTGATTTCATTCGCATTCGACAGTGCCTGTTCGATTTAATTCGAAGATATGCCTGTAGCACAGAAAATGAATCATGGTTTTGTATGCGAGAAACGGAAAGCATTTTATAAGTACAGTCAAGAGTCGCGTGATGTTATAAGCCATGAGTTGACATAATGTCAGCTTTTCAGGAATAAAATAGAAACACCTGCAGTGTAAATAATTTACAGAAGGGGCCCATTTAAAGGTTGTATTGCTCTCAACATCAGACTCTGCTATGATATGAGAGCTTAATTGACTTATAACACGGATTTGTCAAGGAAAGGCACTTATACATAACACGTTGTATATTTCGTGACAATGTATACCAATATAATAAAAACGGTCAGCGCTATAAATCGATGGCTACAGGACAACATGTGATATGAAAAAAAAGAAGGGTTTTGGATGATTTTTATTCAGAATTTCAAGCCAAATCTCGTGGTCACCTCAGTTTTTTTGTTGGTAGCTCTGGGAATGAGTTGTTCCCGCTTAAACAACATGTGTTATACCATTCTTGTCGGCAACAAGTGTTATCAAGGTGTTTTCCTGAATTGAGCTACTATCTGAATTACATAGAATGTAGCATGATATCACAGGTTGCCCAAATTCTGCACTCTTCATAACACTAATTGTCCCATTATTTTTAAAACGTTTTTTCTCTCTCCTGAAAACCAGCAAAATTTTTATTACATGTTGTCCTGTAGCCATCGAAATCGCCAATTGTCGGGGCCTGTTCAGATTCCTTCTATAAGTTTGTTTACGAGAGGTGCATTTCGAATGCATGTTAATTTCAAAATGAGCGGCTTTGTTGGTTTACAAGTGCTTCAACAGCAGGTATGCAGATGGATCCAAAAAAAATGTATATAGTTGGGTCATTTTAATTCATTTACGTGACAAATAGGAAGAAGAATTTAGAGTAGAAAAAATATCGGTTGAAAGAATCTTCCAGTTATGAACTGAATCAAAAAAGCTATGAATTTAGTTCACAAGTTATGAATCGAAAAATGAGCTTGACCGTTATCACTCTCACCTCCCATCGGTTTTCAAGAGATTCATCTGTCGTGGACGAATATTGGCCGGTGCGTCGACATCGGTTCACCGACGTGATTTTATACAGTTTCTCCAATTCTTGAATGAAATGCGAGTCCAAATCGCCCTGCCTCACATTTTGACCACAAACTGGGCAACATGACGGATCGGTTTTTTTATTGTCTGTGAACAAAAAAAAACCTCAATAATGTTAGTATGATCATGCTTAGCGCCTTCTTCCATAAATTTACTTGATACAGTCAATTCCAATATTATTCTTCTATTGTTCTAGCGAATAACGCAGAGATCGAGTAAATTAATTACATAGCTTTCTCTTTTGGATTTGTGTTCGTTCGTTTATCACGGCTATTATTTATTGGACTATTATTCAAAAATAAACCATTATCGTTCAAGAATAAATCATTGTAATCGCGCGCAAAAAAGTCTAACCGCCAAATTAATATTTTACGTTCCAAGGCATGTAGAATCCGAATATTCAATTAAAAAATATGTTCGGTCAACACTTTTCCGAGGACACTATAAATAGCTAAATTTATGAAATTTTCACCAAAAATTATTCTTAGTCTGACAAAGGCTCAATTCATTGGCCAAACTGTTGCCTCAATTTTAAGCGTATTTTCAGGGGGAGAAAATCCGTACTTACCAATGTTTTCAGACAAAGGTGTATTTGGTATCAATTTCCATAGATTTTTTGACGCTGAATCGGACGAGACCATAACGGAATCGATAGGTTTAATAGTTCTCTGGTAATCGCAGTTTTTATGTGAAATGTTCGAGATTCAGAGTTGTGGAGCTTTAAAAATCATTCTATACTCGTTGGAAAACTTGTCAAACACTCTAACGTTGTATCGTTAGGCCACTAATTTTTCTCTAAGTTAATTAATTGAGAAAAATAAATATATTTTAAATTCGATAGTGGCCAAATACTTCGCCCTTAGTTACCAATATGTTTGCAGGTGTAAAAGTTTGGGTTAGGTACCTTAACAAATGGAAGGTCTTCCAAAATCACGATGGAAGCAAAATAATTATAAACCACTGTAAAATCGATTGCATTTTTTTTTTTTCAAGTTTTAAATTTTAGCCATTAATGAAGAGAGAGCCTATAATAGTGTAGAAAAAAAGATCTAGAAGTAATCAAGAAAAATGTTAACCAAGCTTTACTAAGTATAGACCCGTGTTATGGTCTCATTCGATTCAGCGTCCAAAATCGATTGGTACTGATGCCATACATCTCAATAATATTGAGGGAAAAAAAACGAATTTTCCACTTAGAACTGGTAGCGAGGTAGGTAGCGATTTGGCTAAAGAAATGCCTGACGGCATTGTCAGGTCATGAATGATTTTCCGTTCAAGTTTTAAGTAAATGGTCGTAAAGTTTCATTAGGAAAATTGCAAATTTTTTATTGGACAACCTGATTCTACATGCTTCGAAACGTAAAACATCAAATTTTGAGGGGTATTAGAAAATCATCACTTGGACGACAGCAATATTTAATTATTGAATAATAAACCTAAATTGGTTATTCGGTGTCGATGATCGAACCGCTGCTGTGGTAAACATCGGCCAATTTGAAGAAATTTTCTCACGACTCGGACTGCCAGCATTTATAATGTGCTATAGTTTTTCAAATTTTAATTTTTTGAGCGAAACCGCATATTCACATCCTATCATCCTAGGTCCAATGGTTTAGGAGCTGTGCGCTCTTTCTAACAGAGGTGGAAACATCGAAATGGTAACATGAGGATCATCAGTGGAGGGATTAGAATTTCTCGTTGCAGTGTACGATAATCATCCGCTTCGAATGATGGGAAGTGGGGTTGACGATAGGACGACGGCTACTTGCACTAGATTTGCTGAAATCAATTGTTTGAACTGAAATTTGACTAATGTTAAATTAACCATCCGAAAATTACATCATGATTGACGATTCGTTTATTAGAATAGAATAGAATAGAATAGAATTTTTATTTCTCTTTTTTTTTATTAAATGAACTGTGACGAAAATAGGGCCATGAATGGTCCTCTCTGCCTTCTTGACACAGTAATTGAATGTTAAACAAAAAATAATATAAATCTTCAGCCAGGCAGGCTTATAAAGGTGCAGTCTTCAGGTATAGTTATATTCATCATTAAATAAAAATAAATAATAATAAAATAAAATGTAAGGAAAACAAATTAAACGTTACCTGATCACAAATTTTGATTTAATACTATTTTTGAATGAGCTGGCAGAAAAAGAATGGTCGAAAAATTGAATGGAGCTATTATACATTTTGATTGAGCTTTCAATTTGAAAATTAAGGCCAATAAAAATTATTAAAATTGCTTCGGAAAAAAAGATGATTAATCAAAATGATTGTCGATGATTTTGGTTTATTATTCAATAATAAACCATTGTAATCGCCCAATAAAAACAAATTTCTAACCCCCCTCAAAATTTGATGTTTTACGTTTCAAGGCATGTAGAATCCGAATATCCAATAAAAAAATTCTGTCCGTCCGCCGTACGCCGTACGCCGTTAGCAGTTTTCCGGCCAAACTGTAAGAGCTAAAAATTTGAAATTTTCACCAAAAATCAATATCGGTCCTACGACGGCCCAATTCTTGAACCAACTTGCTAGCTCAATTTAAAGGGTATTTTGGGGGGTTTTGGGGGGGAGAAAATTCATATTTTCCAAGGTTTTTCAGAAAAATGTGTACGTGGTATCAAATTATATAGATTTTTGGACGCTGAATCGAATGTGACCATCGCCGGGTCGATAGCTTTATTGGTTCTCGAGTTGTCGCAGCTTTTGTGCCGAATTTGGGAGATTTGCAGAAATTTGACATGAGGGTATAACTCGAGAGTTCTTGGAGCTATAAAAATCGTTTTATACTCATTGGAATGGTCGTCAAACACTCTCTCCAGCTGTATCGTTAGGCAATAAGTTTAGCTTTTAATTAGGAAATTAAGAAAAATAAAAATGATTAAAATTACAATAGTTGCTTCGGAGTTTTCCCCTATAGTTACCATCTGTTTTTCGGTGGAAACGTTCACAAATGTTCGGAATATTTAAAATGACACATGGATAGTCTTCTTAAATCAATATCGGAGCGAAATAATAATAAACCACTGTACAATCATTTGCAGCGTTTTTTGTCGTTGCTATTGTTGATTATTTTTTGTTGATTAAAATTATTGTTGATTAGTTGCGAACGGAGTTTTCCCTTATAGTTACCAATCTGTTGTTAGGTGGAAACGTTCACAAATGTTCGGACAATTTACAACCGCAAATGAATGGTCTTCCTAAATCATTATTGAAGCGAAGGAATAATAAACCACTGTACAATCATTTGCAGCGTTTTCCCCGCGAGAGCCAGCGTTATTCAAGTACCGTCCTGCTGCATAAATGAAAATATCGATAAACTAGAATTACGAAAATGAACGCGAGTTGCGGGAACGCACCTTTGAAATTGAGAACGTGGCGGTAGGAATTTAACGTGGAGAGCTGAGCACTGGCCATGAGGATGGCATAAAGTCAACTGACACAAAAGAGCGACCGTCCCGCCGAGCGCTGGTCACAAAGCTTGCCAAACACAATGACTCGCACACTTGGACACATAGGCGGACGAGCGATACGTAGACACATGGTAGAATGTAGAAAAAAGGCCTCTAAACCAACCCCCTACCCAATCACCGACCCCCTCTAACTGGGTTGTCAACTTTTAACAATACATGCTCAACACCTATATCGCCCCTAAATCGGCGATGTTCCCATCGCTAGAAGAGATCTCTTCCACTCATTTGTCAGAGCTAAGGGTTCGCTTCGTGTGACGAGGGCCCTCGCGGTCGTTCGATGAATGGAGCATCCGCCGTCAATGGAATGAAATGGAAACGACCCCGCTCTCTTGCCTTGGTTACAATAACTTTCTCAGTTACTGAACAAGCACGATTCGACCATCGTTCGAAAACTTTTAGTAAAACAATGGAATTACTTACGCTCGTTACATGGATTTTAAATTTTCTCGCGAATCAAGTTCTTTATTACGCGCCATATAGAAAACACGAGGTAAACAGGAACAGAAAGGATACTAAAATTTGTTACATTTTCGTCTCAGATGAAAGATAATTATAAGATATGTATAATTTATTCAACTATTTTATTTATTCACCTGATCAGTAAATTAAGAGTAAATTAGGAGCGGAGTAAATTTACCCGGAAATACGAGGTAAATTCTCGTACCTCATTTTGTTTCAATATTAATGATCAACTATTTTCAACAGATCTAAATATCAATTTTGGTTTATTGTTCATAACAATATATATTTTTGGTTTATTATCAATAATAAACCATTGTAATCGCCCAAGAGAAAAAAATTTCTAACCCCCCCTCAAAATTTGATGTTTTACGTTTCAAGGCATGTAGAATCCGAATATCCAATAAAACAAATGATTGTACAGTGGATTATTATTATTTCGCTTCAATATTGATTTAAGAAGACCATCCATTTGTCATTTTAAATATTCCGAAAATTTGTGAACGTTCCCACCGAAAAACAGATGGTAAATATAGAAGAAAAATCCTTAGCAACTATTGTAATTTTAATAATTTTTATTTTTCTTAATTTCCTAATTAAAAACTAAACCTGTTGCCTAACGATACAGCAGGAGAGAGTGTTTAACGACCATTCCAATGAGTATAGAACGATTTTTATAGCTCCAAGAACTCTCGAGTTATACCCTCGTGTCAAATTTCTGAAAATCTGCCAAATTTTTCACGAAAGCTGCGATAACTCGAGAACCAACAGAGCTATCGACCCCACGATGGTCTCATTCGATTCAGCGTCCAAAAATCTATATAATTTGATACCACGTACACATTTTTCTGAAAAACCTTGGAAAATATGAATTTTCTCCCCCTCAAAACCCCCCAAAAATACCGTTAAAATGGAGCTAGCAAGTTGGTTCAAGAATTGGGCCGTCGTAGGACCGAGATTGATTTTTGGTGAAAATTTCAAATTTTTAGCTCTTACAGTTTGGCCGGAAAACTGCTAACGGCGTACGGCGTACGGCGTACGGCGGACGGACAGAATTTTTTGGTTTATTATTCAATAATAAACCATTGTAATCGCCCAAGAAAAAAAAATTTCTAACCCCCCCTCAAAATTTGATGTTTTACGTTTCAAGTCATGTAGAATCCGAATATCCAATAAAAAAATTTCTGTCCGTCCGCCGTACGCCGTACGCCGTCCGCCGTACGCCGTTAGCAGTTTTCCGGCCAAACTGTAAGAGCTAAAAATTTGAAATTTTCACCAAAAATCAATCTCGGTCCTACGACGGCCCAATTCTTGAACCAACTTGCTAGCTCAATTTTAAGGGTATTTTTGGGGGGTTTTGAGGGGGAGAAAATGCATATTTTCCAAGGTTTTTCAGAGAAATGTGTACGTGGTATCAAATTATATAGATTTTTGGACGCTGAATCGAATGAGACCATCGCCGGGTCGATAGCTTTATTGGTTCTCGAGTTATCGCAGCTTTTGTGAACAATTTGGGAGATTTTCAGAAATTTGACACGAGGGTATAACTCGAGAGTTCTTGGAGCTATAAAAATCGTTCTATACTCATTGGAATGGTCGTTAAACACTCTCTCCAGCTGTATCATTAGGCAACAGGTTTAGTTTTTAATTAGGAAATTAAGAAAAATAAAAATGATTAAAATTACAATAGTTGCTACGGATTTTTCCCCTATAGTTACCATCTGTTTTTCGGTGGGAACGTTCACAAATTTTCGGAATATTTAAAATGACAAATGGATGGTCTTCTTAAATCAATATTGAAGCGAAATAATAATAAACCACTGTACAATCATTTGCAGCGTTTTTTATTGGATATTCGGATTCTACATGCCTTGAAACGTAAAACATCAAATTTTGAGGGGGGGTTATAAATTTTTTTTTCTTGGGCGATTACAATGGTTTATTATTGAATAATAAACCAAAATTTCTGTCCGTCCGCCGTACGCCGTACGCCGTTAGCAGTTTTCCGGCGAAACCATAATAGCTAAATTCTTGAAATTTTCACCAAAAATCAATCTCGGTCCTACGACGGCCCAATTCTTGAACCAACTTGCTAGCTCAATTTTAAGGGTATTTTTGGTGGGTTTTGAGGGGGAGAAAATTCATATTTTCCAAGGTTTTTCAGAGAAATGTGTACGTGGTATCAAATTATATAGATTTTTGGACGCTGAATCGAATGAGACCATCGCCGGGTCGATAGCTTTATTGGTTCTCGAGTTATCGCAGCTTTTGTGAATAATTTGGGAGATTTTCAGAAATTTGACACGAGGGTATAACTCGAGAGTTCTTGGAGCTATACAAATCGTTCTATACTCATTGGAATGGTCGTTAAACACTCTCTCCAGCTGTATCGTTAGGCAACAGGTTTAGTTTTTAATTCGGAAATTAAGAAAAATAAAAATGATTAAAATTACAATAGTTGCTACGGAATATTTCCCGATAGTTACCAATCTGTTTTTCGGTTGAAACGTTTACACATGTTCTGAATAATTACTATCATAAATGGAGAGTATTCTGAAATTATTATTGAAGGGAAGGAATAATAAACCACTGTACAATCATTTGCAGCGTTTTTTTATTTATTCACCTGATCAGTATATTAAGAGTAAATTAGGAGCGGAGTAAATTTACCCGGAAATACGAGGTAAATTATCGTACCTCATTTTGTTTCAATATTAATGATTAACTATTTTCAACAGATCTAAATATCAATTTTGGTTTATTGTTCATAACAATATATTTTTTTTTTCTTGGTTGAGTCGTCGCATCTCTCATTGTACTGGGTTGGTGAGGGGGAGAAGAACCAGGCGACATATTCTCAGATTTGTAAAGGCCTTAAAAGCTAAGCAGATCGTTCGGCTTCGAGTTAGCCTGCTTTAGTACCCGATTGTAAAAAGTTATTATTGGTGAAAAAAGTACAACATTTGTCGCGCGATTGTTGGCTATTGGAGTAAGTCCCTGAGCCCCAGCCTCGAGTTTGGAAAGGGGACTTATCGCTTTGGTTTCACTGGGTCTCAGCTGAAGAACGTAATCCAAGGTGATGGAGGCAGGCGCCGCGCCGGTAGCATATGGTAGACAATCAATGGAGCTAACCGCCAACACTTATAATTCGTGCTAACATCTGCCCCCTCTTCATCCCTTTTCGGCCCCTCTCAATCACGACTGCCCATTTATCAACTGTTCCAAATCCACAAAATTCATATAGATTAATAGCAACCCGCCCCTTCGACGTTGTCAACGCTTGTTTCCACAGGCTTCAACGTTGAAATCCCAGCATAATCACTGTACTGTCGATCCGATTTTTTGTTTGAACAAAAAACGAGACTATTCCACTTGAAACTGTCTTAGGACTCAAGCGCTTCGTTTCACTAACGAGAAGTAAGTGAAAATCGTATCGAGTTTTTCGCGGTCCAAAAATTATTCTGCCCATCAAGTTTAGTAAATCGGTAGATTACGATTCATGAAAGGATCTCATTGGCATGCAGTTCAATGGAGAGTACTTTTTATTGAGAAGATAATATAACAGAAAATTGTAGAATGAAATTTTTAGCGAAGTTGTCTCGTCGATTTATTTATTTTTATTTTTTATTATTTGTTTTTTCTTGCATTTTTGCTTTTACCGGTGGTTTCTATTAGAAAAACGTATGATTTTACAAAGTAACCAAAACTCCCCACGTCTACCGTGAAAAAACAACGCTAACAGCATAAACTCCCCAAGATTCTTTATTATGAACAAGAATTTCTCTTCACTGCGTAGACTGCAATTTAAATTTAATTCTGGCGCTCTAAATCTGTTGACTCGGGGTTAAAAACGCTGCAAATGATTGTACGGTGGTTTATTATTCCTTCGCTTCGATAATAATTTCAGGAGACTATCCATTTCAGATAGTAATTATTCAGAACATGTGTACACGTTCCAACCGAAAAACAGATTGGTAACTATCGGGGAAAATTCCGTAGCAACTATTGTAATTTTAATCAATTTTATTTTTCTTAATTTCCTAATTAAAAACTAAATTTTTTGCCTAACGTAACAGCTGGAGAGAGTGTTTGATGACCATTCCAATGAGTATAGAACGATTTTTATAGCTCCAAGAACTAACGAGCTATACCCTCATGCCAAATTTCTGAAAATCTCCCAAATTCGGTGCAAAAGCTGCGATAACTCGAGAACCAATAAAATTATCGACCCCGCAATGGTCTCATTCGATTCAGCGTCCAAAAATCTATATAATTTGATACCAAATGCACATTTTTCAGAAAAATATGAATTTTCTCCCCCTCAAAACCCCCAAAAAACACCCTTAAAATTGAGCTAGCAAGTTGGTTCGAGAATTGGGCCGTCGTAGGACCGAGATTGATTTTTGGTGAAAATTTCAAGAATTTAGCTGTTATGGTTTGGCCGGAAAAGTGTTGACGGCGTACGGCGGACAGACAGAATCTTCTTGGTTTATTATTCAATAATAAACCATTGTAATCGCCCAAGAAAAAATTTTTTATAACCCCCTCTCAAAATTTGATGTTTTACGTTTCAAGGCATGTAGAATTCGAATATCCAATAAAAAAATTCTGTCTGTCCGCCGTACGCCGTCAACACTTTTCCGGCCAAACCATAATAGCTAAATTCTTGAAATTTTCACCAAAAATCAATCTCGGTCCTACGACGGCCCAATTCTTGAACCAACTTGCTAGCTCAATTTTAAGGGTATTTTTGGGGGGTTTTGAGGGGGAGAAAATTCATATTTTCCAAGGTTTTTCAGAGAAATGTGTACGTGGTATCAAATTATATAGATTTTTGGACGCTGAATCGAATGAGACCATTGCCGGGTCGATAGCTTTATTGGTTCTCGAGTTATCGCAGCTTTTGTGCCAAATTTGGGAGATTTTCAGAAATTTGACATGAGGGTATAACTCGAGAGTTCTTGGAGCTATAAAAATCGTTCTATACTCATTGGAATGGTCGTCAAACACTCTCTCCAGCTGTACCGTTAGGCAAAAAATTTAGTTTTTAATTAGGAAATTGAGAAAAATAAAATTGATTAAAATTACAATAGTTGCTAGGGATTTTTCCTCTATAGTTACCATCTGTTTTTCGGTGAGAACATTCACAAATGTTCGGAATAGTTACCATCACAAATGGATAGTCTTCCTAAATCAATATTGAAGAGAAGGAATAATAAACCACTGTACAATCATTTGCAGCGTTTTTATTGGATAATCGGATTCTACATGCCTTGAAACGTAAAACATCAAATTTTGAGGGGGGTTAGAAATTTTGTTTTCTTGGGCGATTACAATGGTTTATCATTGAATAATAAACCAAAACGTTAAATTCAATCATAAACGGTATTTGACTGACCTGTAACATACCTTGCCGAAACGCGAAAAGAATTCATAAATTTCAAGAAGAACCTGAGCCGAGTGGATATACGAGTTTAGAAGTCGCACATGAGAATTCGCGATTTTTCAAAAACTTGGGTTTCGTAAATTTCACCCTTTTGCCTGCAGGGCGTCAGCAATAACGTTGAGGCGATCAGTTTAATCTCCTGAGTGATAACTTGGGCGAATCTCAACCTCATCGCCGGCCTGGTTGAATCAATGCTACTGCTTACCCCATGCCGCTTCTTACTCTCGCGTTTAAGGGTGAGAGCGTAGCGATTTTTTTTTTTTTTTTTTTTTTTCTTAAGCAAAATGTGCAGTCCGTTTATAATCTCGGGTAAACGATCTCTTCGCTTAGAAGGCCGAACCAGCCGTCGCCCATCTGTTGCTCACCTAAGTGATATTCAATTCAAGGTCTGGTTTAGATATTTAACGCATTTTCCAACTTTTTTTGTTTCGCCCTGCCTCGCAGTTCAACGCGCCAATGCACCCTCTTGCATTTCCCTTTCTCACGTAATCTCGTTTAACAACGTTTTACTTTTAACCGGTAAAAACAAGGAGATGGAAAAAGGGATGGCTCTCGAGTGAAAGGAGGCAATTAAATTCAGAGGGTGCGTTTATAACTTTCAAGAAACAGGCGCAATTCTGCGAATACTTAACCTAGGGGGTATCAAGCTCCCTACCTAATCTAAACTGCGCGGTTTCCACTGATTTCATCCCTAAGTGGCAAACATTAATATTAATTGGCTTATTCACACTATACAGCCGATTCAAATGATCACTTTTTCGAGTTTTAGAAACCAGTTTCACAAGATCGCGTACACTACTTCTCAAAGTGAGAAAGAAGAGTAATTCTTATTATAATTTTATTAATTTGATGAAAAAAAAATTCGCTGCAAATGATTGTACAGTGGTTTATTATTCCTTCGCTTCAATAATGATTTAAGAAGACTATCCATTTGTGATAGTAATTAGTCCGAACAGAAAGTTCCCACCAAAAAACCGATTGGGGAAAATTCCGTAGCAACTACTGTAATTTTAATCATTTTTATTTTTCTTAATATCCAAATTAAAAGCTAAATTTTTTGCCTGACGGTACCGCTGAAGAGAGTGTTCGACGACCATCCGAACGAGTATAGAAAGATTTTTATTGCTCGAAGAACTCTCGCGTAAGCGAGCCAAATTTCTGAAAATCTCTGAGTTCAACACAAAAGTTGCAATAACTCGAGAACCAATAAATCTATCGACTCCGCGATGGTCTCATTCGATTCAGCGTTCAAAAATCAATAGAAAAAATGTCTCAGGCAATTACAATGATCTGTTATAAATAACCAAACTTCCGTAGCAACGATTGTAATTTTAACCATTTTTATTTTTCTTAATTTCCAAATTAAAAGCTGAATTTTTCACCTATCGGTGCAGTTGAAGAGAGTGTTTGACGACCATTCACCAGACACACAAATTTGTGAAAATCTCTCAAGTTCAACACAAAAGTTGCGATAGCTCGAGAACCAATAAATCTATCGACTCCACGATGATCTCATTCGAATCAGTGTCCAAAAATCTATATTGAAGCGTAAAGAATTCCGTAATTTCGAAGTTACGACCAAGATTGGCAGGTAAATTTGTTCAAATATAAATTCAAATCTCAATGTTAATTTTATTAGTAGTTGACGTTTAATAAATGTTCTAGTACCAGTTTAATGTTGCTTCCACACACCTCGATCGGATGGGCTTATCTACGGAAGTTCAACCGATTACACTCTTTAATTATAACTTGTGAAAGAATGGCTAATTTTTTATAATTAGTAGGTATATGAACCGTCACGACTGGTTATTTTGTTACCATTTCGTTTTTGTCGCCAGTTATTCGAACTACGTCTCGTTTTTGGTTTATTATTCAATAATAAACCATTGTAATCGCCCAAGAAAAAAAATTTTATAACCCCCCCTCAAAATTTGATGTTTTACGTTACAAAGGCATGTAGAATCCGAATATCCAATAAAAAAATTCTGTCTGTCCGCCGTACGCCGTACGGCGTCAACACTTTTCCGGCCAAACCATAAGAGCTAAATTCTTGAAATTTTCACCAAGAATCAATCTCGGTCCTACGACGGCCCAATTCTTGAACCAACTTGGTAGCTCAATTTAAAGGGTATATTTGGGGGGTTTTGAGGGGGAGAAAATGAATATTTTTCAACGTTTTTAGAAAAATATGTACGTGGTATCAAATTATATAGATTTTTGGACGCTGAATCGAATGAGACCTTCGCCGGGTCGATAGCTTTATTGGTTCTCGAGTTATCGCAGCTTTTGTGCCAAATTTGTGAGATTTTCAGAAATTTGACACTAGGGTATAACTCGAGAGTTCATAGAGCTATAAAAATCGTTCTATACTCATTGGAAAGGTCGTCAAACAGTCTCTCCAGCTGTACGGTAAGGCAAAAAATTTTGCTTTTAATTAGGAAATTAGGAAAAATAAAATTGATTAAAATTACAAAGAAGTTGCAACGGAATTTTCCCCGATAGTTACCAATCTGTTTTTCGGTGGGAACGTCACAAATGTTCGGAATAATTACTATCACAAATGGATAGTCTTTCTAAATCAATATTGAAGCGAAGGAATAATAAACGACTGTACAATCATTTGCAGCGTTTCGTAAACGGTTTCAACAGTCTCGTTTTTCTAACTGGTTATTTGAACCCCTCAATTTTTGTTACTCGTTATTTAAACCATCTCTCAATTTTTCTTATTGTTTATTGGAAACGCTTTGTTTTCTATTGCTGGTCGTTTGAATTCCCCTGTTTTCTATAATTGGTTGATGCAACTGTTTCGTTTTTTAACAGGTCATTTAAACCACCTCCTTTTTTTCTGTTTTTTTTTTTTTTTTTTTTTTTTTTTTAACTTATTTGACCATTACGTTTTGTAACCGGTAGGCCCTAATGATGTACAGATCAATAATAAACGTTTTCATTCATTCATAGCTTTAATGCTTTTCGAGCGAACGCAATTTTTAGGCGAAATTGTCCAGATTTTGAAATTTTTGGCAAGATGGTGTAGCTCGATCATTTGTAAAGCTATAAAATTATTCTCTACTCGTTGTTCGTCAAACATTCTCTTTAGCTGTATCGTTGGGTAATTAATTTTACTTTAAATTAAGTAATTGAGAAAAATGAAAATATTTTAAATTACGATAGTTGCCAAGGTCCTTTAGTTACCAGTATGTTTGTATTTGGATACGTTCATAAGAGTTTGGATCAGGTCCTTCCAAAGCAAAGGAATAATAAACCGCGGTACAGTAATTTGCAGTTTTTTTTTTTTTTTTTTTCATTTCCTCTAGATATGATTTTATTATAAGACTCTTTTACGCATAAACGAATTCTGAAGACCTTCCCTTTTGCCTTCTTGACCCAGAGCAGGCCAACGCTGCAACTGGTACTACATATTTATTCACCAATTTCGGTAAGCGAGAGGGCCCCGTTCGAGGGAAAAAATACTTTTTGATGTCATGCCAATCAGATACCAGCTGTCGACTCGATTGAGAGGGAGAGAAACACGTTTCTGGTTGAAGGCCTTGCTACACTGAAATGGCTCAACGGAGATGGAGCGAGGGTCCGGAGGACGTTCGGGGAAGGGAAGGCCCATCTGAGAGTAAGCGAGAAAGGGAGCAGGCGAAGACTTGCTGAAGGGCTAGAAAAATTTCAATCACAGCGTCAAGTGGAGCTTGTCAAATTGGGAACGAGGTAATCTGGTGTCGGATATTTCTTTGACAAGAGAGCCAAGTCAAGTCAGAGGAGTGAGCCGAACTGGGATAGCCCTCGATGCCTTATCCTCTACTTTTTCCTGCTCTCCCTACATCTTTCAGCCGATGGCAATCCTTGCGAAGCCACAATACGAGAGTCTCTGTCAAAGCCTCTTCGAGAAATATCACTGCAAAATATTACTTATTCGCTTTTAGAGTCGACATCTATTCGACCTATGGCCTTCATATGCGGACTTCGCTATGAACCGAATTACAGACTGTAATTATTACAGATTGCAACATATTATATCCAAAGTATCAACCCGGTGCCACAGTACTTACCTGTTGAAATACTGACTGGATTTATTAACTTTTTGTTTATCCCAAGGGCAGCGATAGCAGTTTGTACTAAATTCAGGAGTAAATATTGTAGTTATTTAACCGAAAAAAAAACACGAAAGCATTTTATTTCTGTTAATGCCTATGTTTCTTTTGTAACAACTCCAGCGAGAAACCTACTTATTACAAACCAGTATAAATCAGTGATTCTGGCAATAGTTAACAATCACTTGAAGAGAACGTTCTTAATCATTAAACTTATACAACAATGCATACTTAAGGGCGTTCGGCCCACGGTTTTCCACTCATTTCGGCCACACCAGTGGACCGATTTTCGTGTTTTAAAGCTTAAAATGAACGTTATAGATGTGGCTATAGCCCCTACCATTTTTTTTTTTTTATTTTTTTTTTTTTTTTTTTTTTATTTTTTTTTTATTTTTTTTTTTTTTTTTACATCACCGTTTGAGCCAAAGGGGCGCAAAAATGTGTGTTTTTGGGAGGTTTTCTGTAGATTTCTCGAGTTGTAGGCAACGTCGCGATTATTTATACCCGCCTAATTTCGACCCGTTCTGTTTAACTGGCTACCTACATGACTATTTGTTATAGTACTCTAGTTGAACGACTTCATTTTTGGCTCAGTCCCAAATCAGACAAACAAAAATTGGTGGGTATTTTCACTTACTATCTAATGGTTTTGATTCATAACCAGAGACTATTGACCCAAAAATAGAAAATATATTTTAGCTGTCAAATAGTAAAATGGTAGCTAATATTTTTATTTATTTTGTATCATACAATTTTGTGAAATCAGTAAGAGGTTAATAAAAGGATAAATCTTTAGATTAAACTCCTTAATAATTTGAATTGAATATTTTGAATTACATCCAACGCTTTTTTCCAACGTTTGCGAAGTTAATCACTATCTTTTTTAAAAATTTATGAATAAACTTAAATCTCAGTTATCGGGATAGTTATTGGTGAGGTGAATGCATAAACATTTGTTGTTATTTCAGGGCTTTCGAACAAGTGGTGAACGATTTTTGTGGCATGGAAAATTAGGAAGTTACTTTTCCCGAGCAACGACAGGTTGTAAGCGGAAATCATCAGCAATTTTTTCTTACGCTTTTTTATACCCGTTTTTGTCGTTTGTGTGCCATAACAAAGACATAAAAATGTTTTTAAAAAATTGACCTATCAAGAAGGTATACTGAGTAATATCGAAAATCCAACAACGTCTGATTTTGGAAAATTCGCTGAGCGAATAAGTCCTGCAAATTGGGTTCAATTTCATTGCTTTTTCACGGAAATATGATTGTTTTCATCACTTCTTGATCTCAAACACACTAACCGATGGACACCAACATTGTTCCAAAAGTGTTCCCGTGTATGGTACTGTGACATTTTTCAAAAATTCACCCAAGGGTCAATTTTGTCTTCAATGGCCGACATTAAGGATCCCAATTTATAGTTCCATTTACAATAAACACGGAATAATTTAAATAAAATTGTTTATAGAAAACGATATTTTAGCAGCGTTTCTGGTACTCAAACAATTAGCCTTATTGAAGTTATTATTATTACACTTTCTTCCCCAATTCGGCTTTTTTTTTTTTTTTTTTTTTTTTACTTGCATTCAAATGAAACTAAACGCAGATTTCCATTCAATGGAGAAAAACGATTAATTTCGTATGTGTTTTGAGCATCATGAACGCTTTGGTGAGCGAAATTGACTGACGGCGATTCTTTCTGCTCAGCTTGAAATAGTTCACGCGTGAAAATAATGCATTATCATACGGAAAGTAAGAGCGTATGTGTTCGCTCATGCGTTTCTAATTCCTTTTCAAATCTCAATGAAGAAATCTCCCTTCCTTTGAGTAAAAGAAAACGACCAATTGATCCAATAGGATCGATGCAACACGAGATGAAGGGGCCGGGTATCAAAGACGAATCGGATAATAAGATGGATTTTCATCATGCCAAGGAAGTCCAAGATGACCGGACGGCGAGGGATTATCTGAGCTCGAGTTCCGCCCTAAACAATTCCACGCACAAATAATAAAGCTTCTATTGTACTGAGACGTCGGAAAAATCGGATTTTTTCTTCGCCAACGAAAACAGTTATTTGGTTAGTAAATCAAAAGTTCGGTGGATCAGTTGTATTCAGTGGCGTAACTAGAGTTGACTCATGGGGGGGGGGGTATACCCCACCAGTCAACCACTCTTACATATTACTCCCTTCAAAAAAAGATTTCTCATAATATAGATATAATATATATTATACAATATTCATGTAGCTTCAAATTAAATAAATAGATTTAATGTTTTATAAATGTTATTTTGGAAGTTATAAATGTTATTTTGGTTATAAATGTTATTTTTGAAAGGGCAATCAAGAAATGGCTTTTAAATATAAGTAACCCTATTTATTGATTACAATAACTTGTTACACTTAATGAACAATAAATTAAGATTAATAAAAATAAAATAAAATTACATTATCAAACAAGAAAAAAATATTCTTAAATATAAAATATATAAGTAAAAAATTGCCATCGTTCCCTACTCTACAGAAGTTTTTACACAATCACTCAAGGTCAAGACATTTTGGCATTATTGACCCTTCCCACAATAATAACTTTGAAAAAGCAAAATATTTCAAATTTTTATTTTTTCAAATTATTACTTACAATTTTTTTAAAAATATTTCTAAGCAATGGGGGGGGGGTTACGTCCCCAGTAACCCCCCTCGTTACGCCTATGGTTGTATTTAAACTATTAATACTGATCGGTATTTACAACTCCCTCCTATTTATTATTTAGCTAAAGCAGACATTGATTCGTTCTCGTAATTATTAAAGGGAGGGGGAAATTTACGGGAAACTGCATTGTAACTGATTAAATATTTTCCTCTACATGAGCTCTTGGTACCGAGGATGAAGGGTCGCCTCATATTGAACTGAAGAGACGAAGGAGTCAGGAGTACAACCAAGATGATGGTTTGTGGGTCAGTATGTCTCCTATGGAACGTGCCCACAGTTTATTTGAATCCCAGTTGTCGGGAACTTATCATTTGATTCAGCTAGTTTACGTTATATTTTGGATGGCTAAACCAGAAATACGATTCTTATTCGACGATTTAAACTAGCTACTTTGGCTGTCGTGTAACCTAATAAAATAAGAATCTTCGCTATATCACTAGTTAAGGAAAAAAATGTTCAGAGCCTCGTGTCACGAAATACAAGATGACAGCATCCTTACCAAGTGTAGGACGCATAATTTTTATAACTAATGATAACTATTTCCAAGGAAACGATGCTCGTTGGAATATTTCTTGCGCGGTTAAATTATCTTTAGGATTTCGTTATGAATCATTATGTCGAACCGTTTAGCCCTGATTTCAATTGAAATACTCGACCGAAACGTCGTATTCGTGATTTGAAAATAATTGATAACATTATATCGACAATCATATGATTTACTATTATTTGATGTATTTTCTTACTCAAGTAGCGAAGATGGGCGATCATTATGTCGCGCCAAAGTATTGCCGAGTCCCAAGTTCCTGCAACAGAAACCCTGAAATAATTTATTTTTTAGCGGCTAACCTTTTATGAGCACGCGCAAATCAATTCAGAATTGGCTCAGTGAACCAAAGGTTGCAGATATAATGGCAAATGGAAAAAGTTTCAAATCTCTGCTCAAGTGTAATGACATAATAAAAGCCATCCATTTTTTTTTTTTTTTTTTTTTTTTTTTTTTTTTAATAGGTTTGTTGTTCTAAGTGATGTGTTCAGAAATTACCGCATTCCGAAATCGAATATACTTTTCTAAGCAACAGGTGTATATTTCTTGAAATGCTTTTCAAGGGCACTGTATTTAAACCAGAGTATCTTTTGAGTTCCTTTCAGGAAAAATATTGCGGATAGAGCGAAGATTCTTTCGTAAACATGAAATTAAACTAGTCCCGCACTGATCGAAATTTGCCAAAACTTGTAACTTTCACTCTCCTTCGCAGTGAAAATCGTAAGACGAGCAAAGTAAAAGAGTGTTGAAAAATTAATACTAATAAATTACAATTTTCTGTGTAAAAGGTGCGAGCAGAAAGCTGTATTTCGTCATTTGTTCGCTATTCCTGACCTTCATGGCAGGTACTTTGTTTTCCTTGATTATAATTCGGTATAAAATGGTGGAACTTATATTCCTTCGAGAAACACCTGCAATGCCGAGATAGAGGAATGTGCTCCTTAGGAGGAATTTCTATTATATTTTTATCGAAACATATTTCACTCATCTGGCGAATAAGGAAGCTAAAAATTAAAATAATAAGTTACCGAAATGACTAGCTTAATTTATAACACAGGTTTACAAAAAAAATTTTTTTTTTTTAAATTGTTTGGAATTTGATAACTGATTTTTATGTATTTTTCAGCGCTGATTGCAAAAATGCAATCCATTTTTTTCTATCACGTAAGGTTTTCTCACAAAAAAGGAATAACTTTTTGGTATAATAATTTTTTTGTAGCAATTTTTCAATTTTTTTCTTAAGTTAAAGGATTTTATTTCATGCATAATACATGCTATAGACTACATATATCTAGTACACTTACATTTCTCTTTAAGCTCATAAGTCCTTACAGTATCACCAAAATTGGGATCTCTCTTCAGTTTTCTAATGTCTGGTCCGACAAAGACTCCTTCCTTTAGTTTTGCCTCGGATAAACCAGGAAAAACTCACTAGAGTACGGAACTATGTATAAAATATCGAAAAAAGCTAAAAATAGACAAGCAGTTTGTGGAATAACTGTACATGATGGAATTTTTCCACTATTTTTGCCCGAAATTAGCGTTGAAAATACTATAAAAATCACGTATTCAATTTTAAACAATTTTTATGTCGCAGACCTGTGTAATCAAATGATTTCCCATTGCTATAGCTTCAAAAGAGAGTGTTTTCGATTGTCCTCCGAGTGTTCGACGGTTTGTAAAAATATGGAAGAATAACCTCGGACCATTGTCAAATTAGGAGAGTACTCGTGAACCCTTTTTCATCACAATTCTTCATTTCGAGAAATGTCTACGGAAAGAGTTCGCTGTCATTGTTATCGAGTCGAGTTTCTCAGTGGACTGAGAAATAGACGTGAAGATGAAACCAGGGTTGACAAGTGACTCTTCGCGTTAGCGACCCTTTGCTTTCTTAACGCTTGTCCACTCGAAATCAGATTGGCGCGTTAATTGTGAGCAACATCAGTCCAAGCTGGCGAACACCCTTCCATCAACGGAATGAACATAACAACTATAACATTATTATTTTATTACCATTGTTTGAAAGATATCCAGTATATCTCAATGACGTGCGCTCATTTTATTGCTTCCATTTGGAGCAGGCCAATTTTTTGGCTTCCCAGCAGAAAACTTTTTGTCGCACAATTGAAAATTTGGCCTAGCCCTCAGCTTTTCTGAACGTTCAGACTATTTTTCGTTCCGTGTGTGCGTCTGTTTGGGCATAACCTAGTGACTAACACAAATCGCTCATCTTGTTGTTCATAGATACGACGAAATAATCGTAATTAGGGTTGCACCATAGATAGTTCCCAATCAATGTCAGGATCACCGGATAAGCAGTGATCTCGTGAAAATCCCTGGTCTAGTTAATTCGAATCTGCTCATTTTTATCGTTGAGAAACGAATTTAAATGATTCTCTAAAAATTTCACCGCAATCGAATCAACGCTATTTTCTGCGCGTGCGCAAATTTACAATCCGATTCCACGACTTTTTGCGACACAATAACTTCCAGCATTTTGACTCTGATTTCAGAGATGATGAGATCATACCGTATATCAATGGTTCTTAGCAGGGGACACACGCGGATTGATAATTGGTATCAGAATTTCCCATGTCCAACGGCATAGAATTGAAAAGAATAGTTTATTTAACCACCAAGGAGATTTAGGGCCATGAGGCCCTCTCTTCCACTTTCCCTGGACAAAAATTACTTACACTCTCGAGATTCCGTAAAATAAACAAAATACATTCTCCGGGAATAAAAATAAAAATCATCATCATTTTGCACATAGGCTTTATGCTAAGAGAGAAATGCCCCTCGGGGTACGTGGTGCATTCAAGTTTGAGCCTACTGCCCTAGATGATCACTAGGTGGAAATTACCGTGTCCAAAAATCACATTATATTAAGGTCACAACAAATAAAAATAAATAGCAAAACCCTCTTCAAAAAAGAAATAGGTAATTAAATTCGTAAATAGCAAAAAATACGATTACTACATAAATGAATAGAACATAAAAATAGAGACCGGCAAATAATGGAAGCACTTAAGAATACAAATAACATATACTATAGAAAACATGGCTATTAAGGAAGTAAAAGAAATGAAATTTATAGGTATTAAAAAAAAAAAAAAAAAAAAAAAAACCAACTCTGCGCTAGAGCACAGCATCTGCGATGCTTTCTAGTGCAGTCCTCAAATAAAAATGTAACCAAGAAGCATCAATATTTTACTTCTCCGGCCATAGGTACCCTTGGTCCTATAATGCCCTGAAGAAGCCCGAACGGGCGAAAGTACTCGGCTGAATAATATAAAGAAAATGGAGAAGAGGTCGCCTCGTTTTTCTCCCCCTCAACCTACAAAAAAAAAAAAAAAAAAAAAATCAATATTTTAATTTATCTGTAGCAATTAATAAAATTGTAATATAAAGAGGACAAATAAACACTATCTATCTATCTATCTATCTATCTATCTATCTATCTATCTATCTATGTCAGTAACTGAAGTGACAGAGGCGGAATGAATTTGTTCGATACAACGTTACGGACAATAAACGGCGGCAACACAGTTCGGTCCTTTTCCGAATGCGTGTGAATAGGTTGGAAACGAGAATAAGCTGCGAAAGTACAAGTGATGAGATGAGGAGTTGCAAGGTGTTTGCCTGTAATATATTGCTCGAAGGGCAGGTACAAGCGGCAGGAGTGTTCATACAAGGTATATACAGGCTATAATAAAATAAAAGGTTTACAAATGGTGTCAGGGCCACTAGTATTTATGTGCCCCTTCTTCCGACCCTAAGGTGTAACGTAATATTCGTACAATTTATGTGACCGCAAATATTAGGTAGAAAGCCTATTGTCGCCGCTTATTAAAATCACGTAGTGATTGATGGTGTTCATATTGATGCGTAAGGAAGGAAGGAACAGGGACCTGCAGCGGGGGCTGGCTCCCCTTTTCTGACAGCGCTGGAGGCGGCAGTCGCTGCCACTTCTTCCACAAATGCCTCCGCCTGTTCATCGTTCATACTTTCCTTTCTTACTCGTATTATTGCTCTGTTTGGTCATTCAATTATACCGCATTCCTCGTATCCCGCTGAGCATCACTCTCTGCCCTCCAAGTCCCCCCTTTTCAAACCGCATTCCGTCGAGTTAGAAAAAGTAAATGACCCGTGAAATATGGGATGAGTACGGAGAATCGGAGGAGCGCGGAGCAGCGAGATAACAATTCATATCCCTTTGGGCGCCCGAACAATAATCTCGGCAAAATCTCCCTTCGAACTTCCTCGTCGCGCTCTGAGAACTCCCGCGTTCCTTGGATCCGCAGTTGCGGGACAAATTACTTTGATCGCCGATTCTGAGGGGTTCGACAACTAGCTTTGGAATCGAGAAGCTAATCATAGTCGGCCATTCGAACGTACGAGAACTGAGAAGGGGTGTGTTGGTTAAAGAGTCGAAATTACCGTTCCATGGGATATGGATGGATGGGTTCGGTCACGATTTCCGATCGGTTGAAATGGCGTATTTTCACAACTCGGCAACTTATCAGCGAAGATGAGTTAAATCTTTGGGTGCAGTTCCCACACTTTTTGAATAAAACAAATTTGAAGTTCTTTTCTTTCTTGACGTCGCATTCTTCGATGTTCGTGGATTGTAAGGGGGAGAGAAACCAGGCGGCTCATTCTCCAATTGTTTAATGTCTCGCCGAGCCATAGGGTCCACAGCCCAAATAAGAAGCCAAATTAGAAGTTTTGAGAAGGATAAAAAAAGCTGCAAATGATTGTACAGTGGATTATTATTATTTCGCTTCAATATTGATTTAAAAAGACTATCCATTTGTGATAGTTATTATTCCGAACATTTGTGAACGTTCCCACCGAAAAACAGATGGTAACTATAAAGGAAAACTCCGTAGCAACTATTGTGATCTTAATCATTTTTATTTTTCTTAATTTCCTAATTAAAAGCTAAACTTATTGCCTAACGGAACAGCTGGAGAGAGTGTTGGAGAGAGTGTGCGACCATTCCAATGAGTATAGAACGATTTTTATAGCTCCAAGAACTCTCGAGTTATACCCTCATGTCAAATTTCTAAAAATCTCCCAAATTCGGCACAAAAGCTGCGATAACTCGAGAACCAATAAAGCTATCGACCTGGCAATGGTCTCATTCGATTCAGCGTCCAAAAATCTATAAAATTTGATACCACGTACACATTTTTCTGAAAAACCTTGGAAAATATGAATTTTCTCCCCCTCGAAACCCCCCAAAAATACCCTTAAAATTGACCTAGCAAGTTGGTTCAAGAATTGGGCCGTCGTAGGACCGAGATTGATTTTTGGTGAAAATTTCAAATTTTTAGCTCTTACAGTTTGGCCGGAAAACTGCCAACGGCGGACGGCGTACGGCGGACGGACAGAATTTTTTTATTGGATATTCGGATTCTACATGTCTTGAAACATAAAACATCAAATTTTGAGGGGGGTTAGACATTTTTTTTTCTTGGGCGATTACAATGGTTTATTATGAATAATAAACCAAAATCGTTGCAGTCGATAACTGCGCGAGAGTGATAATTTTCTTTGTTGTCTTTGTTACTTGATGGTATGAAAATTCGTTCCTACGCAGCATTGTGATCGTTCAAAAAGTCGAATTCGGAACTGAGTGAACTTGGAAGCAATTTTATAGTCCTATACTCAGAAACACTTTCTGAACAAGTGTCTGAGTCTGCCAGTCTGTGTGTCTATTGTATAAAATAAAAATAAATAAAAAAAAATATAAAAAAAATGATGATATCTCCGTGAAAAATTAATGAAACTCATTGAAATTTTCAGAAAATTTTCTCTCGATGAATATGCGAAATTAGCCGTTTCCGGATTTCGGTTGGCACGCACTCCCGAGATATAACGTATAATTTTTATTTGTTTTGAATTGTACAAGCTATAGAGTAAATGTTTTTTTAACGTTCAAAGTCTTAAAATGTTCGCAATGACGAGCGGATTAATGTCCCTCTATTTTTTTATGTGTTGGCCGATACATCCTACTTCCACGTTGTAAGGTTTTTTCGCCATTTCAGTAGTGCGTATTTTGTATATTGATTTTTACAGGCTGCAAAAAAACAATAGTTGAACTGTAAGGGTGGCCACGTAATAAACGTTTGACACGAAGTAAACACTTTTAATTAACATAAAACGGAAAATCGGTCAACATAAAACGAACGTAACCTTGCATAATCATAATCCGGCGTGAAACTGCAAACCTCTCTACAACGTTACACAATCCGACAATGTTACCCGACAATGTTACCAACCTAACCGTACAATCCCTACAGAACCAGGGGGTGTGAGGGGGAGAAAAACGAGGCGACTCGTCCTCCGATTCTTTATTTGGCCGAGCACTTTCGCCCGTTCGGGCATCTTCAGGGCGACGAGGAGCAATAGGTTCTTTCTAGTTCTGTGTAAGTTCAACACAAACTCAAATAGAAATGATCGTTGGAGCAGTTCCCCCCCCCCCCCATCATTAAATGAACATAATAAATTTCTTATTAGGATTATCGAATGTAACTATTAATAATGGATAGGTATTGAAGATAAACAACGTTTCTCTCTTGGTGGCTGTATGCATTCTGATTCAATATACATTCGAATCAGAGTAATGTTCCATGTCTAAAATTTGAGTTTTACGCTTGAGCGGACGAGAAAGACTTAATTTTAAATTTTCTCACTCTCTTCAAAGCCTCCGAACACAAGTGACCAGATAAAGGCCAGCTTAGCTCTCGAAAGCTAACGATTATTTACATGCGAAACAGTTCGGGGTTTTCAATAGAGAAGTCGAGAGATAAGACTCGCTCGAAAAAGAATGGAGTGTTGAAAGAAATGAGGAAACAGCAAAGTTATGGTAATTCACCGTATCATTTAACGTTCTTTGCTTTACCTTCAGTACTTAACTAAATGAAGACGATATCGGCCACAAGATGCTCTTGGAACGGGGAAAATCGTAGCGTTAAACGGGCTGGCGCCAACTCACGCCCTTGTTCGCCCAACTCAGATAACATTTTATTGCTCCGAAATAATGGAACCTTCAAGGTGAAGATCAAGAGTCGCGTTCAAAGGGCAGCTATCAAAAAATATTTACGGTGAAATTAAAAACCTCAGTCGCTCTGTTGTCGCCCTAGATCCGCCAGAAAAAAAGATGAGGAAAAAAAAACTCGACAATGAAAACTTCCATTTTGGCGAGTCGCTCATCTCTGAAGCCACAAAACATACCCTTAATCTCGGATCGTAGTAAAATGATAGAGTGGCCCTCGCTCGAAAGTTTAATTGACTCTTGAATATTTCAGGGCGCAGAAAGATAAGAGAACTCATTCAAACCATTACTAAAAGCGTTTGAGCCATTCGTCTGCTTGAATCTTCTCATCTAGATTGGCATTCGGAGAGCTTACAACTTCGACTAATTGGAATAGACGAGATTGTTTCATCATTAAACTTGCACATGCATCACTGCGCGTCCAAGTTCATGATCAGTTTCATTTTGGAAGGTATATTTTTGCATAATATACCATTTTGAGTGTTGTTGAGGAAGGTGCGGTTTCTCAAATGTTGCATTTGGCTACCAAACACTGGAGAATAATTGTAATCCTTATACTATCCATTGTTCATGCTCATGTCCACTGTCACTGTAAGTTTTAATATCTTTAATTAGTGGGAGAGTGAGTAGGTGGTTCAACGATGTAAAACAGTTGTGTTCCGCATTACTCACTCCCATGAGATTATTATTTAAATTTTACCATACATATATTTATATTAATGTACATGAAATTTCACAACAAATCATAATTGGACCCACGATGGCTCGATTCTTTAGCCAGATCAGTTGCAATGATGTTTTTAGACAATGGGGGGCTATTCATATTTTCGAATATTTTTGGAACGTATAAGCGTCACCTGCTCGATTTAGCGTGACTCCAGTCCTAAGACCGTCTTGTTGTTACTGTCTTTCAGCCGACTGCAGAGCGCTCTAGGGAGTTACTTCAATCGGTTGGAGGAGGGTTTATTCAAACGGCTGATTTTCCTTAGCGATTTTCTCTGCGGAAACTCACAATTTTCATGAAAAAATGGTCGATCCGTCTTCACCTGCAGTGCGAATTGAGTGGACGGATGCCATGCACCGGCCGGAGAAAATAAATTTTATTTTGAAAAAATATTTCATGAAACATTTGTAAAAAAAAAACTAAAAAAAGTAAAAAAAAAATAAATAAGTATATTTTTTATGTTTATTACAAATAGATACCTACTTATAATTTAAGAAGAATTAATGGGTTGCTAAGGAGCATCTGCTCGTCTCCCTAACACGGGCTCAGCCCTCTAGCGGACTAATTCTTGTACTACTATTTTTTTTTCTTTTTGTTTATGTATTTCTTTATGCATGGCAGAAAGCCTTGGCAAATTTGTATTTATTTATTTTTATATTTTTTTTTTTTTGTTTGTAAAGCAGAAGTATAAATTCCATTCATTCATTCATAGCTGACACCAAATAACAGAATTCAGGCCATTAGGAACGAAAATAAATTAATAGGCGTTTTCCCCATTGAGCGGTCAATCGAAGTACGTCCATAGAGAGAAAACCTGCGGGTTACGTTGTGTTTTCGCGAAGCTGGGAACGATCCTCAGAAACCGGGAATATCTTGCAGTCGCATTTCCCAGGTAAATCCGCCCAAGGCGTTTTCTGAATGAGCTGTTTTTTCAGTCATCACCCGTAGCTTCGCAGGCGGATTCCATTTGTTGAACGGATGAGAAGGAGGGATATATATAGGAGGGAAACGGCACCAAGAGCCGAAGGACTCTCAGGTAATGCAGTTTGGGCGAGGAGAGATAGAATTAGGACTTAGCGTTGGGAAAGGTGTGCGATAGAGATCGATGCGGCTGTTCGGTCGGAGGCGGCGGAGGCGGGATCAGCTCCGGGAGATTGCTTACTAACTACCCTCTTACTGCGAGGTTATCCATGTTCATACCCACTTGGCGGAAGATATCCTCTTTTTCATCCCTCTCTTATAGCCCCGGATGAGGGCTAGTAGCAGGGGTTGTTTTTGTAGGCAGCTGCTGGTCTACGCTCAAAGTCTTTAACACGCTCGACAACCCGATTCCACCCCAACCTCTTTCATCTCTCGATCTGTTGTCGTCGATAAGTTGACGAGCGAAAGTTGGTGGCAGAAGTTTCACAGCTTCGACTGTAGTGGATTTATGATGGAAACGCTGCAAATGATTGTACAGTGGTTTATTATTATTCAATATTGATTTAAAAACACTATCCATCTGTCATTTTAAATATTCCGAACATTTGTGAACGTTCCCACCGAAAAACAGATGTTAACTATGGGGGAAAACTCCGTAGCAACTATTGTAATTTTAATCATTTTTATTTTTCTTTATTTCCTAATTAAGAGCTAAATTTATTGATTAACGATACAGCTGGAGAGAGTGTTTGACGACCATTCCAATGAGTATAGAACGATTTTTGTAGCTCCAAGAACTCTCGAGTTATACCCTCATGTCAAATTTCTAAAAATCTCCCAAATTCGGCACAAAAGCTGCGATAACTCGGAAACCAATAAAGCTACCCACCCGGCGATGGTCTCATTCGATTCAGCGTCCAAAAATCTATAGAATTTGATACCACGTACACATTTTTCTGAAAAACCTTGGAAAATATGAATTTTCTCCCCCTCAAAACCCCCCAAAAACACCCTTAAAATTGAGCTAGCAAGTTGGTTCGAAAATTGGGCCGTCGTAGGACCGAGATTGATTTTTGGTGAAAATTTCAAGAATTTAGCTATTATGGTTTGGCCGGAAAAGTGTTGACGGCGTACGGCGGACAGACAGAATTTTTTTTATTGGATATTCGGATTCTAAATGCCTTGAAACGTAAAACATCAAATTTTGAGGGGGGTTAGACATTTTTTTTTTCTTGGGCGATTACAATGGTTTATTATTTAATAAACCAAAAAATGGTCGCGGTATCAGCGCACGTTCGAACGCGAGGGAAACGGAAAATGAGTAATTGAGTCGGTCGTCGTCAGTAGCTGCGACAATAAAGCGAAAGAGTCCGCGCGTACGAGAAAGAGGGAAGGAAAGGGCGAGATGCTCACCTCGTTACGTTTTATTGCGACATTTGTCAACAGCTCGATTCAATATGACCGCCTCACGAGTTCAAGGGGGTAGTTTTGTTAGCGTAAGGGTCGTGTTGAAAAACGAATGTCTCCGTGCTAGTGCAAAGCTTGACATATATACCTCGGCGCACCTGCTGCCTTCACATTCAATGCATCTCGCCGGCAACGACGTTGGTAAGATCGTCAACGTCGTCTTTCGCTCACACTACAACCGTCGTCCACACAAGCTCATAATTCCATGTTGTCATTCTTCGCAGGCTTCGTTTCACTCACCCCTGGAATATGATGCGTTCGCTTCAGTACGAGCCGAGTTAAATGGGCCACCGACGCTCAGACGATTTCCCTTCAACCCCACAATATCATATTCACCCCTCGTCCCGCTCCAACGGCGTCACCATTTCTCAGTTCGGTTTCTTATAAGAAAAACGTCTGCGGTAACGCTAACGTCCGAAGGTCTAGAATTCGGTTAAAATATTTAATTATCGCTCGAGGGAAAATTTTTATCCCCTGCTGAAGATCGAGTTTACCTTTGGGGTTTTTAATGTTTTTAAAAAAATAAAAAACTACGAAATTATTATTTACGTTTCCATGATAAAATTTTGGTACTTTTTGCTACCGTCCGAGATATGATAGTGAGTTGTTTTGTAAAATTATGATTATTATAAATGTTCCGAATTGAATAATAATTGCTTGCTAGAAGATTTTCGAGATATAAGGCTGCACAAATTCTCGAATACCCGTTAATTCTAGATTTTGTAGAGCCATGAATTTTTAATAAACCAATAAAACGTTTCCGCCCAACACTGTCGTTGGAAAATGTGAATTGTCTCCCATTCAAAACCCCCCAAAAATAACTTTACCCAAAAATAGTATCGGTAGATTCCTGAATATTGTATTGTACTATATTGGCAATCGTCCTAATTTCAATTATTTTCATTTTGGTTTATCATTCAATAATAAAACATTGTAATCGCCCCAATAAAAAATTTTCTACCCTCCCCCACCACAAAAATTGATGTTTCATGTACGATCCGATAAGCCAATAAAAAAATTCTGTCCGTCGGCCGTCAACAGTTTTCTGGCAATACTTATAATAGCTAAATTCTTGAAATTTTTACCCAAAACCAATCTTGTTCTGACGCAATGGCTCAATCACCAAATCGATACCTCAATTTTAAAAGGAGTTTCAGGGGGGTTCAGACCGGGAGAAAATTCGTATTATCCACCGTTTTCCAGAGAACGGTTTATTTTTTATCAATTCCTATAGTTTTTTTGGGTGCTGAATCGAATGAGGCAATAGCGGGGTCAATACCTTTAATGGTTCCCGATTTATCGCAGCTTTCAAGCTGAATTTTTGAGTCTTTCAGAAATTTGGCATGAGAAGAAATTTTGGGGCTATTAAAATCGTTCGCTATACTCGTTGGAATTGTCAAACAATCTTTTCTGCTCTACCGTTAGACGAATAATTTAGATTCAATTTGAGAATTAAGAAAAATAAAAATAATTTAAATTACTATAGTTTATGGAGTTTTTTCTTATAGTTACCGATCTGCTGTTAGGTGGAAACGTTCGCAAATGTTCGGAAAAGTTATTATCACAAAAAATGAGTCTTCTTAAATCATAACTGAAGACAAGGAATAAAAAAACAATTTTAAGCAATAAAAGGTTTTTTTTTAATAGTCGTAAAAGAGTGCCTGACAACGATATTTTTATAGCTTCAATAACATTGAGCTATAGCTAACATGTTGAATTTCGCCGATTATCGCAAAAATAGCTCGCACAATCGATACAAAATTTGATAATGGGCCCTCCGCTGTAATTGATTTAAATTAATTTCAAACGAAACCCGCGAAATGTCGAACGATGGGCAGTGATTTTTCAAAAAGCACGTCCGTGAATAATCCAATTTCTTCCGTAATATTTTATTATTATTAATTTTTTTTTTTCTGAAAAAAAGAAGTTGAAAAAAAAAACCAATTAAAATCCGTTCCAAGTAGAGCAATTCGATTGCCATCGGGGCCGGTGATTGTAAAGCAATTACACCGTTTAATAATTAGATGAAAATGTTTTTAAATAAGAATTGATTAAAGGACCGGACTATTCATCCGAGAGCCTTTGTAATTATAAGGTTCGAAGAAGGAGGTGGAGAGGGGGAAGTGGCGAAGTGGAGAGTGGCGGTAGCTGAGAGAAGAAGTCGGCCCCCGAGGTGGTGTAATTCCGCCTAATGAAATTCCCGCGACAGACCCAGATATAGACTTTTCTGAGCCAATGAGCATTAACACAGAGCGAACCTTAATTTCATTAGCGACTCCGAGATTTAGGTATAAAACCGGAAAGTCAAGAAGGGGGAAAAGCGTATTAAAAAGCTTGATATTAAAGGAAGTGACAAGGTAACGCGGCGGCGAAGACGAAAAGTAAGGCAGGTTGTTATCTCACGATATTGCACCCCAGTCGGAGAAGGCAAGTTTCTTAATTACCTCCTTTTATTTAAAGTGGCGGGAGAGAGGACAGTTTCGAAAAGGGAGGAAAAGCGGTGGAGAAAACGCGGCGGAAAGGAGGCGGAGACGGCGGCGAAAAAAGAAGGGATTGCCGAGTCGCTTTGATGTCTGTCGGCGGCCTTTTCACATGTCAAGGGCTCCTAGCGGAGTCGGTGGTAGCGGCGGAGCGCGTCTCTTCCCTGCGATACTCGTAGCCTACCCGCATTCGGCCCCGCACGGTTTCACCCTCGCCCGCATCGTCCGGAGCGGAGGAAATTCCCCCTTTATCCCCTTTTTCCTAACCGGTTGTGACGTTAAATCTTCCCGTTTAAGGAGCGGAGACGGGAGAAAAAGGGGGTCTCTTCCGCAACGGAGGCGGGAGTGAAGGAGTGAAACGCTTTTCAAAAGAACGGCCGACGAAGGGTCGAAGCCTTTGAAACGATGTTTTTCATTTTCCCCAGTTCTTCGCTTTCTTTGCGTTATCTCGGCGGAATTTCCAACCCTGCCCGCACGGCGAAATCGGTGAGCCGCTAAGCCCTCTCGAGCTCCATGAACATCATGATACCCCCCCCCCCCATGGACCTTCCTCAACCCATGGCCCCCCTCCCCGCAGGTGGTGAACAACGAAAAGCTAATTTTCCTCTTTTTTCCGCTTTGGCTGCTAGTCCTGGGGCGAGGGCCAAAAAATTGCACTCTAGCGATAAGACATCGAAGCATAAAACACTGCAAACGATTAATTATTCCTTCGCTTCAATAATAATGCAAGAAGACAGACAAGACATCCGCAGTTCAGATAGTAATTATTCAGGACATGATGTGTGAACGTTCCATCCGAAAAACAGATTGGTACCTATCGGGGAAAATTCCGTAGCAACTATTGTAATTTTAATCAATTTTATTTTTCTTAATTTCCTAAATAAAAACTAAATTTTTTGCCTAACGGTACAGCTGGAGAGAAGAGGTGAAGAGGGAGAAGAGGTGAGGTTTATTGAATAATAAACCAAAAACGGTACGGCGAGGCGAGTAATTTATGTTGTGTGCGTAACAGGTGGAGGAGGATGTGTATCGCGGAGGAAAAGTATCGAGGAAGGGATTGGTATAGGAGGAATTCGGTGGACACAAGGAGCAGCAACTGGGAGGAGCTATCTTAGCAAAAAGAGGGCCTTCGGATGGCGAGCGCACGTGTTGTTGTTACTACAACTTCTGACTGATCACCTCAATCCTTCAGAAAATCTTTTACTCGTTAGGGCAAGGATTAATAGGGCGGGCCATTAGTAGACTGAATGTGTAACATTTGCCACGGCCGAAAGGGATGAGAGCTGCCGTCAGAGTTGGCGCAGTAAAGCGGGACTAATTAATATATAAATACTACCTATGTAAACGGTTTGATATGCAGAGAGTGAGGCATCAGCTCGAGAGATGGCACATGAGAGCTGAAGAGCAAATGGGCGACAGTCTGGCAGGGAACGAGACAGAGGCGGAAATCGCTTCTCCGTTTCAACGAGCGGGGAAGGTCACTTAAAAGATTTAATTAAACAATCCGCAGATGTCTGCGCGTTCTGTCGTGTTAGATTCGTCTGTCGCCCCGGCTAAGCCGTCGTTACGGTCCGAAGGGGTAGACGATACTCCCGTTCAACCGAAAGGGGTAATTGTGGGCAACTGCTGCCCTGTTGAATTGAAGGCCGATGTAAAGTAAAGTACGAACGAGATGTTGCCGAATCAAACGGACGGATGAACCTGTAGGCGGTCTCGGATTATGTATCTTCGTAATTTAAAACAACGGGCGAACCCTTGCGCACAGCAGTAATCGCAGATTACTCAGATTAATAAGCAGTAATCGCAGATTACTCCCCAGATTATCCTGAATTATTTTTCGTAAATTTTTTTCAAATTTTCTTCAAAAACTAGTCAATGGGAGTCAATAGAGCCCAATTAAAATATTTACACGGAATTTCAGGTTTTCTATTGGCGGTCCTTGTGCAAGGACTTCAGGATAATCGGATATCAAAAGATCATTAGCTGAAAAAGGAATGTAATTAGCAAAATCTCCCCGAAAATGGGTTTTCAAACGCGTAACCGAAAGAATAATATAAAATAGTCGTGAATAAATTGTGAAATAATGTTGAAAAATCGTAAAATAGTGAGAAATCAATAGTCAAAATATAGAAAAATAGTCAAAATAAAGAAAAACGGTCAAAATGTAAGACAAAAATATTGAACGTTCCATGAAAATTTTTAGGTATTTACGCATTACGATTGGGTGTGGAATGCGATGGGGCAATCAACATGTAGCCCAAAGATGCATTTTTCGCATTTAGTGATGGTTTTTTTTGAACAGTGACGACACTTGATCCGCATCAGACGAGAGGAGCTCTTCTTTGCTCCAGTCAAAATCGCAGTTCCGTCGGATCCTTTTCAAAAATGACGGTTTTCTGGGAGGAGATGGAGATCTAATTCGATTTCTTTTTTTGCGACTGATCGAGGTGGTCGAGGAAGTTGTTGATCGAGAATAATCCGCATCAGATTGAAGTTTATGAGCTTCATTGTCAAGAGAACAAAATAGGGTAGCCAATTGCTGGTTTTGAATTGCTGCCTCAGCTCTTAGCTGGCTGCCTGGGAGGTTGTTGACAGTTGGATCATCTTCGTCACCTGAGTCCTCGTCAGTAACGTCGTCATTACAATTGGTGGGGGGCAAAACTTCCACGTCATAGCCTCCCTTTGGATGCTGAGAATTTTCTGCCGTTTCAATAACATCGAGTAATTCGGCAAAAAAGGATGGGAAAAATGACTTGCCGATATCACTAGATAAATTTTCAAAATATTATGTGCTAAATAAAATATTTTTTACCATGAAAAAAACTATTAATTTATTTGAACAAAGTCATATAATGTGAAATTTACTACAAAATCTCAATGGAAACAGTAGAAAAATGAGCGAAAGTGTTTTCTTCAGGAAATTAGGCAAGTGTTCAAATTGATGTCACATTCCCCTGACGTCCTTGTGTAAGGGCCGTCGAGTTTGTGGTCTTGCTGATGGCTGCTATACCAAGGTAGAAATTGAACGACGCTTGTAAACTCGAGATAAACTAGCTGACAAACGATTTTAACAAAAAAACTGTCGATTTTCCTCAAGTATAATTTATAAAACTTGCCCATCCACGGTAAAGTCGAGCAGCTCGTCCATCCCGTGTTGATTGGTTTTGTCGACCATTGAAACGAAGTCTTTGAAAAAAAAAAAAACTGAGTACAACAACACATGACCTTTGTACATAAGGTCCCAATGAAGAGTTTTGAAGGTGTTTCAATCTACCAGGACCCCCTGGTACCTCGGAGGATGTAATTTTTGAACCGCGGTCACTCGTCTTTGTACAAGGACGTTAGGATAATCTGGGTTATGTATCTTCGTAATTTAAAACAACGGGCGAACCCTTGCGCACAGCAGTAACCGCAGATTAGATCATGATGACTTTTTTTGGGACCATTCACTCGAGCCAAATTTGAGATAAATGTTCCATACATAATTCCTGAAACGCGACATGCAAGTGGAATCTTGAAATCAGACAGTCCGGACGATTAAAAAGCTCACGCCCTGGAGTAGAAATGATTACAATGGAATGGTTTATTATTAATAATAAACCAATATTAAATTTCCCATTCCTGAAGAACTACCCATGTATTTATCTTTCACTGCGACGATTTATCTCTTTTGCTGGGCCCTTCTTGGGAGCTTAGTCGCCAAAAATAAATTTTCACGAAGGAAAAAGGCTGGAAAAGGAAAGAGGGCGATTTTTGGGATAATGTGTACCGTCCATTTACGATGCGAAAAAAGAATTTAATCGAAGATTAATTTATTATGAATGATAATAAAAATGAAATAAAATGAAATTCTTTCTTGAGACAAGGGATGTCTGGCAAAACAGTTTTGAAGGAAAAAAGGGAGTACTTGCGATGCAGCGTTTGCCAAGTATCTGCCCACAAAACGTGAATGTCCTTCAAGCAGTTTTCGAATAAACAATTCCTTGCGTCGAATAAACATAGACGTTCAATTTTTTTTCGATACGGACACGGCGCACAAGCGTAGCGATTTTTACACCGGAAAAACGTCGTCGGAAATATTCGCTTTTTTTTGGTTTATTATTATTAATAATAAACCATTGTAATCGCCCAAGAAAAAAAATTTTATAACCCCCCCTCAAAATTTGATGTTTTACGTTTCAAGGCATGTAGAATCCGAATATCCAATAAAAAAAATTCTGTCTGTCCGCCGTACGCCGTCAACACTTTTCCGGCCAAACCATAATAGCTAAATTCTTGAATTTTTCACCAAAAATCAATCTCGGTCCTACGACGGCCCAATTCTTGAACCAACTTGCTAGCTCAATTCTAAGGGTATTTTTGGGGGGTTTTGAGGGGGAGAAAATTGATATTTTTCAAGGTTTTTAGAAAAATGTGTACGTGGTATCAAATTATATAGATTTTTGGACGCTGAATCGAATGAGACCATCGCGGGATCGATAGCTTCATTGGTTCTCGAGTTATCACAGCTTTTGTGCCGAATTTGGGAGATTTTCAGATATTTGACATGAGGGTATAACTCGAGAGTTCTTGGAGCTATAAAAATCGTTCTATACTCATTGGAAAGGTCGTCAAACACTCTCTCCAGCTGTATCGTTAGGCAACAGGTTTAGTTTTTAATTAGGAAATTAAGAAAAATAAAAATGATTAAAATTACAATAGTTGCTACGGATTTTTCCTCTATAGTTACCATCTGTTTTTCGTTGAGAACATTCACAAATGTTCTGAATAGTTACTATCACAAATGGATAGTCTTCATAAATCAATATTGAAGCGAAAGAATAATAAACCACTGTTCAATCATTTGCAGCGTTTTTTTGCTCGAGGCGGACGGCGCATAAAACGAACGAATTGACGACCAGGTCGACCAGGTCGACGACAACGATCGGACAACTCTCGGCAGGCAGCCGACTGGGAGGGAGCTATCGGTCGAATCGAATCGCCTTGCCGGCTCTGTCCTGTCGGCCCAAACTTATGCGACGTCAGCTCGCCCGTTCGGCTTTATCTTGGGCTGACCGTCGCAAAGTGAAGCAATTCTATTCACTATTCATTCCTTCGTCAATTACCACATACTTTTACCTGTTCACGTATTGAACAGAGAGAGAGAGAGAAATAAACTTTATTCTGTGAAACATCGATTAAGGCCCCTGACAGACGAGCGACCTGGGTTGCGCGACCTGGGTGGCGCGACCTAATCATCCAATCCATTCAATTGTGGACGGCACACCGGGTGTAGCGACGTACCGGCGACTTTTGAGTCGGGCGACCCGGTCGACCATTCGCGACTTGAGGGCGATCCGGTGGGTGGCGCCACCTGCTCGACCATGCTTGTCTTATCAGTCGGTCACACGTGGTCTTGCGACGCGGTCACCTCTCGCCTTCCAAACATGGAATCGCTAGATGTCGACGCGTTTATCGCTGAAATCTATCTCTTCGACTTCCATATTTCAACTGGGCGGGGAACCGTGGGGAACGCGACCCAGGTCGCGAGTCGAGTCGCATCGCATCTGGGTGTCTCGACCTGGGTTGCGCCACCCAGGTCGCCTTGTCTGTCAGAGCCCTAAAAATCTTCTCCAGGTGGTCGCATTACTTCTTTTTGTAGGTTGAGGGGGAGAAAAACGAGGCGACCTCTTCTCCATTTTTTATTATTCAGCCGAGTACTTTCGCCCGTTCGGGCTTCTTCAGGGCATTCTATCACAGATTTTAAACAACTGTTAGGGAGGTACAGGTTTGAACATTATTTTGATCATGTATACATAGGACCAATGGTACCTATGGCCGAGCCTGGCGTTCGCTGGTTTTACGTTTTCTTCACAGTCCTGTTAGGATCACAGTCAGGTTTGATAAGTCAGGTACTACATAACACATGCTTAAGCCTATTGACATTTTTACTTACATTTATCTTGATGGGTTACCTATTCCTAATATTTCTATAGTCGAAGAATAATAAATAATATGCATTTTAAGTTGAACATTTAATAAAATATGTAAAAATAGAAAATTTCAGGGGTAACTGTAATAGGAACTTGGTTGTTTGACTAGATAATGTGTTATGAACTAGGATGATAACAGTTAGGAACAGCAAAAAAAAAAAATCGATTAAGAAGCAATACAATCCAAAAGAACACACCTTGTGTTGAATTTCAGAATAATTTGGCTCGTCGATAGGAAAACCCGTGTTGACGAGCCAGAGTCGCATACAGGACTGCACATAGATATTCGCGTTAGCCAAATCGTACATGCGGACACTATCTTTAAGAAAAATATAATTAAAAAAACAAGTAAAATTGATCATCATTACAACGCTTAAAAAATTTTATGACATATACCTATACACTTCTGAGGTACCTTTCGCTTTCAAGGTAATCTTGCTTGATAAGCCAACTGTAAAGTAGACGTTTATATTGCGCCCGAGAGAATTTGGAGATCTCATATCAATAGGTAGACGGTTATGGATCAAATGAAGGAGGTAGCCAGGACTTCGAGAAGTTCTTGTTCGGGAAATTTGAGGGTTCACCGCATTCTGGTTTAAACAGAAGCGCGTGTGATAAGAGTGTAGGAGGGCTGAGCATGAATAAACAAAGTTGCACGTTCTCCAATGCCGATTCTAAGCTCTAATAAACTTACGTGTCGGCACGTGCTCGAATTCGATCAGCACGACGAATTCCCCGAAATCACTTCGATAAGGAATTGTCGCATTATCGGAAGATGTTCTTCATTCAACGAGCCAATGTTTCATATCGAAGTTGGCGACAACTTGTGTTGAAGAAGTTGCTCAAGAGTGTGGCAAGTTGTCGATTCATATAATATAAGGTTGTCCAGTTGAGATTATCTGGAGGGTAAGAAAGTTTGCTATGATGACATCGTGCGGCCGTGAACATAAGGCGGAACTCATCTATCATTTCAGCCGAAAGTGAGGGGAGAGACGCGAGGACTTATTACCTCCCATGATTGTGTTAGCAAAGTCGACACTTCATCCTTAAAACAAGTTTGCTCGCCGACGACGTTGCGTAGCGAACTAGAGCATGTGTTGCGAATAAAGAGCGTCTGTTCTGCGGAGGAAAACCTCTCCTGTAGAACGAACTACGCTTTTGAGCTGAGCACTACCCTATTTGTTCGTTATGTGCAATAACTTCGCCTTGAAATTACTAAATGAAAAGAACAAACTAAGGATAAAATATCCGATGGAGAAGGATAACGTAGTCGACGGATAAGGTTAGAATCACATGGAAAATGCATCTCGAGGGTGAAGTGGCAACATGACCTAACTCACTTTTTGACCATATTGAGTTAGGAGTGTTTTTAGATTCAAATTTTCGCGCCGAATCGAATGGTGGGCTCAGTTTTGCCGAAATATCAAAGGATCGCGGCGAAAATCGAGTCGTGGCAACACTGCCAATCTCCAACGTGACAACAACATGGCCTAACTCAGCTGTTCAGTGCTTGTGTTGATGCTTCGTTTCCGAGCTCCGTAAAAACGTGAGTATTTTTAAAACTTATCAAACAACTTATCAAATTATTGAAGGGCAGATGCTCACTCAGCACGGTGATGATAAATTCACGCATGCAAAACGATTTCAAGGCCATAAATGACTAAAGAAAAGTTAGGTTTGAGATAGGTCATGTTATAAGCACGTTTCTTAGATTTTTTTGCAGCGAATCTTGAGATTGGTCATGTTGTCCAATGATTTTGCACGTTTAAAATTCGGGCAAATTTGTTCGAAAAAACTCTGGAACATTGTTTTTATTTATATTTTCAGGCTTTTATTCGTGATGGAGATCGATGAAGAGTTAGCTAGTGACGATTTTCTTCTATCCATCGACCAGCTATGTTCGTCATTGGAAAGAGAAGACTACGACATTCAACCAGAGCCAGTTATTATTATCGACACGACTGCTCCTCAAATTCGTCGTTCACTTGAAGACGGTTTCTCGAACGACACTAATACCCCAGACATTGGGGTGGTCTCTGATTTCAGTGGATCAGAGGCCACAGCTGATAACTCTAATTCTGCAGAGGATCCTAATGATGTTGACGCGACTACATCCAGTGAAGTTTCCCAAGCTCGCATCAGACAGTCAATAGCTCAGACAGATACTTGGAAGAGGGAAGACGCCAAACGAAAGCGTCGCCATGGACAGTCTTATGTGGGGTTTCGTAGGCTGGACAAGAAAAAGACGAACAAAATTGCACAAGACGTACCTAGAGTCTCTGTGTCAATGGGCCCACGTTGCACATCACAATTTTGTATAAGAGCCAAGAGTGCTCGCTTCTGCTCTACACTCACGGAAGCTGACCGTGAGCAGCTCTTTCAGCAATTTTGGGCGATGTCAGGGTGGGAAGAAAAAAAAAAGTACATTGTCTCCCTCATCGACTACCAGCAACCGAAACAGCGCACCACCAAACACAGATATCAAAACTCACAGCGCACGTGCAGCTACACTTACCACCTCAAAGTTGGTCCAAAAAAGATGCCAGTTTGTAAGCAGTTATTCAAAAGTACATTTGGCTTAAAGTGGTCCACCATACGCCACTGGGTAACAAAGTACAATGGAATCAGGCAGTCAAATCAGGAAGCAAGAACTAAAGAAGCCAACGCTGATGATGATGAAGATGGGACCCTTGATGGGAATGGAGTCTACAGAGCTGAAGCTGTGGGCGTGAAGAAGTCAACGGAGAAGAAGAATGCTGCATCGTGGGAAGAGAGGCGAACGTTCACCGAAAAATTTCTAGATCAGTTCCCAAAATTGCCATCCCACTACTGCCGGAAAGACACAGCAAAGCTTTATCTTCAGCAGGATATCTCCTCGTATTCCCAGCTTTACCGAATTTATCAAACCCGGTGTGGAAGTGCCCTGATTGAGCCGGTGAATCGATTCACTTTCAGAAGGATAGTCAGAAGAAAGAACATCGGGATCTACATCCCAAGAAAGGACAAGTGCGACAGCTGTTGTAAATTTCAAACCAAAAATTTGACACGGAGAGGTTCCTCTTCAGCCCCAGTGTTGCCACAGGCTCCAAATATATTAAATATTGAATATCCCACATTATGGATAAGGATTTCAATATCCATAGACTTTCTTACGCTGAATTGAATTGAGATCATAACAAGGTTGTTGGCTGTAATACGTTCTCGAGATGTCGCAGCTTTTGTGTTGGATTTTAGAGATTTTGGGAAATTTGGCACGGTTTGTAACCCAACAACTTCTGGAGTATGAAAATTGTTCAGTACGAGTTGGAATGCTCGTCAAACACTCCCTCAAGCTGTTTCGTTAGGCAAGTAATTTGACTTTAGTTTAGGAATTGAATAAAAATGCAAACAATTTAAATTACGATATTAGCTAAGGAAGTTAGACGTTTCCTATGAGTAATTATCACTCGTGACTAATTTGTTTATGCGCTGTGTTCACGCTAGTTCACATTCTAGGTAGCCTGCTAGATATTTTTTGTACTTAGTAACTATACTTATAGTAGTCAAAGCGTCGTTTCATTATCATGCACCGACCTATATTATCGCCCGACGGATTATCGCCCGACGGATTATCGCGTTCGGTATCGCTCGTTTCGTCCCTTCACTTCAGTTCGCCATCGGCCGTCCCACAGCCTGGATCAGGGGTGCTCAAACGGTCGATCGCGATCGACTAGTCGATCGCGAGTGCTTTTTGAGTCGATCTCGAGAAAAAAATATAGAACTATTCACAGAATTTGTTTAAATAGATAGGTCACTAGAACAAAATAAATGAATAAACTACTAACATTTATTCGATCCGCAATTAGACCAGAATAACACCTTCATCACTTTCTTTGATCGTAATAACCTTTTTCTAGTGGCAAAACGATGCAAATGATTGTACAGTGGTTTATTATTCCTTCACTTCAATAATAATTTCAGAATCCAATCCATTTATGATAGTAATTATTGAGAACATGTGTAAACGTTTCAACCGAATAATTGATCGGTAACTATCGGGGAAAATTCCGTAGCAACTATTGTAATTTTAATTAATTTTATTTTTCTCAATTTCCTAATTAAAAACTAAATTTTTTGCCTAACAGTACAGCTGGAGAGAGTGTTCGACGACCATTCCAATGAGTATAGAACGATTTTTATAGCTCCAAGAACTCTCGAGTTATACCCTCATGTCAAATTTCTAAAAATCTCCCGAATTCGGCACAAAAGCTGCGATAACTCGAGAACCAATGAAGCTATCGACCCCGCGATGGTCTCATTCGATTCAGCGTCCAAAAATCTATATAATTTGATACCACGTACACATTTTTCTGAAAAACCTTGGAAAATATGAATTTTCTCCCCCTCAAAACCCCCCAAAAACACCCTTAAAATTGAGCTAGCAAGTTGGTTCGAAAATTGGGCCGTCGTAGGACCGAGATTGATTTTTGGTGAAAATTTCAAAAATTTAGCTTTCATGGTTTGGCCGGAAAAGTGTTGACGGCGTACGGCGTACGGCGTACGGCGGACAGACAGAATTTTTTTTATTGGATATTCAGATTCTACATGCCTTGAAACGTAAAACATCAAATTTTGAGGGGGGGTTATAAAATTTTTTTTCTTGGGCGATTTCAATGGTTTATTATTGAATAATAAACCAAAAGGGGCTTTATCAGAGGAGCGTGCGGTACTTGTCAAAGAAAAGCCGCGTCTTTGATTCCTGCCGATGTTTCTAGTCCAGTCAAGGAATGAGGTTACGCCGGGTCCAGACGAGTGTAATGTAACGTGTAATGTAACGCGAATCCTACGTGTGGACGGCACAACGAGCATTACGCTCGCGAGGGCGCTCGGGAGGATCCATCGACTGTCGGTTTTTCCCGCGAACACAAAGGCGCTCGCAGTACTCGTTTGGCTCTTGGAAAGGGATTCGCGTTCGCGTTCGCCTTGCGTTCGTGGGCCGTCCACACTGTTCGCGCTCGATTACACGTAATCTTACATTACACGACACTCGTCTGGACCCGGCTTAAAGCCGTACGAATTTTGGGCCTCTCAGAGTCGATCGATCGAAGTCTAACAATATTGATGTAGATCGCCGAGAGTTCAAGTTTGAGCACCCCTGGCCTAGATTGACGCTGAAATAGCCCAATTTCCTGCCGATTTCGCCGCCATTTACGTCACACTTTTTAATGTCGTAAACTTTTTTTTGTCATCAATTCGCCGTAAATACTCGACCGACAATCGCGGCAGAATGAACATAAAGGTTGGATTTCGTCAACTAATTTGACAAAATTATAATTTTGGCACAGTGGTTTTGGAAGTACCAGCACATATCGCCCAACCACGTGCTTGCCGTCGTCTGTCGTTGGATCGTCGTGTTGGAGTCGTCGTTTTGCCAAGTTACCCCAGCGTCACCGGCGCTGTCAAGACGACTGATAATCGCCACATTGGGCACGGCGTTTGAATTCATTTTGGGTAACTTGCGCGTCGAGAGTGCTGCGTCGCTTCGCCAGGTCGGATCAATCCGTTTCCTTTTTACTTCCATGTTTACGTAGTAAATGGAAGTATTGAGATCGTCTGAAAAGTCGAATTCGGAACCGAGGTCCTGATGGAAGAAATTTTCATAGTAGTATACTCAGAAACACTTTCTGAACAAGTGTCTGTTCGTCTGTGTGTCTGTGTGTCTGTGTGTCTGTGGTCACAAACTGACATAAATCGCCATATCTCGCTGAAAAATGGATGAAACCCTATGAAATTTTAAGGGAATGTTTTCCCAGTGATTGTGCAAAATTAGGTGTTTCCGAATTTTGAATTACACACAGTACTTCCGAGATATAAGCGTTCAAAGTTTTTTCTGTTTCGATTTTTACAGGCTATGAGAGTCAATATTTTTCTACGTTTGAGGGCTTGAAATGTCGGTTATGGCAAGCAGAAAACACTAGATTTTTTGTATAGTGGGTCACATACAATGCCTCCACGTTATGAGCGTTTTTCACGATTTCACTAGTGCATGTTTTGTATTTTGATTTATACAGGCCGCAAAACTCAATGTATTTGAATGTTTGAGGTCTTAAAATGTTGGGGTTGGCGATTGAATGATGCCTGATTTTTATCAAATGGGTCACATGCAGTACATCCGCGTTATTTGCACATTTACTAAATTTTGATTTTTATAGACCACAAAAATGAATATATTTGAACGCTGGAGGACTTGAAATTTTTCTATATGACAGTTGAATATCGCTTGATTTTTATTATTGGGGTCACATGCAGTACCTCCTCGTAAAACGCATTTTCAGTTGTATAACTTGTATTTTTTGGGTTTCTTTGCTTTAAATATGACCAACTTTGACCTCGTTCACAAAACTTGTTTTGCATGGTTTGGATAACACACAGTACTTCCGCATTATGCCTTTTTTTAACTTTTGAGATTTAATAAACTGCAAGAGTGAATATACATTAGACTTTGAATTTTTTATATGACAGCCTAATATTGCTTGATTTTTATTATTGGGGTCACCTGCAGTACTTCCTCGTAAAACCATTTTCAGTTATTTTATTAAGCGTTATTGTACTTTTAGGGTCTCTTTGCTATAAATATGACCAACTTTGACCTCGTTCCCAAAACTTGTTTTGTATGGTTTGGGTAACACACAGTAATTCCGCTTTATGCCATTTTTTAACTTTTGAGATTTTAATAGACCGCAAGAGTGAATATACATTAGACTTTATATTTTCTATATGACAGCTGAATATTGCTCGTTTTTTATTATTGGGGTCACCTGCAGTACTTCCTCGCAAAACGCATTTTCAGTTACAGTACTTTTTGGGGCTCTTTGCTATATATTTGACCAACTCTGACCACGTTCACAGAACTTGTTTAGTATAGTTTGGATAACACACAGTACTTCCGCCTTATGCCGTTTTTTTGCATTAGAGATTTTTATAGACAACAAGAGTGAATATACTTTAGACTTTGAATTTTTTCTTTACGACAGTTGAATTTTGCTTGATTTTTATTATCGGGGTCACGTGCAGTACTTCCTCGTTAAACGCGATTCAGTTATTTCATTCTAGCGCTCTTGTAACTTTCGGGTCTCTGCTTTAAATGTGACCAACAACGATCATGTTTTGTTTTGTTTTGATCACATACCGTACTTCCACCCTACGCCGTTTATCGCTGTTGAGCTTTTTACAGGGTGCAAAAATCAATACGTTTGACGCTAGAGGTATTAATATTTGTAATGGGGAGTAAATGACGCCTGATCTTTACCGCTAGGGTCACGTTTCGGCCTTCGTACGATTTTGTCGATTTTATAATTGGTTATACCAGTTACCGACTCAAACATGGAAGTACTGTGTGATCTATGCACACCACTGGTTTTTTATATAAAATCGGGCTCTTCGAAATTATTTTCGAACAACGTCAAATCGTCGATAATTAGTTTATTTTCTCTCTTTTTAATTTCTTTATTCAGGAGCTCCGTCTAGGTAACTTATTAACAAATTATAATTAATTAAATTATTAATTATTAAAAAATTAACGATGAATTCCAAGCATCGTTAATTTTCTTCGAATATAAATATTTTCGCTTTCAACTGAAAGTTATGAGTTTATTTCTGTTTATTTTCCTGCTTTCTCGATCAGCCATTTCAGTTTCGAATTTTGTATGCACAGATAAGTTTCTCTTGCATCGAATTGGCGAGACATGCTGCGAGTATGAAGATCGTAACTAGACGGTAATGACTGATATTCAACTTATTTACTAGAAGATAGATATTTCCTTGCTCAAGGAGGCAAATGCCCTCGGAAAATGAAACATCGAGAGAGCGTTGTAACCTTCGACCTCACCCAATAGTAGCCAAGCAGGAAAGTGCATTGCGTTATCGACGAACTATCAGGTTCATTTTGAGTGACCATAGCCAACGTTTGACGTCGCTCGCAACTTAAAGCAATAAATTTCCCGATTGTCGGTGAAACTGTTGATACAGAAATCGACCGACAGTAATTACCCCCATGTATAAAAGATTCTCAAGAGTCAAAAGCTAAGATAGGGTCTTAAGATGAGAATGGAAGTGCCCGTGGAATGGAAAGCTGCAGCTCGATGCAAGCGGGATAGCGCAGAAGTGAAAGGGTAAGGAAAATGTAGAAGAGAGACGAGTTGCGGATGGACAAGCGGCCTTTTTATGGGCTTTTCCTTCGCCTTTTACGAGCCCAGACAAAATGCAACACCCTCTTGGTGTCGAAAGATCTCTCCGGATTACCCCTCTTTTAAAATATTGCTTGCGAAACGAGAAGGCTGTTGGATTTTATTACCGCTCGCTCTCCCAATAGCAGAAACCTTCTTTCTTTTTCCGCCAGTCGAAGGAGCTCTCCACTTTGCACCCACTAAATCTTGGCCGATTACCGAACTCACTTGACAGATAGACGGCACGAGTCGGTTTCAATTATCGCTATCGCTTTTGCCCCCAGCACGTAAATTTTCCATCCTCCGATTTTAATTCGTCCGCTCCCTCGATTCCAACTGACAATAAGCGCATATTCACCATCGATAATTTAAATAATGCATTCTACAATGTTTAAAGATGAGTTGCATACAAAGAATAGGAAATCGTTCGATTCGCATTCCGTTCACGAAATTAATACTTCTCGAGAAATAACGCGATTACTTACTACGGTTTTACTTCCACGTTTACGTAATGCTGAACTGTTAAACAAAAAGTTACAAGCCAAGTAACTCTGGAATTTCGTACTCTGATCATTTGTGTACCAAGGACACCCAAAATGTATAACCGCCCTGATGGGGAAAACAAGCGACCTTCACCTAGAGCGTTCGAATAATTATATTGATTTTTGCGGCCCCTAAACATTGTATATACCAATGACCAAATACCAAGACCTTAATGTTAAGAATCGATCGTCATTCACCCGCTTAGAAAACAGTTCCAACCTTTGGCGTTCGAATACATTGACTTTCGGGGACTGAAGATTTCTAAATACAAAAAATAAGCAAATCGCTCGGATGTACGGTGTGTGACCCAAGCGATAAATATGAGGAGTCATTCACTCGCCATTACAAACATTTAAAGACGCCAAGTATCAAATATATTGATACTGATATATTGATAAGATATTGATTTTTCCAGCTTGTAAAAATGAACTAGCGAAAAAATCGCACATATGGCAGAAGTGCGGCGTGTGAACCAAACGATAAAAGACAAGTTATGTGAATTGAGTCCACATTTATAGTAAATCAAGAGACCCAAAAATACAAATGCACTCGCATAAAAATTGCTGAAATGCTATTTACGAGGAAGTATTGTGTGTGACACCAATAAGTTTTCCAGCGTTAAAACATGTTGATTTCTGTGGTCAGTAAAAATCAAAAAATTTTCGATATGCGAATAACGCAGAAGTACGGTATGTGAGCCACGCGATAAAAATCGTTCATCATTCAGGTCTATACGTGGAAGTACAGTGTGTGCGCCGATAGATAAAAAAATCAAGGGTCATCTGCTCGCCATAACGAACATTTTAAGACCTCAAATGTGAAAAATATTATTGATTCTCTTATAGCCTGTAAAAATCGAAATGGAAAAAACTTTGAACGGTTATATCTCGGAAGTGCTGTATGTTATCGCAAATCCAAGAACGGTTAATTTTACACGTTCAAAAATCAAAATATTTTGACACTGGAGGTTTTTGAATGTTTGTAACGAGGAGTGAATGACATAAATATACTTAATGACACATTTTTAGGTGTCGTTGCTATAAAAATGATCCCATTTTACAAAACTTGGCTTTTATTGTAAGGCTCTCATACTGCGTTTTTCTATTTTTGGGTCTCCTGGCTCGTTTTTCCATAACAGCTGTTGTAAATTAACGTTTCGGCCTTCCTACGATTTTCTCGATTTTACAATTGGTTATACCTGTTACCGACTCAAACATGGAAGTACTGTGTGATCTATGCACACCACTGGTTATGATTTATGGCGCCCAGACCAAACTTTTTGTGTCATGAACCAACCGGCTTACCTCCTTGAAGCTCCGTTGATGCCGAGTCGTTCTGAGTTCAATAAGAGATTTCCTTGGCCAAATTAATTGTTTTCAAAAATAGAAGAAAAAAATCACTTTTCGTACATGCAATTATTTGAAATGAAGACGTTTCGTTGATGCCATCGGAGGTGAAAGCTAAAGGTCTTGGAAAACTTGATAGATTGTTGAGATCGGTTCAGTGGAAAATATGCATAAGGTAGAATTATAAGAAATATAAATTTACTACCAACACAGAATTTGATAAATCGTATTTTTCAGCTAGTTCATCGATACAATGCACCCATTTGTTCTGTCTAGCGTACGTTATTTTGCTCTAAACTGTCCTCGAGCCGTACGTTTATCGCTTAAACTCGGAAAATCTCAAGAACTGAACAGATTGGAGGGTTTACAACGGCGAAAACAGATTGACCGCTTTCGCGCGCCCTTTCCGGAAGATAATTCCCGGGAGAGAAAGTGAATTGTAAATTAGGTGAACGTTGAGGACGAAGAGGGCGAGTTTGTCGGTTTGTCGGTTTGGAGGGGAGGGCGGATGTTCGGATGTGTAGGAAGGAAGACAGATCCGGCTGTAATATAAAAAGGGAGGATTTGTGAAGGACATTTATCACGGCTGTTGGGCCTTTAATCCATGAAGCTGTTATCTCGGTTTTAGCTCCCAGCTTTGGACACAGAGGATTAGCTACTAATTATCACCGGCTTCTCCTCGTTTCAACTTCAAACATCATAATCCTACAAACAGTAGTTGCGAACGTGAAGGAGGTATTTATGTAGTTATATATAGCTAATACTGAAGGCGCTTAGAAGAGGAGAGGGGAGTATTTAAACTGGCTGATTTTTTTTCAATCAATCAAGAGGTGACAAAATTATTACAAACATACTCGCAGGATGATTCAGCTGTTTGCAAGACTGGACTATATAATACACCTGATACCATCCAAAACCATAAACTAGGCTTAATTGAAGTTCTAGCTCATCCGAACGATAAAAATACAAATCGATTTCGATTCCCGGTAGAACTAAAAACCAGAGAGTGGTAGTTAGAAATTATTAAAAAATATTTTAAAACCATGATAAAATTAGGTCTGAATCAGAATCAAAAGTGGGGGAAAATACACCAAAATAAAATATCGGATAACTACAATTGGACTCATTCTGCCGGTCTTCAGAGCCAATCTAGTAGATTAAATTTCAAACAAATATTGAGGACACTGTTGAGCTGCATTCTCGAGCGCCAGAATTCCCAAGTATATGACAGGCCCAATCGTAAATCACTGGTTTGTAATTTCACATTATGTTTTTTCTTTTTGGAAATAAATCCCATTATATGATATGCTAATATATTTGCTCTATACCTGCGTTTATTAAGGTTACAATTTTTGAGGCCTGATTTCCGAAAAAATGTATGTATGTAACAATTTTATTGTATGTAAACTATTGTATTGTATGTATAACTATTGTATTGTATTGTATGTATCGTAAACTATTGTATTGTATGTATGTAAACAATTTTATTAAAATTTACCAATTGCGTAGGTAGTGGAAATTCAGTGCCGGAAATCGGGATCGTTGCGAACACGAAATATCTCAAAAATACTCATGAATGACCTCTAGGAGTCTTTTTTCCTCCCCCTCCACTTTCACAGACAGAAGATAATAATTCCCTATTTGGGGGCCACCTACTGCACAAAATATAGTTGGGAGGGAAAAAATTATTTCCCCCACGTTGGGGGCCACCTTTCGCAAAAGGGGCCACGTAACGCACAATTTATGTTAGGGGGCCACCTAATGCAAGTTGCGTTAGGTGGCCCCCAGTTTTACCCAGAAAGGGTCGTCTAACGCACTCTTTATATAACTATGAATGTATGTAAGTATGTATATATGTATGTATGTAAAAAAATGTATTTCAATGTATTTCAATACTCTACCAACTTATATTATGTCCTCAGTAATTATTATTTTTATTTTTTATATATATCATTACCGGCGATCATGGAAGCACTGTGCGATCTATGCTCGCCTATTTTTTTAGATGAGCCTTCGGTAACTTGAAGCCGAGGGAATGACCGCATGTGCGGGGTGGTGCTGGTAGTGAAGGTGCCAAACAACAGTATCGCTCAATGTGCGGCTGAAGGCGCTAACGACAAATATATGAGTCGACAGCTGATCGGACCGAAGGGCACCGCAACCGACTGCTGCTCAGCTCAGCGTCCGCTGCTCACCTCAGTCTCTCGCTCGCAGATCGATTAAACATTTGTCATCGAGAGCAACTTCAAATGCATTTTGTCCCTCATATTTGATGGATTGAGTTGGAAACCATAAAAACAACACGTTGTCACTACCCTCTTTTTATCGACTGTTTCTTTTCGAACGGTGACATCTGCTATCAAACCGATCCGATTCCGAGTTTTATGGATGCGAATGCGAGTGATATTGCGTTGGCAGATTGACAAGGAAGCAATCTCTTTTTCTTTTTTATCGACACGCCCGATCTCGTCAATTCTAATGCAACCCGCTCCAATTCAACAGATTTCAACCCGTGTTCGAGAGGCGAATAAAATTTTTATACGACGCTCTGCTTTTTACTTCCATGTTTACGTAGTAAATGGAAGTATTATTGATCGTTAAATAATCAGTTGAATTTTTCAGACCAAACGTATTACGTCCATGTTATGTATAATTGTTGATACTTACTAGTTAGCGTTATTATTTATTTAGTTTTTAAATAATACAACTTGTTACAACGGATCAGGTCAATATTAGCCCTGTCCATGAACGTTTTCTCAACTCCCTGGAAAACTGACGAGTTGTCACTTTTCCTAAGCCAATTACATCGACAAACATGGAATTACAGCAGGAAAAACCGAGCACTTTCGCCCGGCTGTGGACCCTATGGCTCAATGTCGCGCTGAGGATGCCCGAACGGGCGAAAGTGCTCGGACAGCGAACAAAGAATGGGAGAACGGGTCGCCTGGTTTTTCTCCCCTCACACATGAAAAACCAGGATTATTTTTTAGCCCAAAGAACCCAAAAATAGAAAAACGCACGAAATGAACTGATAAAGGAAATACAGTGTGGGACCCCAACGATAAAAATCAGTCGTCATAAACTCGCCATAAAAACATTTCTAGACCTTAACCGTTCACAAATCTAGATTGTTATGGCATGTAAAATTTAAATTAGGAAAAACGTCGAACGCTTATAACTTGGAAGAAGCGTGTGCTATCTAAAATTAAAAACGGCAAATTTAACAAATTTACCGGAAGAATGTTTTACGAAAATTCCATCGATTTTTCGCGGATATATTTGTCACTATTTTACAAACATGCACTTAGACAGAATTTGAAAAATCTGGATTCACACCCGTTTTCTCGAAGTGGACGAACCTCAAGAATTTTTTCAGAAAATTTTTTTCCTGCTACTCGAAAACTTCCACAGGTAAAGTCTCACTATTATAGAACGATTCTTTGTTGTCTATTGTAAGCGTTGCAGTTAGGATTGTAACTCTCTGTAGCAAGTTTGTTTATAATAATGGCCTAACCACCGATAGTGTAAAACTCAATTTATCCCAGACCACTTCTTTGTCTTCTATTCTTATTCCACATCGTGTTCGATTTTGAAAAACGATTGAAGAATCATACTAAAAAGTAACAGTTACGTTAATTTTTTTTTTTTTTTTTTTTTTTTTTTTTGTAGCTTTGTCGCTTTTTTTTGTTCTTCGTTGTTGGGGTTGAGGGGGAGAAAACCACGGCGACCTGTTCTCCTGTTTTTTATTGTTGGCCTGCCAAGCACTTTCGCCCATTCGGGCATCGTCAGGGCTTCCTATATAAACAATTCATCTTGATACTTTCAAATACATCATGGAGGTACTAGGTTACATATCCTAGGTTACATATCCTAGTAGCACCATTACAAGGTATCCACGGCCAAGTCTGGCTTATTTTCTAAAATTTGTCGTCTGCCTGGTAAAAAATCCCCCGTGGTAGGTTCGTGATGATGCCCGAATGGGCGAAAGTGCTTGGCAGGCCAACAATAAAAAACAGGAGAACAGGTCGCCGTGGTTTTCTCCCCCTCAACCCGAACAACGAAGAGTTAAAAATAATGTTTAGAGTACTTGTCAAACTTCCCTCGCGAGAACACCGGAGTGTTCGTTCGGTCGGAAATACGTTTCAACTCACACGAAGTCGGACACATGTTGGAATAGAAAAATTGAACCTCAGTCGTAATAATTATAGGGCGAGAAGGCCAACTGTCAAAATCACGCTCTCGTGCAATTAGCCGTCGTCAGCAGTCGCAGTAGGAAGTGCGATAATTAAACGCCACTCGGCCGTTGCGCTTTCAGAAGTGCGATGTCGCTGAGCCAGAAACATTTTCCAATCTAGAGGTTTACGTATATGTGAATCTGTTTAACCTGAGCACGTGTTCACTATGTGCAGTTTCCATCGGCCTCCTTCCTACCATTTTGTCGTCCGAGTATCATGCTGTCTTCTCAACTCCGTAAACTGCTAAACACACCTGTCCGCCCTGATAATTAAGATACTTTTTATCGATGAGTCGGGGGATGATAAATTGGCAACGAATTCTTAGCTTGATCGGAAAACCGGCCACAAATTTGAATGATTATAATGTAAATCAATTCCGAATGGAGTCGGATTTGGAAAAAAAAACATTCCAGTCCCAATACTCAGGGACACTTTCAAAAATAGAGTCTGCGTGTTAGTCAATGGTCAAAAAATGACAAAGAGCCGTCATATCTCCGTTAAAGATCAATCAAAATAGATTAAAATTTTAGAAAGGATAGCATAAACTATATTTGAAACTAACCGTTCAATGTTTTGGTTTATTCAATAATAAACCATTGTAATCACCCGAAAAAAAATTTTCTAACCCCCTCAAAATTTGATGTTTTACGTTTCAAGGCATGTAGAATCCGAATATACGAATATGTACGCCGTACGCCGTCAACACTTTTCCGGCCACACTATAATAGCTACATTCTTGAAATTTTCATAAAAAATCAATCTCGGTTCTACGACGGCCCAATTCTTGGTTGGCCCACGTTGCTAGCTCAATTTTAAGGGTTATTTTAATTAATTTTAGGGTTATTATTAATTTTAGGGTTATTTTAATTAATTTAATTATGTTAAGGGTTAATATTAAGGGTTGGTTATTTTTGGGGGGTTTTGAGGGGAAGAACATTAATATTTTCCAAGGTTTTCCAGAAAAATGTGTACATGGTGTCAATTTCTATAGATTTTTGGACGCTGAATCGAATAAGACCATCGCGGGGTCGATAGGTTGATTGGTTCTCGAGCTATCGCAGCTTTTGTGCCGAATTGGGGAGATCTACAGAAATTTGACATGATGGTATAACCCGAGTGTTCTTGGAGCTATAAAAAATCGTTCTATACTCATTGAAATGGTCGTCAAACACTCTCTCCTGCTGTTCCGTTAGGCAAAAAATTTAGCTTTTAATTAGGAAATTAAAAATAATAAAAATGATTAAAATTACAATAGTTGCTACAGAATTTTCCCTGATAGTTACCAATCTGTTTTTCGGTGGGAACGTTCACAAATGTCCGGAAATAATTACTAGGTATCACCAATGGATATTCTTCTTAAATTCCCTTGAGCAATGTCGAAACATGCCACGAATAAAATTGTGGGACTGAAAAGGTTTTTAACTCGAACAGTTGGAATAATTCGTTTAGTTACCCTCGCCCAACGGAGCTTTCGACGATCGACTATTAATTTGAAGCATGTGTCCCTGCTTGACGGCTATCAATAACTATCGCAATACGCTCGATGAAATTAATCATAACCGTCATCAATCCGCAAAAAGCGAACACCTTCGACCGATCTAATTTATCGTACTATTTTCAATTGTGGAACGTCCGTTTGATTAACGATAGAAGACTTGTGTGTTCAACATTATTCAATTGGAAGATAATATAAGTTTCTAATGGTGGATTTCACCGAAAAACAATGAGTTGGAGTTAGCCATAGAGTTAGTAGCAACGACCTTTGTTTCCGTTAGTAGCATTGCCAGTTGGCGTTGCCAGTACAGCTAACTCTAGGGCTAACTTATTTCCATCTCAATTTTTTTTTTTTTAAATCTACTATGAGAAAATCAGAGGTTCAGTAACCCAAATTGATAGACCTCTTTTATCGAATAAGCACGACGCAATACCTGTAAAAACGAATGATTTTCGCGACCACTAGGTTTAAACTGCTGATGATTATGGAAATGTATAAGGTAAAAATGATAAATGTGATCTCCAAAATCCGCAAAGGGTTCTTCATTTCGTCCTTTGCTAGACAAATATGCCAATTTCGAATATATTTTATTTATTCCTGATTGACCTAATTTGGTGGCGATTTTCTTATCAATATTGTAGGAGAGAGCTTTTCTAACGAGTGAAAGAGAGAGGAATTCGGAAAACAAGTCGTGGAAACGCGTTTTGTCTGCGGTCAAAAAGTGACAAAATTTTTTTTGACAATCCGTGAAAAATCAATCGAATTCGATGCAATATCCTGGAAGTGTTTTCCTGTAAATGTGCAAAATTAGGCCGATTGAATTCGCTGGACTAGAAATGCTCGTTATAGCAATAAGTAAATAGTGACCAGTTTCAATTATTTTTCTAGTGCGTTTCATCTGCTGGGATTTTTTTCCGGCTACAGCAGTTAATAAATTGACTGATGAAGAACTCCACAAGTACGCGATAGCGAGTAAATGACGCATGATTTTCGTTTTCAGAGTCATACGCTTCATTTCATATTTCATAGGGTTTTTCTTCTAGCTAGAAAAATGGTCACATTTTTACAAGGTCATACTATATTTTAATCTGAGCGAAAAGCCCACAAATTTCCTATTTGAATGAATTTTAAACTGAGGATAGGGCCGTCACCATCGTTTGATGGGGAGAGCCTCCTCCCTACTTTTTAGACATAGTAAATTTGAGACATTTTGAATCATGAAAGTTAAAAAAAAAAATATACTAGCATAGAAAAAATAAATGAGAGCAGAGAAAGGGAGAGGGAATAAGGAAAGGGATAAAACCAGGGGGTACCCTTGTAATACCTTACGGTTGTACAATAAACGATATTTCATTTCATCATTTCATTTCAAAACCAGGGGGTTTTTGGGATGTCCCAACACGCATAACTTGGAGTTATTTGAAAATTAATAGAAGTTTGATTTCACTCAAGTAAGGGAACGGTCCTGTTTGTATTATCCCTACATGGAATCAATCCAAATTTTGAAGCGACAATTTTTCAAAATTCCCAACTCTTCGCTGCTTTTGAAGGGGAGTTCAAACAATTTCTTCCAGGCGATAAAACAATTTATTAGCTATGTAATAATTGGTTTGCTGAAACTGATAATTTTGCTCCACTTTATCAAACCAAAGTTATACCGGCATACTGGATTGGCGAATATTGTTGAAGAAACATTGTCATAAAAAGACAAATGGATCGGTGGAAATATCTCCCATACAAAGTAAAGAAATTCATGCGAGATAGGAGAGATAAAGTTTCCTCCTGCGTAGTTTCCGTTTCGGCTTCAGTAGCCGGACAGCTCCCTGAAACTTGAAGGGTGTGTTTTTTTTGTTGTTTTTTTTTTTGTTTTTTTTTTTTTTTTGTGGGTAAGGAAATCTGAAATGGCTTTACTCACGGCAGGTTTGCAGAAGAGGAAGTGTCTCGATGAATCACGGGGCATCATGAATATTTTATGAGGCACCTGCTAACCGCTCCTTGCTTCCTATTTGTGCTCTCTTACAACTAACAAATAATACCGGATGCCATCTTTACTCCCGAAATTCGGTTAACAGTGATTTGAGTACCGTAAATGTTGTTTGAAATTTCGTGTTCAAAGGGAGTGCCATCAATTTCATGTCCTTTCCATCAGCGAAACTATTTAGTTTCAACGCTCGTTTGTCGAGGATGCAGCAGCCAACTGCTACGGTTTTCATAATTTTTTCACATTTTTTACTTCCATGTTTTCGCAGTAAATGGAAGTACTGTGATCGTCCGTAAATTCGAATTCGGAAAGAAGATAAATTTGGAAGCATTTTCGTAGTCAACAAAAATTGTGCAAAATTAGCCGTTATCGGATTTTATTTTAGAGCCTACGGGCTGAGGCCCCTGGCGGCTTCGCCACCCAACCCCCTGTCGGGGGGGCTCGGCCCGTCAGCTCCCTCCAGCGCGGCCCATCGGAGGGGCTTCGCCCCTCCAGCCGTCCCATACAAATCGGCGGGGGGTAGTGTCCTTGTCACTACTAAATAGGTATAGCAGTAGTAGTTGATTATTTGTGTATGGAGAGGTGGAATCTATAGATATTATTAGTAGTTTCTATAATTTGGTAAGTCGGTGGTGGTATTGCATTGTACTTAGTAGGTAACATAAAATATCGGCTGTGGACCCTATGGCTCCACGTCGCCCTGAGGATGCCCGAATGGGCGAAAGTGCTCGGCCAGCTAATAAAGAATTGGAGAATGAGTCGCCTGGTTTTTCTCCACCTCACAACCCCCGGACATAAAATATCGGGTTTTTCAACTTGTGCAAAGTTTTAGCCGAGGTAGACGATTCAACTTTCAAGTTTTCCATGATTTTTAACTTGCACAGTGGATAACTCAAACAAAAAGTCGTCAATTCGGATGTTTGAATATAACAAAAGATAGGTAATTTAACTGTCCACATTTTCCCAATGTAATGTACCTATCCATTTTTCAACCGTTTTTGCGTTATTCAACAATATTAATAGACTATACACAAAAACTTGTCATTTTTCAACTTTGAACGTTGTTTTCATCTATCTAGTGCTGAAGAAACAAAGAATGAACCATATATTATTGATATACACATCATCAACTATCATTATGCTGAATTTGAGCGAAATCGATTCTAAAAAATGTTTTGTAAAAAATCCAAGGGGTACCCCTGCGATTTTGTTCAACCGATCAGTTAACGATTTTTTACTCTTCTCTCAATGGACATAAAAATCTGAAATTTTCAGGAAAGTTGTATCTTACCAAGATGTATCTTCGTGATTTTTTTTACTTCTCGGAAAAATCTGCAAGTGGTCCAAAAAAATCAGTTTTTGAAAGCTCGAAAATCGGACTTTAACCGTGATTTTAGGGGTCAAAATGTATGCGAATCAATTGTTTTATTATGCAGAAGTCTTCATTTAAACGCCTTACACACGTGCATAGCAAAAAATTTGGTGAAAAAAGAATATTCAGAGCCACAGAAATTATTTTCCGTAAATCGAGTTTTTCACCGGCCGAAATTTCGAGCTCCGCTGGCATCGGTAATATAGTGGTTGTTTTAAAGCGAATTTGAAAGCTATTCTTATAGGAAATTTAACGCTGAATCCGAATTTGACGTCAAAACAACGCAAATTTGACAACTTTTAGTTTTTCACTACTATTATAGTAGTTTACGATTTCTGTATGAAGAGTGGGAATCTATAGTTATTATAGTAGTAGTTGCTATAATTTGGTATGTTGGTAGAGGTGACATGGACTTTGTATCATAAAGTATCGGGTTTTTCAACTTGCGCAAAGTTTTAGCCGAGGTATAGACGTTTCAACTTTCAAGTTTTTCTTGATTTGTGAACTTTAAGAAAAAGTCGTCAATACAGATGTTTGGATATACCAAAAGATAGGTAATTTAACTGTCCACATATTCCCCATGTAATGTACTTATTCGTTTTTCAACCGTTTGTACATTATTCAACAATATTAGATGGGTATACACGAAAAGATCACATTTTTCCACTTTAAACGTTCTTTTCATCAATTTAGTGCAAAAGAAATAGAGAATGAACCATATATTATTGATATACACATCATCAACTATCATTATGCTGAATTTGAGCGAAATCGATTCTAAAAAATTTTTTGTAAAAAATCCAAGGGGTACCCCTGCGATTTTGTTCAACCGATCATTTAACGAATTTTTACTCTTCTCTCAATAGACATAAAAATCTGAAATTTTCAGGAAAGTTGTGTCTTACCAAAATGTATTTTTGCTATTTTTTTTATTTCTCGGAAAAATCTGCTAGTGGTCCAAAAAAATCGGTTTTTGAAAGCTCAAAAATTGACCTTTAAACGTGCTTTTCGGGGTCAAAATTCATGTGAATCAATTGTTTTATTATGCAGGAGTCTTCATTTGAATGCCTTAAACACGTACATAGCAAAGAATTTGGTGAAAAAAATTTAAACGGCGCCACAGAAATTATTTTCCGTAAATCGAGTTTTTCACCGGCCGAATTTTCGAGCAGCGGTAAGGGTGAAAAATTAAATTTTCGTTTTCAAGCGAATTTGAAAGCTATTCTTATAGGAAATTCAACGCTGAATCCGGATATGACGTCAGAACGACGCAGTTTATCCAATTTAATTTTTACTTGTAGTTTAGGTATATTTATATTTCATATTTTATTTAGTTTTTTCGAACTGTTTGTTATGGCGAGCAATTGGCGCTTCATTTTTATTGTTTTGCTTACACTCTTACACGTAGTACTTCCTAAGATTCGTATTTTTGTTTATTATTTAATAATAAACCATAGTAATCGCCCTAGAAAAAAATTGTCTAAAAGTTTATGATTTACGTTTCAAGGCATGTAGAAAACGAATATCCAATTTAAAAAAATTCTGTCCGTCCACCGTAAGCTGTCAACACTTTTCTGTCGAAAATACAACAGCTAAATTCTTGAAATTTTCATCAAAAATCAATCTTGGCATGTCAATACCTCAATAGTGAGCGTATTTTTGGGGGGTTTTGAAGGGGAGAAAATTAGTATTTTCCAACGTTTCCAATCGCGGGGTCGATAGCTTTATTATTGGTTCTCGAGTTATCGCAGCTTATCACAGTTATCGAAAAGTTTCCATATTATTATACTCAGAATCACTTTCTGAACAAGTGTCTGTGTGTGTGTGTGTGTGTGTGTCCGTCTGTCCCTGTGTCTGTGAAAAAGTGACATAAATTGCCATTAATGTCCTTGAAAAATGAATGAAACTCAATGACATTTTCAGGGTATATTTTCCTAACGAATGAGCAAAATTAGCTTTTATTGAATTTTGTATAACACACTCTGCTTCTGATATGTAAGGGTTCCAAGTATTGTTTTTTTCTGTTTCGATTTTTACTGGCTATAAAAGTAAATATTTTTCGAACTTTGCAGACTACACTTAGCAGATTTTCTTTTTTGGGCCACTCACATTACCTCCACGTTATGGGCTTTTCTCCACGATTTCACTCGTGCATATTTTGTATTTTGATTATTACATGATGGAAAACTCACTGTATTTGAACGTGCAAGGTGTTGAAGTGTTTAGGACGGCGATTAAATGATGCCTGATTTTTATCAAGTGGCTCACATACAGTACTTCCGCGTTATTCGCATATTATCGTAAAAATGAATATACACATTTGAATGCTGGAGGACTTTAAATTTTTCTATATGACAGCGGAATATAGCTTGATTTTTATTTTTGGGACCATACACACTGCTTTCACGTGGAACGCATCATAAATTATTTTATTCGAGCTCGATTGTATTTTTCGGGGCTTTTTGAGACCAACTTTGAACACGTTCAGAAAACTTGATTTTTATAGTTTGGATTACACACAGTACTTCAACCGTATGCCGTTTTTTCGCCGTTGAGATTTTTACATGCCGCAAAATCAATTATTTGACGCCAGAGATTTTTAATGTTTCTAATGACGAGTGAATGACGCCAGATCATCATCGCTTGCGTCACACACCGTACATCCGTGCTTTCCAGTCAATGTTTGTATTAGAACTATTCACATTCCCCAAAGGTCAATATATTTGACCGTTTATAAGAAGTCATGAAATGTTTTCTTTGGCGGGTGAGTGACGAGCGATTTTTACCGTTGATGTCATATATCGTACTTCCTCGTTATTGAAAATTGTTGGCATCTAGAATGCGTTTCGGTCGCGACAATTATATGAGCGCTCAGGGTCTAGGAATGTTCGTTAACGGCGGGGAATCATGCTAGATTTAATATAACTAAATTGATATACAGAAATTATTATATACATACTATGAACACAATGGGTTTTCATCTCAATTTGAACTAATGCAACATAATGAATGATGACAACATGCCGTAAACGTTTTGTGGAGATTGTAGGTGGATTTATTTTCAATCATTCCATCGTCTATAGAACGTAGTACATTATTTTGTCCGTTTTGTTATTTTTTTGTATAATTTCAACAAGGTTATAAACCAGAAAAAATACAAAACCCACAATGTATCGTTTAATAAGAGGAAACTGCCTGAGTAGAGGTGAGATATTCCTTTGAAGCTTATGTCTGCTTTAGCTTAACGTTTCGCGCGCCTGCTCCTTGAGCGCTGCAGTAAACAAATAAAATAAATAAACCCCAAATGATGAATACCAATTGAAGAAAACCGCAATCAAAATTTTTAAAGATCAAAGCAGCAGTGCGAGCACTTGTAAGATTTACAAAAGATATACGTGACCTGTTTGATATTTCATAAACGAATGATTTTTATTATTTCAAAATAAAACAATAGCAACAATTGCATAGCTGGAGGTGGCACACAATTATGTTGCTATTAACCAGAATAACACTGGGGAATTTTTCTGCTTAATAAAAATGCGCAGTTTTTCTAGAACTACCATCTCTCAATAAATACAATTTCCATCAATTCACAAGCACTAATCTGTCGAATGGCTTCGTCTACCGTGAAAAGTAGGTCAAAGCGAGAAGAACCGTTCGTTCTATTTATGCGATGTAGGTATAACTTTGTGGAATACTTTCCACAAAATAACAAAACATCTGCTTGCGAGCGGAGTGGACACGAATCCATACCGTCGCGTGGATGTAGATACACATTTTATTGATTCATTAGGGAACTCTGTGGATTAGCGTCAGTTTTTCCCATTTCCAGCTCATGCAGGTGTCAGTGCGTGGAGATGGAATGGTTGAATAGAAGGGAGGAGAACGGGGAAAGTGAATAGGAAGGGTTGGCAGCAACCGATGGGGAACAACCGGCCTCCGTTGGCCCCGCCTCCAACCGTTTCATTGGCTCTGAACCTTCACTCTAATCAATAGACCACAATGGCCGCATTCTTTGCACACCTACTCCGTTGCTTTGTACGAGATATACACCAAGCACACTAATGTAATACCTGAACTTCGATGTACGCCCATGTACATGTACCACCCTCGGCTTACTTCTCGACTTCGCCCGGACGAGTTGGATATTCGGTTTTCCCTGCCCGTCATCTTCGTACTAACAACTGGCATAGAAAACTAGCCCGATCGCTATTCGTTAACAGCGTTACAAGCTGTAGGAAATAATTCAATTCGCGACGCAGCGGTATGTTGTCACCATAATTTCAATGCGAAATTTTTGCAAATAAGAATATTTTAGCGGAAGTAGAGCGCTAGATTTTTACTAATATTACCTAATAGAAAAAATTATTGTTTCAACTGTTTCTCGTGTATTATTAAGCAAAATGGATCGAGTTATTGTCGAATCGATACTAAACTACTTACAGCTGCCAAGCTAAAGTCGAATATTTACAGTTTGAGACCAGAATACCTACTTAACACAGTTGACATCGAACCACTGCTAAACTGTCCGTTACAAACCATTTCCATCAAAATGTATATCGAATGGCTCTCGTCCTTGCTCTGGTCGATCAAACCAATATTTGACGATCAATTGCGGACGCATCAAATGGATAGGAAGGTTACCACACATTTCGTGATTGATTGCCCAGCTAAACCGCCGAGTGACGCGTGATGCTTGCCTCATACCTTCAACGTTTGAAGAGGATAGCCGAAAATTCTCGTATAAATCGAGATTTCAATCAAGTATATCGAAATGCTAGCGAACCGTTGGAAAAATGATATACTGTGTTAATTGTTCAAACTGATGGCACTCTGGTGAACTACTCATAGATCGATGGCGAATTCGAGATTTCAATCAACTATTAACTTATTTACATTATTTTATCGTGGGGGCAGAAACACTCGTAAAACGATAGATCAGAAAAGCAACTACAATATAGCTCACGACATGAATGAATCAACGCTTCATCATGCTTGATACGTACGTCAGAGAGCAAGTGTTCGATTCTGAACGCAATTATTCTATCAAATGCGTGCTTAGAAGAGGAAATCGCCTCGTTCGAAAAATGTTTCGAATTCCGCCTAGCACATGTTGAAAACCGTTGGAGGATTCGAGAAAATTGGTGAGTTAGGGATGAAAATAGTTCAGTTTGCGACCACTTTTTTCAATTGAAATACAGAAGGGTATGATAAAACTTGATTTTTAGAACGAAACAACTTAGAATTCGGGGAAGCCATGTTCTGTAAAATACATACAGCCTTACTTCTTTGAAAACCTTCCCTGAAGAAACATTTGTGCATTGGATCAATTTATCATCTTCCAAGTCTTCAGGGAACCTCTTGCCACTGAACGAGCATCTTCTACCAACGTCATCAAACTTGTCCATGGTCCGATTCATTGCTTCTAGTTGGCGAGCTTGAAACCTTTTAGCGTTTTTCACTTGCCACTAGTTGAAGGTTTGAAGATTTCCTAACGGCAACTGTTAGTGAAGAATTAAGCACCTCTTAAAAATGTGTCATTCTTCTCATCTTTGTCTTTGTCTCATCTGAAGAGGCCCGTGAGGGCGAAAGCGCTCGAATTAATATAGATGACAAGGAGAACTGGTCGCGTTTTTTATCTCCACCTCAACCTCACAATTATGTATCAGCGACAACAACCAATGATTCTTCTCATCTTGTAAATGGTGAGCTCCTCAGTCTTCAGAATTGCGCATTTCTCATTTACTCTTCTCAGGCCTTAGGAAAAATATAGATAATGGCTAAAAATAAAAGTATAACGAATTTCGTAGCTCATCACGGAGCAGGATCGATGGAGAATAAGTGGCCTCCTATTAAACGATGGCGAAAATCGACATGTACAAAATTTTGATCGGATCGGAACTCGATGTTCGAATGTTCTGAACAATAGACCTATGCATATTCGGAAGTTTTAATAGTGAGATGCTTACTTGTTGAAATAAAATTTTACTGAATTCCAATGCCGATATTTTGACCAATCTACTAGTTACTGAACTTATTTACTAGTAATTGAACAAGTTTAAGGGTTGGCAAAATCTTCTATTAATTCATAACTTTTTTGGTCATTTAAGGCTTCGAGAAGGAAGTCTAGCAAAAAAGAGAAAACTGGTCAATTTAAATAGGCGTAGGAGTTCGGCGTTACCAGGTAGAAATTTTTTAATTTTATTTTATTTAAAACTTATGAAGATGACTTCATAATATTAAGAATAGGTATTATACGCCATTCTCCGATACTTCTGCTTCAAATAGATGAAGAAATGTTTGAAATTATCAAACCGAATTTTTTCATGGTTATTTAACCGATATATTCGAATTATGTACAAGCGAAATAATTGATAGGTATATCACTCCTGAGAAAGAAGAAAATTCGATTGCCCATCTTTTGGCTTGCTCGCAACTACTTGAAATGATTAATTTTTTGCAAGTTATCGAAGAGTAAACGTAACAAATTATTGAAAACTCGATAGGTTAGAAATTAGAATGACGTTATCGATTGGGAATTTCCGGGATTGTAATTTCGAAAACCAATCATCGAAAATGTGATAAAAAATACATTCTTATTCTACTCAACATGATGGTAGACCGTACATAGGGTACTATTCGAAGGCCTTAGAGGGACAACACAAAGTTTGCAAAGCCTGGCAAAGCCCTTCCAGCGTCGAGCGCGAGTGCGGGGGCGAAGCGCCCCAACCCGTGTTTGGCAGCGAAGCGGCTAGTTATACGAGTATAATAGCATAAAGGGTGAGCACGATATTGGCGGTTAAAACCATCCCCGTTCAAGGCGGGTGCAGTGATACGGAAAGGGATGGCTACAGAACGCAGCTGGAGCGGTGACAGGTTCTGATTAATCCGCAACAACATCCTTGTTTTCACGAAAGGGGAACAAGAATATGCTCAAGAGGACCAAGGTGATGAGGGCTCAGCTAATTGAGGGAGCTACTCGGTGCTCCGGGGAACAACCGAGAGTTGAAAAGATTCGCCACCCCTTGGACCAGACAGTAAATAATGAAAGTGCGTCAACTCCGTCGAGATGGTATTCAGATCCGCCGGCAGTCGACTTTGCCGAAAAAGAGAATTTTTCACGAAATATAGGGAAAATCATAATTTGTCGGCAGCGAACAAACATTAAAATACGGTCAACTCATTTTTCAGCATTGCGATTCTTGCTAGTGCTCAGTGCTGATTCCTATGATATTGTAGCAAAGATTAGACGGATTGTTTTTTCGTGATTTTTCGACTTGATGGAATCCATTATTAATAGGAGCTTTTCTGAAAGTTCGGGCCTTTTGAGAAGCAATATTATTATGATTGGCAGTCGAGAAATTTTTATTAACTTAGTCGGCTAGTTTTTCTTCATCTGCCACTATTATAAGACAGCCTGGTACTCAGCGGAGATGACAATTATACCTTTTCGCCGAATCACTTCACCGGCCGGCGGAGTTGACTGTCATCCCCAATAATCTCACAAGCGCGCAGCAGCTCAGATATTTTTCTGAAGCATACGATTAGTGGGGCCGGGATAGGACTCTCTAAGAAATCACTACACTACCTTTGTTTGCTCTCAGGGCACACGGTTCAACGGTAGAATCGAAAGAGAGCGAATGGCAAATAATATATCTAAATTTAAACTTCGAATAAATATTGCTTAGTAAATTCGATCAATACACTTTGTAGTTATAAGTAGATTGTATATTATGTACGTTCTATGCTTATACTTTCACTTCCAGTTTTTAGGATCGATTATTATATTTTGCTGGTATATCTCTATTAATACAAAATCGACGACTTCTAATGAACAGTTGAAACGTAATGTTTACCGTTCAATTTCTTTTCTTATTTTGCAGTAATTCCAAGCATGTATATCATTGTACAATACTAGTTTTGAATGACTAGTTTTCAAAATGTGACAATTTCAGATAAGCTTATCCAGAACACATTTTGGCTGGCTGAATGATTGCAGAAAATACTTCCAGCCATTATTCCTAATCCTTCCAACGCTTAATTCTCGTGGAAATTCCGAATGGAGAAGCCGTTGTAGGGGCAACGGTGTATCAATAATAAGTCGGAAATAAATAGAAATCGAGTGAGTTTCATTTCGAATCATAAAATAGGGACTCACGCGACAGTTGCTCATCGGGCGTCGAGGACGATGGCGATGTCGTATCCTCGGGCGAGGGTGAAACGGACACGCTGATCGGCGACAGCATTTCTTCCAATTTGAACGTCTTCATAGGAGGCGGCGCGAAAGCGGATCGCCCGGTGATACCGTGATGGAACAGTTGGTGGTGGAACAGGTGGCCCGGATAGCTCTCCACTAACCGCAGACCGAACGAACCGTTTTCATCATTGCTCTACAACAATAAAGAAAATCGTAACTTTGAATAATTTTATTTTTCCTAAAGTACTCAATAAAAAGACAGATAAATCGCCTGATGATACAGCTGAAGAGAGTGTTAGACGAGTATTGAATTAATTTCAAAGCCCCACAAATCATCGGGAAAAAACCGTGTTGGCAAATTTCTCAAAATCTTGAAAAGCCTTCTATATAAAAGCCAACGATGTTTATCAGCCTGTTTGTTAGTTTCACGATGAAACCAACGATCACAACAAGCTAAAATTTAACACGGTGGCTCATTGCAACCCTGTGCAAATTTTAGGCTACTTTGATTTTTTCAGTAGACACGATTGCTGTCCTCCTGCAATCGGACATTTTCGGACATCATCGCCAGACAAAGGTGCTGGCCGAGGGGGGCAATCAGTCGTGCGGTCAGCCTCCTCGTGTGTGCATCTAAAATAAACTGAACTGAGAACTGCGATGAATCGGGGCCCATTCTAATCGTCGTTGTCGCCTCATTCGATACAGCGTCGGTAAATAATACTGGGAAATCAATACTCCGACATGAACGTGTTCACCAATACAGAAGATTTTACCCATTTTCCGATAGCACGATTGATCGGAATAAACTGCCGGGATATTGGCTCTGCGGTAATGTTCAAATTTTTTCTTTGGATCATTCAAAGGGCGGAAAAGCGACGTGTTGATTAACACAATCTACAAACCAAAAAATCCCAGAAAACATCGCAAATTCCCAGTCACAGACACAGATTTATGGATTTATAAAACAGTCAATTCAACATCGCATTTCAAAACTGTGCTTTCGGAGGCTTCTGCAGTTGGGGAGGGAGAGGACCGATGTTGATTTCAATTGGGCATCTCAGCTGGAAGCAGTTTTTGTTGGCAGAGCTCCTGGGAATCCCAAGATACGTCCATGAAGGATAACATCATTCAATCGCTCTTGGCAGAGTACTTAGCTCGAGATGAAACCAGAATTGAAAACTCAACTTTTAACTCATATTTTAAGGTTCTCATCTCTCGAAGTTCCTACCTCTCCATGGATATCCCTCTGCATTATAAAAGCCTTATATGACAACTTAGGCTAGCTGGGGAAGAGCGCTCGCATTTGTCCATTTTCCGTGCGGGAGCTAGGTTCAAGTCCATGGACCTCTGTCCGATTTGCAATGCGGTGGAGTGGGATAGCGTCTTTCACTTTTTTTGCCGATGTCCAGTGTTTCGTCGCGACAGGTTGAAGTATTTTAATTGTGATTTGTTGTCAAGAGACCAATTTTGGTCACTAATCTCACCAATGTCAATTAACGGCTGTTCATTATTGTTTCGCTATCTTCTGACCACGGTTAGGCAAAGGTCGATCATCCTCAATGAAGGAATTGTTTTTTAGTTTTACCATGTAATCTCTTTTCTGTTCCTATTTCTTTTTTACTGTTTTTTGTATTCTTCTTTTGGTGTTCTTGTATTTGTACTAAGTTCTTTTTTTTTCTGAGTTGTTTAATACCCTTATGGTCCAGAAATGTGATGTGCCGCGCAATTTGATCTCAGTGACTGAACGTTGTGCCAAGTGATCTTTCATGAGACTCTACAATGAAGTATCTTGTATTATTTTCATTTATTTCCAACCATTGTGAAATCTTATAATAAACACAATAAAACCGTTTGAAAAAAAAAAATTAGTCAATTTAATGACACTGCCACTATAATACGACAGCGTCAACGGTTTATGATCCAACGTGTCTTCTCCGTACAATCGCTCTTCGATGCCGATACAAATTCAACAAAAAAAAAAATAAATAAATAAATGATGAGAATTATCGAGATTAGGATGTCTGCTAAGTTACCAATTAGGTAATTATCAATAAAAAGGAACCTTTGCAGTACAGAGTGGAAGCTATGAAATCTTTCTAGCAAGCCTCTGATTGAACAGTTTACTCGCATTTTGCACTACGGAACATTAGGAACTTTTTTTGTCTCAAGCTACGTTTCCATTCCTACAAGTCGCGGGGACTTGTGCCGGGCACATGTCCCCGGCACATGTAGCACGGTTTTGTTTTACTGTTTCCATTTCCTTGAGACATGTCCCTGATAAAAAATATAAATACTCAGTCCCTGTCCCAGTCCATACAGATTTTGTTTTTTTGATTTTTTTAACTCTTTCGACCCCCAAATAAAAATATTTTTAAATATATGTTATATAAGCAATTTTGACAAAATTAATCCGATAGGTTTCGAATAAAAATTTTAAGCTGGAATAGTTCGTTAATTTAAGGGATGTTTTTTAATGCATCACATATGTAAGTTTCATAGGTTACAAACTTGAGTATCAAAACTTCATTCAAAAGTCAAAACTTCAAAGTTATCAGTGGATATCAAGGATGTAAACAGTGGTCTGCGCATTCGCAAGTCCCGGGCACAAGTCGGAGGCCGTTTCCATTCTCCGGGCACAAGTCGCGGGCACATGTTTTGTCGCACAGTCGGCTGCGACATTTTTGTGCCGGGCACTTGTGACGCGACGTGTGCCAGACCGTTTCCATTCTGCAACTTGTGCCCGGCACAAGTTGCAGAGAGTTTTGTTGTAATGGAAACGGGGCTTCAGTGTCTATCGGCGTCGCTCCTATTACAAGCATAATTCGGTAAATTTTGACCAGAGGTCGATGCATTTTGTTAGAGATTATGTAGTTAATACGAAGGATCGTTCCCTATCAATTTCAGAATAACCTATGGGGACCTATCAAAAGTAAAATCCAACACAGTTGGATAAATCTCACTTCGAATTCACTCAATTGCGGAGAATCGTTTAAAATGACCTTCAGACTGCACCGTACAAATTTGAAACGCAGTCTATATTAAAAAGTCACATCATTTTCCCCTCAAAATTCGATGTTATACGTTTCAAGGTACCTATGTAGAATCCGAATATCCAATTAAAAATCTTAATTCTAAGCTTAATTCTTGAAACTTTCACTAAAATCAATCTTGGCCTGACGATGGCTCAACTCTTAACCAAATCGTTACCCCAATTTGAAGGGTATTTTTGGAGGGGTTTTGAGGGGGAGAAAATTCATATTGTCCAACGTTTTTTCAGAAAAATGTGCATTAGGTATAATACATTTCTATAGATTTTTGGACGGTGAATCGAATGAGACCATTGCGGGGTCGATAGCTGAATTGGTTCTGAGTTATCGCAGCTTTTGTGTTGAATAATATGTAAATTTTTCAGAAATTTGGCATTCGAGAATTCTTGGAGCCATGAAAATCGTTCTATACTCGTTGGAATGCTCGTCAAACGCTCTATTTAAATTGTACCTTTAGGCGAAAAATTTAGCTTTTCATTTGAAAATTAAGAAAAATAAAATGATTAGAAATACAATAGCTACTACGTAGTTTTCCCTCATAAGCACCAATCTGTTTCTAGGTGGGAACGTTGACAAATGTTCCGACAAGTTATTATCACAAGTGGATTGTCTTCTTAAATTATTAAGCGAAAGAACAATTTCCCTCTGTACAATCATTCGCAGCGTTTTTTACGTTCTATCGCAAAATCTTGTGTTAGAGCATAGATTAAAAAAATGTGACTTTTGGATTACATACTAACGTTAAAGTGAGTTTATTATAATATAATTAGATTTTCCGGCGCAGTGGTTGTTAGAATAGGAAATCTGGCACCGGCCAATAGGATTTACTATTTATCTTGAATTGCCTTCATGATAATTCCAATTCGACCCAACGTAAATACGAGAATTTAATCGCATCCAAAAATCATAGGAAAACGCAGTCCATAGTCTTTATCTGCGTCATCGAACTGTTTGCACAATTTTTCTTGTGTCACTTTGTGACGGTTTTAAGAAACTGAAAGTGGGTACCAAGTAAACTTTCCAGATCAACTGAGATTCTTCTCATATAACGTCCTGGACTGATATGTAACCAATATTTATTTCCTATGCATTTTAATTTTCATGGATTTTCTTTTTTACGCATATGGGCCAGAGAATAAAACATTAGTGCGAAAATTATGCGACATAAGTGTTCGGATACAGGTTGATAACAGGTCTAAGAGCTGATCTATTCAGTTCCTGTTTTGTTCAAAACTGCGCCGCCGGTTCATCGGTTATCACCGCGAACTGAAGAATAGTTTCGTTCAAATACAATCCAGACGAACGAATTTTTATTTGCAGTGTATCACTATTATATCATCGGTTTACTGCTTATTTTTATTTATGTACTTTTTAATCTGAAATATTGCATCTAAATCTGCAATAACAGTTGAGATGAACCAAAAACTAAATTTTCTTAGGATTTTTTCAAAGACCTAATAATTGGTAATTGATAATTTTTCAGATACAGCTATTTAAGAAATTTTCTTTTTTGACGAAATGCTACTAGATTTATGCGGCCCAAGTACTCACGCGGGGTCTCTGAAGCCTCAGCGCATCGTTGGCAGTTTGAGACAGAACAACCAACGTCGACGGTGGTAAAGTATTCGCTGCGTATCCGGAATTTTCCATCTAAAATCGTTCTGCCGTCGAACTTTTGCTGAGTTCACTCTCGAAGCACCTACCGGGATTCTAGCATTAGAGAATCACAAACACAGTGAACGATCCACATTGAGGTATGAGGTTCATCGATTTTCGACTTGACCGCATCGAAATACATGCGATAATTTTGTTTTTAAATGTCAAAGACTGGAATGTTTTGGAGAGCTGTCGTGGAGCTTGTCGAACGACCGTAACCGCAACCGCGAGGCAACGCGATGTCGAAAGTGAACACGTCCTAGATCAGTTGCTGGTGTAGCGCCAACTGAGCCGGAGGCGGAGGTCCTTATGATTTGGGGGCGGCTCATCCCTTCCAATGAATAGACCCCCACCCCAGCCTCTGGGGTTCACCCGACTCCTTTTTGGCCGCCCCTGGCGAATAATCAGCTAAATAACCGCATTGCGCTCCAACGAGACACTAAACCATTTTCCCTAACACAGTTTGCTACAAATTTCACCCGCACAAACTTATTAATGCGCTAACAAAACCTTTGACGAAAGGTACACGTCGAGATTTTTCGTATCAATAGAACTAGTCGTATCAATAGAACTAGAACGAAGTGAAAATTATACGAACTCGGCAATCAGTACCAATAGCTATTCGTTTCCGTCATTTTGGTTTATTATTCAATGATAAACCATTGTACCTAATCGCCCAAGAAAAAAAAATTTCTAACCCCCCCTCAAAATTTGATGTTTTACGTTTTAAGGCATGTAGAATCCGAATATCCAATAAAAAAATTTCTGTCCGTCCGCCGTACGCCGTACGCCGTTAGCAGTTTTCCGGCCAAACTATAAGAGCTAAAAATTTGAAATTTTCACCAAAAATCAATCTCGGTCCTACGACGGTCCAGTTCTTGAACTAACTTGCTAGCTCCATTTTAAGGGTATTTTTGGGGGGTTTTGAGGGGGAGAAAATTCATATTTTCCAAGGTTTTTCAGAAAAATGTGTACGTGGTATCAAATTATATAGATTTTTGGACGCTGAATCGAATGAGACCATCGCCGGGTCGATAGCTTTATTGGTTCTCGAGTTATCGCAGCTTTTGTGCCAAATTTGGGAGATTTTCAGAAATTTGACATGAGGGTATAACTCGAGAGTTCTTGGAGCTATAAAAATCGTTCTATACTCATTGGAATGGTCGTCAAACACTCTCTCCAGCTGTATCGTTAGGCAATAGGTTTAGCTTTTAATTAGGAAATTAAGAAAAATATAAATGATTAAAATTACAATAGTTGCTACGAAGTTTTCCCCTATAGTAACCATCTGTTTTTCGGTGGGAACGTTCACAAATGTTCGGAATATTTAAAATGACAAGCGGATGGTCTTCTTAAATCAATATTGAAGCGAAATAATAATAAACCACTGTACAATCATTTGCAGCGTTTTTTTCCTTTCTAATGACGTAAACTTTGTTGTTAGCGATTAATTGCAGTAGTAGGGACCTAATGCCTGATTAAGAGCTCAATGGCAGCCTTCGTCCGGTAGATAGATTAAGATCGTAGCATTCAATGAGTTACAAACGCAATGTCTTGGGAATGTCACTTCTTCAGCGACGTAAGGTCAGACGGTGGTGGATTGGCAGGTTAGCTGCTTCCAGAGGATTCTCGAGATATTTCATGCTTCAGTCCATATCAACGATTTTCCACAGATTGCTATATTAGTAATGTCCGTTCATGACTGAGGTGACATAAGAGATTTCCCACTCTTCGAGTTTTTTTACATACCAAGGGTGATGATTTTCAGCTCTAGTTTCGACGTGAGATGGATTATTGGTTTGTTGTTCAATAGTGAAAAAATGCCCAAAAACAGAAAAAGGCACGAATTAGGTTGATAATCCTTCCAAAGTATGTGAGCCTAACGATACGAGCCAAGTTTTGTAAAATTAGATCATTTTTATAGCAACGACGCCTAACTATGTGTCACCAGCCCGTACGCGTCATTCACTCATTGTTACTGAAATTTAAAAATCTCCAGTGTTCAAATAAATTGATTATTGAAGCCAGTTGAAGATGCCCATCACAGAAGCTCATAACATGGTACTACATGGTGTACGAGCCAAAGATAAAAATCAAATCATTTGGCAATCGGCTTGCCATGAAGAACATTAAGGGCTTTGAACAATAAAAAATATTGACTTTTATGGCTGGTAAAATCAACAACGATGAACGACATGAAATAATGTTTTCATTCTTATACCTCAGCAGTGTGTTAGGTAATGAAATTTCCATAACGGCGTCTTATTTGCACTGAGAGAACAGTTTCTGAAAAATTTTCATCAAATTTCACGCATTTTTTCGGGAGATATTTGTCACTGTGACCGTACGATACAGATGGACGCAAGGACGGACGCACACTCTGACAGAAATACAAACGGACGCACAGACTGTTCAGAAAGTGAGCAGAGCGCTCTAAGAGCAGGTGCGCGAAACGTTCAGGTAAAGCAGACAGAGGATTTCTAAGGAATATCACCTCTACTCAGGCAGTTTCCTCTTATTTAACGATATAGTGGGTTATATATTTTTTCTGCTTTGTAAACCTTGTTGAATTATACAAAAAAAAAAAAAAAAAAAAAAAAAACATACGAAATAATTCACATATATTCGGGATATAGTTACTTACACAAGAGCATGGTCTTCCTAATTCATAATTGAAGCAAATGAATTATAAACCACACACAATACAACGATTTTTAACTTTTTTTTCTTTACAGGCTGATGAAGCAGCAGAACATTTTAGTCCATAGAAACATCCACCCATATGACTCTAATTAACGGCGTACATTGACCGTTCAACGCTTGTCGTCCGAGGAGAGGTAGACTGACAAGTGCTTTGCCTAATTGTTAACAAGATAGATGTGGGGAACACCCGCTATCTTCTAGAGAAATGACAAAGGATTGGTTCAAATTCGTTACCGCTACCTTCTCGACAGGTTCGGTTGATACGCACGGCACCACCTTCCTGCTAGGTCGGCGATATAAGTCAAATTGCGTCCCAATAAAAGCCAACTTCACAGATTGATATTTAAGCGAAAGGATTTTCTCCGAGGAAGATTCGATTATTCCTAGAATTAAAAAAGCGTTTGCCGTTTGGTTTGAAAGCTTGGTGCTTGGTTCCCTCGTCTTCAACACTTCAACTTCAACGAGCTAAAGCTACCAAACGTGGTCAGTACAATGCAAGGTGACTAGAACACAGGTGGGCTCGATCCGATACTAACCCGCACGGTATGACGTCACTGGTATAAAGACTAACACTAGTTAGATAGCTTTTCACTAACCTTTGGCAGCGGAATTTCATTAGGTACTTACAAATAATTATCATTTTTTCTCGATAAATTTTTTTATCTATACCATACTTAAAATTAAAAGAAACAAAAATAATCTGATAGAATTCAAATAATTTAAAAATTGACTTTTAAAATACCTACTCAATCGTAAATATTCAGATATTTTATTTTCGAAACACTATTTTTTCATTTTTAACGTTCTTCACTGATGAAGTTAAAAAAAATCACCGTTGAAAAAAAGTGGGAAAAATTATTGATATTGACGTTTTTACATCAGATGTCTATAAATTTTATGTTATTTGACTCAGCTAACAATGTCCTTTACTTTTGGTTTATTATTCAATAATAAACCATTGTAATCGGCGGACGGCGTACGGCGGACGGACAGATTTTTTTTTTTATTGGATATTCGGATTCTACATGTCTTGAAACGTATAACATCAAATTTTGAGGGGGGTTAGAAAATTTTTTTTCTTGGGCGATTACAATGGTTTATTATTGAATAATAAACCAAAAACCTATCACAATAGCAATTTATCTACTCTGTTCAAACTTCACCATAATAATATCGAAACTCTTGAGAAGAATAATTCCGCAATATTCCTTGAAAATACCGAGTAAACATGCTCTATTTATATTTGAGCCTGAGGAAGTATCGATCGCGATACCGTAAGCGCCCCATACACTATCAGTTTAACTGAAGATAATCGTAAGGCCGTAGATCTGGGTTGCCCACACACCTATAAGTTTATCTGAAGATAATGGACTGCAGTTCGCTCGAACTGAAAGTGTGTGGTCGCCGGACAGGCGGTGATCGGATGAGAGATTCGCGACAGGCAACGGCCTGTCGGATCATGATCTCATGCGGCCCTCACCACACACTGTCAGTTAGCCTGCAGGCCACCGATCTGTTGTCCCCGTTTCCATCAGTTTTGCGTGAGATCGTTTTCGTCAGAGCATTCAACTGCCGAGTTTGGACTGACGGTCGAAGATGGGCGGGAAACCTTCTTTCATTTCCGCATTCATTGAATTGTATCGGGCCTACCCCTGTTTATGGAATGTTAAGGACGAATCCTTTGGAACGAATTTTTTGGTTTATTACAATAATAATTGGTTATCAATAATAATAATAATAATAATTTGGTTTATTCAATAATAAACCATTGTATTCGCCCAAGAAAAAAAATTTCTAACCCCCCCTCCAATATCCAATAAAAAAAATTCTGTCCGTCCGCCGTAAGCCGTTTCCGACCAAACTGTAAGAGCTAAAAATTTGACATTTTCACCAAAAATCAATATCGGGCCTATGACGGCCCAATTCTTGAACCAACTTGCTAGCTCAATTTTAAGAGTATTTTTGGGGGGTTTTGAGGGGGAGAAAATTCATATTTTCCACGGTTTTTCAGAACAATGTGTACGTGGCATCAAATTATATAGATTTTTGGACGCTGAATCGAATGAGACCATCGGGGGGTCGATAGCTTCATTGGTTCTCGAGTTATCCCAGCTTTTGTGCCGAATTTGGGAGGTTTTTAGAAATTTGACATGAGGGTATAACTCGAGAGTTCTTGGAGCTATAAAAATCGTTCTATACCTCAAACACTCTCTCCAGCTGTATCGTTAGGCAAAAAATTTAGCTTTTAATTAGGAAATTAAGAAAAATAAAAACTATCTAAATTAAAATAGTTGCTACGGAGTTTTCCCTATCAAAAACTATCAAAATTACAATAGTTGCTACGGAATTTTCCCGTTCGTTATTTTTTCTTAGTTACCATCTGTCCATCAAAAAATGCTTCTTAAATCAATATTGAAGCGAAATAATAATAAACCACTCTACAATCATTTGGAGCGTTTTTTATTGGATATTCGGATTCTACATGCTTGAGGTTAGAATTGAGGTTAGGTTAGAATTGAGGTTAGAATTCGTATACTACATGCTACGTGAGGGAGGTTAGAATTTTTTTTTCTTGGGCGATCTCCTGCAGTCCAGTTTCTTGGTCACGACAGTCCGCCAGCAGTCCTGATTCAATGACCAGCAGTCCGCCTGCAGTTACCGGACTGTAGTGTGTGCTATCGTCAGGCTATCATCTGCAGATCAGTACGGCCGCCTGCAGGCGGTTGACTGATAGTGTATGGAAGTCGGCGATATTGGTCTTACGATCGCCTGTTGAGGCGACGGCCTGCAGGCAATCGCATAGTGTATGGCCCCCTGTACGATCGGAAAAAATCCTATCCGGCGTCCGCTCGACTCCTTAATCATCGGCATAGGCAACGCCTGCAACTGCAGCTATGTATTGCGGGTACTGCCGTATTTCATATGAAGGCGCACGTAACGATTTATTTCCCTCCGCTGACCGAGCGTTTCGGTCGAATTTTTGGGACAACGTGGATCCTCTTGACTTTTAGAAATGTGTAATTCTCGTTTTTTATTAATTATTTGGTGGCTAGAGGTAGAAAAACCTATCACAATAGCAATTTTTCTACTCTGTTCAAACTTCACCATAATAATATCGAGACTCTTGAGAAGAATAATTCCTCAATATTTCTTGAAAATACCGAGTAAATGCTCGATTTATATTTGAGACTGAGGAAGTATCGATAGCGATACCGTACAGACGGAAAATCCTGACCAGCGTCCGATCGACGCCTTAGTCATCGGCATAGGCAACGCCAGCAACTGCAGCTATGTATTGCGGGTACTGCCGTATTTCATATGAAGGCGCACGTAACGATTTATTTCCCTCCGGTGACCCAGCGTTTCGGTGGAATTTAATTTATTAGACATCGTAGATCCTCGTGAATAATTCTAAGACTTTTAGAAATTTTTAATTCTCGGTTTTTATTAATTATTTGGTGGCTAGAGGCAGAAAAAACCTATCATAGGTTTTTTTGATTAACAAAAACCTTGATGAAACTCTCTATTAAAACTAATAAACTGTAATAAAAAAAACTTGGCGTACACAAAACATTCTCATTGAAAGGAAAGCGGAGAAGTAACGTTGTTGCGATGAAATTCGTATGCGGCTATGAGGTAAGTTTATACCAGTGACGTCAGAGAAAGCTGCCCCTTAATGATTGAGCCCACCTTGTAATTTATACACCTTGAGTACAATGCACAGATAAATTACTCGATGATAGTCGGAACTTGATAAAATGTGTCTGTCCGCTGCCGGCTGAAGTACCTTTCGTTGAAGTCATTATGAAATTAAGTTTCATCCAATACTTTTCTAAATTGTATACAGTTTCGTAATTTTGTTTTCTGTTTTGTAATCAATAACTTCTCAATTTGTAATAGTAAGATCGATTAACTTTCAGTTGGTAAGTGGAAAGAAAATATTTAAAAAGAAGTGTTGAATTTTTAAATGTATTTAGTGTACAATACCGTGTGGCGAATCCTTTGTAGTCAGAGGTCTGCGTTACCTCCAACTTGCTACAAATAATGATTTTTAATTTTGACTTGATTGTGAATAGTACGCAAAGCTCGCAAAAATAAAACGTTCGCCTTCTGTAAAAACTGTGGCGTGCACTTGCATAGAGTGCTTCAAGAGCTACGTGCGTTAGCGTTTCCGGCCAAAAGATCGTCTACGACCCCTCGTGCTTATGTACTTCGGATAACGTAAAATTTGTAAACATTTTTGTTCTCAATCGGTGTGAAAGTAAATAAGAATGGGCAAAAAATGTATTTTTACCGTTGGCCGAAGATGGTAATGACAAAATAAGTTAATAACTCTTAAAACGACAAAATCTTTGACATCAATTTTTTTTTTTTTTTGGCCGTCCATGAACCACAAACAATTCATTCATTCTGAAGAGCGCCCTCAGAAAAATTTCCTTCCTGACGGTGAGGAATCACTTATTCTTAAGAACATTGCGACTTCAGCAGTTTAAACATTTTTCCACCTACACGACCGGTAGAAAAAAGTCAAATTTTACCGGAAATTCGCCGATCTTTCCAGTAGTCTTATCGGATTTGATTTGATTTTTAAAATCATGGATAGTTTTATTGTGTCAAGCTTTAAAACACGGAAACCCCCATGTTGAAATTCATTATTAATAATAAACCAAAACTTTGATATTTTGTTGAAAATTGCTTGTGGAGTCAGTTTTTGGACCGCTTCATAAATACACATCATTGATAATGTTCGTTGTTATTTGCTGTTGTTACATTCAATTAGTACTGTATTACTAGCTCGTGGTATTGCTTTATTTATCATGTTTCATTCGTATTATAGTCGTATTTCTAAGCGGTACTTCCGGTATGTGACACAAACAATAAAAATCAAACGACATTCAGTTGACATTAAGAAACATTTCAAGTCCACCAGCGTTAAAAAATACTTATTTTTGCTGTCTGTGAAAATCGAAACATAGTCAATTTACGCTATAACTAGGAAGTACTGTATGTGACCCACGTTAATAAAATCTGACTTCATTCAATCGCCATCCCGAAAATTCAAAGATTTTGAGCGTTCAAATATATTGGTTTTTGCAGCTTGTAAAAATCAAAATACGAAATACGCACCAATGAAATCGTAAAGAAGGTTCATAATGTGGAGGAACGGTGTGACCCAATATCCTAAAAATGAACCATCATCAATCTGCTCGTCATAAAGAGCATTTTAAGAGGACAAACGTTTAAAAATATTGACTCTTATAGCCTGTAAAAATCGAAAGAGAAAAAACTTTGAACGGTTATATCTCGGAAGTACTGTGTGTGACGCACTTGATAATTTTAACTCTGAAAATGTCATTGAATTTCATTCATTTTTCATGGAAAAATATTAAATATTGATTTTTGTGGCCTGTAAAAATCTTGACAGCAGAAAAAGGAATACGGTGAAAATAGTGTCTGCGATCAGAAGTATACATAACAATTTTTGTAAACGTGGTCGCAGTTGGTCACAATTAAAGCAAAAAGCAAAGAAAAATACAATAGCGCTCGAAATTTTTTTCTTAAAATGCGTTCTACGAGAAAGATGTGTGTTGTGACCCCAAAAATAAAAATCAAGCTATATTCCAATGCCAAATAGGAAAATTTAAAGTCCTTCCAGTATTCAAATACCTATATTAATTTTTGCGGGCTATAAAAATCAAAATACTGTCAATACCCGAATAACTCGGAAGTACCGTATGTACTGTACTTGATAAAAGTCAGACATTATTCAATCGCCCTGGCCGTACGTGATCAGATCTGACAGGAACTGGCCGGACTAGTCCTCGCTGGATCTGACCGGATATGATATGGACTGACCCAACGTTCAAAAAATCAAGAGTCATCTGCTCGCCATAACGAAAATGTCAAGACCTCAAACGTTGAAAGGTATTTACTTTACTCTTATAACCTGTAAAAAACTTGGAACGCTTATATCTCGACAGTACTGTGTGTTATCCAAAATCCAGAGACGGCTAATGTGGCACAATTACTGGGATACCATTACCTAAAAAAATTTCAATAAATTTAATTAATTTTTTTTTTTTTTTTTTTGAGATAATTACCTACCGATGATGATTTATGTTATTTTTTTTACCACAGACACTTGTTCCGAAACGGTTTCTGAGTATAGTAGTGTGACAATTTCTCCCTAATTCACTTCCGTTCCGAATTTGACTTCTCGGACTTGGAATGAAAGAGAACGACTCAATGATCTTGGTTTAGCTTTAACCGAACGCTATGAAATTATTCTTAATGATTTGGAATCTACATGCCTTGAAACGAAAACATCAAATTTCAATAGGTATTGGAATTTTTAGAGCCATTGCAATAGCTTGATACTGAATGAACCAAATATTCACACAATATGTCACCTGATGAATTAATGGCAGCATTGATAGATAAAATAAATTATTGGTCCTTTCGCTAGAAGGCTAAGGGTTCCTTCTAAGCTCTATGAGTGGCGAACGGTAGAAGTAACGACGGCTACATCCATAAGCCGCGACTTTAAAAGAGAATCTGGAGTGAGAACCAGGGAACCCAACTAGACTATGGAGGTAGAAAAACCCGAACTGAATCCCAGACAAGTATCTTGTGTCTTTCTGCCACAAAACGGTCTCAAACCAATTGCCATGGCGCAATGTATAGTAAGGTCACATTCGCACGAATTAGGATAATAATGCGGAATCATTTTTATGGACCTCCAGCGTCAAAAATAATGATTTTTTGCAGCTTGTAATTATCGAAATAGTCAACAAACCGCATGCGGCGGAAGTATGGTGTGTGATCAAAACAAGGGTTTTGAACAAAGTCGAAGTTGGTCATATTTAATGCAAAGAGACCCGAAAGTTACAAAAGCGCTAGAATGAAATAACTGATGCATTTCACAAGGAAGTACTGCATGTGACCCCAATATTAAAAATCAAGCGATATTCAGCTGCCATGTAGAAAAATTTTAAGCCCCTCAGCGTTAAAATTTATTAATTTTTGCGATCTATAAAAATCAAAATGTGGCCAATATGCAAATAACGCTGAAGTACTGTATGTGACCCCATTTGATAAAAATCATTCATCATCCAATCGCAGTCTCAAACATTTCAAGACCTTCAGCATTCGAATGTATTGATTTTTGCGGCCTGTAAATATTAAAATACAAAATACACACTAGCGAAATCGTGAAAAAAGGCTCATAATGTGGAGGTACCGTGCGTGACCGGCATAATGAACATTAGATCACTAACGTTTCAAAATACTGACTCTTAAAAAAACTAACAATGTTTTTGACTCAGTAAAAATCGAAACAGAAATTTTTTTCGAACGGTTATACCACGGAAGTACTGTGTGTTATCCAAAATCCAGCAACCGCAAATTTCGCACAATTACTGGGAGAACATTTTCTAAAAATTTCATTGAGTTTCGTTTATTCTTCACAGAAATATGACGATTTATGTCATTTTTTACCACAGACACTTGTTCAGAAAGGTTTTTTTTTAATTTAAATTATAATAGTACTGTGAAAATTTCTCCCGAATTCATCTCCGTTCCGTATTTGACTTTTCAGACGGTCAAAGTGCTTCCAGTTACTACGTAAACATGGAAGTAAAAAAGTAAACTGGGCTGTAAGTCGGGTACCCGGTTCTATCTCCAGAATCTGCTGAATTTCAATACAAACAAACATAGCTCCATGACATGGGCGTGTCAACGCTCGCTGAAAGGCAATCATTGTTACATACTTTATCAATAAATATTTTTCAAATATTAATTAGAAATTGACCCGTACGCTAGAAAGGAAATTCTGCGCTAATATTTATCAACTCTATATTTTCCTTCGATAGTACGTTCCGCAAAAAATCATCGATAATGCGAATGTTTGATTTTCATACGTCGCTTAAAAAAGAAAACTCCATCGTCGCGCGGTTGAATTTTTTCGCGGAAATTTTATTTTCCAAAATCCGTTGGAAACATGCGATGAAAAACTGGAAATCGTTAAAGTTCGCTAAGGCCGTTCGTATTGGGCGCTATCATGGCGCTGTGACGTAGGCGAGCGGATGGATACAGAATATTGAATTATTGAGATAGTGTTAGTGTAGACGGTAGAGCCGAGCCGAGCGAGCCCAGGGCCCTTCACACCTTCCATCTTTATTTGAGTCGACTGGCCGAGTATTTCTGTCGGGTTGTTGTCACCGTTTTGCTGACAGTTTTTACAATTTCTCCGAACCTAGTGTCAGCGATAGCGCTTTGAAATGTCTGAACGCGAAGACAATGTTTACAAGGCCAAGCTCGCCGAACAAGCTGAACGTTACGACGGTAAGATACAAGATTTACACCCCATGAGATTCTCGCTAGGGCTTGTGCGTTAAAAAGCCGTGTTCAAAAAGGCGGCCTCTTCTTTCTAGTATTCGCTTCGGTATGACCGGCGTTTTACAGAGCGCCCTGTTAATACACCGTCATTTTTTTCCATTTCGGTTATCGATTAACATTTACGAGTCGCGGCATCACATTCGTCGGGTTGACCGCGATGAAATCGTAATCCGTTCCCGCAGCACATGGGTTGAACCATTATCCGATTTGATTATTAGTATGCCGAATTCCGACCGGTTCTCCCTGTCCGTTTTTTCCCCGGCCGCTTTTCTCGTTTCGACTTGGCGCCGTCGAATTTTCGGAGGGCACGAACGTCGCTTTTGGCTCATCGATTCGACCAGTTTATCAGTAGTTCGAGCCGCCGGTTAGGGCTTTGACTTGGAGGCCCTAGCGATCTCCGATGACTCAACCTGCCCATCCTACACGTCTCGAATCCCATGTTTGGTGTTTCGACCGCTTCGAAAATTTCAAAGCCGTCGGCTTTTGTTTCGATTTCGCAAATCACCCCGATTTCGATTTATTGCCGTTCGGGCTGACCTGTTGAATTGCGAGTTTTCTGATAATCATTAAAGGAATCAAGGCGTTCACGCAAGCGCTTTCTTCGCCCGGTTGATAATAATGTAATGACTTTTACTGCGTACTGCTCGATCGAAAATGTTTCCTTTGAACATTTTTTCTTCATTCCAACTAGAGTTTTGAAAAATGAGCTACTTCATGAACTGGAATCCGGTAAATTTTGAGTCCGAGACTCAACACGCTGAGTGTTTGGTTGACATGACCTCTATTGACCGAAACGACTCGGCGAGCGATTTCAAACGACGAACGTAGCGATTTTTTTTTCGTTCGGTTGCCGTCGCATTTGTTGTAGAGGGGTTATGAGGGGGAGAAAAACCAGGCGACTTATTCTCCAGATTTTTAATTGCTGGCCGAGCACTTTCGCCCAGCACTTTTTTCGATTTTTTTTTTTTTTTTTTTAGAAACGTACAAATAAATTAAATCCGATTTCGGTTCCGTGTATTTTCTGCCAGTTGGCGGACTTTATAATTAAATGACCCGCTAGTCAACTGGAGTAACCTTTTCCTTTTTAAGTCGGTTGATAAAAAAGTGGTGCGTATGGATGACACTACTTTCTCGTTTCAGTCGCCTAACTGTTTGCCTGTAACCAATAATTATTAAAGAGAAAATTTTTTCTAATAACCACTTAAATGTGGTTCCATGGTGGGAGGGGGTATTCCCACTATGAACTTTTTTTTTAGAGAACTCTGAAGAATATATCTCATTTCATGCTGGGGTGAGAGAATCGAAGTATTTGATTCGGTAAATACATCAACACTCCCCAAGTACGAACTTTTTCTTTTTCGCTATTTTCATATTTGCAATTTGAACTTGATTCAATTATTATTTATTACTATTCTTCGTTGCTCAGAGGACCATTAATTATTATTTAATAGTGAAAATATTTCATCTCTGTTCCGTTCGTGATCAGATGGTACGATTCTTTTTCAACTTGCTTCAGTAGCACTCGGTTGTATAATGTACGAATTTGATTAGTGTGAACTTTTTTTTTTAAACGTAATTTTTTGTTAATTCTTCATTATTTCCTTATAGTTGTTTATTTCATCCTGAATCAATTTCTGTTGCAGAAATGGTCGATGCTATGAAGCTCGTGGCTTCGCTCGACCTCGAGCTCACGGTTGAGGAGCGTAATCTCCTTTCTGTGGCCTATAAGAACGTCATCGGAGCAAGGCGAGCCAGCTGGAGAATCATCAGCAGTATTGAGCAGAAGGAGGAGAACAAGGGGGCAGAAGAAAAGTTGGAAATGATCAGACAATATAGGTCCCAGGTACGTTTCTCAATGTCTAAAAGAATCTGAATCCCTGTTCGGTGATTTAAACAAAATTTGATGAATTTTAATCCACCACTTTATGTCTGTAATTTTCATGTGATTTTATTTATTTTAAAGGTTGAAAAGGAGTTGCGTGATATCTGCTCCGATATTCTTGGAGTGCTTGACAAGCACCTCATTCCTTGCGCTTCATCCGGTGAATCAAAGGTGTTCTACTACAAAATGTAAGTTCAATTATATTTCTCTCCCTCTCTTTCACTTGCGCGGTCTATTGGACCCTCGATTAACACTCTCAAAGTACACAGAATTTTCAATGTTTGAAGAAAAGTAGGAAAAATCATTTCCCAACCACAAACGCCAAGCTCACTCGGAACTATTCTACGTTAACATGCGCATTGCAACTCGTTATCTAATGATGAATTTATTATATCTTTTTTCGGCTAATGGTTAAAGGAATTGAATGGAATAAGAGATGATTCATATAGAAAGTTACCTTTGATTTATTTGTCACTTGTGATTCAACCTCATATTATTTGATGGTGAATTCAAATCTTTTAATGGAACCTTTGTAACACAGCGTTTGAAAATGGTGCAAAAAAAAAAAAACTGAAAAAGTTTAGAATCTAACTCACGTGTTCTGGAAAGAATCTTCTCTACATATAATCAAGAAGCAAACTTCAATCGTAATCGAAACTAGAAGTTAAATGAGGTCCTCATTAGCAAAATGTTCCTGAAAAAAAATGATGCTAACATACGATGAATTGAGCAATTTTCTTGGAAGTTATGAACCGACAAAGTCCGGCTTCGATTTTTGCGCAACTTTATTATAAAACAACTAGCCAGGAGACCGAAAAATAGAAAAACGCACGAATTAGGTCGATAGTTCAGAATGTGAGCCTAAGAAGCTAAGTTTTGTAAAATTAGATCATTTTTATAGCAACGGCACCCAAAATTGTCACCAGCCCTTAAACGTCATTCACTCATCGTTATGAACATTTAAAAACCTGCAGTGTTCAGATATATTGGTTTTTGAAGCCAGTAGAAGATACTCACAAAAAAGCTTGGTGTGCGAGCCAAAGATAAAAATCAAATCATCTGGCAATCTGCTTGCCATGAAGAACATTTCAAGGCATTGACTTATGGAAAATATTTACTTTCACGGTGTGTAAAAATCACAATAAACAACATGGAATAATGTTTTAATTCTTATACCTCTGAAGCAGTGTGAGTTAGTAAATTTCAATCGCGTGGACTTATTTGCACTGAGACACCATTTTCTGAAAATATTTCATCTGATTTCAAGAATTTTCCCAGGAGATATGGTGATATTTGTCACTGTGGTCATGGACAGACAGACTCGCTGACAGACAAACAAACAGACGCACAGACACAAAGGATTTCTAAGGAATATCACTGCACAGTGTGTTCAATGAAAGCTAATTTTGCACATTTCCTGAGAGAACATTTTCTGAAAATTTCATTGAGTTTCATTCATTTTTCAGGGAGATATGGCAGTTTATGTTGTTGGTTTTTTTTTTTTTTTTTTTTTTTTTTTTTTTTTTTTTTTTTTTTTTTTTTTTTTTTTTTTTGCCACCGACAGACACTTGTTTAGAAAGTGTTTCTATGTCTTCTATGAAAATTTCTTTCATTAGGACCTCAAGTAAGGCAACCTCCTCTTTTTTTTCAAGACGTTCGAAAGTAGAAAATGTTGTGGTATGCAAATCATTACACAGCTAGCTCGGGTTGTCTGAAATGGCAAATCTAGATCATAACCACATAAATATCAAAACTGCCTTGTGTTATGCTCCAGGTTACTGACTAAGCTAAACAGCAATTTTAGGTTTATCTCCACTGTTGGAGATATTTTTGAAATAGATTTGATATTTTCATGTGTCATTTTTTTTTCAGGAAAGGGGATTACCATCGTTACCTCGCTGAATTTGCCACTGGCAATGACAGGAAAGAGGCTGCTGAGAATTCGCTTGTTGCCTATAAGGCTGCCAGCGATATTGCAATGACTGAACTCCCTCCAACTCATCCCATCAGGTACTTGAACTGATTTAATGATAATTGTGTTTGCCACCAATACTTTTGCTGTAAAAGGCTTTTCACAGTCTATTGCTCGAAACCAAAAGTTAAGGCACAAAAGAGTATTTTCTTATCCATGGATGGTTCTAGAAACTGAAGCCACTGACGAGTTCAGTAGAAGAGTATCTCTACTGTTGTGCATAATTTTCTATTAAAATTGTAGAGCATGATAAAATTGGTGTCGATGAAGATGTCAAACATTTTCAAAATTCAACAATTTGTTGTTGTCTATAAAATTACCTCCAAGATAAGAGATATTTTGTTATGAATTTAAAGTGAAGGGATTGATTTGTGGACAAATCAATCTTGAAAACTATTGAAGCATTGGGGAACAGTTGTTTTCATTTCATTCTTCATCCTGATTAGGGGATGATTTTGTTAGTGATTCATTCTACATCCTTTCTTTCTTTTTGTACTCAACACTTTACATCTCCTCAATTAACTTTGGTACCCACTTCAACTACAATCTTTATCTTGCTCCCAGGCTTGGGTTGGCCCTCAATTTCTCAGTATTCTACTACGAGATCCTTAATTCTCCCGATCGAGCTTGCCGATTGGCAAAGGCTGCATTCGATGATGCCATTGCTGAGTTGGACACTTTATCGGAAGAAAGTTACAAAGACTCAACGCTAATTATGCAACTATTGCGAGACAATCTCACACTGTGGACTTCCGATATGCAGGGTAAGTATCTGAATATTGTATACAACAATGTTGTATTGTTATATGGTCGAAATCACTATAAAAATATTCAATTTGTTAAAAAAAAAATTTCATTTTTTAAATTACAATAAACGTTGGTAATGAGATTAGCAGGGCCTGAAACATCAACTACTTGCCATTTGCTTTCGTAAATGTAACACATCTTTTGGTCGATTTGCATTTGTAGGTAATAGCGAGCAGAGGGAGCAGCTTCAAGATGTCGAAGATCAAGACGTTTCATAACTTTGCGGATCGATTGCTCCAGCTGACATTCAAATGAACTGAAGTGAGATGTGTTGGTGTCGTCAGCTCGGAGTGACTAATTAATATTATGTGATGGACATTACTTAGGTTACAGTCAAGAAACCAAACATGTAAATTTACACCCGCTACTTACTCCACACAACAGAGATGGTCTCAGAGATACGTTGTCAGATCACTAATGTTTCAAACCTCCGAAAGTGTTTTTTAGGACGTCTTTGAGAAATCACTGTGCTGTTGTTGGCTGTTGTGGTGTCTTCTACTTTTCTCACGTTATTTTTCGTCCCAAAATTCTTGTCTGACACTTTGAACAGACTAATGCCCAAAATAATGTTCCTGATCTCTGTTTTGATCGACAGTTCTTAAATAAACCCTTTTTCAAGCTGATCGGTATCTTTGTCTCGTCGATGGTTGTTACAAACTAAATACTGAATGTATGAAGCAACAGCGTCATATAGAGCGTTGGCAACTGTACATACCATGCTATCCATTAATGTTTAATTATCCATAGCATTTTTGAGCTACTCTCATTCAGAATAATATAGTCGTATTTTATAATATAGGTACCAAGTCGACACTTGAAATATTGCTCGTGGCATTTAACAAAATCAATTTTACTACTGTATTCGTCACCTAGAAGAACTGTCGCAGATTCCCATGCTTTGGTGTCATAAGTTCAATCCTCTCAAGCTGCTCATGTTTTAATCTCCTATGAAATATCTAAATGTGGCATCTCTGAGACGTCTACAAAGCGGACATTGTAACGTCTCTGAAACGTGTTGCAAGCATCCGTGAAAGTAAAATGGATATCTCGGAGATATTCCTTCATCTCACTTACGATGCATTTGAGCCGTTTCCGTGATGTGTTTCTGCTGTGTGGATATGTATATCATCGTTGTGAATTTTATTTAATTGTGCGTTTTGTTGCTAGCTTTTCCACTTCCATGTTTAATTCAAACAAATGTGGTGAATTAGGGCGATTGCTTGGTATTAGGGAGCGTCAGTACGTTTGATATATCAGGGGATTGGAAGCCTAACTTGCAAGTGCAAGAGGCCTGTTGCTACGTGATACTGGTTGAACGCTTCCTCTCAGTAGCAAGGCTGTAAGTGTGCCAGTTTAGTTTCTAACCGCTGCTAAAACAAACCTATTGTTCTATTTGAAATCCTCAATTCTTAACCAGAAGCAGTTGTTGTGAGAACATTCCCAATTTTTGAAAATCTCCTCTTGAAATATTGTTTCCTGTTAACAAGAGCAGAACTTTACCTGGTCGAAAATGCACATCATCAGTCGTACAATCTGTTTTTAGTCTCAGTTGATCGCATTCATTTTGTTTTTGTAAATCGACCGTGGATCGTGAGACTTGGACTTTCCTGGTTTACTTAAAACGCCAAAACTTCAGAGTTAGTTTCTGTTATCTTTTGCTGCTTATAATTTGACCCGTCTTAATTCATTGAAATTGTTATTTCTGCTCGATGAAATCATTTAGAATTGAACAAAATCTTGTTGAAGTTGAGACCGAAATTTGCACGAAAATTACTGCTTTATAGTGGGAATCATATTATGAGTTACTACAGCTGGTCTTAGATCTCGGCATTGCCAACAGATACTATAAATGGTCGACTGTAAATTATAACTGTTGGAGAAAATCTGTGATGACCTCCAGCACTTGGAATAAATCTCAATTGGATTCAAAATTGCAAGGAATGTGCTCAGATCAGCTGTTCTGCTCTGATAGAGGTAATGATGTGGCAGGATCTATTCACCGAAACATTTTAGCAAGTGTGATCTGTACACACCGAAATTTTTGTTATTGAATCAAAACTAGAATGTTGATTATCGGTTTTGAGTGATTTTGTATGCTTCTTTTTGTCAATATTATTTCTTTCTCTTATGATTTTGTGCGCATTCGCTGTGTAAAACAGGGAATAAGAACTTATAATTTATAACTATGTAAGCTGTGAGATAATCGCATTAGCATTTATTAGCGCTAGGTTAATAGGATTTTTCGTCAGTTCATTCACATGGTGTTGGTTGAAAACTTGCTGTTATGTTATGTAAAACCTAATTGTCTATATCCAATTAAACTGCAATAGCCAATGTGGAAACAAAAAGAAAAAAATGTTTAAAAAAAAATTGAATAAAATATTAACAAAAGAAGAAGATTAAGGAGTGAAAACATCAAGATAGCAGACATTATTGTGTGGCCCGATGATACCTAGGTCATTGTTTGTAGGCATCACTTAGTAACATTAAACTGTCGATTAAACAAAACTAGTTTATAGTGTAGAGGAATGGTTGTAGGGCGAAGCCAGGGAATTACAAATTAACGCAAAATGGGTAAGCTTCACAAGTATTCTCGCTAAGGTATTTTGAATTAAACTATTTGATTTTAACGTGAAACGTATTATTATTAATATTATTGTATTTATAAAAACGTTATTTCCTGTTCGCAATGAATTAATTTTTTTTTTTTTTTTCGAATTTATGTTTTGGAAGTAAACTTGTTTTTATTGTTACATGATATTTTGACTCGAAACTGTGTAACTTTTTTTAAATAATATTTAAAACGTGCATTCATTACATTTCATTAAATTTTTAACGAACTTGAAACCGTAGTTAGGTAGCGAATCGTTTCGCGTAGCGAATAATGGATGGGTGACTGTCTTGTGTACTACTTAAGGCTATTTTAATGCTCGACTATTATAAAGTATTGATGGCTTTGCCCTAATGATCTAATTCCTAGTCAAATAGTTATGTCAAATGTCTGTTGTTTAAAAAGTATTTCCCGAAATAATGCTGCTCTCCCTTCTCCTTAAGCAGGAACGAAAAATATATAACAATTTCTCCGAATTCAAGAGTATCGAAATCTGCCCTGAAATTACATAAATGAACCGGACAACTGTATCATGCTAAACCGAGCTTATTACACAGTGCAGGTGATTCAACCGATCATACACCATTTTATCAGCGTAAGCCAAGAATATGACGTTTAAATGCTTGCACGAGTTTTTCGTACCACTTTCAGTCTTACTCAATGGATCAGTGTACCTACTCACAGTTTCTTTCCAACGATGTGATTTTTTCCAAGCACAAATTTCACAGTTGATATTGCATTTGATACTGAACGATCTGAACGAATTTGTCAAAAGAACGAATTCCCTTCACTTATCATAGTAAAGGCGTAAGTAAATAATAATTTAAAATAGGGGCGAGCAAATGAATGATTGTAGATTGCTGCTGTAAGTAAAAACAAGAAACAACTACACGGCTTGTGGTTCATGCAGGCCGTACATCATCATATCGGCGATTGTAGTTGAAATGTCATTGGAAGGATTTGTTCCAAAGAAAATAGCGGAAACCACATAACTTTTGAATAAAATCTATGCCCTTCATTTGTTTCAACTTGATTCAAACCGCACCACAACCTAGTTGCTGTCACTTTTTTTTCATCAACGTTGCTTCGTGGCGATTAAATTTAATTTAAGTTCTTCGAGACATTAGGATCTTCAACTTTTCATCGATCAAGGGCTTGAAAATACTGCCCAGCTATCAGGTCGCATACTATAACAACAGTACTGTGCAGAGTGATCTACTTGAAATGCGAGGTCATTCCCCTTATTTCTTGTATTTTATGGCACTCTGATGTCCAATCAGTGCGAATCCATTTCTTCCCTTCTCACCGACTTTGATGGCGGATCACACACAGTACTTCAATGATCCAGGCCCTGCAACTTATTTTATTTGTGTTCTCTGCTTGCCACAAGAATACAGTTGATGTCTCATGGTCTGAATTGACCTTATGAACTCGTTCAGTGCGTATTGCCAAATAGAAGATCACCAGGCTGAAATCTTTTCCTTTGCAAAACGACTCAAAAACGGTGAAGCTTTAGTAATTAGTTAAAACCAGGGCTGAATCATGTTTCTGTATTTCACGCACCGTATGCTTCATCCGCCAAAAGATTGCGGGCTTCTCTGAATAAACCAAACTTATTCTATGAACATGAAATTTATTTTGAATCAACAGGAACTACTTCAAACTATGAATAATACAAATATCGTACAAATTGTAGCGGCTGGTGGAGGGTTTTGGTATAATTTTGAAGCAACTCAGAAAAAATAAACTCCTTCGTGAAGGGGAACTTTTCTTCAATGGAAAAACTTGGTAAATTTTGAGCGGTAACTTCAACTCATCACCAATTTTCAGTCCCAAATTATGAAATAATTTCTCTTACCTTGCATCAAATGGTTGCTCATCGGAAACTGTGAAGAACACAAGTCAACGTTGAGACGCCTCCGTTCTTGTTCATTGGACCAGGATGTCAACAATACAGACGAAATAAAATAGGAATAAACTTTTTTTAAAACTACTCCGACACTGTTATTTATTGGGGTAATTAACTACTGAAATATCAAAGGATCGAGCGGTTTCATCAAGCTGGGAAGAGAGTAGAATGATTTTCGCATAACGGGTACCATGACTCATATAATATGTGGCATCATCCGCCTGGTGGGAAGATACTTCATGACACAGCATAATGCGTCATCCACACTGAACATGTTAAATGAGGTACCAGTCGCAGTCAAGTCCAATCATGGCCAGTGAGGATAGAACTTGTCTTCACTGATCATTGGTTAATGCTAGCAGCTCCATAGGAAATACGAGCGTCAAGAGGCCAATGTTTTTGCAGTGGCTAACAGAGGGCACCTGTGCAGTTTCACTAAAATTGTAGAGGTTAATTAAAGAAACGGTTTTAGAAAATGCTTTGTAATGACATAATCAGTTCTTAGGCTCGTATGCCTAAAACAGGGAATAAAAAATTTCTTAGTCAAGACAAATAATATCTCAGTTGCAACAATGCACGTTGATTAATATAGCAGCTCGTTTGGCAGTTGTATCAAAGCAATTGTAACCTAACAAATTCTTTTCAACCAAAATTTAAACTTTTTTTTGCAGGAAGCTATCGCATACACGTGAATGAAGTTGGAAACCGAAACATAGTCCAGACAAAATAGTAACTTATCCACAAACTTATACAATGTTATAAATGACTGCGAGCGTAACACTACAATTAAGAGGAAGTCATACTGGTATATAAAACAAAACACATGATGAGGAACAGATCCACAAAAAAAAAAAGAAATCACAGTGTTAGATGAGATCCACCCAAGACCAATTTATTGCTGAATGAGTCAAAGCAATGGTACGGGGCTCAAATCTTCCCTATTATGACTGTTTTATAAAACTGACTTCACGTGGGATATGTGTGTGAGTGGGTATCGTGGGTGTGTGTCTGTGCAGTAACAAAAAATTATTTTATCGCTTCAAATGCAAAAATTCTACGTAAGGACCGATAAGTAGAAACATTACCTGTTTTGTAGTAAAAATCACAACTTTGAATTCGACGTTTCAAGTATGATAGGTGGTTATTATTTTTACGACCGTAGTCATAATTCTCAAGTGGTCTTATTTCATGTTCCATTCTCGTATAGAGCAGAAAGAACCAGAAATAGGCTTACCACTTACACAAATACAGTTAAGCGAAAAGGCGAAGGAGATGAAAACCGCTCACTGCCAGAGTTAGGACTTGATATCTCATCTCCAAGATCTCTTATTGTAAAACAGCTTGAATTTCTACAGCTATCAGACCAAAGCTAGTTTAGCGAATAGATCACACAGTACTTCCACGTTTGAGTAGGTAATAGGTACAACCAATTATAAAATTGAGAAACCCCTTCGAAGGCCACGACGTTAGTACAATACAATATTGTTACTGAAAAACTAGCCAGAAAACCCGAAAAATGCAAAAATTTGGTTAACAACCCGTAGTTAGGGTCTGTGAGCTTAACGATAACAATAAAGGTTCTGGGAAATGTACCACTTTTACAGCAATGGTACTCAGAAAAAAAGTAATTAAAATAATGACAAATGCGTATCATGTGGGAGTACAGACTGTGACAATAACGATTAAAATTGAGCGTCATCACTCACAATAAACATTTTTACACCTTAAGCGTTCAAATATATTAATTTTTGCAGTCAGTAAAAATCAAAATACAATCAATATGCAATTAAAGCAGAAGTACGGTATGTGACTAATGTGATAAAAATCTGGGGCCAATCACTTGATGTGACAAACATTGCAAGACCTTAAGCGATCAGGATAATATTGGTTTTTACCGTCTGTAAAAATCAAAATACTAAATTCGCACAAGTGAAATAGCCAATAAGCTCATACCATGGAAGTACCGTGTGCGAGCGAATAGATAAAAGATCAAGCATAATCTGCTCGCCACAAAGAAAATTTCAAGACCATAACTGTTCAAAAATTTTGACATTTAAGGCCTATAAAAACCAAAATAGAAGAAACTTCCAACGCGTATATCTCGGAAGTACTGTGTGTTATCCTAAATCTGGACACAGCTAATTTTACACAATCACTAGGAGAACATTTCATGAATTTCATTCATTTTTCACAGAGATACAGCCACTTTTGACCACAGACAGCAGGACTCAGAAACTTGTTCAGGAAGTGTTCTTGAGTATAGTACTGTGAAAATTTCTGCCGAAGTCATTTACGTTCCGAATTTGACTTTTCAGACGATCATAACACTTCCATTTACTACGTAAACATGGTAGTAAAAATGAAAATGAAAATCCCTTCAATTGCTACGTTCAACTCCCAGCTATGAGCGGTTTATCGTCCATTCATTGTCATTTGTGTCCTTCACCTTTTAACAAACAAATTTTTTTTTTCTATCACATAAACCATCAAATAAGAAATGAATTTCACAACTACAATGGGGTCAAGAGCACGAACTGACATTAGATAAATTGTATACTTAGTACGCTAAACGATAGGGACTTTGCGAACGAAAAATTTGTCTCCTTCATCATCGATGCAATTGGCAAACACTAAAAACGAAGACGAAAGAGAACACATATCATGGCCAAATAAGAAAACACAATTCAGATGAAGGAGAACTGGGGCAGCAAACGTTATGCGAGATAAAATCAAATTCAATAATGAAACGCAAAAATGTTGAGCAAAAGAAAGAACACAAGAGTAATCTACACCAACGAACGCTACGTCCAATTGATGGAATTATTAGAAATTTGGGGCAATTTGTTGGGAACGTTTGTGTGTCGAGAGTGTATCGTATTCGCTCGGTCGTCAGAGAGTAGAACGCGGAATTTATTAGTAGCCCCCAACGTATTAGTATTAGATGTGTTCACAGTAGTAGCAGTGGTCGAAGTTGAGGAGTTTGTTGGAGTTCTAACACCGACCGAGTGCGAGTCAGCAGTCGGAAGGCGGGGTAACCTTCTGCGCAGCCATCCATGACGGAGAGCGGCGGAAGGAGTCATCCTTGTTTCCGGATCCCAGTCTAAGCAACGCCTCACAAAGTCGACGAATAAAGTATCGTCACAGCCCTTGAGAGCAGTGCGCAACTCTACGGAGCCAGGAGGTCCACGGTGTTTACCACGACGTGAGACACCACCGCTGATCACAGTTGTGCCATCAGGGAGAGTTGAGGCCTTGCAATATCTCGGGTAGCCTTTTGAATTGAAAAAATTTTTAGCTTTTTTGGAAGAGTCCAAAAGTTTTTGTGGTGGCATTCCCAACAGTTCAATAATGCATGCGAGCTGATCTGCTTCATCTTCGCCAGGCAGCAGCGGAAAGCCAGTGAGCAGTTCGGCTAGGATGCAGCCAAGACTCCACATATCGATGGGCATTCCGTACCTCGCGCCCAATATCACTTCTGGGGCGCGATAGAACCGCGACTGAATGTACGTGTAGACCCTCTGATTTGCGTAGCAGCTGGATCCAAAGTCAATCACCTGAAAGTTAAAGCCGATTCATTAACTTTTCTTTTCCAATAGCAGGGCTTCAAAAAATGACCATGTCGTCAATTATGGTTAATTGTCCTTCTCTAACTGTAACTGAAAAATGACTGAAACTGAAAAATCGTTTCCCAAAACTTCCACGAGCCAAGATGAAGAAAAATCAAACCTATATTTTTAATCATATTTATTTTCTCTGCTAGCGAGGTCAATTGACCTCTCTTTATGTGGCAGGATTTGGATCGGTTTGAGCTTCTATTCATGATGGAGGATGGCAAGTTTCACACTGTTACTGAACCAAAATCGCCAATTACAAAATGAAAAAGTTTCAAAAGTTCAGCACGATGAAGAGCTTACGTCTTGCAATGTATTCACGTGAAAACTCATTATTACTGTTTCAGTTACAAGTATGAGAATCTTTATTGCTAGAAGTCTGCTCGAATTTGACGATTAATTTTTCAAAACCGCAGTTCACGCTTAATAAGTAATGATTAGGGGTAGTGGTAGCAGTTTCTTAGTAATATTTCGCGGTAAGCAGTGGTAGTGGTGGAGTGTTGTTTCATAGTAGTGCGTTTCATTGGAACAAAATTCTGAACAAGTATTTCCACGAACCTGTAGTCAAATATTGACTAGAGTCACTTCTCCGTGACTTAGAAATAACAGAAAATAAATCCCTCCCACTGAATATGGAAAATCGGCCGTGGTTGAGTTTAGTTTTGATACTTGATAGCAACAAAAATGAATATTTAATGCTTCAGGCCTCAAATTTTTTGTGACAGCGGGTGAATGATCCTTGATTTGTCCCTTCAAAAGAAGGAGGTTAATTTATGGTCGACTTGCTTTTTTTTGTGTGTGTGTGTGTGTGTGTGTCGTCCGCTGGCTTCAGCTCCTGTAAGTCTGATCGGATTGCTTATTTTTTATAATGGAAGGGTAACCATCCAGATAGGTGCCATAATTTTGAAAATTGAATCCATCCAGTGATTACGGCCCCAGATTCGAATAAGCGCCAGAAAACGTGATTTTCGCAACTTTTGACTTCGCGAGCTTTTAACTACAAGAAATTAATATTGCTCGACTTTTTGTGTTTTTGACGTCACTTGGTTTATAATTTATCAGCTCATGATCGCCTAGCTCAAATTTTTGTACGGTAATCTGATATGGCGTGTAGAGAAGAAAGTGAAACTGATTTTCACATTTTTTCAGGTTTTTCGACCACTATTACCAATCACGTCGAGAAAAAAGAACATTATTGTAATTGAAAGTACTCAACAAGAGCTTTCCAATGATGGTACCAAATTAGTTTCAAGTGTCATAATAAGGGAGTTATTGATGTTTTTATGGACCTTTGTTTGACACCCCATAATTTCTGAATGTAAACTGCTTTTTCATTGTTTCTAAAACTAAACTGTTCAAATTTGAGTCTAGTTTGCACGATCAAAGTTTGGTATTGATCCAATTTTCCCATGGTTTTCATGATTATCTTACAGTAGTCATACATTTTTTATATTCTCCCTATATAAATTTCTCGCTTTTATAGATGATTGATTACAAGAATAGGAAAGGAAGAGATAGTCACGAATTGAACTAATTTAAAATCGTTATATTATCCCTGGTGATTATTGACAACCTGTTTCCCGATTTGAACGTGAATCTTTTTGTGCTATGTAATTTATAAATACTTTTTTTTCTGCTTTAAACCTCGGAGTTATAGTTCTATTCCATTTTACGATGAGTGATGATGATCATTTTAAGAGGGCTTTCAGAAGGATTTTAAGAGGACTGGGACAGACATGAGTAGAACAGTTCACCCACGCACACAACTTGATTGCTATGATTGATCCAGTGCATACCTTGATTCCGCTTCGACCTGGCTGTTTAATGAGTACGTTCTCCGGTTTCATGTCGCAGTGGATAATCTTGTTGCGATTCAACGCGTCCAAACATTGCAGAAGCGAGTGCGAAAACCGTCTGACCAATTGGAGGCTGAAACCTTGGAACTTGTTCTTCTTGATTAATTCGTACAGATTGATCGAGAGAAGCTCGAACGTGATGCAAATATGATTTCGAAACGTGAAATTGTCGAAAATGTGAATTATGTTCATAGTGTTGTCTTTGTCTTGTTTTCGCAGATGTTCCAAAATGCGTATTTCTTCTTGAGCTTGTCGATGGAATCTTTTTTCGTTGCGGACCATCTTGAGAGCGCAAAAGTCTTGTACTTTATGGTCGTAGGCCTTGACAACTTGTCCGAAACTGCCTTTGCCGATGACTTTGAGAACTTCGTACCTGTAGGCGACATGATCATGAATTATGTGAATGTAAGAGCCGTTTTCGTTATCGTAATTCGAATTGTTCGGACCGCCGATGATTCCGGCACGTTTTTTCGCTTTATGGCCGATGAAATGAATTTCTCTGTAGTTTTGCACTTCGTGAAGTTCGTACGTCGTGAGGATGGAACTGTAATACCGTAACGCTATGTGCGGCCCGATAGGTCCCTTCTTTTTCGGCTTGCTCACAGTATTGTTTCCATTTTTGTTCGTTTGCGATTGTTGCTGTTGGTTTAGGCCGTTAACCTCGCTCGAATTATGAACAACGGCCGTCTGATTTTGCGCGTTCGTCGTCGCATTCGAGTTCGGCAACTTGGAGATATTTCCATTCGCTATTTTGGCATTGTGCGTGATGTCATCCAAAGTATTGGATTTGAGAGCGCTACTCACCTCCGGTACATCCATAAAACCTTCCTTGGGTGAGATATTCGATGAGACCGTGTGATTTACCAACGATCTAGTCCTAGGCAATGACATTTTTGAACGCGGTTGCACATAGCAGCCGTCTCCGTCAGTTTGACTCGACTGCGCGTAACTCATCAACGCCCATATTACAAATTTTCAACGATCAAATTGTGCGGTACCGAGGAAATGTTTTCATCTCGACAGCGGACGGTCGTAGGTAGCTGGGACGGAACATGCGAGGGGGGAAGGCTTCACGGACCGTCCAAACATTTTTCTAAAAGTAGCCGGAGAAGAATTCTCGAAAGATGCTAACACCGAAAAGCATCGGGCACGCGTTTCCGCCAGAAACACCAGAAACGAAGAGCTCAACACGCACGAACAAGGCGAGCGAAAACTATTTCAGTCTTGAACTCGGAGCCACACACAAGGGGCTACAGGGCTGGCATTCTCGCTCGGTCCGATCTCGAAGCACTTTTCAAAACCTAGACATCAAACAGCTGCAAAGCTACCTCTTTCAACTTAAAATCGAACGCCTATATCGATGTATCGATTATCTCACAATCGTTATAGTTACATCGAACTCGACGTAGTTGCCTTTGCACCAGTCGCGCTTATTGCGCCCCCTTAAAATTTCAGAAGCGAAGCAAATCTCAACGACAGAAATTAATTTTATTTTTATTTTTACGGGTCTTTAACGAGAACTATCATTTTAACATGTAGTAAAACCTCAACTTACTATCGATATCTATACGATAGTACTATCGAAACTGGAAACCGCCATTTTTTCGCTAATTTCAGATGTGATTGTTTTTAGATTTTGTATGCCAGGGTAAGAATTAATACCGTGAAACTTGAACCTGGCTCCTCTGAACCACTCGTTAAATTTACGTGTTGCTCCAGAAAAAAAAGTTAATTGTGCGGACGTAGAGGTCTGTTAATCAATAGATATATGCTTATGGGCACTGTTGGGGACAACTACGACCTTAAAAGCCAACTTTATATTCCTTAACTTGGATAGAATGTGAAAGGTAAATGGACAGCACAGCTTGCATTAATTACGGACCGATCTCTGAAATTTATATATTCTCAGGACTCGCTAGGAGTGAAGATTGAGAAGGATTTAATTGTGAGTTAGCCCTGTCTTAGAAATACATGTCTGGCATCCCAACTTGTTGAAGAAAGCTAAAATGTCCTTCGCGGCAGCACAAAAGATGTGAAAAGACCCTGAAATCTCCTTCAGTACTGTCATATTGAGAGCGATTGCAGCGCTGTCATCGCTAAGCACGGATCTGCTTCTCTCCCTCAGAATTGGTCTCCTCATCCTGCTCATACCTCTATGTTGGATGACGTCAATGAAATGGTAAACCACAGGATTTCTTCTCTCTTGCATCAAGATACTCAACCTCAGCACAACCCTGGGCCAGTGTTGTCATTTCGACAATGAGCGTGACAGTATGGCGACTGATCTCAGTATTCTGAATAAATATCACAACTTAGTGAGGCCCTGTCGCTTATGTGATCAGCACAGCTCTTTGTAGTCTCCTTGTCGGCGTGGGGTTCAAACTCTTAATTTCGTGCGCCGTGAAACCGTTTTCACGATCGTTTTAACGTCGTCGAATCTCAGGACACGATAAATTCGGACGAGTTTCCTTTCGAACGAGATGCATCCTCGGATTTCTGCGCGAGTGACGTGCCCTGGTGCCGAACCACTGCTGCTGGCCGCTGCTACCTGGTGAACGCATCTGGTTTGTTATTTAACGATAAAAAAGTTTTTTCCAAGTGAAATTTCCCGTGTACAAATCTAGTCGAATTATCGACGGATGAAATGTCGTTCGGTGCATTCCGATTGAAGAACATAGCCACCTACTATCGCTAGATAGTGTCACGATATTATGCGAGAGCTCAATGACACTTTTCATGATCGCAAGGTAAATTTTCACTATGATTCACCAATTTCCCTTTTGTTTGCTTTTATTTTCTCGTTTTCCGCTCGCTTCGTCGCTCCGTCGTTTTATTTGCTTCTCCGATTTCCTTCTTTGACTTGTTTGTTGACGGTGTTTCGCCTTCCTTCGCCTGATAAGGGGTGTGAATGTGAAGTGTATTGTCTTGATTCAGTTCTGATTGTCACCGACGGCTTCCCATGTCGTTTTATATTCCCTCGTATCGCAGTCGCTCTATCGCTTACAAAATATGCGGTCGGTTCCAAGTTTGTCCTGAAAACTGAGCGTTAACTTTCTTCAAAGCGAGAGTAGGTTGCGGTCGATGTGCGAGCCCGGCCTGAGCTTTATCAAACCGTCCTACTCCGTACTTCTGACCTATCTGGTTCTCGCGTTCCCTTTGTGAGTAAAATTCGTTCAACAACGACGAGAATTATTCTACGAGAGACAATATTCTTCGCTTTTGTCTACGATTCGCTCGTATCTGGGTTGAATTCATTCCAGCCCGTTCGTTGGTACGTTTTCTTGTTAAGCTATCCGAACCAACGTCTTTTCTTGAACGTGATCTTCCTCTGTTGCTCATCCCCTTTATTTATTCTACCTTTTTTTTTTTTTTTTTTTTTTTTTTTTTTTTTTTTTTTTTGCCGCAAGACTATCTGCCCATGTCTTCATTTCCGCTTCTGCACTTCTTCCCACCAGTTGCTCCGTTGATGATAAGGGGCACTGATTCCTGTTTCCGTTGAGATTAAAAGACTCCGTCATCTCAGTGTGCGACGACAATTGTCAGCTCATTCAACCGCATGTTCTAAAGAATCTTCAGCTTCGACAACTCCGTCCCGCTTCCCTCGAAACTATTCGGCTATAAAATATGTAATAACATCATCTCAGCATAGAAACTAGGCGGATTTATGAAGCATTTATCCGAATTTTTTGTTATAGAAGTACGGTGTGACATCTATGGCAATTGATCATTTTAATTTACACGTTTCTTAAATAATTTGTACATTTTATGCAGCCGTTTTCTTTTAGACGTGAACTCTACGCAAAGACTACCATTCTTAAAAATCTCTAAAATAACGCACAATTGATCGTGTGAACAGTTCAATTTTGTTCTTTTTAAACAAAATCTCTCACTAACACTACTTGACAGTGCGTTAATTTATTCAGAGTGCATTTTAATGGTTGTCTCACCTTAGACGCTCATATTTGTACGAGATTCCTTTTCATTCTCTTACTCTATTGTTTTTTTACCCAAAGTATAATATAGACATAATTATGTCCAAATACTAGTTTCGCTGTAAATGTGTACTGTCGAGCACGGTAGTCATCACGCGTCCAAAGGCTAACATTTTTCATTCCCTCGAATTGAGAAAAAGTGGTTTTTCTTGGTTGAGTCGTCGCATCTCTCATCGTACTGGGTTGGTGAGGGGGAGAAGAACCAGGCGACATGTTCTCCGATTTTTTATTTACTGGCCGAGTACTTTCGCCCCTTCGGGCATCCTCAGGGCGATGTGGAACCATAGGTTACCACAGGTTTTACCACAGGGCTGTGGTAACCTATGGTTCCACATCGCCCTGAGGATGCCCGAAGGGGCGAAAGTACTCGGCCAGTAAATAAAAAATCGGAGAACATGTCGCCTGGTTCTTCTCCCCCTCACCAACCCAGTACGATGAGAAAAAGTGGGTGAGTCGATCATCCAGTACTCCATGTTTGAATTGGCCCGCAAGTACATCCGATTACGGAATCAAGACAAGAAATGTACATATTGACTGCAGATATTGAATAACGCTGTAAAAGATTGTACAGTTATTTATTATTGTTTGCTTCAATAATGATCAAAGAAGAACATCCATTTATGATAATAACTTGTCGAAACATTTGTGAACGTTTCCGCCTAACAACAGATTGGTAACTAAAAGGGAAAACTCCGCAGCGACTGTGGTAGTTTTAATCATTTTTATTTTTCTTGATTTTTTTTCAAATATAAAGCCGAATTTTTTGCCTAATGGTACGGAAGAGAGTGTTTGACGACCATTCCAATGAGTATAGAACGATTTTTGAAGCTTCAAAAATTCTTGAGGTATACACCATTCCAAATTGCTGAAAATCTCCCAAATTCGAGGTAGCAATTTGGTTAGTTGAGCCATTGTCACGCCAAAACCCCTCGAAATTTGATGTTTCACGTTTCAATGTATGTGGAATCTAAATATCCATTTAAATAAAAAAAAACCTGTTCTTATGCCCTCAACACTTATCTGAAAAAGTATAATAGCTAAATTCTTGAATTTTTTCACCAAAAACCAATCTAGGCCTGACAATAGCCCAATTCCTTGCTGAATCACTATTTCAATTTTGAGGGTATTACTATTTTACATGATTATTCAACAACAAGCAGCAAGATAAGCAGTAGATAAGTAGCAAGTGTATTGACCACTGGTATTGACAGAAAAATACCAGATCAAGATCCTGAAAAATGTTCGTCTGGGTCCCACGGTTGACGTGTGGCAACCGAGAAATATCAATGCCGTTTTTGAATAAAATAAATAAATAAAAATTTATATTTTTATCAAGGCAACACACGACTAATATAACAGTAACGAGAAAACCTTTCAAAAAGGTGAAAACTGATTATTCCAAAATCTTACTTGAGTTAAACCTGCAGCTCCTTCATGATGCCTCCTTTTGAACTGCACAGCACGATCATGATTGGTTCATGAATCAATTTGAGCACTTGGGAAATTATTCAATAATAACCCTTTGTAATCGCCGACGGAAAAAAATTATAACCCCCCCTGAAAATTTGATACTTTACGTTTCAAGGCATGTAGAATCCGAATATCCAATAAAAATAATTCTGTCCGTCCGCCGTACGCAGTTTTCCGGCCAAACTATAATAGCTACATTCTTGAAATTTTCACCAAAAATCAATCTCGGTCCTACGACGGCCCAATTCTTGAACCAACTTGCTAGCCCAATGTTAAGGGTATTTTCGGGGGGTTTTGAGGGGGAGAAAATTCATATTTTCAAGGGTTTTTTGGAAAAATGTGTATTCGGTATCAAATTATATAGATTTTTGGACGCTGAATCGAATGAGACCATCGCCGGGTCGATAGCTTTATTGGTTCTCCAGTTATCGCAGATTTTTTTTCGAATTTTGGAGATTTTCAGAAATTTGACATGAGGGTATAACTCGAGCGTTCTTGGAACTATAAAAATCGTTCTATACTCATTAGAATGGTCGTCAAACACTCTCCAGCTGTACTGTTAGGCAAAAAATTTAGTTTTTAATTAGGAAATTGAGAAAAATAAAATTGATTAAAATTACAATAGTTGCTACGCAATTTTCCCCGATAGTTACCGATCTGTTTTTCGGTTGAAACGTTTACACATGTTCTGAATAATTACTATCATAAATGGATAGTATTCTGAAATTATTATTGAAGTGAAGGAATAATAAACCACTGTACAATCATTTGCAGCGTTTTTATACGAATTTCATTTTATGCATCAGATAATTATATCCTAGGTTTCATCCTCAGAAAATAAAATTCTATCAATCAGGTATGTGGAGTTGAAACATTTCATTTTCAATGGAAAGAGTATAGCTTTGTAAATACATTAAAAAAAAAAAAAAACACGACCTATATTGATATCTTCAATATCATGCTTTGAAATTTTAAGCTATTTTGGGTAACGAAATCTATATCATCTACTCCTACTTAGGTACATTTACTCCTATCTAACTTCACTACTTTCGGCCAGCAAAAATTAATTTCTTCGTAACTGTTTTTTTGTTTCCAGGAAGCTGGTGTGAGATGAACAGAACGTGAGATACGCATTATTATGGGCAGGATTTATTGCCTGGTGATTTATCTGGTGCTCCAAGCGCTTGAATGCTCGTGTACATCTACATCGAATATCGTGAAAGTCTACAAGGATGACTACAAGACTACCGGAGCGGTAGATTTCAAATTCAACCACCTGGTTGTGGACAAAAACACAGGTCGTGTTTTTATCGGAGCTGTGAACCGTCTGTATCAGCTGTCACCTGACTTGGATCTTGTTGTCGCTGAGACGACTGGACCTCAAGATGACTCACCGGACTGTTCAGTTATCGACTGTCCTTCATCCATCGTCAAAAAGCCAACTGACAATGTTAACAAAGCTCTTGTTATCGACTACACGACTACGAGACTAATATTTTGTGGTAGCCTTTTCCAAGGGAGGTGCTCGGTACGAAATCTCAATAATATATCTGATATTATACAAACGGTGAAAGAAGCTGTTGTTGCCAATAATGCTACTGCGTCAACGGTCGCTTTTATTGCTCCTGGCCCACCGAATCCACCTGTCACCCAGGTTATGTATGTCGGTGTCACATACACCAACAACTCGCCATATAGAAGTGAAGTTCCAACGATCTCATCGAGAAGCCTCAGCAAAGACAAGATGTTCATGTTTGCACAGACAGCTGTAACTACCGGAACAAGAATGTTTGTGAATTCCCTAGCAAGGGAACGATACCCAATCAATTATGTGTACGGTTTCGCTTCGGAAGGATTTAGTTATTTTCTCACTACTCAGATGAAGCACAGCAACCCATCACCTTTCATATCAAAACTTGTTCGTGTGTGCCATGATGATGAGAACTACTATTCGTACACTGAAATTCCTATTGAGTGCATTGACAGTGAAGGCAAGAAGTATAACTTGGTTCAAGCTGGCTACGTAGGGAAGCCAGGCTCTGATCTAGCAGCCAACCTTGGAATCACTGCTCAGGATGATGTTCTATTTGCTGTGTTTTCTGAAAGCGAACAGCCTGAAGGGGAAGGGTCGAGCAAGCCGAGCCAGTTTAGTGCTTTGTGTGTTTACGCTTTGAAGAACATTCGCCGTAAATTCATGCAGAATATCAAAACATGCTTCCAAGGGCTCGGACAACGTGGATTGGATTTCATTTCGCCAAGCCATGCTTGCGTTTCAACTGTAAGTGGATCGCTTTTGGATTTTTTAACTTTAATTATGACGTTTCTCCAACGTTTTATGAGAAAAAATTTGCAATTAGAGCGACCTTTACTTTTTAGGGTCTACTTTAATGAGTACAGATAATCGAATAAAAATCATCGTTGACTTATTATTTTCAATATCTCTTTAGAAATTGCAAACAATTGGCGAAGACTTCTGCGGTCTGGATGTTAACACTCCACTTGGTGGGGAAACCCCTATGACAGCTGTGCCTGTACTGCTTGTAAATCAGCATCTAACTGCCGTCGCTGCTACCTCTACTGGAGATTACACCGTAGTATTTTTAGGAACTAACAAAGGACTTCTGAAAAAAGTAATTCGTTTTTCAACTAAGCTTTTAATTTGTGGTAAATGAAAAATGTCATTTAAATTCTGATAAGCATTTCAAAGAATCTTGTCGTGTTTTTGGGCCTTGATTACATTTTTCTTTATCCTTAGGTGGTGGTGGAAAGCTCAACATCAGCTATCGAGTATGGAAGTGAAGTCGTCAATGAGGATTCTCCTGTTAATGCTGATCTACACTTTGATTCCCAACTTATGCATTTGTATGCCATGACTGAAAAACAAGTTAGTTGTTTTACATTTATTCAATGCTTCAAATGACGCTGTTTTTTGTTTTTACCTGAATGACTTGCTATCGATCATAGAATTGGTTCCTCTGATGTGCCCTCGTAGCAGGATTATATCAATGTATTATTTTCTTATTTGCAGGTTTGCAAAGTGAAAGTACAAAACTGTAGTGTGTACACAACCTGCTTAGATTGCCTTGGTGCTAAAGATCCTTACTGTGGATGGTGCTCACTGGAAAATAAGTGAGTATATCAAATTATCTGCTCGCCTTAGTGATATCATAATACGTGACCCTTTTTGATTGATGATTTGTGTGTTCGTTTCATATTTTATTTTTATGTAAATGTTACAGATGCAGCCTGAAAAGTGATTGTCAAGATGCAGGTCGAGATCAACTTTATTGGATTTCGTACAAAAGTGGTAAATGTACGACGATCACATCGGTGTCACCAAATCAACTACAAAGAACAACTGCAAGAACGGTGAGTATTGGCTATTGATCTATTGATTTTTGTCCTACTGGGCTCAGTTTACTTTTATGTTGGCTAATATGCATGTTTAATAATATCCTTGCAGTTGGATCTTGTGATTGAGAACCTCCCGTCGCTCGATGGCCAGTTTCTGTGCGCATTCACAGCTCTAGATAAAACGTTGGTTACCAAGGCAACAAGGAAACCTAATGGGGCCTCCGGAGTGAATTGCACCACTCCACGAACCGATCTACTACCGTCCATCCCTCCAGGCCAACGTGAGTGTTCAATGCCTATTTTTGGTCAATATTGAGCTTGTGGAAGTTTTCCCCTTTATATATGTATTGATTAAGTGTGAAGCTAAAGAGGGAAAATTAGGAAGGGAAGACAATGTAGAAAATATACTGCCATGATCCTGTTACTTGTTTCAGATCACTTTACCACTAAACTGTCAGTGAGGATGTCAGCTGGCCCCGACTTTGTGGAAACTGATTTTACGTTTTTTGACTGCAATACTTATGTGTCCTGTACTCAATGTGTTTCGTCTGCTTTTCCTTGTGATTGGTGTGTTGACGGCCACCGGTGCACTCACGATACTGCTGAGAATTGCAGAAATGACATTTTGGTGACTGGTGTCAGTGTAAGTGGGATAAACTCATTCGGATTCAGCATGTACTCATGGTCAATTGCATCAGTTTTATTGATATGGTGAAATTAAAATTATAACGAATTGTTCCTGAGTTAGTCACGAAGATGTTTTGATTTTCTTAATCACAGAGGATTGGTCCAAGCTTCCGAAGTGGTCCTGGTTTCTGCCCAACTATCAATGCTACTACCGGAGGGTCAACGGAAATATTGGTTGCTTCAGGTGTTAAGAAGAGCCTCAGGGTCAAAGTTCATATCATCGGGGTCAGTGCCTATCCCTTTTTCTTTCCTCAGACTTGTTTACACTCTGAATTACGCATTCAATCTAAGTTCTAACAATGTTGACCATTTATTTGAATTATTTTTCAGCAATTCATTGTTCAAACTCGTTTCGTCTGCCAGTTCAACATTGAAGGCCGCGTTACAAGTGTTAACGCCAACATTTTGGGTGACATCATTTACTGCGAACCAATGGAATTCTCTTATACATCTAGAGCACCCAACATTACAGCAACTTTCGCAGTGATTTGGGGAGGTTCCAAACCTCTTGATAATCCTGATAATATCCATGGTAAAATCCCCTCTCTTTCCTTTTATCTTCTACTGTGAGCATTTTATATTCCCAACGTCTTTTTTATTTGATGTATTTTTGCTGAGCATCAGCCCTATGTTGAACTGCTTTCATCAGCGAACTGTGCTCTTTTCTTATTACAATTTTAGTAGCTATGTCATAAATATTGCTTTCCAAGTACACATTCGCTATCACAGATTTTCTTGAAAAGGAAGGACTCCTACTGCTCGAATGTCTGTTAGGTGATAAGCCAAAATAAATATTATTTATGATTAGTTATTGTTGAAAGTCTCAAGTCAATGAAACTGATACCAAATGAAAAAAAAAGTATTACTTTGATCCCGTTTACTTGTTTATGTTCCACTTTCAACCAAGAAATTCCTTAAAGAAGTACTCATCAATCTCTATCATCTATTAGGCAGAGCGTTGATTATTACTAATGGTTGGTGTTCATTTTTTTACAGTTGTGATTTACCGATGTAGAGATATGGCTGACAACTGTGGAATGTGCCTTGCATTGGGTGAAAAATTTGGCTGTGGCTGGTGTCAGAGTTCAGATAGATGCGAGGTGCAGGAGCAATGTGACAGGAATGTTGGCGCTCTATGGCTGAACCCAAATATGACGTGTCCAAACCCGGAAATCACTTCATTTTCACCTCAGTTAGGACCATGGGAAGGTGGTACCAATATCACTATCACCGGTATTAACCTGGGCAAATCCTTCAAGGACATCTACGGAGGTGTGAGCGTGGCAGGAATTCCGTGTGAGCCGTATGAACACCTGTACAAGAAGACGACTCAAATTGTCTGCAGGGTAGATGGCCCAGGCACTAATGATAAACGAAGTGGTTTGGTGGTTGTGAAGGTTGAAGATTTTCGTGGTAATTCCAAACAAAGCTACGAATTCGTTGATCCTAAGATTCGAGAAATCTCACCCAAGTTTGGCCCTCTTTCTGGCGGAACGGAGCTTAGCATTTATGGCCAGTACATGAATGCTGGTAGTTTAATTCAAGCCTTCATTGACGATCTTCCTTGTGAAATTATCAGGTAATTCTTTATTTTTCAGCGAGTGATATTTTGGTACCTTATTTAGCTGCTGCTGCTGAGTTTGAGCTGAGAACGCATTGTTGATTTTACAGAACTCAACCAGATGTTGCCACATGTGTCACTAGTGCATCAAATAAAACGAAAACTGGCGTTTTGAGAATGGCCTTTGATGATGGACCCCGCACTAATGATGCACAGAAATTCGAATATGTCCAGGATCCGACTATTGATTTTGTTGAGTCAGGCGTGGCAGGACAGGTAACATCAATATTTGCTTGTTGGTTACTGTAACTTATATTTATGTGGGTCTCTCCCTTTCTCTCTCTCACTTACCACTTTCTTAGCCAAACTGAACATGTTCATGTTGACTTCATTAATCAATAGCTGTTACCACTGTAGGTACTTGGTTGAATTAGCTGAGTTTTCTAATGTGCTGGTCATAATTTGCTACTTTTTTTAAGAGCCTGGTAGGTTTGATTCTTACCACAGACCATGGATTGGGGATTTTGTCTTGAGCACTAAGTCGAAATTCCTTCCTATTAAACCGATGGTACTGTATTACTGATTGTACCACTGTAACTGAGAGTGGGTACCATTTTGAGGCAAACAACCACCTATTCTATTGACTGATGGTGCCTGTACTTGAAATGATTGTTAAGAATGGTCTCGCTGAGTGAATCCCTTCCTTACACCAGCACTTCCTCCCTGTCAATTGATGCTCGTTCGGCTCACATCTTTATGATATAAAAAATCTCACTTGACTAGTAGATCAGAATCTACGGAAATCCACTTCTAATTTTTTTCCATCTTGACAAGTGTTGTATAAGAATATACAACTGAAAAATTTACTGGATGGGAGGGAGAGTAAAAGATGACAGCCCTGTAAACATGTATGATAGGTTGAGGGTCATCGAGGTCTTGGGATACTTAATATATCCACTGATTTCCACTTGTGTTTCTATTGCAACTGGTTCAATATTTCCCACTACAGCTTCCTGGCGGGGATGAATTTTAATTAACAATCTACTGATTTTAGATTAAAATCGCTAAAGGGATTCCAGCTGGAGGTATACGGATTACTGTAACAGGAAAGAATCTCAATTGCGTTCAGCAGCCCCAGATGTATGTGATTTATGGCGATAAACGGTTTTCACGGGTACGTATCCACTTTATTTCATAAACTCAATTTTCGATCAAACTGCTACTCGTCTTTTCCCAGTGTTAACGTTGAAACTGTTTCCAGAACTGCACAACTGTGTCCAACACAAGCATGCTGTGCTTTTCACCAAAGATTGATTTGGCCATTGATGAAGAAATCGATGCTGAGCATCCTCTTCAATTAGAGTTTGGCTTCAAAATGGATAACGTCCTTGGTGTGCAGAATTTGTCCAATAGCGGCCACGGAAACTTTCAGCTGTATCCGAATCCTGTCTATGACAGATTTGATGAGGACATCAAGTACTACAAGTCTGACTACCTCACTATAAATGTAAGTTTGTTGTCACGTTTCATTTACATCTTGGATGATATTTTGTTGTCAATTGAAAGAGTGAAATTCACAAAGCATACTTGCAATTGACTTTTCTTATTTGAAACTTCGAGTTTGAGTGTGTGCATCCCAATGATGCAGTTTTCAGTTTCAAACTATAAAAAACGCTACAAATGATTGTACGGTGGTTTATTATTCCTTTGTTTCAACAATGATGTAAGAAGACCATCCTTTGTGACAGTAACTATTCCAAACATTTGTGAACGTTTCCACCAAATAACAGATTGGTAGCTAAAAGGGAAAACTCGGTAGCAACCATGGTAATTTTAGTCATTTTTATTTTTCTTAGTTTTCAAATTGAAAGCTAAATTTTTGCTTTATGGTACTGCTGAAGAGAGTTTGATGAGGACTCCAATGAGTATAGAATGATAGTTGTAGCTCTGAAAATTCTCATGTTATACCATCATACCAAATTTCTATACCCTACCCCGCATACTACACAAAAACTGCGATAACTTGAGACCCATTAAAGATATCGACCTTGCAATGGTCTCATTTGATTCAACGTTCAAAAATTTAGTTGCGATTTAGTTGAAGAATTGAGTCATTGTCAGACTAACATTGTGGTGAAAATTTCAATCATTTAGCTTTCATAGTTTTGTTGGGAAAGTGTCGCCGGTGGGCGGACAGATTTTTAAAAAATTATTTGCTTTTCGGATTCTGCATGCCTTGAAACGTACATCAAATTTTAAGGTGCTGGTTAGAAATATTTTTCTTGGGCGTATACAATGGTTTATTATTGAATAATAAACCAAAATAGCCGGAAATAATCTTCATAGTTGATTTTTTTTACCTTATAAAGCAATTGAAACGGCCAGGTCATGGAATAAAAAACTTCATTCCCTCTGCCTCCGTCAAATTTCTCAGGAAATTCTATAGAATGGATTATTTCTGGCCAACAATCTTTTCCGTGCTGATGACGACTTAATTCTTTCGTTACCTCGATATTAGCAACAAAAAAAATCCAAAACCTGTGTGGGGGATATTTATCGTTGTCGGTTTTCCCAGAGTTGATCCGTTGCATATTAATAGACTTTGTAGAGCTGAATTCAGAGATCATTACAAAGTTGAATGAGCGTTTTCAATCTTGTTTGTTATTAAGTTCAGAGTTCTTTTAAAATTTCAGAAATTTATAAAACTTGTGGAGGATTAATGTTCTATACTTATTGGAATACTTGTTGTATTTATACTAACCTAATATGCAATGTTTTCAAGATAAAAATGTTCTACTTACTAGAATGTTCCATACTTTAACAATCCATAATGAATCATGTTCACAGGGCCAACACCTTGACAGGGCCTGTCAAGAATTGGACGTCGTTGTTAGGATAGGTACGAGTTACTGCAATGTCACATCACTTTCTCGGCAACAGCTAACATGTAGACCTCCTGTTGAACAACCTCCTGTACTTGAAGGGGAGGTTGACTCAGATCAAAATCTACCACAAGTGATAGTGAGTGACCCAAGTACTTGATTTGATGCTCACTTTTATTTAAATAGCAAGCTTGTAGACTCGTCAGCTTGCAATTTTTCAATCGAATCATTATCAACGTATCTAATGATTTTAACTTGTCATTTTTTCAGGTCATTGTTGGTGGAGAGTTGAAATATGTCATAGGAAAATTGAGCTACGCATCACCAGCCGAACTTACTGGCCCTTTCACTAAGCCTGCTATGTTTGGCGTGGTTTTTGGCGTCGTATTGTTGGTGCTTGTTTTTATCGCCTTCCTCATTGCATACAGAAGGAAATCTACTGAAAGTAATCGAGTTTTGAAAAATATGCAAGAACAAATGGACATTTTAGAATTACGAGTGGCAGCAGAATGTAAAGAAGGTAATTAGACTATTGATCAGAGTTATTTAGAGTTACAATATGAGCTTTTTACTGTTACGCCATTCAATAGGTGTAAATATGTGTTAATAATCTACCTAGATTCAAAGGAAATATAATGGTCTCATTAATGTTTTCTTTTTTGTCGCAGCCTTTGCTGAACTTCAAACAGAAATGACGGATTTGACTGCAGACATGACCGCTGGTGGTATTCCATTTTTGGACTACAGAACGTATGCAATGAAAATACTCTTCCCGAACATGGAAGACCATGCTGTCCTCCAATGGGAACGACCTGAGCTTATGCGCAAAGAGAAAGGCCTACGTCTCTTTGGCCAACTTATTCTGAATAAAACGTTCCTGCTGCTTTTTATCCGCACTCTTGAGAGTAACAGATATTTTTCGATGAGAGACAGGTGGATTTCTTATTGTATTTCTTACTTCTGATTGATGTTGAAAGAGAAAAAATATTAACTGTGTCCTCGTGAATCTATTTCAGAGTGAATGTTGCCTCGTTGATTATGGTGACTCTTCAGAGCAAGATGGATTACTGCACTGATATTTTGAAAACACTCCTTGCAGAGCTGATAGAGAAATGTATGGAAGGAAAGAGCCATCCTAAACTTCTTCTTAGAAGGTAATTTTTTAATTAATGAAAATGTATGTCTGTTGGTTTACCCGAGTCCTCAGCTTTTACATTAACTTTCTGTTTTAATCTGTAACTTCTCTTCATGAACAGTAAACTACTTTTTTGATGGTCGCCTTTTGTCATATTCAATAAATATGGGAAGTTGTCATTTAATAGAAAAAGTCTAGTCTCAGAATAGTGTTCAGAATTATAAAACTGGCCTCTTGAAAAAATTCATCGAATCAAATGATAAAAGCGATCATCATGGCTTGTAACTAGGTAAAAGCATTTTGTTGAACAAATAATAAACGTTTCCTTATATTTCCTTGTCCTTCTAGAACTGAGAGCGTTGCTGAGAAGATGCTCTCTGCTTGGTTCACGTTTCTTCTGTACAAGTTTTTACGCGAGTGCGCTGGTGAGCCACTTTACATGTTGTTTCGAGCTATGAAACATCAGGTGGATAAAGGGCCTGTCGATGCGATAACTTCTGAAGCTAGATATTCTTTAAGCGAAGAAAAACTCATTAGACAATCAATTGATTTTAAGCCGATGGTAAGTGGTAGACATTATTCTTTTATGAATCCGTTGTGTGTCAATTTTGGTCGTGGTATTCACATTAGTTTTCCTGGCTTTATTTCAGACCGTACTGGTTTCTATTTCTCAACAAACCGTATTTGTCACTGGATTAGATCCTAACACTGAAAATGTTCCTGTTAAAGTCTTGGACTGTGATACGATTTCACAAGTGAAAGAGAAAGCACTCGATACAATTTATAGGGCGACTTCATATAGCCAGCGCCCAAGGAAAGACGACTTGGATGTCGGTAAGTTATGATTCCCTTACTATCTAAAGTATTATTGTTTCAATTGACGTCGTGAAAGCAGGTGATTGCAAAAGGTTTTGAATTAGCAGCTCGACCTTCTGCAAGTTAATCCAAATCTTGGATCTTGCTCATGAGATGCACCACAGAAAATAAACCACAACTCGTAGTGTCAAGTTATCAAATAAATCATGTATTTCTGGTGTAGGTTGCTATGATCATTGTCAAGTGATAACAATTAACATTGGTTCCTCTGGTCTGGTGACGCTGGTAAAATGTCAGAGGCACTTCATCATTGAATGTATATTGTTTACAGAATGGCGCACAGGGACCTCCGGTAGACTAATACTCTATGATGAAGATAGTACCACAAAGACTGAAGGAGAATGGAAGAAACGGAACACTCTCAACCATTACCGAGTATGACATTATATTCTGCATGCCATGGTCGCTTCTCATTAGGTTCACATGAAAGTGCTGTCACTGGGACTTCTATCGTCAACCACAGCTCCTCGTTATATCTATGTCCAAGGGTTTCTGTAGTAAAGCATAAACCAAGCAATCGATCATTCAGCATTGAAGCTGTCTAGTGGGAAGTGACCTCGAAACTTTTTGTGTTAAATTATGTATCCCTTGAGATAATTTATGCCTATTGATTTGATCTAAAATTGGGATTTTTTTACTGCAGGTACCTGATGGAGGTTGTCTCAATCTAGTCTCTAAGCAATCCTCTATTTACAATTTGTCTATATTGTCTGAGAAAAATGATAAAGCTCACAAATACGAGACGCTGAATTTGTCCAAGTTCAGTTCTGCAAGTCCGCCGCTGAGTCGTGCTACGTCACCACTCAATAACGATCATGATGGTCTCAAGGTAAAATACATTCATTTACTTCATAAACATGGAAGTAATAAGAATATGCGCTCAACTAATTTATTTTAAAACTGTGTGACCAAGAAGAATATTGTAGTTTTTATCACTTAATCAGTTCATATTTAGATCTTTAATGTTGAAATCTCATGTTCCCAGATTTGGCATTTAGTTAAACATCATGATTCGGATGCACAAAAGGAAGGTGAGCGGGGGAATAAAATGGTCTCCGAAATCTATTTGACTCGTCTTCTTGCAACAAAAGTGAGCCAAATTTTTAAATGCCATACTGTCCATCTTTTCTCATTGAGTACAGCATTTCCTGTCGATTTCACTCTTCAATTAATGTAAATGCAATGTGACTGTTTATTCCTGTTTGTTATCCTTAGCTATAACTTTAAGAAGGTTCCGTGATAGTATGATAAGAGTATTAGTCCTCTTGTATGATATATATTTTTTCTTTTTTTTTAGGGTACCTTACAGAAATTTGTGGACGATCTATTTGAGACAATCTTCAGTACGGCACATAGAGGTAGTGCATTACCTTTAGCCATCAAATACATGTTTGATTTCCTGGACGACCAGGCTATCAACCATGGTATCACAGATCCAGAAGTTGTACACACCTGGAAGAGCAACAGGTAATTTATTAAATCGTTTGAGGGGTACTGAAGAACAAAATTATTTATTAACAGCCTGAAGAATTCATATTGCACCTGGGAGGAGAAAACAGAACCTATTACTCGGTCAGGCAAATTTTTAGAGGAGCAATTAGGTAGAAACTTACGTTGTTGTTTTTGGTTTATTATTCAATAATAAACCATTGTAATCGCCCAAGAAAAAAAAATTTATAACCCCCCCTCAAAATTTGATGTTTTACGTTTCAAGGCATGTAGAATCCGAATATCCAATAAAAAAATTTCTGTCCGTCCGCCGTACGCCGTCCGCCGTACGCCGTCCGCCGTACGCCGTACGCCGTTAGCAGTTTTCCGGCCAAACTGTAAGAGCTAAAAATTTGAAATTTTCACCAAAAATCAATCTCGGTCCTACGACGGCCCAATTCTTGAACCAACTTGCTAGCTCAATTTTAAGGGTATTTTTGGGGGGTTTTGAGGGGGAGAAAATTCATATTTTCCAAGGGTTTTCAGAGAAATGTGTACGTGGTATCAAATTATATAGATTTTTGGACGCTGAATCGAATGAGACCATCGCCGGGTCGATAGCTTTATTGGTTCTCGAGTTATCGCAGCTTTTGTGAAAAATTTGGGAGATTTTCAGAAATTTGACACGAGGGTATAACTCGAGAGTTCTTGGAGCTATAAAAATCGTTCTATACTCATTGGAATGGTCGTTAAACACTCTCTCCAGCTGTATCGTTAGGCAACAGGTTTAGTTTTTAATTAGGAAATTAAGAAAAATAAAAATAATTAAAATTACGATAGTTGCTACGGATTTTTCCCCTATAGTTACCATCTGTTTTTCGGTGGGAACGTTCACAAATTTTCGGAATATTTAAAATGACAAATGGATGGTCTTCTTAAATCAATATTGAAGCGAAATAATAATAAACCACTGTACAATCATTTGCAGCGTTTTTTTAGTTGCAAAAATTGACTTTTTATGATGTATCGAATCGAAATAGAATCATTTCCGAATTTTGTCATGTGTTGAAGTAAGTATAAATGACAGCGGAGGATCAAGAGTCCGGCAGGCCAAGCAGTCAGTGCGCTCCCTTACATCAGTGGCCCATCTTTGGCCTCTTCCAGACGCCCTCTCATTACAATCTCTCACAATCACCACAATTGTCTGCTTATTCCTTTTCACCTTTCTTTGTACTAGTTAGTACTGAGTCGTTTATCATAAATATTGCTGTTCTCTCCTGGAAACGGCGAATGGAACTTATTGAAAATCGAATGATGAAAACGACTTATGAAGTTGCGTTTTTCAATACTTGAGACATATTATTCAACCAGAGTGTTGCCCTTGATAGCCCTATAAGAGTTAATAGTATATCTTACTATGAGCCTATTGTTTCTTCATTTATTTCCTCAATTCTCTCTAATTTTGTCACTTCTCCATTCAAAATAAGCTGTTACAATAATTTTGTTTTGTTTGTTGCGTTAATCGTTTTTTTTTTTTTTCCAGTTTACCGCTCCGGTTCTGGGTGAATTTGATAAAGAATCCTAACTTCGTATTTGATATTCACAAATCCAACATTGTTGATTCGTGTTTGTCAGTCGTCGCTCAAACATTCATGGATTCATGTTCAACGTCAGATCATAGATTGGGTATGAACTTTTGAAATAGTCGCAAATAAAATGAGTTCATCAAGTAACTTGCTGAGCAAATCTTTTTACCATTTCAATTACAGGTAAAGATTCGCCTAGCTCGAAGTTACTTTACGCCAAGGACATTCCTATCTACAAAGAATGGGTGGAAAGATATTATGCCGATATCAAAGTAATGCCTGCAATATCTGATCAAGATATGGGAGCAATGTTAGCTGAAGAGTCCCGAGTAAGTCGTTTGTATGATTTTCTGCTGTCAGAGCGCCCGGATCTCTGAGAATATTTCTATGACGTTAAAAACTGCTTCCTTATCATGATATGTATTCTTCTGTACCTATTCTACATACATTACATTGAACCGTACATTTTTTACAGCTTCACACCAACGAGTTCAATACAAATTGTGCACTGCATGAACTGTACACTTACGCTATGAAGTACAATGAACAGCTGACGGTCACGTTGGAAGAAGATGAATTCTCACAGAAGCAGCGGCTTGCCTACAAACTGGAGCAGGTTCACAACATCATGGTCGCTGAATCTCATCCATGAAAGGACAACATGGTGGATTACATATGCCCATAGTTTGCTCAAATCTCCAAGTGTTTAGGGACAAGGGAAATTTTTCCAGAAGTGCCTCTGTTGAGCGTTCACATAGAACGTTACTTGTATTTTACGACAAAAGACTAGAAAAAAGAACATTCCGTCTCTGAGCTTAATTGATTGTTGCTATTGAACTGGTCTGGTACCCTGTGGTTTTTGTTTGCTCTTGAACATTTCAACTGGCGCATTATTGTTCACACACAGCTCTGTTTCTACTATAATATTGTTTGTCCGAGGTGGCTGGTCCACTAGATGCTTTGTTGCTTATTCAATCGATTTCTTCCGGTACTAAAGTCCTTTTTTACCGAGTCAAAACAAGCACTGTTTCATTATCAATATTTATTTTCGAGCTTTCGTTCGCAAAAGAATCGGGTTTCAACTTTTCTACGATGTTTGATCTTTTCGGTGGTAGATTCTCACTCAACTCGGTGGCTGAAGAAGTTTGATTTTGGCTGTTTGGGCATATTGTTCCTTTTGCTGAAGGCACTGACACATTCTAATGTCTACCCTTCCGTTTATCTTGATTATTTTATTTGCAATTCCTTCTCATATCTGTTCCTCTCTTTTGTTATTGCTTTATTTTTGCATTGTAATAGAAACCTTCTTTGATATTTTCTAGGCTTTTTAAACTTGCTATTTCTAGTAGTTATGCAGCAAAGTCATTCTTTCAAGTTTTTATTTATTTTATTTTATTTTTTTTTTATTTATTTATTTTTTTTTTTTTTTACCAAGATTGTGCTGACACAAATTTGTTCCCGGTATTCCTCAGTTGTTACTATCAATCCCTCTAACATCGTTCAAAAAAACAGCTCTTGTATGAGTGCAAAGGTGGATAGACTATGCTGGGGAACTAATAATTTGAGGCATCCTTGTCAAAGTGAACAAGCATAATGTTTTGAGTCTAACTCAGAAATCATTACAGATATTTGAAAGATTGTTGGGTAAAATCATTTCAAAAAACACTTATCTTCATCGCTTTGTTTGAATGGAACAGTATAATCACTTTTCTTTGTTTTGTTAGGTAGTTTATAATTAAAGCTTTAATGTGTGCCAATGCGTTTAACAGGATTTCTTTTCATTCGTTGTATATTTTACCATATAGCTGCTCTCGTATATATCGTAAAGCATAATTTATTTATTATTAATTTAATTAATATAGTCTTGTGTGTGCAAGACAAACAGAGACCGCAGCGTCCCGTGTTAGTTCACTCCGTTGTCATCAGGAGAATAGCGACCAGGTATCTTGATCAGAAGAAAAATATAATTGTCAATGTCACCTTTTTTGTGTGTGTTTGTGTGGCTAGAAAGAAAAACATGAAACCTCTTTGCTTACCACACTATAAGTCTGAACATTTCCTTGTTATTTTCGATGTGGCGTTCATATTACCATTTATGGCATAGTGATATTTAAACCTATGATGAAAGTAATACATAATACATATCTCAAACACTAACAGGACCCGCAGTGATGAGATGTTTTATAAATTTATGAGTGTTAGTAAATAAATTAGTATGTTAATGAAGATGGTGACGACAACGTTGGATCACTCTTCTTGACTTCTCGTTGAAACAAAAATACACAGAACCCTATTTGGGTTTGTAGGTTTGTCCACGGTTCTAAAGAGGTTGCATTGTTAGAACAAAACAAAACAAACAAAAAAAAAGTATATATATAAACCTTCCCTATTCCCTGGTTGTGAAGCCTCTTTGATGTCTTTTATATGTACGTACTTAACCGTTGATTGTTTTTGGATTCCTGTCGTAAATTGATGTTGTTAATAATGTGCTTGATAACACCTTTTGAAAATGTAATGAAAATAATGTAGTATGATGGTAAATAATCATCTGTTGCACACTTTGCTTGGCGAAAAGGAGGCGGACTTGTATTTTGTTCTTGTTTTTATAGCGCAAACGGAAAAAAAAATAATAAAAAACCGGTGACACACCGCACACTAGTTTTAAAGTAAATGAATGAAATGAGATGGCAATGAGGGATTGCTAAGTGACAACTTTTGACAAACGGGGAAGGATATTTACTAGCTCGTCAATTGACTGATACTGAGATAATAAATTGGGAATTGACTACTCTACGTTAATTGTTGGGTGTAATTGTTTTCATTCTGCAAGAAGATCCCTTGTGATAAACGATAACTTACATGATTCTGTACCTGTCTTATTCTAACGCAACTCTCTCTCTTGTTAGAGCCCATTTAATTTCAATTCCGTTGTTCTTTTTCAAAGCAATACCATCTTTTTTGAATGAGTGTTCAGTGTACGTCCCAGAACTGTACAGGAAAAATGGGTAACTCTTCTTTTGCTCCAGGAAAAGAAATGATTTCTTCTCTACTGAATTGAACGTTTTCTTTCAATCTCAATCTTTCAAACAGTGGAAAGTGGTCTATTGTGTGCGCCTGTTTTTCCTGTGCTCAATTGGTTTTTACTCACCTTGATCGGTTCATTCTGTAATCATAAGTGTTTCGACAATATTATAGCAGTCGCTGCCATTCTAATCGATAGGTGCGTATAATGTATCTTTCTTTTTTCTCCCTTGTTCTTATACCGTCTGTGCGGTTGAATGTGCTTGTGGTTGTTTATATTAATGAATGTTATCGAAGTGTACAAAATTATTTGATAAAGGATTGTAATTAAGAAGAAAGTAAAAACCCGTGCACACTTAGTGCGACCCACTCATCCTTCCTGAAAAATGGATAAGTTGGATCACTGAGCGCATTCTATTTTAACGTCTTAATTTCAGGCGTAATGAAGCTTGTTACCAATTAACTACTTTTACAATAAATCAATTTTTCTTGTTTTCCTATTTTGTTATGCGTGTAAATATTGTAATAGAGAAAAACTGATTTATCCTAGGGGTTTTACGGTTGACCTTAGATTACTTGACCCACCTGCTGACACGTTCAACATAATATTCTCTGCCCACCGTAATAAACAAACAACAAAAAAAAAAATAAAAAAAAAAAAAAAAAACAGATTTGATAGGATAAAAAATATGTATAAACGTTATTAACTGTGAATAATAAAATAAAAAAATAGGTAATTAATTCTTTTTCTATCATGCTCTCCGTTTCCAATTCATGCTCTTCTCTCCCTTTTGACATTAATTTATTGAAATACTTATCAATTGTCTTTGTGATTATGACATTTTAAAAGTGCAGAAACATTTACGATTTCTTCCAAAAATTGTCCTCTTATCTGATCGATATGATGAACAACTGTTTCGCTGGAGCGTTTGGTTCCTATTATTTTGATTTGTATCATGTGTTTTGTTCCAACTTCAGATGTGTTCATTATATTTGCCCCTTAGCCACACTGTAAATCTCTCACGCTGCATTTATTATATATTAAAATCAAATTTAAATCGTGCAACTTAATGTGACATAATATAACACTCGTCAAAACTAACTAGTAGAAATCTTATCAATTCACATTTTATCACGACTACTGGAAACAAAATCGCTCTATCCCCCCCCCCCCATCGTTCCCTTCCCAGCGATTGCTATACAAGAATTTGAACAATTAATTCAACCAGTCGAATAGCAATTCCGTCCAATACCTCTTCTCTGAAATTAAGTGGATATGGCTCCGTAAAAACCCCTTTTTGTACAGTAGTAATTTATTTAGTGGAATAACGATTAATTTTGTCATTGCCATAAGTTTTGAGCGTGTGCATTTGTTTTTGCATTGTGCATATCTGCTACATATACAGTTCCTTTGGTTAAGTGTGTGTACATAATTTTGTACTTAGATGAGAAATAATGATGTATTATATAATATACATATATATACATTAAGATCAAGTGTATATATATCTATATTAATTCCAAAGGCATGACATATATTACCTTATTTTTACACTTCTTACGAAGCCTATATTTACAGTAAACAATTTTATATACATTTTTTGCATGTTTATATATGAATATATTCATTTCAGATATTATTTTTTAAATAACAGCTGGCATATAAGTTGAATAATGTTCGTTAACAGTGTGCTATCATTCTCGGTCTAATTATATTATTATCTCGCCTTCAGTTTTATATTCTGTTTTACCTACTACTGCGAAAATGTTATGTTTTTTCTCACATCGTACGCTTTTATTAGTCGACTGTGTCCAGTCTAAATATTCAGTGTTGTATAGGTGTTACTAACTGTATCAAATAATCGAAGCATGAAAATTCGCTTGCCTGATGAATCGTGATTTTGCAACTTGAAGCTCACAGTTTTGCTTCAGAACTAATGCAACGCTGTGTGTGGTTTTTTTTCTCAATCAATTAGGTTTATTGAAATACAGTTTTACAGCAAAGATGTATTCTTCATTTTACAAGTTTTTTTGTTTTGTTTTTTTTTTTTTCAAATCGACGGTGGGGTGACTTGAGCTGTTAAATGTCTAGCCGTGGTACAAAACCTCAAGTCTATTACTGGCAGCTTAACTGGCCATGAGGCTGCCGCAGAGGAAATCTGATAAGTTGCAGATAAAGTTGAATATAGCCTTTGCACTAATGTGAGTTTACGACAGAACTGCTCTCAAGGCCAGTGTTGAAAATTGTGTAGTTGTCAAAGTGGAGTGAAATTAAATTGGAAATTTTTGCCTGAAAGTCCCATTTATTTAGCGCCAACTGCAAAATAGCATCGAGGGTATATCTCACTAACTCTGCCTTCGACTGCTCCGAGATGCGTGCAGCTCCTTCTGCACTCATAGCTCAATTCGTCCCCTACAGTTCGATTTGTTATATTTACAAAAGCAACTTGGCTAATCTGTGTTTCTCTCTTACTGTCCATGTGTTGCAAATCCATTAAGTCGGTGCTGTTAGCTTACAGAACAAATAATGTTCATTGACAGGTCAAAACGTTTATTCTATGAGAGTGGTGAGTTGGCTCTTGAGTTAATCTCAAATCATAACTGAAGAAGTTAACTGAATTGAATTTTAAACATTGTGGGGGAAGGAGTTATCAGGTGCCACAAGTAGCCGTTCTCATAACTAACAAAATTAAAACTGAATTGAAAATTAGTTCAAGCATTTCGATCGGCAAGAGTTGAAAGAACCTTCAAACTGACAACTGTATTGATAGCGTGCGGTGTTTATTATCGAGTAATAAAAATTAAACTATTCTCATTCCTAAAGTGGTGACCCGTTTTCGAGTGCACGTCAGAAACAATTCAATTTTGCTGAATTTGCCTACCAGGGGTATGCAGTGATTCCCCTCTCAAACGATTTTCATTAGTAATATCAAATTATTTCTGCAAGATGGTAATAAACCTATTTTCACGGGTTAGCCAGAGCGCGTTTTCTTGACTGTCTGAAATTGTTCACAGGAGCCGATGAAATTCAAAATTTCAATGAGATGCCAAAACTGGAAATTTCAAAGATCATTACGGTATTGCTAATGGCACCGATCAATTAATTTTTGTATCGTTTGTATTCTTGGAATGGTTGAACGTCAAGTGTGCATATTGAAACGGTAGTTAAATGTATCACTCACTCTTATTTCGAGTTTATCTATGCAACAAGGGCAAAATCTGTTGTAATTTTCCTCCGTTAGGACAATCAGTTCCATTTTTTCTGGAATCTCTCAATGAAAATTGTACTCGTATATTTATTCCATTCCTTTCTCTTTCTTGTTGATTCGTCTTTCTGTGAATCTGTACCCCATACATTCCACTGAATGTGTTGTAAGGAAAGATATTTTTTTAGTAGAAGAATTTGAAAACGTGGATATTTGATCTTTTGAACAGTTCGGCATTCGATTGTTATTAATCGGGATAAATAAGAATGAGATAAGCAGCAATGAAGCGCGGTTGCTGAACCTCCCGCCCCATTGTGTGTAACAATGATAATATTATGGATATTGTACGTAATTCTCCTCGATAAAATTAGTACTCAGCCTTTGGAGTTTTGATCCTTTGAAGGCACGTATCTGAGTTTAGACAAAATCTTTCCTTAGCTTAGCTCATTTTTCTGCCCTAGATGTTTTCAAAATTCATTGCCGTAGTCAATATCTGATGCTGTCGATTTGGCTGGTTCATTGAAAATCTAACTACTGTCACTTCATGTCTTCTATAATACTCTACCTAAACTCGGCTTAGAACAGCGTCCCATTGTTTGTAATTGTTACCTTTTCCCGGTTTGAAAAATGAGCTAAACTAAATCTTGATGTTGTTTGTTGTCACTGGACATAGTTACAAAAATACAATTGTAGTATCATCACTTCGCAGCAGAAGTGTTAATTTAAAGAAAAGTGTTTAAACCATGTGATATTGAGCATGAGAATAAGTGTGCTTATACTTAAATGTGAAATCGGTACAATTTCGGAAAGGCAACATTTTCTTTTTAATCTCGGATCAGCGTGTTTGTGTGTGTGCATTAATTTTGTATGTCTTCCAGTTCAACTCCCAGCATTTTTCAACTCGATCTATTGCTTCATGCACTCACACTGTACCTATGAAATTCTTTTCATATCTCAGTCTCTTGCTCACTTGATTCATCTATTTCTAATTTTCTGTCGTTTTTATTGCGGACCAACGATGATTCTCGTTCAGACTTGCAGTACCAAAAGGTCATCATCTCTTACACACATCACACTGCCCTACCTTCAACATGAATAGGCGATTTTATGTTCGAATAACCTATCTACTACTCAGAATGATACTCGATATTTATGTCACATTTCACATCTAATTAGAAAACAGCGGTAATGAACAGATTTGAATTGCCTACTAGTATTTCAGTGTCGTGCTAACACCATGTTTAAACGTCAACAATTTTCAACGAATAAATTGTAAGAACAATAATGATGTATTTCATAAGGATTTCAAGAGGCTGTTTTCAGTTAATAATGTGATAATAAGAGATGGTTGTTTCCATTCCAACCACTTTTTATGACTTTTATGACTTGCCAAAAAAAAAAAAAAAAAAAATGTACTCATAATAGTTTTCATTTTCGCTTCTTCTGTATGTTAGTAGTTTATGGAGTGTCCGTAACATGAATATAATGAAATGTTGATACCTACCCGTCAACTAATAATATTCATCATTTGACTGTATGCTCAGTGTTTCATCACTAAAGTTGCATTTTCAATAGTCTCGTTGTTTTATTTATTCTTCACCCTAGAATGGGAACGTCTTGATAATTGATTGGAGCAATTAGTACCAAATTGTATTCAACGATTCCGCAATCCTTCAGATTATTTCGATCAGTAATCGTGTTGTTTCCGTTTTTTTTTTTTTCTTTTTTTCCATTTTTTCAATTAATTCATTTTTCTTTTTTATTATTCATTTTTTTACCAATTGAGTTCTAGATAGTTTAAAGACAGCCCACTGATGTACCTACTCAGCACCATTGTTGGCACAAAGTGCCCAATGGACCGAATTATTCCTGCTAAATGATGATGGTAAGGCATAAGGTTATCTCGGGCTCAAAAACCTCAAGAATTGTGCAGAGAACACAGTAAAACCCATAAGCATGCATCCAACTGTGCTGAAGTTAAATGGGCTACCTTGAAAAATATCAGCAGGTAAATACCTAGATTTTTCTTGCCCTGATGCAATAAGAAACCAACACGCATTGTCTGGCGTCGTTTAACACAATCGTGGGAAGATGTAAACAGAAAATGATCCTTGATGATATGTAGGAATTCTCTACATGCCCATATATCACTCTTAATCACCCCTGGTGAAGTATTCAAAGACAGGTAAAGGTAAGAACAATACAAATGCGAATTGAAGTCAGTACTGAATTATATTACAAAAAGAAAGTGAGGCTTGTCATAATGTTGCTATTTACAAAAATGAATACTGATTTTGCCGGCAAACTATCGATCCGTTACCAAGCACTAAAACAACGTAACATGATCAGTAAATGGACTAGAATAAACAAGGAGCATCCACTATAGCTCACAAGTAATGGGCGTTTAATTGAATAGTATTTGATTCTGTTCGTTTTTAGCACTTCAAAGGCCACTCAGTACAAGGTTAAGTTATGTTCAGTCATTGAAAAGTCATAATTAATATTCTATACATAGTTTTTAAAATAAATAAATTTAAAGCTTCAAAAATTCAATAATTTTATACCATCTAGACCAAAGATCAAAAGTCTTCAGCTTTAGACTGTGCGCTCAACGGGATTTGAAACATGGGAGCTCAATGGAGAACATAATTACAATAGGTAAAGAAACTGAAAACTAAACAAACATAGAAATTATTAACAAGAAGATAGTGAATGTACGGATCATATTAAAACTGAGCTATCGACTGCTGCTAATAACAATTGAATGGGTTGAAAATTCATACAATGCATTTTCTCAATGGCCCCTCTCCAATTGAATGCCTAATAATTACTTCTTGAGTGTAGGACAAACACACAGCCAAACCGTACAACTATTAAAGCTACTTCTTCACAGGTATTTCTCTCCCATCCATATTATTTGTCATTCGTTCCCTCTTTCTCCAAGCAGCGATTAAATTAATACGTATCAAACCAACTGATCACACTTAATGAACCAACATGATAAATAGCAGATTAATATAATAATTATGTTACATAAATAAACATCTATACAAGAGAAACTTCAATTAGTATCTACAAGTTCCATAGATGTCCAACCAAGTTCGACATTCTGTAAAAATAATTTAGCTAAAAAAAACCCACAGAAATACAACATGGAACAACAACATGGAAGTAACACAGCAAGGAAATTAATTGACATGAATGACCTCTAAGAAGGAGAGACCCAAGTATAATGTTGTGACAATTAGTATAAAGGAGAAGGAATTGAGTTGTGACACAGGAGGATGTTGAGAAAGAATTCATATTGTTCCCTGAAATTCAATTTCCCTATCAACCGCTCGCCAGATAAGTGCTGCTTATACAACTTGGTAGCATCGAAGTTTTTTCAGTGAACATAACCCGCTTATAGGAGAATAGTACACCATGAACAGTATTCATTGTTAATGACAAATACTGATTTTAGTAAAAGTTAAAAGTAGACGTCAGTAAGGCATAAGTTCTACAGACTATATTCAACCTGCATATAAATGCGCCATTATGCTCCCAAAGCTGTGTATTAGTTTAACCAGCGGATTCACGGTGGCAAATATTTTATTCGCACATAATTTTCAGCTAAATGTTCTTCCACTTTCATGGGGACAATTGAGTAAAACCAATATATCGCCAACGATATCAGAATTTCAAAACAATCAGCCTCATCAGTTCTTTTTTGTCTAAAAATTAGTTCATTATACTTCACGCAATCCTCTCATGGACAAAAAAGTATCATTGTGGGAAAGATAATAATGTAGTAAATGATAGAGTGGCGAATGTTCTGATCCAAATGAAAAACTATACCTATAGTCAAAAGAGAGGAAAATAAGCTTTAAATATGCTGGCCGGGTTTTTCCACAAATGTAGACCTGACACTACTTCATGAGAAGATTTAGAAATGGAAGTATTTAGATGTCTTATGGCAAGAAAAAATGGCAAGAACACGTTTCAATGATCATACATTTACGTCAGTAATAGAGTTTTTGTTTTTGGAACGTTTGACTATCGCCTAAGGCATCCTAAAAAACTACAAGCTACACAGAAGGCAACATAGTTTATAAAGGCATCAAGCAGCTCAAATTCCAACTTACTTGACGTGCAATCAAGTAAAAACTATTATAAAAACAGTCATTGTTTAACTAGTTAGACTTATTAGTATTATCTTTGCGAACACTTCTATCCACTGAGCAGTAAGAAATTATACATTTTAGGATACAGGAAAACAACCGAAAAATCGGAAAATCTTCAAAATACATGCACCCTTCGCTCACAGATTTCAGGCGCTGTTATTGAATGGGGAGGTTTTGAGCTCAACAGTTATATACAAATGTAATACTCTATACTATCATTACAATAACCCAATAATCATACAACATTTCTATGAACATGTAATGTTCAGGAGTAGTTTCACTAATGTACATCCTTAATTTTTAATGAGCCTATGTAGTAGATGAAATTCAGCTGTCAATGGTTTAAGATGCAAGCGAATTTGAAACGTTCTCTCAGGGTTTACATAAAATAGTTTCTCTAATAATTTCGATGATTTTCAATTCGTAGGTTAGACGCTACTCTTTACAGATACTATTAGCAGAAAAAATCATGTAATGAAATAAATAAAAAATCATGCAATACATTTGATTAACCATACAATATTCTTGATTAAAAGAATAAAACAAAAATGCTTGAAAAAAAAAACTTATGACTTATTTTGGATTCATTCTTTGTTATGTTATTGGTTAGAATAGATCAAGAAACTCTATTTAGACAAGTTATTTCTTCCACGTTTAGCCAATTCTTCGTTGGCCTTTTCAGCTCAATTCGACGAGCCATAACCAGGGCAATGGCTGATTTTGAGCCGAAGATACCAAGAATTGGCAATTAGTGCGAAGGATGGAATAAATAAGGTGTCTAAGAGGAATTTTTGCAATTATTCTGGAGAAAAACAGAATCCAACTTGACAAAAAGACAAGCCTGATTTTACATCATCTATGTTTGTAGTATCCCTAACAAATACTCAACAGCAGCTTCAGAGCCTATCCCATTAGATGGGGGTTATGTTTGTATTAATCTCCAGGGTTAATTATACGATTCCATGGTGACGACTGGACGTTAAACATGCTGGACTTGCACTAATTGACCCTTCGGAATGCTTTTTTTAGTACGTTAACTGATTGTAACATATTATACTAAGTTCTTGGTTACTTTCATGATCTACCTAGATGGAAATATTGCTGGTTAAACCGCAAAGGTGAAGGTGTATTGACAGCCTAAAGGTACAAGTATTTACGGTGTTAGTAAAACTAAAATGAATTATCTTTCAATATTTATAATTTGGTATTGGGGGGCTCTTGCTTTAAATACTGAATTTTGTCTTTTTTGTTTTTACGCAAATAATAATTTATGTCCTCCAGTCATCTTGTCCAGATCATGTCAACAGTGAACCATTGCACATGCGTCAATCGTCAAAAATTAAGCCATATGTGGAGAGATCGCCGGCTCCAAAGCGGCGGTAAAGCATGAGCGCCCAAATACAAAATTATAAATATTGAAAAATAATTCATGTTAGGTTTACTAACATAAGGTAAAGTGAAATTTACAAATTTTTTTCCTTTTGAATAATACTTAGAAATGCTTTAATGGTTTTGAGCGTTGGATAATACTAAATACATAAAAGAACCTAAACGAACAACTGATTTGAGCATTCCTACACAAAGACCACTCAAAACTATCCAAGCTTGTCCAGAAGATATGGATTGAGTCGACAGGCAAGTGAGTTTTCTTATAACTCACTATGGTGATGCAACTGATCATGTTTGGCATCCCAATAAGTTGTGGACGAGAGAACCAACCAATTATTTCAAAATCCCTGGACTATTGACATGGCGACTCTTTCTCCATTGTTTCTTTAATTTGCCAAGATCTTTCTCTACATCACATGGCTACATACATCATGGGTAGCTCTGAAGATGCCAGAATAGGAGAAAGGTCTTGGAAAATAAACAATGGAGAAAGTCGCCATGTTCATTTCCCTATGTAAACAATTTTGGTTAGTTGAGATGTACCATGTAGAGGCCTATTAACAAGAAAATATTCCCATTCTAAGGGTATACACAGTGTCAGTTGGTTCTCAATAACCAGTTAACTCCATTTTCGATTTCAACATATTCGTATGTGAAATTGTCCTTCATTGGCTAAATACATTATATTTTGTTTTTACACGCTACCTTTTCTCAACACTATCTATTAAACAACAAATATTTTATCTCAAAATACAGCAATATTTTCAAGTTAGTTCTATGCTAATGGCATCGCGATATCATACATCATCTCTTAGTGCAATTTTCCCAGCAGTTATTTTCAAATAAAATTAATAGACTTGGACGTTCTGATAATTTTATGCAAGCTTCGCATAGCTAACCTGTCCTACTGAGTTCAGTTGTAGTTGAAAGGGAAATGTTTTGAATTATTGTGGCGACTCATTCAAAAATCCCGTCCCAGGACCAATAGACAAAACTTAACATTCTTAATATAGGAGCAGACGTCAGGGAATATTCACTGGCTAGAATAGTTTGCAAAAGCAGTCTATGGAGCACAACTTGTTGGATGTTCAGTAATTACAATAAGCTCGACACTGAAGAATGTTTTCAATGTTATGAATTAATGTTATGTTAAATCTCCAAGCATCACTATTAGTTCTTTTCAGGCCCCTACAATACTGACAGTCGCACTACCACATTTAATCAGCTCGACAGGTTGAATTATCTAATTGATTTTACAGGGACTCGAAAAATATTCACCAAAATACTCGTGACTATTCATTTTCACTTCACAACTCACTCTTCAACAACCTCATGTAGCTATGAATATTTGTCCTCACTTTGCTTAGTACAAAAAGAAACAAATAAATTTGAACTTCATTTACAATATTCTTGGAACAATGTCGTATAATAGGCAAGAAAAATACTCAGCCACGGGCATGGTACATGCTTCCTTGTCATCAAGCATCATCATATTCAAGTCACAAACGAAAAACCGACACACTGAATGACACAAAACAAAAATTTCCAGGAAGTTTTGAAACGTAAAATGTAAATGAAATATCCAACATTGAAAAATACAATTTTGTCGGCTCGCAATTAAGACTACACACTGTCCTCTCTGCACCGCAGAGACAAGGGAGCGAATAATCCTGGTCAAACTTGTGTTGGCTTTGGAGATACATACAAACAAACAAATGAGTTATGATGAGGAATACTGTTATTCACAGGTGAATACTTGCTCGCTGGCAAAGAACAAGGACGCACAATTGTGCATCGATCATGATTGTTCCGTGTATTTTCACGGACTGTGGAGACACAGCAACAGGTGTGTAGAACGTTTGAATGGTTTGATGGGCCAACTTCAACTTGAAGAAGTGGCACTGCGACATCCTTGCATTCTGCGCTCTGGCAGAGCTGCTGAGGAGATTGCCCTGCAAATAAAAACAGTTTACATTTTGTATTCCCCATCCTGAATCCCTAACAAGGAATCATTTCAAATTTTGGGGAAAAATTATTGGTCGCATGGTTAGTCATTCAACCACGTAATTACCACCTCGAATGGTGTTCAACATTCATGTATTCCTGACAGATTCTGTGACATGGAACTTTTCCAGAACCTACATCGGTTTCAGTGACTAAGGAGGCAAGCTTCTATAAGCTTTGGCTTTACCGAATGGTTTCAACCGCTGAATGAATCAACAGCACCTTCTGTCGCTCTCTTACTCTTACTTCTCCCCTCTCACTCAGCAGCATATGTACAACCAGTGGCTCCCATGGGTTTTTTCCCTTTGTCTCAAGCACACTGCCTCCCCTGTACAGTCCCTTAGTCCCGCTCTTCCTTTCCCACTGTATTCCTTATCGCCACCTTCAAATAATCTCTTGGGGAGAAAATTTCAAAGTTTATCATAGCACTACGGGATTTTTATCTCCATCTACTGAAACGGCTTGGCCCGTGAGAAACGAAACTGGCTTGAAGTTAAATCAAAGAACGACCATGCTGCCTCAACTATTTTGAGCGTTCTTGTACGGTTTCAGATTTACATTTTGAATCTCCAATGGCAACCGATCCCATGGATTTTCCTGGAGCATCCCAAGATCCTGTCTACGAGACTTCAAGCAATTAATCCCTTCTCCCTTTTTTCATTATCGCTCAGAGAGGACCTTATGGTCCTAATCTTCCCTGCCTAAATAAATGCTTCATTCATTCATTCATTCATGCCCTTGGCTCTAGGCATTGCATTGCTCACCAGTGAATAATGGTCACTACCTATATAATTTATTCCGTTTGCTACTTTATTTGGTTCTTCATGTCATTCCCCTGAGAATTATCTTCAATTAGTTCATTTTACCTTTTATATTGATAAAGAAGAATTTTCTTAAATTATTTTACTCATTCAATCGTTGTCTTATTTCTCTTGGATCAGTAAGCCTTTATTTACTCTAGTATTTTTAAATTATACTATTTTCCAATTTTAGTGATTTTCAAATTATTAGTTAACGGATGATAGTTATCTTCCCTGGCACAATTCTCAAATCCCAGCTCAGATTTACATATTGTACATGATAGTGGTCAGACGTCAAATATGTATCATTTGCCACAAAAAAAGTCCTATACATGTTTTCCTACACCTCCATTTCCTCCTGTTTTTCAACTTTTAACTTTTATTTTAATGTTTTTGAGCTTTATTCAGGAAAGTGTTGACCCGATCTACTTTATGGAATTATTCCTAGGAATAATACACCTAAAGTAAATGGACGCCATGAAGTAGATGATACCAACCATTTTCAAACTCGTCGCAGCTTCGTTTGGTCGAGTCACCCGTTCCACTATCCTTACTCGATGCTGAATGCTCAGATTTTGTATCCAAATGAATGGGCCGAGGAGACAAGTCTTTAGGCACGGCTGAGCAACGAAAGCGTTTCCTTGTCTGATAAATTATTATCACCCAAATGGCTGATGTACCAACGGCACAACATACAACAGTAATTATAATAACTCCAGTAATATCATCAGCTGCTGCATTGTACGCTGCAATGGAAAAAGAAGAGTGAAGTGTCAATAATAGTGAGATTGAATCCAAGTAATTTTTTTTTACATACTAAAAACCATGAAGCTTTGCTCTTTATTAGCTTACCAGGAGCGATTATCAGTTGAGCAGCAGTTTTCTCAGTTCCAAGGGAGTTAGTTATTTCACACTGATACAATCCAGCATCAGCGGATTTGAAGTCCATGATGAATAAGAGCTGGTCATCGGCTGTGAGTAAGTGGCGGTGAGTTAGGACCAACGATGAACCGTCCTTCCACCATTTTAATTTCGGTTTAGGCCAACCACTACCCAAGCATTCCAGGACAGTGGATTTACCCAATGACACTTCTTTGTCTTCCATTTTTTTGATGAATGATGGTGCCTCTGAAAAATAAAGCCGACAGGTTGAGGTGTGAATCTTTACCTCAAGACATAATTTCTGTTTCGAACTAGCATCTTCAAATACAAATAAAAAAACGTTCTGCATCACCACAAGATAGTTAGCGGTTAATACGAGAAAAAAACATTAACCTGTTACTACTACCTTCCACTTTTTCCTCAATGACTGGATGGACAATAGGAACAAAATAATCTGGTAGAACATAATTAATTTGAAATATTTTTAACTCACCGTGAACGGTTAGGGTAGCATTTGCAGTCACCGTTCCAGCCGAATTCTTGGCAATGCACGAGTACAAACCAGAATCCGATGGTTTGGCGTTGATTATATAGAACACATCATCAGTAGGCATCACATGCATGCGCCTTTCTTGAGCAGCTGGGAATTCCGTTCCTCCATCCTTTTGCCAACCAACTTGAGGGATTGGCTCACCAGTAGCAGCACATTCCAATTTGACTGTGCTGCCTGCACGAACAGTAACGTTGCCAGGCTTCTTCACCATTACAGGAAGCACTGGAATAAACAATTATTGATCGGTAATTTAAGCTCCATTTGCATCGAGAGAGGGTCAAGCCCATACATACAAAAAACTTGATTCAATATGCAAATTATTGGGGTGTGGGATGAATTTAGTGACTCTTTCTCCATTGTTCCTTTTATTCGCCTAGATCTTTCACCTGTTCGGGCATCTTTAAGGGTACACATTACGAAATTTATGAAACATTTGACACTCACCAAGAACTGTGAGAACAGCTTTTTCTGAATAGACGGTTCCAAAGCTGTTTGAGACAATGCATTGATACTTTCCACTGTCAGAGGATTGAACAGGGGAAAAATCAAGGTATGACGTGTTGTTAAATATAACCGTTTTCTGAGAGTAAATGTCATCATTATTCCGTTTCCATTTGAATATCAACGATGAATTAGCTGAGGACCACGCTTTGCAGGAAAGATTGATTTTGTTCCCAGAGACGGCAATTACCGAGGACGGATTTTCAATTATGATGGGTTTGAGACTGCCATCTTCGGCTGAAAAGATAAAATTGTTATTGAATAAGCTTGCTTTCCTGGATTATGAATTCCAACTACTTAATGAACAAGAAACTCACAGCATAGAAAATCCTCAACCCGGACGGACGTAAGAAGTTGGCCTTGCAATTTGGGAGGATAGGCGCAAAAAGCTGATGAAAATTGGACAGCAGAAGATGATAACCACAAATGGAACCATGTGATGGCGCAGTCGCATAGTAGGCTGTTGGTATCCATTTTCAGCATGGACAGGGTCATCAATGAAAAAGTGTTCTCTTGTATGGTTTTGATTGAATTTTTGCTCAAATCAAGCACTTTGAGGTTGTTGAGCCCAACAAACGCGTTTTGATTGAGTGAAGTGATTTGGTTGCCAGCTAATCCTAATCTGTAGAGCTGTTTTAAGCCGTGGAATGCTCCGCTCATGTCTTCAACTATCCATGATATATGGTTGTGGTTCAGTTCGCTGAAAAAAAAATAATAATAAAAAAATGGAAAGCTGTTATAACTTCCACCTTGTTGAGACCCCGTTTTCATTTTGTCCTGTGAGTTTTTTAGGGTACCCAGAATGAGGAAGAATGAGATAGGATATTTTGGAAAAAAGCCTCATGGCCATGAAATATTGTCGCAGATTCAGACTATCTTTTTTTTTGTAATTTGTCTACTCTCTGTCCTGCACCAAGTGGCATAGAGAACTTTGCTGGTTTGAGGCCTACACTTTCATACCATACCAACAAGCAGCTTTAACCAATTTCAAAATTTTCATTGAACAGTACCGTCTACATAATTTATTGTGAAACATGGGAAATGTAGTTTAAACATAGAGAGGTACTACAGAAACGAGATACAGTTGCTGTAGAAGTGAATGGACACTGACAAAATCATCTTTAAAATTACCACACTGAAACCAGAACAAGTACAAGCCATGAAAGGGCTTTCATTAGTTTACAACCAGAAATAGTACCGAGTAATTCAGTGATTCAAATTGAGGGGGCAAAAAATAACTACCTCTCCCCTAGTGGGAATGCCTGTTCAAGTTCAGGTATCCTTAGAATGACTATCGGGTTTCTACTGAAACATAATGGAGCTTCACCCCACGAATGCCCCATCGGGTGAAGTAATTTGACCAGGAATGGTCAGTAAATGGATAATATTTCTTTACTTCAATAATGATTTAAGAAGACCATTCATTTGTGATAATAACTATTTGGAACATTTCTGAACGTTTCCACCAAACAACAGATTGGTAAGGGAAAATTCTGTAGCAACTAGGTTAATTTTAATCATTTTTATTTTTCTTGATTTTCAAATTGAAAGCTGAAGTGTTTTACGACCATTCCAACAAATATAGAACTTTTATAGCTCAAAAAATTATCAAGTGCAAAATTTCTGAAAATCTCCAAAGCTCTACATGAAAGCTGCAATGAATCTAGAACCATCAACACGAAGTATGGATGACGTACATAATGCTGCGTCATGAAGTATCTTCCCACCAGGCGGATCACGCCATAAATCTATCATGGTCCCTGTTATGCAAAAATCGTTCTACTCTCTTCCCAGCTTGATGAAACTGCTTGATCCCTAGATATTTCAGTAGTTACCCGAACAACCAACAAAAAGCGTTAGAGTAGTTTTTTTTTTTCAGTTTATTCCTATTTTATTTTGACTGTGTTGACGTACAGGTCCAATGTGCAGGGACAGAGGGGTCTCAATGTTGACTTGTGTTTTTCAAGGTTTCTTCAACAGTTTTTGCAAGTATTGAGAAATTATTTCATAATTTTCATCGTTTGGGAGTGAAAATTGGTGATGGTAGTAGAAGTTACCGCTCAACATTTACGGATTTTTTTCGTTCAATAAAAGTTCACATTCATAAAAAAAGTTTATTTTTTCCAAGGTGTCTAAAAATATTCCCAAAAACCTTCGCCAGCCGCTTCATTTCGTAGGGTATTTGTAACTACCTGTTCCTGTTGATTCATAATAAATTGGATATTCGGATTCTACATGCCTTGAAATGTAAAATATCAAATTTAGATGGGGTTAGAAAATTTTGTTTCTTGGGCGATTACAATGATTTCTTATTAGATAATAAACCAAAATCATCGATAACAAAAACACCAAACTACAGTATACTTACAGTATTTTCAAGGAAGGAGTGGAATTGAAAGCTCCCTCAGAAATTCCTGAAATAGTGTTGCCATTGAGCTTCAGTTTCTGTAGCTGGTTAAGATGCTTGAAGGTTGAAGGATTTATGCTGCTTATATCGTTATTTGAGAGATCACTGTAAAACAAAGATGGAAAATCAAGATTCAGAAGCAACAGTGCAAAGTATAATGTATTGAACAGTAATAAGTGAACTCACAGCTGAAGTAGGTTTTCACACTCCTCCCAAGAATCGTCTTCAACATTTCGTATCTTGTTAGATGCCAGATACAATTCTTGGAGCGAAGCAAGGCCATAGGTCCACCCCTTGGAGATGGTAGTAATTTCATTGTGATCCAATCGTCTACAAAGCAGTGAATTTTCATTATTATTGGAAATTTACAGAGCATTTATCTTTGGAATGCAAGACAAGGGGCTTAAATACTTACAGAATCTGCAAGTTCTGCAACCCCCAGAAAGCACCATCTTCCAGTTTAGAAATTGAGTTCCGTCTCAATTTGAGAGTTTTTAACTTATCTGACCCTTGGAAAGTTAAACCTTCGATGGCTGTCAGTTTGTTTTTGTTGATTTCTCTGTAAAACAGAGACCAATATAAATGAAAATTCAAGAAGAGATGTGCAAAGGGAAAAATATCTCACAAGAGATGAATAAACTCTTGTAAGGCCACTTACAATTTTTTCAAACTGACGAAGGTTCTGAAGGATTCTTTCTTCAAGAAGGCCAATTCGTTGTGCGACAGTTTTAAATCCACCAAATCTCTCAACAATGAAAAATTCCCATCAATATGCTTGAGATTATTGTTGTTCAGGTTACTGAAAATTACACACAGGGTTATACGAGAATTTTGACGAAAAGCAACAAAAAATGCTCTCTTAAGTGAGACTCCAAAGTCGCCATGATAAATTTACTCACAGAGATTGCAGTGGCACACGTTTGAGCAAAGCGGAAGAGTTGAGCAGAGCAATCTCATTGAAACTCAAATCAAGAGACTGCAGACTTGGCACATAATCCCAGAATTGTGAGGGCAAGGTTCTGATCTTGTTATTCGACCTACGATACCACAATTGGACATCAAAGAGAGCGGAAACAAGAATTATAAAAACTCAGGGATATTGTAAATTAGACTTGAGTAAAACATAATACAAACAAATTACTCACAAACTAAGTGAGGTCACATTATGGAGCTTAGAAATTATGGGAATCTTCTCCAGCGAATTATGATCTAGTTTTCTGAAACAACAGATTAGAAGTATTAGATACATGGATACGGCATTGTAAGAAGTAAATTTTGGTACAAATCATAGTTTAGCAATGTTGCAATGTGAATCTATCATTTTTAGGCTCATTTTTAGATTTGAGGGTGGACCATATCCTTATTTATTTTAATTTTGTAACTAAGGAATTTACTTTCAATGACAAAAATTATGCAAAGGAATGACAGATAAAGACAAAGTATGGCAAAACTACACTTGCATTTTTTCAAGGTACATTCGATTGTTCATGAACAATAGAACGGTGACTTATTTTATAAAAAGCTTTAAATTTGAACAAAAGTGACTTGAGCCATAAGTATTACTTACAGCTTAGCGAGCTTTGTATAGGCACTGAGAGGTGCAAATGATTCTATCTTCTGGAAGCTGTTGTTGCTTAAATCCCTGGAAAAAAATACAACATTAAATACCAAGGCATGGAACATGAGCCCAGAGGCAACCACTGATATGATCATAATGAAATTTATAGAGTAAAATTAAAAAAAAAAAGTGTCATCTGCTCACTATAGGGAACATTTCAGACCTCAAACGTTAAATCAGTGGTGTGCATAGATCACACAGTACTACCATGTTTGAGTCAGTAACAGTATGACTATTTATATAGGTACTCAAGAAACTCGTACAAAGGCCACAAGTTAGTAAGCTACAACTGTTATTGAAAAACTATCCAGAGGACCAAAATATCAAACAACATGCAGCTGACATAAAGAGACATTTCAAGTCCCCCAGGGTTCAAATATAATAATTTTTCTCTTAGAAAAAAAATCAAAACATAGTCAATACGCATATAACGCGGAAGTACTGTAAGTGATCTATGTATTAAAAATCGAACTTCGTTCAAATCGCCGTTCCAAACATTTCAAGACTTGTGCGTTCAAATATATTGATTTTTGCAGCCTGTAAAAATCAAAATATGAAATGCCCACCAGCAAAATCGTGAAAAAGCTCATTAGGTGGAGGTACGGTGTGTGACCGAATACACAAAAATCAAGCATCATCTGCTCGCCATAACAAACATTTTAAGACCACAAACGATTGAAAATATCGACTTGCACGTAAAAATCGAAACAGAAAAAAAATTATATCTCGGAAGTACTGTGTGTTATCCAAAACCCAGAAATGGCTAATTTTGCACATTCGCTTGCAAAAAATTGTCTGTAAAAACTCACTGAGTTTCATTCATTTTTCAGGGAGATATGGCGATTTGTTTAACTTTTTGACTTTTATTCTTCCGAAGATACAAGCGCTAGTATCGATATTCACATTCAACGGAAAAGTTATGACGTAATAACTATTCATTTTTCGTTCAAAATCATCGGTTTTCATTAGCGATTTTCTTCGCGGAAACTCACAATTTTCATGAAAAATTGGTCATTCCCTCTTCGGCTGACACCAAATAGCAGAATTCAGGCCATTAGGAACAAAAATAAAAAATAGGTGTCTTCCCCATTGCTCCTTCATAAGGAAAATATTCCCTGAAACTGTCTTCAAGTTTCATTCATTTTCCAGGTAGCTATAGCGATTTATGTCACCTTTAAACAACAACACTTTTTCAGAACATGTTTCCGACTATAGTACTATAAAAATGTCTTCCCAATTCACCTCCGTTCCGAATTCTACTGTTCGGAAGATCATAATAATTTCATCTACTACGGTAACATGGAAGTAAATTTTGCAAATGCCATTCCAGAACCTACGGGAGAAGTGCGAGTTGACGAGGTACGAATTGATTTGGCATTGAAAATAGCGGTACTTCAGATTGACAGACAACTGAGGAGTTTGAAGGGCATTGAGGATGATAATAATCGCGAAACGATAAACAACCGAAGGGTAAAACAATGCTGAGCGATGGGATCGGTTCTTACGAAAATAAAAGGACCGAATCGCATTGAGAATTAAATTTAGCCACCGGTCACTGGGGTCCATTGTGCGACCCTTGAAGAAGTCGCATTTTTAACGAAATTCCCCACAACATTACGAGAGAAAATTCCTTGTTTTTATAATCAGCAACAAGAAACTATAAAAAAAATATACATACAGCGCTTCCAGCCAGGTCGGCAAGTTGTCTGGGATCGTGCCCAAGTTGTGACGGGAGCAATCGACGTAGCTATCCAAGCAAATGCACAGTTCGTGACAACTGTCGTTACTGCTGATGGTTTCGAAACAAAAGAGCAACAGGAGGATTGGCAATTTCATCATAAGTCAAAACGCGTCACTAAATCCGCACATTTGGCCGTTGATGGTTTCCCAGATTCACCAGCGATTGGTCTCGATCGACAAACCGACCGAACACCTGACATCTTGGCTGGTTAAAATTGGAAGACCGAGTGAACTTTGAGTGGAAAACATTGTCGGACGCGATTTAGTATAACATTAAACAACAATTAAAAGTATCATATCCGGCGTAAATTTTCGGAAAGATTAATTATCTAGTCGAATCAATGGAGTTGAACTCGAACGCGCATAGTTAACAACCAAAACAACCAAACGCAGCTCCGCTATTCGAGATGAAGACCGGAATTCGACTCAGCGATGTTTACTATCGATACTAGTATCGATACTGTTTTCCAACAAACGATTTTTAAACGCCCAAGAAAAAAAGTGTCTAACCCCTTCCAAATTTGATGTTTCACGTTTCAAGGCATATAAAATTCGAATATCTAGAAAAAAAGTCGTCAATACTTTTCTGACGGATTGTTTTCATTTGAGTGTCTATCTGTTGAGTGGTATTTTTTTCAATAAATATAAGTTACCTATGTGTTAGGTAGAAACGTTCACAAATGTTCTTAATAGTTCTATCACAAATTGATGACCTTCTTACATCATTATTGAAGCAAAGGAATAATTAACCACTGTACAATAATTTGCAGAGTTTTTCTAAAAATATTGTTCATATTTCGGAATGAACCTATTTTTCCGCCCTCTAAAAACAATGTTGACATGTGGAAAAATTAGAACGCCAACTTCAAAACAATTATGACTCACGACTGTTGGAAAACGGACAATTCAACATCCCGGAGGATCAATTAAATAGTGGCAACACTGTCTCATCTTTGCTAAGAGACTCTGCCCGAGGAGGAACTCACTTTCTTGTCACTTCCTTCTCTAGTCTCTACCGTTGTTACTGCATACTTGTACTATTATCATCTACAACTAGAAAGGACTATAATTAAAAGCTCTTGTGTTTGACCAAGTTCATTATTGAAGCGGTGTATAAATTCCTTATTCTTCAAGAGTCGAAGCGGTGTATTCTGAAGAACGCGGTGAGTAAAACGTTTAAATGGCAATATCAATTTATTCCAATATTCCAACAACGACAAGAAAAATTTTAATTCCAGATTAAGTAAACACTCGGTCGACATTTTTTGAAGGAACGAAACGGCAACAGATGGCAGTCCAACATTTTGGACATGCATAATTTTAATTCCCACCCATCAATGACAAGACATAAAAAATTATTTTACGGCTTTCGTTTGGCAGATCGACTATCGATAGTTTTGAAAACTAATTTTATATTCGATAACTGGAACTATCGATAGCTTAACATCGCTACTTTGTCGTTTTCAGCTTCTCCTTTTAGTCTTTTTATTATGGAGGATGGTAAGTCCAAGTTGCCCTAACTGACACGCAACCTAGTGGCCTCCGTTTGAGTGAACTTCATGCCAAACTTCAAAGATATTTTGGAGGCCAGGATTGAAGACAAAGATATTTTCACGAATTCCACCGATTTTAAATTAGTTACATTGGTATATTGATTTCGGCGATTGGGCCATCACAAGTATTGAAAAAACCGCATAATGCACCGTACTGTGTGTGATCCAAACTATACAAAACAAGTTTTGTGAAAGTGGTTTACTTTTATGGCAAGGTGACCCAAATATTCAAAAACGCCCCAACAAAATGATTGAAAATGCGTTGCACAAGGACGTATAGTGTGTGATACAATATAAATCAAGCGACGTTCAGCTGACATTAAATTCTAACTCCCCTAGAGTTGAAAAATATGGACATTTGCAATCTGTGAAATCCAAATATAGTCAATATGGGAATAACCGGAAAGTACGGTATGTGACCCATGTGATATAAATCAGTCGTCTTTAAATCGACCTCCTGGATAGTTCAAGACCTAGAGCATTAAAGTATATTGATTATTGCGGCCTGTAACAATTAAAATACAAAATACGCACTAGTGAAATAGAGAAAAGTGATAATAACGTGGAAGTACTGTGTGTGAACCAATAGATATAAAAAATCAAGGGTCATCTGCTTGCCACAGCGAACATTATGAGACCTGAAACGTTTAAAAACATTGACTCCTATTGCCTGAAAAAATCAAAATAGAATAAACTTCGAACGGTTATCTCTCGGAAGTACTGTAAGTTATCCTGAATCTTAAAACGGCTAATTTCGCACATTCACTGGGAGTTCATTAATTTTTCAGGGAGACATCGTGATTCATGTCACTTGTTGACCAGAGACACTCGGACACTTCTTCAGAAAGTGATTTTCAGTTGAGTACTAGAGATGTATCTTCCAAATTCACCTCCGTTCCAAAAGTCAACTTTTTGAACGATCATCTTCCATTTAGTATATGAACAAGGAAATAAAAAGACCGAAAATGCCTCAACTACGGCACTCAATAACTTTGAAGTGGTGAGTAGAATGCTGTGTTTCACAAAACGACGTTGAAACTACCTTCTTAAATCACATAGTCATGAAACCATGTGTATGTCATCTCCTGAAAGAGTACTGTATGTCTACTCCTAATTCTAGTTAAAGTTTGTCTTCTAGAGAAAGAGTAGAATGCTTTAAAGCAGTGGTCTCTAGTAAACAACAGCTTGAAAAAAGGAAATTCTCTCATGGCTTGTAAACGTGTTTTCAAATATCTGAAGGAAACTGAGAACCATTGACAAGTGTAGGAAAAATGCGATGATAAAATGATCCTATCTACCGGGGAAAAAATGAAGCAAAAATGTAGTGCTCTGTCCTTTACTGAGGCTGGATACATGGCGATAGAAGAAGCTGTCAGAGAGCGTTGTTACTTGAAATCATCGATAGAACTAATATTATATAAAAAATTACCAAACCGGTTTTGTTGTCCAGAAATTTTTTTTAATGTTTACGTTTAATGGTTTAAGTTGATTGAGAGTGTAAATTTTATAATAATATAAAAATTATAATAATAATATAAAATAATAATAATAATATAATAATAATATAAAAATAATAATAATATAATAATAATATAAATATAATAATAATATAAAATAATATAAATTATTGATAATCAGGTTGCAATCCAACTCGGAGAAAATCATGTGTCTGACTACAGATCAAAGCACGTTGATATCGAATAATATTACATTCGGTGTAAAATTGAAAAAATAAATCCATTTAATATGTTCTATCGCGTACATGAAAACCTGCCACTAGCAAAGGAGAAGGAGCGGCCATGTTTTGAAGCCACAAGTCTAGCAAAAATGGATTCACTTTTTTTTTGTATCGTTGAGAACTTCCTTTCTGTTCCAATTTCCGTGTCCGTCTCGAGCTGGAGTCGATCGTACGCTAAGGTCACTCGTCTGGAATCAGCTGCTTTCTGTCAACAATGAACTGTGTTTGATAAGGCCAACCTCGGTTCAAAACAACGCATTAGACAAAGGAAATATCACGCGCAGAATAATATGCAGGTTCCAAGTTCACGTTCATCGCGATCATTAATTTTGCATTCGCGTTTTCGTTTATTCGCTGACGACGTTAGTATACCAAGATCATCGGTGACCTCATGATTCTTTTGGCTGGCAGTGAATTCAAACCACAATGTCTTGGTATTCGCAATGGTCGGATAGCATTAAGAAACGTGCTTGTCGATACCTCCTGCAAAGGTATTTAGGCCAATTTCTCGAGGAAAAATTAACGTTAGACCAACTGAATGTTGACATCTATTGTGGAACGGGCTCAGTTTCCAACGTTTCAATCGACGTCCAGGTAATTTTGACAGTAAATATTTTCCCTTTTATAAACACAAATAATAATCCACCTTGAGTTTTTATGATGCACCCTATTTTAAATAAACTGGCTTCATTGCCTATTGAGGAGCAGTCTGCTACAAATTAATTACTTTTATAGTTTTTTTTCCCAATACTTTTTTTTTTTACTGCGTAAACATGGAAGTATTCTGATCGAATTCGGTACTGAGAGGAATTTGGAAGAAATATTTATACCTAGTTCTACGCTCAGAAACACTTTCTGAACGAATATCTGTCTGTCAGTGTGTGTCGTCACAAAGTGACATGAATCACCACTCTCCCTGAAAAATGAATGTAACTCAATGACATTTTCAGGTAATGGCGAATGAGCAAAATTAGCCGTTTCCAGATTTACGATAACACGCAGTACTCCGATTTATAACCGTTCAAAGTTTTTTTATTTTGATTTTTTTCAGGCTAGAATAGTAAATATTTTTATACTTTTGAGGACTAAAAATATTCGTTAATGAGCACTTTCCGCTATTTCACTAGTACGTACCTACTTGGTATTTTAATTTTTACATGCCGCAACAATCAATGTATTTTAATGCTGAAGGTCTTGAAATATCCGGGTGGCCGATTTAAAAATGTCTGATTTTTTGTTATCGCGTGGCTCACATACCGTACTTCCGGGTTATTCGCAAATTGACAATATTTGGATTTTTACAGACCCTAAGTGTCTATATTTTTCAACTCTGGGGGAGTGTGAGTTGGTCTTAATGTCAGGTGAACGTCGCTTGATTTATTTTGTGTCACACACAATACTTCCTCATTAAGCGCATTTTCAATTATTTCATTGGAGCGTTTTCGAATTTTTTGGTCTCCTTTCGGTAAATATGAGCCACTCTCCCAAAACTTGTTTTGTATAGTTTGGACCGTACATAGCACTGTGCATTATGTGTTTTTTTTTTTCACTACTTGGATTTTCACATCATTTTCGAATGACACATGATTCCCCCATTGGAGCTGGTTATAAATTTTTGCGTGTTATTGCCATAAAAAAGATCCCATTTCACAAAACATGGCTTGTTAAGCACACATACTCTACTTCTGCATTATTAACCTAATTCGTGTGTTTCTATTTTTGGCCTCCTGGCTAGTTTTTAAATAACAGTTGTTGGTTACTAAGTTGCAGCCTTTGTATGAGTTTGTTGAGTATATAATTGGTTATACCTTTTACCCACTCAAGCATGGAAGTACTGTGTGATCTATGCACATTATTGGTTAGGTTTCAATGATGAATTATTGAGGTGGTTGAGTGCTAATGACTGATGCTTTGTTATGTATATTTGATATCCGTCCTCACTGATGTTTGCTCAATTGTATTCCATATTCTTAAATTATTATTCATTAATTATAATAAGTGCCACCTAAATGTTTGGATTAATTTCCTTTAAAATCTTTTGTCTAGATTTAATAATTAACTCAGATCGGCTAACTCTCCAGTTATGATTGATTGGTCGTTGTAATAACAGGTGCTATCAAAGACCAAAGTAACAAAAAATAATGAACATTTCATGAAAAAGTTACATGGAAGTGAATGGTGAAAAGGGCCCTTATACAAACTCCCTTCCAACAGAGGTCACAGACAGTGAATACAATGGCTGTTCGTTATTCCATGATTTCATTATGAAACCAAGATTGCTCATAGATTGACGATTTCAGGCACTAAATGAACTTGGAGATAGCAAAAATCTCCCGTTCGAGTTTGTCGATGGCTTCATCAGTGGAATATCTGTGTCCATTCCATGGGCAACGCTTTTCACTGAATCCATCTATGTGGAAGTCAGTGGGATGCAAATCACTATACAGCCTAAACAACGACCTGATAATGGTAAGCAAAGTCACCAGTCAGTTTTACAAACATGTTTATTGAAATTTAATCTACAAACAGAATTTTTCAATAATTTTATTTTGTGTATTTTTTTAATTTGCCATTTTGGTTTATTAAATAATAAACCATGGTAATCGCCTGAGAAATTTTTGTAACCCCCCCTAAAAATTCGACGTTTCACATTTCAAGGCATATGGAATCCGATTATCAAATGACAAAATTCTGTCTGTCCGCAGTATGCTTTTTCAGAAATTTGGCATGAGAGGGTACAACTGGAGAATTTATGGAGCTATAAAAATCGTTCTAAACTCATTGGACTGTTGGTAAAGCATTCTCTTCAGCTGTACCCTTAGGCAAAAATTTAGCTTTTAGAGTTTTGCAGCTTCATTCCTCAGTTTTTGGCGGACTTTTTCAAAGGTTACTCAACGTGTGTAAATATATTTAAATATAAAAATGTAAATATATTTATAATATATGTGTATAACCTCCCTTGCTCCAATTCATTAGAATATAACCTAATTAATTGTTCAAGCTGCATCAATGTTGGAGTCAATGTGGAGTTCGATGGCAAGCAGCATTCAACTGGCTGCTGAATGCCTAAAAAACGAACCACTTCAAATGGAAGACAAGGAAGGTGAAAAAACCAACAGCATGGAAGGTCTAGAAATATTTGCTCAAGCAATAGAATCAAGTAAGTTCTTTTAAAAATTTTTGAATTGAATACTGTGTCCAAACTAAGACTACAATTACTTGTTAGCGAGCCTATTTTTGACCTAGAAACTTTGAATCACTGCTCTTTTCGATACATTAATTTTTCATCCTTGATTTTGTCTGGCGAATTTCCAAGTGTGGAACCAAAATTAACTGATTATTTCTTACCCCTTTTGCTGCATATTTTTCAACTCTAGTTCTTTTCAGTTGAATGGTAATGAAATAATCTATTGCAATTGATAATTATTGTTTTCCAGTTTTGATGAGAGTGAAAGTAAAATTGATCGACACTTGCATTAGACTTGAGCATTTACCAAAAGAAGGAAGAAATGGCATTGCCCTTGAAGTCAGAATGAAAAAGTAAGTCATTTCCCATTTTTCAAATGCTCTGATTATTTTTCACTTTGACTATGAAATACAGGAAAGGATACAGGTTTCAGTTGTTATGACCCCCGTTCTTCAAAAAATAAAAAGAAGGATACGAAGAATAAGAATGACCCACTGAGCGTGGGTGATGTTCCCACCTAAAACCAACCTTGTGCTGTTTGAGCAATATATGTTTAAAACCCTTCAAAAGTTTAATTTCACCATGGTTGCCAAACTTGTGCGTGACATAACCTTGTACAAGTCGCTTCTACTTTAGGGAGAGAAACCCTAGGCAATGCAGTTTCTCCATTATTTTCCTTCAACATGGCTTAGTACCTAAACCAATTTAAGCATCTTTCGTGCTGTATGACCTCTGATGTCTGGGCCATCGTCACCACTTGGATGTAGTGCCCTGATGATGGCCAAATTAGTAAAAAGTATTTAATAAAATGGGAAAAAAATCATGGAGACTGTTGGCTAGTTTTTATTGGCCTCATCAAGTGATCAATTGTTTTAATAATGTTTATGAGTATAAGACTGTACGTTTTTCCTGAATCCTCTTCCGTTCTAAATTTTTCTTTAAAAAGAATGCATTCCTTCCATTTACTTTGTGAATGTGAAAATAAAAAACAATAGCAGCATGCAGTTAATTTCTTTAGCTATAGTTTTATGCCCCGTTAATGTTTTAAAAATTAATATGCCCAAATCCAGTTTGAATCAGGCTCAATATATCTTGGTACATAATCAAAAAACGTGTCAGAGCTTCTTTGTGTATACAAAAGCCAGTCAACTGTCAGGAGGCCGGGCAAGTTGTGAAGCACTTATGATCATGTTTCCTACTCAAGTTTTTGTATTCTCCTACGTTCTATACTCACTTGGTCTTTGAAAAAATATAAATCTACATTGCTCCCTGACTAGTTATAATTAGCCGCTGCAGTCAGAGGAAACAATCCTTTTGATTGTCCTTGCATTCGAAAAAATGTTTACTTCCAATTTAAAATATGCCATTAGCATTTTACTACATACAAGGAACATTTTTGGTTTCGTATCTGCTAGCATTGTTGCTGTATCCTAGAGCGTAACTTGTTCAATTTTGATGAAATTGTACGGTATGAATGTTAATATCAAGTATTGCACCTTATAAATTTCAGCTTAATCAGAATTAATGGTTTGCTCAGCATATGCATCTTGTAACCTTATGATCTGATCATGCTCAAATTTGGAGAGATTTTTGAAAATGCATTTTTAATGATGTTATGAATTTCACCCAAACAGTTTTCTCAGCGCATGAGCGATTGTAAAATTCTGTAGTTGTGACACAGAACGTCTACAGTTTTTGTTAATTTTCAATACAATTTGCAGGGATCAATCAACTGATTATACCTTAGATGGATATATATTTTTTTATGACTAAATCAGTTGTCGCCTTGCTAATTTTAATTTGTTCAGTATAGTTTATAGCTATATTATCTAGCTAACTTCTGCCATACTTGCAGCATCAAATATTGTGATGAAACTACATGCGACCTCGACGAAAACGTGGACAACATTTTGTATTCATCATCTTTCACCATTAAGAAGTTTTTCTTCGATGGTATTTCATTCTACACTGATGAATTTCCATTTGAAGGGCGCACAATATCAAAATTGGTTATGACCGAAGTGAAGGTACGTTTGGCGAAGTGGCAAATTATTTTTAATAATTTTTGAAGAGGAATTTTTTCAAGCTTAGGTGCTTTAAATCTACTAATCTACTTCTTTAAAAAAAAACCTTCAGCCTCAGTATTTTATTTACTAGTTATTGTGACAACTGTTGACCATATTTTAGAGGACCAGCTGTCAGAATGGTGAGGAGAGCAAGGAACAGACTGAGCCACTGCTCATTGGAAAACTTTCAGGTCAACAAGAAATCACGTTGAAGTTGAAACTTGATGCTTCCACTGTAGGCCCTAAGGTCAGTTTTGTTTGTCCTAGCCCTTTTAAGCTTGGCATCAAAACCGTGTATAAACACTTAGACTGCTAATGAAAATTGCATGCACATGTACGTTTTGAATGGTACCACAATTAAAATACTGCATGACATCTGACCATTCTGCTTGGACCGTTAATCCCTAGCACTTGGTTTTTCTATGAATGAACAACTTCTTCTGTTTTTCTATTGTGTTCACACTTTTCAAATTGATCTTTCAACTGAGTTTGTCCTCTTTTCTGTCCTTTCCAGTCTTCTCGAAATGTACATCAAAGTAGAGTATTTCAGTAAATAGAAAGGCAAAATATTCCAAGAGATTTGAAATACTTTTAGCTACATTCCCTGAACCACGCAGTGAAGAGAGGTCTTGCCCGATTCCTTGAAACACTAGCTACACACTTCTTCTTTATTCTGCCTGTTGCACTTGAATTGTTTACTTTAAAGAACCTTGAGAAAAAAAAAGAAAAATAATAAACCAAAACCAACGCTAACATTAAAGTATTGCAAAAAATGTGGACGTTTTCTGGCTGCCAAAAATTATGCTTTCCAGTTTGGCATTCACTTTTCATGATTTTCGTTTTTTATTTCAGGTATATTCTTTTTTCTGTAACCAAATGTTTACAACATTGTCACTTGTTTTGGTACTTTTTTGCTTTCTGTTCATGTTCAGCTGATTATTTCGCCTTTCCATATAGTGGAAAGGCTGTTCTCTATTTACATTTTTACATTACCTCTTTATTAACAATTGGAAGTTGCATGCCTCATGGCGGTTGCCAGAATACTGCAGCATGGTCTTGACCTCAAACGGCCTTTATAAATGCCTCTTCATCATTGATTCCAGGTTGACTTCGAATTGAATCTTGGATCGCTTGTCGCATTCTTGTCCCCCCGCCAACTTTACCTTCTCATTGAAATAATGCAAAGTTTAGCTTCTCCTCATACCCAAGATACAAGGTAAATGCTGTTTTTTTTTGCATTTATTCAAAACAAAAAGCAACATGACGTAAAACATTATGGTACTAGGTTCTTTGTAAAATTGAATAAGTTACATGGTTTCACTGTATAAATGGTTGTATTTACCTATCATTATCTTTAGCAATGTATCATCGAAGAAGAAGTACAATGAGAAAATGATGAGCTCCAATGATTTCAAAAAAGTTGAACAGGATCTTCAAGAATCGTTGACGTATCCAATATTTGCTTACAATCACCCAAATACTCTTCTGCAGGGCAAAGGCTGGTCGTCACCATCTTTTGGTTAGTAACACCTATTTTTCTTTCAGAAACTATGAACTGTGTCTAGTCTTTTATCTAGTTTTAGTCGTTTCATCATATGAAAAAAATCTAGTTGCATTGTATGATGTGGGTTGATGAGAAAACTCTCACTATTCAGAACCTGATCTTGCACAGTCTGAAAAGCCATCTTATAGAATTTCTCAACAGTTGACCGTGTAGAACTGAAGTGACTAATCGCAAGAATTCAGACATTCATTTCACTTATCTACGGGTTCTTCTGAATATTACCACTTTTTGGTTTATTGTTCAACAATAAGCCATTGTAATCCCCAAAAAAAAAGTCAAACCACTCTTGAAATTTGACGTTTTACGTTTCAAGGCATGTAGAATCTGAATATCCAATAAAAAAAATCTGTCAGTCCGCCGTGTGCCGTCAATAAATTTCTGACGAAACTATAAGAGCTAAGTTCTTGAAATTTCACCAAAAATGAATCTTGGCCTGAAAACGGCTCAATTCTTCAACAGGATCCTTACCTCAATTTTAAGGGTATTTTTGGGGGGTTTTGAGGGGGAGAAAACAATAGTGTGTACAAATGTGTTAAACAAATGTGTACATGGTATCAATTTCTATAGATTTTTGAACGCTGAATCGAATGAGACTATCCCGTGGACAATATCTTTATCGGTTCTAGAGTTATAGCAGCTTTTGTGTTGAGATTTTCTGAAATGTGGCATAAGGGTATAACTCGAGAGTTCTTGCAGCTATTAAAATTAACTATTGGATTAATTAAATTACCTCGGAGCTATTAAAAATTACAATAGTTGCTACGGAGTTTTTTTCCCCCCCTATAGTAACCAATCTGTTTTTCGGTGGGAACGTTCACAAATGTTTGGAATATTCACCATCACAAATGGAAAATCTTCTTAAATCATTAATGAAGCGAAGAAATAATAAACTACTGTACAATCATTTGCAGCGTTTTTATACAATCAAAATGTACCGAATTCCCTGCAGAAATGACTATTCATTTTTGAAATGTTGACCATTAGAATTGGCGCTACAGCGATTTGAGAATGAGGTGGCATCTGCCAGTGGAGTTCAGGTCAGCGCTGACGCTACATAAGCACTCTTGTATTTCACTGGATCTGGCTGAAGTTTATAGTAACACAACAGCTACGTTTGCTGATGACACTGCAATACTTTCAGTGGGAAAGAGCAGCAATGAGCAATACCCAAATTCAATAGTTCTATTTCCAAAATTAACAAATGGACAGCTGAATTGAGAACTCCCTGACATCCTAGGACTAACTCGTCACCTGGTGCAAAGAAAACTGCACCTACTTGCGTAAGAAGTGTCTTTCTGTTAATGAAAGATATCATTACTTGCAATGTAACTTAGTTTTGTATGACGAACTTTTTATGAAAAGTTTACATAGAGGTATTTAACGGCGACTCCCAATAGCAAAAGCTTGATACCTCTCCATGAGTCAACCAAATTACAAAGCTTTGGCACCTTTTGGAATTAGCTGTAGATGCTCTACAGCAGAAGAGCAAGCTGGCTAGTTACCAAAGAGTTTATAAACGTGATTGTATCACAGCATTATCGATTACCAAAAAATTACCATGCAAATTACTCAGAGTTCAACATCTCAAAGTGTTGCAGTTGTAAAAGTTTTGGCTTATCTTTCACCAGACAGGTTGTCATTGGTTTTAAGTGTAGTCAATCTTAGCTTGGAGAGCAAAGTACCTCGTAGTAAAGATACCGAAAGCTACCTCGACACAGAAGGCAACCTAGAGGTATCAATTCATAGGTTGGGATTTATAGATAAAAGTAAACTGGTAAACTCCGTTGAATTTCAGAATGAGATAGTTTGGCCAAGCTGTTCGAACCAACCGCTGCTCCTTAAGCTGCTTGCTTGGGAGTTGGTAATCGGCTCATATTCTTGGCCATTGTTTTTCAATATTCAATTTGTTTTCAGATGCGGAAGAAGAATTTCTTCCAATGCATTTGGATAACAACATGTGCGGAAGTATGATGTCGGATCGGACGACAGATACTTCATTCACTTCTAACACTTCTGGCACCTATGTCAGGTGAGCCATTTACTCTTGATGTGTGTATCATCAGTGAGATGCAATATCCTAACTTATTCCTACTGAAATAACTCGTTATGTACTTTTCATTTATTGTATTCAGCATTATGAAAACTGTTTAGCTATACCTTCCATGGTTTATCGCTGTGGATACAGTTGTAGTTTTAATAAGCACATTTGTTTCGCAGCAAAAGTGACAGCTTGAGCAATCCAAGTCCCTTCCTTGGAGGTTTTCAGAACAAGAGGATGTACGAAAAAGGTTGGTTTAATTTCTCCAATGACATTATATTTTAGCTTCTGTGCTCCTAATAATTCTTCTTCCTGCGGTCATTTAAACTTTTTCAGGCCTATCTTTTAACACGGATACGCTGGAAGAAACGTGTGCCTTCCATATGAGACTGTCAAGTTTGACTGTAGTTATTTTGCACGATGATCTCCTGACATTGGGCTTAGACACTTGCGAATTGACCCCTTCGTCTGTGTCCACGATGAGAAATCTTTCCAACAAATTCTTCACGCAGTTAGGAAGATTCATAAATAAGGATTCTGATACGTACAAGCAGGAGTTTTTAAAAGCATGTGATCACAATCACATCAGATTTGTTGGAACCACAATCATATTGGAAGGCAACGAAAGCCGAAATGGTACTTACAGTTTACTTAGCTCTGTGATATCTGTGGCCAGTATGGAGCTGTTGGAATGCCTGATTGAAACAGAACTTTCAACAAACACCGAGCCTCAATACGTTGAGGTACGTAAACGCTAAATTTTCAGCTGTTCGAAAGGCCATGCTTTCGTATACTTGTAAATATTGCATACCATTGCTTTTCAGCTATTGAAATTCTCCAATCATCAATCTAGTCCGATCAAATTGCAATCCACTATACCAAACCAACCTAATTTACGGATGCACATGCAAAGGCGAGTGAAGGATAACCATTCCAGGATAACATCGTGTACAGAGTTTTCGTAAGTGGCTAATTAAGTCTTAGGTTAATCAATCACTATGACTCAATGTGCTAAAATAAATACTGCTACTTTACAATCATATCTATGCACAAGGGTAGATTCTGGATTCGTTCATCTTTTTATTAAAAGATATGATTTCAATGTTTATCATTGTAAGTGCTTAAATTGAACCTTGCTTAACAAATTGACTGCCTCTCAATTGTTCTAGCTTGCGGCTTGATAAATGCTCTACTGAATTGGATCTCTCCATTTTCGACCGTATCTCCACAATAATAACGCCTCAAAAATTGTGCCACACGATTGTTTCTTCAAGAGACGTAATGGTTAGCTATATGCTACTTGATTTCTGATGATTTGGTGAGGTCTATTGTTTCCTCAAGCGAAGCTGCTCTCATCTAGCATTGGTTATTTTCAGGATCAACGTCTGTCGTTTTCTCACGCCATTGACAGTTCAATCCGATCTGTGAAATCCTACTACTTCAAAGTTCATTCTCCTGATTTCACCATCAGATTTAGGTATGTACCTGGTTATCCTAGATTAATTTAATATACAGCAGTAGTGTGTTTTTCAATCTTTATCAAGAATAGAAAAATTGTGCCTCTGATACAATTTGATGAATTTATTACCTCCAATTAGTCATAATCATGCTCATTTACTCTCATGTGCGCACAGTTATCAGATAATCCTTTTTGGAACTACGAATGCCAACCTTTATAGGTTTGTAACAATCACTTGTTGTATTTGACAGATTTCCGATCCCAGATTTACGTCCCACCCATGAAAGAGGTCGCTATCCTTGGTGGCAACGAAGTATTCGCAAAGACATATTGTTCCTTAATTTGACTGAAGCTACTTTTGTTACGGACATCAACTGTGAAAGCATGGTCCAAGAATATCATGTTACCTGCAAAGAGCTCGCTGTTGAATTTCAGGTTAGTTTCATACGCTAACTGGATTGGCAAGCTTTGTATGCTTTGTCCGTGTTGGTTCATCATTCAGTACCAAATTTGCCAGTAATGCCTTATTTTGTAGCCTATGAAATAACTATGGCAATGTCTATGAAATATATAACAAGGATTGATCATCCATCTTTATTAGTAATTTCGTAGTTTATCATTCAGTAACAAAACCATTGTGATTGCCTGAGGAAAGAATAATTTTTACCTTCCTTTCAAACTATGAAAATTGATCAGGAACTCATACTATAAACACAATATTCTGAATTACAGTCAAGTATCAATAATAAGAACTAATAAAGAAAAATAATTATATACAAATAATATAATAATAATAATAGAATTCAAAAATTTTTTTTTCAAATTAATCAATTCGCATTTAGGAGAAATGAGACTGCAGAAAACTTGACCAGAACAGAAAATACAATTGTTCTCACCTGATGTACAATGAATATGATTAAAAAATTGCTGCAAATGATTTTACAGTGGTTTATTATTTCTTCGCTTCATTAAAGATTTAAGAAGATTATCCATTTGTGATAGTAAATATTCCGAAAATTTGTGAACGTTCTCATCGAAAAACAGATCGGGAAAACTCCGTAGCAACTACTGTAATTTTAATCATTTTTATTTTTCTTCATTCATTTTAAAGAATTGAGCCGTTGTGAGGTCAAGATTGATTTCTGGTGTAAATGTCAAGAATTCAGCTTTTTTAGTTTCATTGGAAAAGTGTTGGTGAAAACCACGTACGGCGGGCGGACAGAATTTTTAAAATGATTTATATTGGTTATTAAGATTTGATGTGCCTTGAAACGCAAAACTTCAAATTTTAAGGGGGGTTGGATTTTTTCTTGCGTACAATGGTTTATTATTGAATAATAAACTAAAAGGGGTAGTATGGCTGTAATGAGTTGGAAACTAATGGAATGAGTTGGAAACTAATGGAATGATTCGTTCGGTGACTTCCTCCAGTTTATGAACACTTCGACAGAAATCAATATAGGAAAATAATTCAGGGTATCATTTTTTGACTCGCGCTGATTAAAATCATAAGGGAACTATTTCATTTCAGAAGTATTGTGAATCATTCAATGAATAAGTTCTTTTGACACTCCTTGCCTCATTTTGCCCTGAAATTCACAGCATGTTTTTCTTTCTACAGGAAGGGGACACAGATTTACCAATTCCACTAATTCTTGCCTCTGGAGATTCACCGAATGCTTCCGCTACGGATCCGTACCCAAGGTGAGTTCTTTGCCACTCACTCTGATACTAGTCATTCATCGTACTCTGTAGGTATTTAGTCCTAAATTTCAGTCCACACTCATACATATCAGCCATTCAATTTTCTATCAAAATGTTAGTGTGTTGGTGATATATTCAAGGTTTCAATCATAATGAACTAAAGAATAGGGTTTCAGCATTAAGCTTTTCAGAACAAGCGGCCAAAAGTGACCATTTTGGAGGCGATTGAGAGGTGAAACGGAAAGTTGTTCAATCGTTAGGGAAATGAAAATAATTATTTTTTCCCTAGGTGAGGTGGTCCAATCAATCAGGAAGTGGTCAGGTCAATACGAGTAGTAAAGTAGTCCTTAAAATGTGTAGTTGCTGATTGAATTGCTGCTTAAACTGGTGGGTACATTCAAGTTATGCAAAACTTTATACCGTATATCCAACTTTTTACAAATTTTTTAATGTTGTTCAGTCCTTTCAAGTACAGTTGAAAATATTCTTCTACACTGGGCAGATTGTTTTGTAGTGAAAGTAAGTACCCATTTAGCGCATTCACCATTTTCTGGAGTGCGATTAAATTTCAACCTATATTTAATTCTTTTCAATTGATCGTCTTTGTGCATAATATTCTTAACCCTTTCTCCCCGAAGCACGCCCGACCACAGTGAGGCCCCCTCCCGACGCTTTAGCGACTTGATGTGATGTCGCTCTCTTTGTCTTCCTCTCCTATTTTCGTCCACTTTCACTCAACATCATTTCTCAACTGAATTATTTTTGAGTTAATTACATGTTACTCTATCCGTACAAAAAAAAAAGAAACAGATTAACGACGTTCCAATCGTCAGACCGAAGGGGAAAAGAGCCGCTGAGAATACGGAGAAGATATAGGCTGAGGTGACAGTTTCGCTCTCCTCGATAGTGTTACTGCCACGAAATCTGTCGGAAGAGGGTGAAAATGAAAGGTATACTTCTCCCCTATACGATGGTAACAGAATGGAAAAGATTAGTTCAGAAATAAGGCCGTAGATCGCATCAGAAGGGCGAAAAACTATGAAACGCCAAAAGGCGTCCGTAGGGCCCAGAGCACGTTACTCGTCAAACGCCTTTAGGCGTCTGTAGGGGAGAAAGGGTTAATAGGTGCTTTAAATAGAGACTCGACATTTTCCACCAACTACAAATAACTCATTGGGTGATTTCATAACGATAACCCCTTCCCTGATAGCCCAATTTCCTCAGGAGATGTTCTCATTCCTATTTATTTACGCAAGATGCTTGCCGGGCAAAAAGCTGTTTTACATTTTTTTTCTAATAGCTTACTTACAGTTATTTTGTAGTACATTCTTATATTTTGTTCCCAGGCTAAGGGTTCGACTTTGCCCCGTTCATGTCATCAGTGGATTCAGTGATACTAATGACACTGAAGATCCGGCAGGCCTCTCCTACTGTACATTTATGGATAATTCAAACAAGGAACCTTCCCCTTTTATGTCCAAGAAAGTGGTACATGAAAGCGACACACACCATCGCACTGCCTGTAATTGATCTTAGTAGTCATTCAGTGCTGCGTAATTTCTAACTGACCGACTTGATATTCATTTGGATTTCTTGTTTAGCTGAAGGTGAGGAGCTGATTATTCCGGGCAGCAAAGAGGACCTTTCGCAATTCATCGAAACTACATCGAAAGATTCGAGAATTCATTTAGAAATTGTGTTCCCATTCATCAGCGTTGAATTTCCTTCTAAGCATTTGTATGAAGTAATCTATAACAGGTATTACGACATCCACAATTTTACTTGAATTATTTGCGATTAACATTGTTTGTGTCATTGAGCATTTGAATCCTGTTAGCATCAAAGAGATTTTTTTACTCGTTACTAAAGCTGTCTGTCCTGTTCTCGGCCTATGCTGCTTGCTTTGTGATGATTTCGTTAAGTAGTTGGATCAAAGTTTACTGAGAGTATGATGTGTTTGTTATTTTGACAGATTCAGTAAAGATCTATCTTTATGGCAATCGTCCACGCTCAAGAGCAACAGTCAACAGGCTAGCTCAGCTATTCCTCACAGCACATTTATGATGTGTAAATCCGGGATACACTTTGGTACGTTTACATAAAAACAATATTAATGTAGAACATGATGATTTATCTACTTCTCCTTGTTGTCACATTTTTTATGTCCAGGAGGTGTGAAGGGGAGAAAAACCGAACTCATTCTCCAATTCTTTATTGGCTGGCCAAACACTTTTGCCCATTCGGTCATCCTCAGGGCGACGTGGAGCCTTAGGGTCCTATGCCTGAGTGGGCAAAAATGCTCAGCCAACCAATAAAGAATCTGAGAATGAGTCGCCTGGTTTTTCTCACCCTCACATCTCCTGGACATGTGAATGATTTATTCTTGCGTTTGTCACATTTTCCATATAAATGTTTTGGTGCAAGGGAGATAAACACAGCAACTCTTTCTCCGTTGTTTCTTTTATTTGCCAAGATCTTTTGCCCGTTCGGGCTACTTCGGGGTTACATTAGGTCTATCAGGTACCTAACCATCATAGGTCATAAGACCTATTTAGCCCTGAAGATGCCCGAATGGGCAAAAGGTCTGGGCAAATAAAAGAAACAATGGAGAAAGAGTCACCTTGTTTATCTCCCCCCTACAACTACATGAATAATTTCGTTGCTAAAATAATAAACACAGTTTGTGAGGTTCTACCCTCAATATTAACATCTGTCTGTGTTCCTGACTGTGAAGACAGAAATTGGTAGGTACTGAATAAGATGTCCATAGATGGCGGTTCCCAGTGATATCCGATGACAAAGCTAGAGAATATTCTGAAAAATCAAAAATCAAAATTACATTTAGTTTTAGGTTTACTCTTCTCTTCAATTCTATTACAGATTCTGATGAGAGTGAAGATGAAGACAAAGATGACGATAGTAAGCCTCCAATTGATACTGCTGTACCGAAACATGAAGTACAAAGCTATTTCACGCTGAACATAAATATTACCAAAGGGGTGCTGGATGTTTGCCCTGTTTTTAAGGTAAATATATGAGAACTATAAAATGAATTTTGTGTTGTAACCCATCCATGCTCATCGGCTAAATAATGATCGGGACATGACACTCATGATTGCGCCATTTTTCAATGTCCTTCGAATGAACCTCACTACTGTCAACCTCACTCTGTATTTGAATTACTACCAGCTAGATACTAAATGCAAATTAGATTCCTCAAATATGTACATTTTTCTTCTGTTTGTCCCATTTTCCTCCTATTAGTTGGGGTGAGGGGGAGATAATCACAGCGACTCCTCTGTTTTTTACTTCATTTGCCGAGAGCTCTCACCCATTCAAGCATCCTCAGGGCTACATAGGTCTATCAGGTACCTGATAATCTATGTAGCTCTGAAGATGCCCGAATAGGCAAAAGATCTTGGCAAGTAAACGAAAAATGGTGAAAGAGTCGCCGTGTTTATCTCCCTCATCACCTCAACAATCACATCTAAATTTTGTTATAACCGTTAGTATAGAATCACTACAATTGCTGCAACAGGTGCAACTAACTTCAGAATGACCTAGATGAATCCTTTGCCCAGCCAGTTCAATCTACTATGAAATTTATATTTATTTCATGTTTGTCTTTGCTGTTTTTAGGACTCTAAAGGTGTTGCCTCTCCGGATAAAGTTGGGGAATTGTACTTCACTCTTGACGATGCCAACGTGTTCTTCGTTTCGAATTTCAAAGGACGTCGTTACAAAAACTACGTGTGTTTTCAAGTGAAATCAATCGAAGTTTTCCACAAAGGTAGGTAAGGTTATGTATTATGAAAAAATGAGGCAATAGCCGTTGATCGAGGTGTGTATGGTTCTGATGAAGGTTTTGTTTGGTGTTGTTTAAACTATTCCTGTTGTGAACTTTCAAGGGAGCAATATTAAGTTGTTATTTCAACAGAACCTTGTGGTTATTAATATTGTTTTGTCTCTTGTCTGCGTGATTGATATGTGTCACGTAATTCTCCTTTGTGTTCCGATTAAATATTTACCATTCATTGGGAATGATTTGCAGCCTTAGTTGAAAAACACTTCTTCGATTCCAAAATACAACATGGCAAAGCCCCTCCATCATATTTGGAACCAATTTTATTGAAAAGTAACAAAGAAGTCATTGTTACCTCCATGAACCCTGGAGGAAAAGATGGTGACATGCTTGTCATAGCTATGAGCAGTGACGTAGATGAAAGGAGAGCAAAGGTAATTACGTATTCCTTTACGGTTATTTTCACTGGTATTGGAGAGGAATTAGAGTTCATCTCTTTTGAATTTTCGATTTACAACATCGCCACTGTTCTGAAGAGCAGGAGAGCACCATTTTTGGCCCAACTTGGAAAGTAAATAAATAAAACTTGACAAATTTTTCTGAAAAAACTTCTGGCTAGACCAGGTAGTTCGTGGAATTTAAACAGTGATCCTTATCTTATGATAAATTAACATAGTCAGTGCGGTAGTCTCAGACCTGGTTCAGCAACAGTTCAACACCATCTGAAGGGTTAACGTATTTTCCTCTTTAATTTTCACAATATAAGTGAAGGAGATTAGTTAGGAGATAATTGGGCTCAAAGTTGACATGTATTTAATTCAGGTTGGCCGGAATGTTTCCAATCTGCAGTGAATATCTTATACGCTAGATGTTCTAGTTGCACATTTTTCACATTGGACATAACCTCTTACATAATACAGTCTTTCTTGAAAGATTAGCATGCATTGTCCAATTGAGTGCAACATAATCATTCAACACCACTAGCTGTTAGCTAACTGTTAACTCAATTCCTGAGAAGTTAACTATCCACACTGCATTTCAATAAATTTGTCTTTCCTGGAAAAATAAAATGAAAACAAATGCAGAAAATTTATTTGAAGTGTAGTTTTTATTGATTGGATGATACGAAAATGCATCCTTGTTACATACTTTTCTCGAGACTTTTCACTCAGCTACTGGCTGAAAATATTGTAAAATTTTCATTTTTGTTGTTGGTTTTGTCGCCAGTTGAGTAAACATACCATGGTAGAATTTTTTCGTCCTCACCACCAAAAAGGAAATAACTTACACTCCATATTGAGATCTCTATTTTCAATAAAGTTTCGTGTGTATTCTTTGTACTGTTTTGTATCACTGTACGCCTACTATTCCAAACCTTCATTGTAGATTTTATACTTGAATTTGAAAATGTAATGATTTATAAATCTTTAATTTACGTATTGTCTTGAATACCTGTACAGACGTTGAAAGTGTCTTGTAGTCTGACGGGCGCGACTCTGAAACATCGTGTCAGTGTTGCCTACAGTTCTTGGCTTACCCAGTTTCTTGACTTTTTCGATGTGGTCGACTATCCCGTCAAAGGTTATGATTCGCCTCAGGTCATCACGGAACTGTATTTTCATTTGTGGGACTCAGCAGTAGATTATCGGTAAGCAATTTATTGGCTAATAGTTGTTATTTTTTACCATAACTCATTTTCCATGCCACAAAAATCGTTCACCACTTGTTCGAAAGCTCTGAATTATTGACAAATTTTCATGTATTCACCACACCAGTAACTATCCCGATAACTGAGATTTAAGGTTGTTCATAAATGTATGTAAACAATTTAGTGATCGACTTCGCATTGGTCTTTCAATAAAGTTGAAACAAACGTTAGAAAAAAGCGTTACGTAGATGTAATTCAAAACATTCAATTCAAATGATTAAGGAGTTTAACCGTAACCTTTTTTTGGAATGATTCCAGACCTTTACATATCCCATACAGAAGTGTGATAACTGTGGGAAACTTGAGTATCTCTAGTAATATAGCAGCCCGGACGAAAACATCAACTCTGCGGTTCATAGCTGAGGAAGGGAATCTTTTCATTTCGGACATAGAATGCAGCCGGTCAACTTCACCTAACCTACAAGCTGATTACGTGTCTGTGATGCAACTCGGCCTTTTTGAACTATCGCTCAGATTGAGTGATCAGAGGAACTTACCAAAAATGGATTTGAAAGCTTCAAATAATATCCTGCATATCAGAACGTGTGCAGATTCGGCTGCTGCCCTCGCACAGATGATCACCTACTTCGCTTCAGATGGTGACCTAATTACCACCAATGATCTACCCAATGGCAACGCGTTGAATGAGAATGAGCTCCCTCTTGACCAGGAAGATACCAGTTCTGATTTGACTGAATCAACCGTCGTTAGGGTGAACGACATGATGGAGGATGCCATGAAAGAGATTTCATCTAATGGTAACAGCTCAACTAAAAGTAAGTTCTTCTCAGACAATTAAAATGTTCAGTTTATTTTTATTTTAATTTGATCATGAATCTAGTTTGGTGGTGTTCTATTAAAATGAATTAATTCAACTCATTCATTCATTCAATTAATTCAATCTCATGTCAAACAATCAAACTGAAAATCAAATCAAATTAAATTTGTTGGAAAGACAACTAAAAATTGTTATCATAATTTTATTCAACTCAGTAAATATTACACGTCAGAAATGTGTCATTTTTTTGCTGCTCCTGATTGTTAGTTTTCTCTTTGTTGTTATATGCGTTTTCAAAAGTTGTTGCAACTCTTAATTCAATTTACTAATCAAAAATCTTGCTCGAAAGTTGAAAATGTAAATCTGTGCTTGATGCCTACCTCTATACAATCGTTTTTGGTACTTGCCTTTTCAGGTCCTTCCAAGAAAAATAGCGATGATGAAGACATCGACGTTTTCTTCTTTCCTGACGAAGGCAATGGAAATAATCAGAACCCAGTCGACTGGGGAGGAATGGATAGTGACAATGATTTTTGTGTTCTTGAACAGGAGTCCGGCATTAACATACCTAAGGTAAAATATTATGTACAGATCTAGGTATTTCAGATGTAAATTATCCATTGCATCCAGGCCGATCGCGTTTGGTTTCCCATCAAGAACTCATTTTTTTAAACTTTTAAAAATTTTTCTGATTTCAGCCTGAAGATGGCCAACCAGCGGTGCACGTTCTCACACAAAGTCCTGTGGAAATTATTGAGAACTATTTCAACATATCTGTGGGAAAATCGGACCTTCTGCGGACGCCCAACTCTTACCCTAGCCCTACACATAAATACATTTTATCTGACATGACGTTGGTGTGGCACATGTACGGAGGGAAAGACTTCACCAGTAAGGTTCCAGTGCGAAAGAATGTAAAATTTGAGAAAAGGTGCATCTTTGAATTTTTTTTTAGGCAATCATGAAGAAGTAAAATATATCGCTATTAGATTAAATAATTCAAACATTGTTTTTACTTACAATTAATTTCACAGAGAGTGCTCGTCAGCTGACTCTTCGCCTGTGAACAAATTGAAAAATCGAGCTAGAAACGAAGGATTGTTGGGTGCTTGCTACTCAGTGGTATTCAATCTTTTTGATTTGTCATAACTTCAAATTATCGTTTGTGTTAGAGTTCTTATGTTTCCAATATCCAGAACTATTCAGTATTGTCACCTTCTAGACCATTTCAAGGAAGCTATTTTGATCATTGCAGGGAATGCAGAATGATGCTGAATGCGTGACTCTCAGCACAAGAAAAAAAGCGCCTTCGAAGTCATCGTCAGTCGTTCAATGGATGCTTGCTGGTGGCCCGAACCGTGAGCATAATGTGTTGATGGAGCTTCAGTTTAATAAAGTGAGTGGTTTTTACACTGAGGATGTGCGATACAGGATGTGCATGATAAGATGTGCTGTACTTTTAACCACGTATTGTACAGATAATTTACAACAGAAAACGTCCTATAAAGATTTTTCCCATCCCCTGATTTTCCCGTGTTTTTCACATGTAGGATTTTTTTGTATTGTACCTCACATCCGTGTTTGTGTTCTAGGTAAAGTTCCTTCACGAAGTGTATCCACAGCAGTCAGTGTATGCATCGAGGCAAGTGCTACTTATCCATGAGTTTGAAATCCGCGACAAACTGTCGACCTCGAATATAAATAAATTTCTCTATCAATATTCAAGTGAATCGAATCCTCGCCAGTCAAATGCCAACATGGTTAGTGCTTCTTAACTAAATGATTGAATTTTACAATAGAACGGGATTATTTCGTTTTAGATGCGTCCTTCACTGGTTTTATTACAGTATAAGTAGTGTTTATATTTGCTTGCTGATTGCTATGCATCATGTTTTATAACTTTGAACATGTCCACAGATGGTTGTAAAAGCTGTGCACTTACGTCCAGACCCAAAACAGAATATTCAAGAAACCTGTTTAAAAGTGTCTCTGCTACCGTTGCGCCTTAACATAGACCAGGATTCTCTACAATTTCTCGTCAATTTTATTTCAAAACTTTCTGGAATCAACTGTTCAGGTAATCTTAAAAATGTGTTAAACAGATAGCCAATAAATAATATGGACAATTTATGAATGGTGTTTTATTTTGAATTCATATGTTAGGCATTTTCATTTATACAAGCAGAGTGCCCAGTTTATTTAACATAGTCCTCTGGATAGTTTTTAGTTTGACACTTTGACTAGCTTGGTGACTGAGCACCACCAGCAAAGAAGGGTCAAGCTGGCTGATGACTAGCTGATTGGTTCCTAGCTTTAAAAATGATAATAACTAAAAAAATCATTGCAAAAATTAAAAATTCCAAGATTTTTTCAGCTGATGGCCTTAAATTGGAAGTACCCCATATTTTTTTCATCCAATTCTATCTAGCCCCTTGTTCAATCAATCGTATACCCTCCTCCTCCTTGTTGTGTGTTGTTACATAGATATTTAGAGAAAAAATCTTATTTATAAGCATATTTTTACTTTTCTCATTTTTTTTAACAGAACTCTCGTCATTACTGTGCCTAATGTTTAGCAAATGTTATTACACTTTTTCCGATTTATTTTGCAGAAGAGGAAGGTGCAAATAATACTGTGGCTGCCAACCATCCCAATCCGGTTATGGGTGTAGATGATCAAACAACCAACTCGAACCAGTTCGTTAATCCCGACCCCGATCCTTTGTCAGATGAACTAAGAAATGAGCAAAAAGACATCGGTTATGATAAACCAACATCTCACCAACAAAGTTCTCCGACCTTCATCAGGTTTGTCAGATATTACCGCCTAGTGTTACTTACATTCGAGGAGTTTGTTTCAGTTGTTCTTAATTTGCAAGGCAATTCATATTTTATTATTGTCCAGGGGGTGTGAGGGGGGAAAACCCAGGCGGCTCATTCTCCGATTCTTTATTGGCTGGCCGAGCACTTTCGCCCGTTCGGGCATCTTCAGGGTGACGTTGAGCCATAGGGTCCACAGCTGAGAGAATGAGTCGCCTGGTTTTTCTCTCCCTCACACCCCCTGGACATCAAAAAATTAGAAGACAAGGAAAAGAAGGTTTTTATTATTTTATCATTTTATATCTACTTACTAATCAGCCCAACTTGTTTTAGTTACCGATCTTGTTGCTTAGATGAGTTAGTTTGTTGGGCAGTAGCAACGATGGTTGACGTTTATCAGAGCTCTCTTTTCACAAAGACTACTTTGAATACAGGAACTTCGTGTTTTCACCTGAGGTTCCTATTCGGATTGACTATGAAGGGAAGCACGTGGACATGACGCACGGTCCTCTAGCTGGCCTACTCATGGGCCTTGGACAACTCAACTGTCTTCAGATCAGATTGAAGCGAATATCATCGTATAAAAACGGGTATGTTGGGATGATTCCTCAACACTGATAGTCGGTTAACTTTTAAACAATGTTTTGGCACAATAAAAAAAAATTGTCTTTTACCTGTTGAAGTTCGTATTATTTCAGGGCAAAATCAATTTTCGCCTATATTATTGAATTCTAATTTGCTCCAGGTTGCTTGGCTTCGACAAGTTAGTCTCCTTTGCTGTGAACGAATGGCTGCAGGATATTAAAAAAACTCAAGTGCCTTGTCTTCTCGGAGGTGTAGGTCCGATGCATGCACTCGTCCAACTGTGTAAGTCAAATCGACTGCGTTCAGTAGAGTTATTAACCGTCCTTATTGCCATTCTGATTACTGGTATGATGCAAGAATATCCAAAAAATTCACTACTACCTCAGCAGTTTTTAAGTGCTCCCTACAACCCTTAAAATTTTGTTTATAAGACATATCAATCCCATGTCCCAAGTGAATTCCCTAGTCCAATTATTCATATTTTTAATTGCAACGTTTCAGTTCAAGGAATACGAGATTTGTTCTGGCTTCCAATCGAACAGTATCAGAAGGATGGTCGAATAGTCAGAGGATTGCAACGGGGTGCTAATTCGTTCACAACATCAACAGCTATTGCAGCTCTAGAGCTGACGGCTCGAATTGTCCAGGCTATTCAGGTATTGATTTTCCAAACTAAGTAGTTATGGCAAAGCAAATAATTTTTTTGGATCGGGTCATATCCCTTTGAATTTTCTAGCCTTATGTTCTATAAAACTGTCGGAAAATTAGAATACAGTCAAGTAGATGTGTTACTCTCTCTCTCTCTCTCTCCCTGGATTAGATATGCTAGTTTTGTGTCTATTTGCGTTAGAAGCTGAAGCCATAGGTGTGGTTGTGTAAAAAAGGAACACTGCCTGAAGATGCATGTTTAGGATTCAATAATCAAATATTGATTACTTTCACATGAAAATGGATTGCAAAAAAGTTTGGGAAAGCCAAAATGGAAGAAAATGTATTTTCACTTCACTCGCATCTCCAAGAGAAACAAAACTTTAGACTCCATTTCAACTCGACTTGTAGATCTTTCTACATATTTACACTCTTGACTATTCTTTAATAGAATTTCTATTCATTTCATTACGATTTCGGGCTCTCAATTTGTTGCTCTGACAAAGCTAAATGATGAGACGTTGAAACTGGCAAAAAGAAGTGTGCGAACTGCAATTCTGTCAGATAATAGACGTTTTGATGAACTATAAATCGTACCTGAGCTGTGACGGCTTAAGCTGTATTATGTTCTGGTTTTGGAGTAATCCAATCGGATAACGAGAATGTGGTATGATATGGAATGTGGGACTGAGGAAGGTGAATTTGTTTAAAGTTTCTGTTGCAAGCCAGCCCTCTGATTGACCTTCATTCACTCAATGTTTTTAATTTCAGAGCATAGCTGAAGCTGCGTTTGACATGGTTTCGCCTGGCCCAAGCGTCAGAAGGGTGAATGGGGCCAAATTCAAGAAACCGCATTCCTATTCCCATCCAGCTGATATTCGTGAAGGTGTAGCCAACGCTTACATCCTTGTCAAAGAGGTTTGTACATACTCAACTTCCAAATTGAAAAGGAATTAATGAATTTTTCTTGCCACTGTTATACTAGTTCCTTAGCATATTGCGAGAAATTCCCACCACACGTTAGGAACTTTTTATTCCATGATTCTTAGGAGCCCGTTTTTAAAACTCCACTCTTATTTAGCTCATTTTGTACTGATTGCTATGCAGTTGCTATATCTTGGTTAAGCGTTTTGTCTAAAATAATTTTTTCCCCAGTTTTTCAATGGATTTTTTCTCAATGTAGCTCAGCCACTGGGCACCTGCCAAAGTTTCACCTCCCATTCTGTCATAATCACTGGTTTAGGAAATTCACTAAAGTCATTCAGGTGCAAGTCTGATTATTATACTGTTTGTAGGGCCTTGGAGAAACCGCTGAAACTATTGTCAGGGTGGCTAGCGCTGAAGCGGAACAAAAAGGTGCGGTCGGTGCAGTTGGTGGCGTCTTGCGGCAAATTCCACCTAGTGTCGTCCAACAACTGATTCTCGCCAGTGCTGCTACTTCTAACTTGCTCAGTGGTGTACGCAGCCAACTAGCTCCTGATTCAAGGCGTGAAGCAGCCTACAAATGGAAATGCAACGTCCCCCACTGACGCTGATTTTTCGCATTGAATATTTTGTGACACGAATTTTGCCCAGTTTGAATGATGACCTGGAAGAACTTCAGCAGACGAATCACAGGTGTTTATCATGTTGTTCGATTAATCTAGCTATATTCAATTGTCTTATCAAATTTGCTAAATTCCTACGGACTAAAATCTGCATCCAGCTGCATGTGTTAGTTGACGTGATTTGGCTCAAAGTCAACAGATCAGGATGATGAATGTAATATTTCCAAACCTATTCTGTTCATTCGGTTGTCTGTTTATTTTCAGCTGGTTGACCACTATTTTGTTATTCAGTGGTTAATTTTAGTTGGAATTAGTTGAAAGAATCATCCAACTCTATTTTGCAAAATAATATTTGTAAAATTGTTTTGCGAAAATCCCTTGTTGTACTGACTTAGCTTTTGATCTAAATGACATCAATTGCCCTGAATCAACAAATGCGATTCGTTGCCGACCATTGACGTTGTAATATAGTTAACTTTTTTATATACATTTTTAGTTCAAAATGTTAATTAAAAACGCTGCAAATGATTGTACCCTGGATTATTTTATTCACATCATCCGTTGCTTCAATTACCATTTGGGAAGATCATTTTCAGCCATCAGCTGGTTATTGGTTACCATAATGAGCAGCTGTGCACTTTCCTACCTTGCACCATATTGGTAACTAATGCTGAGTAATTTTTCTGAGTCCTAGCTGTTCAGAACAGTTTTTTCTGAATTCTGGAAAACAAAAGAAGAAGGGACGTACGAAAAGCTTGCGAGAACTTCTTTTAAAAGTTCATCTCATGAAGGCAGATTGTATGGCTGTCGTCTGTCACAAGAATAATTGGCCTAGTGCTTTGCTAGCTCGAGAATGATAGGGGCAGCAGAGTTGGAGTTCACCAAGTTTCCCCATGTAATGTACCTATCCATTTTCAACCGTTTGTGCGTTATTCAACAATATTGGTAGAGTATAGACGAAAACATCACATTTTTCAACATTAAACGTTCTTTTCATCTATTTAGTGCAAAATAAACAAAGAATGAACCATATATTATTGATATACGCATCATCAACTATCATTATGCTGAATTTGAGCGAAATCGAAACTAAAACTTTTTTCACAAAAAATCCAAGGGGTACCCCTGTGATTTTTTTTAACCGATCAGTTAACGATTTTTTACTCCTCTTTCAATGCAGATAAAAATCTGAAATTTTATGTAAAGTTGTATCTTAATGAGATGTATTTTTGTGTTTTTTTTATCTCTCAGAAAAATCTGCAAGTGGTCCAAAAAAATAACCTTAAGGTGCTTACAGACCAAATGTTAGTGAAAACAATTGTTATTACTCTAAAACGTTTCATCCATCCGGAAACCTATCACTGTAATTTGAATAGAAGATAAAGAAGAATAAACAAAGGTGCAATATCAATTAATTTTTTTATTTAATGGTAATTTCATTACAAACAAATAAATGCAGTTCTAACGAAACCGGTCAGTGGCATCAAAAGCCAAGTCTTACAAAGTCAGCCCTTATCACTTCAGTCAGATCGCAAAATGTTCCTAAGGTTCAACAAATTTGGCGTTACTGACAATAAGATCAATTATAAGTGCAAAAGGTTCAATACACCATCTTTACCAATTATCACCGTTGGTACAGCTATCTTTCACATGACTAGAACTACTTCCTTATTCAATACAATTACTTTCCTACATAAACTCTAGAAAGGAAATTAAAACGAAGTGAGAATGATAAAATTATTGCAATAAGAGGGAGATAGAAGATCTAGTGTGTGTGTGTGTACAATTTACTAGGTATTTGCCTTCAATCGATATGCATTAAAATATTATGAGTAAAGAGTGCTAATATAACGCAAGGCTCATCGGCAGTGAAGGGTGTGGCCGGTATTTGTACATTAGGTTAAGATTGTGGCATTCCTCAAAGCTGTCACCCACCTGGAAAACAATACAGAAGACTCAAACTTATTTGTTAGGCTTAATCAATAAGATAGAACACAAGAATGCATAAAGACGAAATTTTTTCAATCGGAAAATATTAGAAAAAAACACCCTGAATCTGTATTAAGTCTCAGCCAAAACACAGCACTGAGTCATAGTTATTCCTTCATTGTCCATTCTTTGAACATAGGATACTATAGACAATGGTTAGTTAACTTCCTACAACCTCCAAATCAACTAAGAAATTCCATAACATACTATTTCTTGGCATAGGCATCACATGGATATGAAAGCACCATAGTAACTGTGTGAAAATAAAAATTATGGAGAAAGTGTCTTCTGTTCCTCTTTTAACCAAAAGCTAATATCGCTCGAGTGTTGCTAATGAGAATAACAAGTTTTCACTTTTTTCCTAGACGGATCTAGAATAGGAGGGGGATAATAGACCGTAATAAGTCACAAGGAAATATATTCCCTGAGAAATAGCCACAGCAATAGTTAAAAACCTCCCCTAGTGTTAGAGAAGTGAGATTTCTTAGGTGACACTCGCTCTAAATCATGATCCCCTAGGAATATTTTTATATACGGTTTTTGCACAGCACAAGTAAATTATTAAGATCAGAGGTTCTACAGCAGCTGAAATATTACTCCCAGTTCAAACAATAGTCCATGTTGCACCGTTCTTTGATTATTAATAGAGCCAAATGATTTGCATCAAAACAATAGACACTCACAATTTGGCTGTATGTTCTGAAAGAGCAGAAAATATCAGCGGTGGTTGGCCGGAGTGGGTAAGTCTGAAAAGTACACTTTTATCCAAGTCATCAATAGAATCCTGTAGATAAAAAGAAACATTTAGATACATTTTATAAATTAGCTGCATTCGAATATAGAGGATTACCGTGTGCCTAATACGTACAGGTGGTTGGTCAACAGTGTATCCTAAAACAGGTAGCGTGCGATAGGCCATTACGTCATGAGATGCTTTGTACGAGTAAAGAACTTGATCTTTCAAGACAAACCAAAGTCGCTTCCATCCACGTTTGCCTTTTGTATCAAGCCAGCCACTGATTTGCGAACCACTGCCACTAGCTGGAACCTAGTGAACAGTTGAAATAGCAACAGGAATTATATGAAATTGGCATTGATGGAAGTTTGCCAATTATTACTAACAATTTGATAAGGACAAAGGTGTAAAATAAAAACTCCAATTATGTCTAATATTGTACATACACAAAGTGAACAAATTCTAGAAAACATTAAATAGGTACCTATTGAATTTGATCCCTTTTCAAGGGAAATATAAGTAACTTTACCATGTCATTTTTCATTAACTGTTCCCGAGTATGGACAATGAAACATTTTTTCCAAATTCATCTCAACTGGTAATTTGTTTTTCACGGCGATTACAGACCGTTCTATAATCTAGACCCCAGTTTATTTCAAGTTTGGTAAGTTTTGCTAGAGTTTGGAATTCATTAATAACACATCAAGAAACAAAAAACAACGACTGGAAAAATTAGATAGCAAAGTGTAAACAGATAAAAAATGATTATTCATTTTCAATCGGCCAAGTTTTTTGAGACAAAAATGACGAAATTACATCCCTTTCAAAATAAAAGTAAACATATCTCTTCAAAACATATACTTTTGTAGCTTATCTAGTTGCGTCAACGGAAAATATTTATTATTAGTTATGAGAAAAATTCCCAGAAGTTCAGGAAAGAAGAATTACTCAAAGACGGTGAACTTCAGGCAATCATCTGGCCACCTCCATCAATTTTCTTTTTAAAATATTCCAAATTGCAACGGACAATAAACAGAACTGGTATATAGTCACTTATTCACCTCCTTGAGTCGCTGAGGAACAACTCTGCGAGATTTTCGTGTGCTGTCAAATTTCTTGAAAAGAGATTTGAACTCGAAAAAGGCAGCCTCCATGCTGGCATCAGAAATACCATGTTCCAGGCGATAGCGTTTGAAGGTAGCACTCTTAAGGTCTTCAACTTCTGAAAAACGAATTAAAATTTTTTTTAGCTATTACATCGTGTGAAAACAACTTAAAGAATTTTCTTTTTTCCAATAATTCCATCTTTAATCACAGGTTTTTACATTACGCAGTCCACTCTTCAGTCAGACAGCAATGTGTGTTTTAGTGGTTTCAAGAGGAAAAAATACTGCAAATGATAGTACATTGGTTTCTAACTTTCTTCAGATAATCTGAGTGGGCTAACAAGACAACCATCAATAGAGTTGACTCATAAACTACTAATTAAATTATATAATACTACACTTTTATCTATTCTTTTACCTTTCAACAGCAGATCGTAACACTCGTCACAGACGCGCTTTGCGTGGAACTTCAGGTACTGCAATGGAGCTCTGTTATTTGAGCATATTCCACAAACAACCTGTAAAACAAATAATTTAGATTAATTATACCCTCTGGTAATTATTAAATCAAAACTTTTCTTCTGGACAAACCCAACTTTTTTTTATCTTCTGGATAAAACGTTACTAAAGATAACTTAGCTCACCCGGCCACAACATCTGCAGTGATGACGTCTGAAAGTAACCGTGAATTCCGAAGTGCACACTTGGCACATAGTAGTCCGTTTGTCTTGAATCCACACAGGTGCCTGAAGAGATAAATACATATTATATTTTCTACGCTTTTCACATCAGTTATTGGGATGAGGGGGTTCTCTTTCTGCACGGTTCGCTTTAATGGTCTAGCACTTGCGCCTGTTCGAGTATCAGGTACCAAATTCATCCCTCCCCCTCATCCCAAGAAATACAATGGCTTCGCCCTTAGGATTACAAAAATTTTCCAAAAACCCAAGTTACCATATTTTTTTATATGTAATAATGAGAATCATTAACCTCTTTTCCGAGTTTCAACGAATCCGATGTAGTAGAGTTGCTCATAGATTCCATGGTGAAAAATGAGCGTTGCCTTTGATTGTGCTCAGTTATTGCAGATAGAAGACAGTCGATCCACTCGGTACACTCGTTTTCATTTCTGGGAATAAAGTGATAGGTCTCAGAAGTTGTGAAACAATCATTGGTTGATAATACTATAGAGTTCTTGTCAAGTCCCAACTTCACAAGGGAATAATACCACAATCGTGATCGTTGAACGTACCGAGCTCTGAGTGTGAAACTTCTTGTGCTTGTAATGACATCAAATTCGGTATCCTCGTGGCGGTGGACCCTCATGCCAGCAAGGGGGAGTTCATATTTCACCCTCAAATACAATGAAGTTGGCAGATAGATAGTGTAGAGAAGACAGTCGCTGAACTAGAAGAAGAAACGATGGTTGATGTTTCCAGGAAAGAAGTCTCTTCAGTTAATACAAAAACAAGCGAATAAATTTGGCACTCACCAATATCAAATAACGAGGTTGTATTTCTTTCCGACTCAGCTTCTGCAATTCTCCTTCTTTAATGAATGATCGTCCTGGTTTGATTATTTCATAGTTTCCCAGCCTACTCTGCAATTTAAGGAGTTTCCCCAGATTGTCCTGGAAATAGAAAGAGGATTTATAGGTACTACCTGTTAGTGCCGGCGCACAATAAAGATGGCAAGATATTTTTCTTTGTTTGCAACCATGACAACTTACAGTCGATTTGATTGTGCTGTTTGCATGGTGCAGAACGTCTTGAACAATGTTGAGAGCTGTCTTGGCATTTGCATGCTCCTCCTCAGATTCATCCAGCTGTGCTAAGTACCGCTCAAGGAGCAAGCGGTACTGTGGCAGTCGTTGCACAGGTTTCAACATATAATGTTTGAGCGTTAAATTTCGGCACTTTCCAGCCTTTTCAAAATCGTGTAACGCCTGAGAAAAAGCCGGATACTTGATGCAAAGGTCGTCCAAAGCAGCGCATTGGTTTTCAAACTGAGACATATAAGAGAAATAGAGTTTGAGGAAGGGTCCTTTCTTTACAATGACGTCGGCAATTTTTGGAGATGTCGACCACAAACGAATGCGCTCCTCTAGATCACTGAGAAGATCCTCATTCAAACGGAGGAGCTGAGGCAACGATGAGATGATCTTGTCAAATTCAGACTGGGGAATCAGCGGTGACTCGGTGTTCAAGGCAAGATGTCCCTTGAAGTCCTCCACTATCAAACGCAATGATTGAACGTAGATTTTCTCAGATGAGGCAAACTCATTAGCGACGAGAAACAATTTTTCTTTTTTCGAACTGATACAATTGGACTCGGAGAAGAAACCATTATACTGGTCCGCAGATAAGTTACTAGAATCAAAAGTGCTATCGAAGCTTGGATTGGGACAGCTTGCATCCAATGATTTGAAACTGGTCAACGATACACCATCGCTATCCGATTTTTCTTCAACCTCCCCCAAGATTTCATCGCCCACCTTGATGGCTTCATTTTCAACACGGAGCTCTTCTTCTGTTAGGCAATCTGGCTTTGTCGAATCAGCAAATGTTCCATCTACATCGGCGATAACTGTTTTCTCGTTCTTGATTGACGTAGGAATAAATCCCGATTGATCATCCCCTTTGGTTGTATTCGGTGCAGCATCTTTAGTAAATTCTATCACATGGGACGCAGAGACATCTGACTCCACTGAATTGTCAGTAAGGCACTCGATACTTCCATCAATATCTTGAGGTTGGATCACTTCGAATTTGGCTGGTGAGCCGAGGTCTAATGAGGGACCACTTTCAGCCAGGAGTGGGCCTTCTGTTTGGTCGAACCTTCTCTCAACCTTGAAACGAGGTCTTTCAGGTATGAACTTGGGCTTTGGAAGAATTGGTGGTTTCACTCTTTGATCAAATTCTGAGGAAAAAGAAGATGTTTATAATTGCGAACAGCTAGATTATAGATCCTGAAAAGGCAGATTTGTAATCCAATTCTAATTCCGGTAGGTGATCTCCACAAGCATTGAGATGAATCCGTGCAAATTGTGATAATCTATAGTTGCAGATTCATACAAGTTTGAACGTGCTAGAATTGATGTTTTTATCAGTAAGGCTCCCAAATAAATTTAGTAAACAATATTGATTGGAACGTTGGGTGTGAACTACTCTGTTTCATATCATTCCAATAGTTCCAGTAACATTCGCTCGATAAAACTAACCTTATACATAAATCTTAACTGAAGATGGTAATTGAGCAAAATTTCAATTTATTTTAAAATGTTAATTACGTGATTGAATTTTGTACTCACTTTTTAGAGGTGCTTCTTTATCCATCGGTTGAAGAACCAAAAAAATGAAAAATTACACAGGACTACGTCCATGAATGAATTCATCCCCTACAACAGACATTCACCCACATTAGGGAACACTAGATCAATCAATTTCGCTCAAAATAAAAAACGTTCACATGCTCAATCAATGAATTTGAATATTAGCTGCAGCATGATGCCCCTATTGTATTTTCACTACCTACCTAGTAAAAGCCTACATAGAAGACATAGTAGACAGTTAGGTTTATTAGCCAAAATTGCCAATTTTTCTCATGTTATGATAGAATAAAAAACTCGAGAACCAATAAAGCTATCGACCCAGCAATGGTCTCATTTGATTCAGCATCCAAAAATCTATATAATTTGATACCAAGTACACATTTTTCTGAAAAACCTTGGAAAATATGAATTTTCTCCCCCTCAAAACCCCCCAAAAATACCCTTAAAATTGAGCTAGCAAGTTGGTTCAAGAATTGGGCCGTCGTCGGACCGAGATTCATTTTTGGTGAAAATTCCAAGTTTTTAGCTCTTACAGTTTGGCCGGATAACTGCTAACGGCGGACGGCGGACGGCGTACGGACAGAATTTTTTTTATTGGATATTAGGATTCTACATGCCTTGAAACGTAAAACATCAAATTTTGAGGGGGGTTAGCAAATTTTTTTTCTTGGGCGATTACAATGGTTTATTATTGAATAATAAACCAAAACTGTAACTAGTAATTTCGCATTTTTACTACCAACAATCGTACAGAGTAAATGGAAGTATTGTAATCTTCAAAAGTCGAAATTAAACCAGAGGTGAATTTAGATAAAAATTCTCAATAGTATTATAGTCACCACCTGTGAGCACTCCAAGAGACTGTCTGCAGTAAAATAATGACAAAAGTCGTCATATCTGCGCAAAAATTCGTTGAAATCCAATGAAATTTTCATGAAATGTTCTCCCAGCGAATTGAAAAAAATTAGCAGTTATTAAATTCTGTATAACACACAGTAGGTACTTGCAGTAGGTGAGACTTTAGGTCTCCTGGCTCGTTTTTCCATAATAGCTGTTGTAAAATAACATTTCGGCCTTCGTACGATTTTCTCGATTTTATAATTGGTTATACCAGTTACCGACTCAAACATGGAAGTACTGTGTGATCTATGCACACCACTGGTTTTGGTGGGAACGTTCACAAATGTTTGGAACAATTACTATCACAAATGGATTGTCTTCTTACATCATAATTGCAGCAAAATAATAATAAACTGCTGTACAATCATTTGCAGCGTTTTTTAAAATTCACTCGTCTCATGGAAGTCAATGTAATTTAACAAAATGCCATTCCCAGAATTCTTGGAACATCTCATAAAAATCATATCATATCAACTCGGTATCGACCGGTTAAAAAATATAATAAATGTTCAAAGGCAGGATAAAAAAAAGGACAATCGATCCGTCCGTGATGAGTAATTGGAAACCCTTTCATCAGTATGACATGCACGTAATGGTCTCCGTCCCGTCCAGTTCACACAGGAGCCAGCAGTAATAACTAAACGTAACTTTCCTTACCTTATCCACCAGCAATGTTACGCGGTCGAATATATTCATGCAGAGCGGCGCATTCTCAGCCATGAATTCAGAATAATAAACATCCTAAATTCATTCATAACCGAGTAGTTCTTAAACTAAACAAATTGTTTGGTGTTTTGTTTGTTTAACTCTACGCAAATAGCAATGGTAATCTTAACTACCACATTTCGTTATCTATTGGACGTTTAATGTTCTTCACGTTGTCACTGCGTTGTAACGACGGACATATTTTTTCCTGAGTCTCCTCATGTAACGGCAAAATGTATTTATTCTTCATTCTGAAGTGTTTATTCAATTTTATATCGCGTTGTATGAAGTTATGCGCGTATAACTAAAGATGTTCCCCAAATTTACTTAGTTCCGACCTGTTGAAAAACTTGGAAATTTTAAACATAGATTACACGTTTGTACGTTTTATGAACTTCATATCGAATGTAATGAATTTAATTTTTTTTTTCCTCATGATGAATTGAGAAATTGCTTTTTTCATTCAATGCAACTCGATTTTTGGTTTATCATTCAAATATCAAAACTCCTCAAAATGTAGTTTCAAGTTTCAAGGCATGTAGAATCCAAATATTCAATTAAAAAAAAAAAAAAAAAAAAAAAAAAAAAAAAAAAAAAAAACATGGAAGTAAAAATACTGTTTGTCCGCTAAATTTCTAGGAATTTCGTCAACAATCAATCTTGGTCAGAATGGCTCAATTCTTCAACCGAATGGCCACTTCATTTTTAAGGGTATTTTTGGGGGGTTTTGAGGGCGTAGAAAATTCATATTTTCCCACTTTTCTCAGAAAAAGGCGAACTTGATATCAATTTCTATAGATTTTTGGACGCTGAATCGAATGAGACCATTGCAGGATCGATAGCTTTGCTGGTTCTCGAATCAACGCTGCTTTCGTGTAGAATTTGTGAAATTTAGCAAAAAGGAATTTTCTAGAGCTATAGAGAACGTTCTATAGTTGTTCGAATGCTCGTCAAACTCTCCCTTGAGCTATATCGTTTGGAGAATCATTCAACTTTTAATTTGAAAATTAAGAAAAATTAAAATAATTAAAATTACGAGAGTTGCTATGGAATTTCTCATTTTAGTTACCAACCTGCTATTAAGTCAGATTTACATATTGACTTTGAAGGGTCACAGCTTGACGAGGGTTGAGAGCTCTAACCCACCAAGATGGAACTTGATTCAACATAATACCTGCCAACAACTACCAAATGTTACCAGACGGCTAACGAAAAACCACCATACAAAAAACAAATACACGCTTACATTGACAAATACACTGAAATCATAGGTAACAAAAGAACGGAAATACTTTTCCAGTAAATTGGACCGGGTATTATTTTGGGAGCTTCCAAACTCATGTGGAAAATTGTTGATTTATCTTCATAAATCTATGCTCAGAAATGCGTGTCAGATTGACCACTTTTTGGAGAATTGCCCTTAAATTTTTTCATTATATAACATTATGATCTTGCGAGGTAGTAAAGGGAAAAATAAGTCGATTCAACTTAGGTCTGAGTGTTTTATTAGAAAGGGTGAACATCATTCAGGATTGGAGGATGAGAGAACATGTCGACTATTACAAATATACTGGAACCTTGAGCGTATTCAACATTAGGTAACAATTTTACGAAGGTATGAAAAAAGTATTCTTCTTATTATTGGATGCAACATTATTTATTCAATAGAAAACCATCATTAGTAGATTATAGCACGTTGATGACAATAATTAGTGCTAATAAGTCAAGCTTGTCACACCCATTAGCCTTACCCGCAATAAATTCCTATTCTTTACTCCATGGTTAGAAATTTAGGATGTATTGAATACGAAAGTAGTAAAAAATATCTTGTTGACTGACAATTTGGCCGCAATATTTTTATAACACTTGAAAACGATATTAATTTTGAGTAATTAACATTTGAATAAAAAAATAAAAATTGGACAACATGAGTGGTATAAGATTTGAAAATTACCTTAACTTGGTTGCTGCCATTGACATAATACAGGACTTCCAATTGACAAAGCTAAAATAATTGAATGATTATTAAGACCACTCACCCAAGGTCTCATGGGAAAAATAGATTGTTTGGCCACGCTCAAAGGTTAGAAATGCAAGCAGGCCGATCAAGATGGCAGGAGGCTTTATGCTTGTCAGCCAAACCAACAGAGGAGTCTGTTGTGCAAATGGTGCAGAAATCCTTCGTCATTTCTAAAGGAGTTGAAGTGGTTGACACAATTTCCTTATACATGCTGGGTAAGTTTTTTCAGGAATCCACCTTGGCTTGAGAGGTGACACTACTGATCCTTGAAAGAAGCCAAAATAACGTCATTGAATGTCACCAAGCACCGAATACCCCTGGAACGATTGTCATTATATTGGCAAAGTTAACTGACACAGTGCTTATCAAGGACAAGAAGAACCATTCGTGGTTTTTGCAAGAGAGTTTGGGTGTTATGACAAACAAGAAATGTCAACTATTAGAAAAAAACCCGAACGCTTCAAATTCCTCTGTTCCTCTCAGCAATTCCTCCGATGTTTCAAGCATTTCAGCAAACACTGCAATGCAGCAAATCAAAGCGTGTTAAAATTCATCGTTTGCTGATTTCAACTCAATTTGAAGAGAAACAGCATGTTCACTTGATGAGAGATGACCAGCAACCTTCGGATGCTGAAGAAAGACTGGCAGCAATGCTTCGAAGGACTTCCTCCCTATCACTTAGATTCGTCTCTTGTAGAGTGAATCCTTCTACCTAGAATAAAAAATACAAAGGATAGTATAGTTACATAATGCAATTTATTATGGTTGGAGAAAACTAGGCTCCCCTTCCCCAAACAGTTCAGCCACAAGAAGAACTCCCTCGCTGGTTTTTCCCATCAAGTGCCAACAATGGTTTCTAATCAATCCTTACGCGTTTCATGTAATATAAATCTCGTGTTTATATTATAAACTACTTTCGCTCATATTCGACATTGTTATTAATTGAATCCATTTATCATCGAACAGTGGATCAGTGCAACATTTTATGGTGTATGCAAATAAAAATCCTGTCTTAATGGTGGTGAGCATTTATTACATGTAGTTAATGATATTTATATAGGATTACTTGAAGGTTAATTGTCGTCGAAAGAAACGTAGAAAGTTGTCTGTCAATCCTTCTTCCTGATTCCAAGTTGACCAAAGCTCGATTTGGTCACCTGTTGGTAAAGCCGGGATGTCAAGTATGTGAATGCATCATACAATGAGGCTCTGTCCATTGCGCATGCATCATAGTACTTCAATTTCTCTCTCGCAGTCCAACTTTGTGCCTTAGAAACAATTACCGGGTCACTGCGCGAAGAATGATTGGCTATTACCACAATAGCCGCCTGCAACATAATAAACTTTATTTTCCTTGTCCCTCACACCCCATTGATAATAAACGTTGTTGCATCAATCGCATTTGATTCTGTTGATTCTATCTCATTCGATGCATAATTTCAAAAACAAACTACAAGAAGGACCAATGATAATGTTTATGATTTAGCCAGGATTATTGGTACATAGGATTAGTTATTATGTTGGTTTATGGTATATCATCCCCTATCTTATCACCCCATCCCCTATCATCTCATTTGGTCATTTGAGTGCAAGCATTACAATATTTAATATTACTCATTTATCGAATGAATAGTATCCACACTTCACAGTACGAAATCGATAATTAGACAGAAATAGTGTATGAGACCAATTCAGAAGAAAACTAAGGTGCCACTCAGCTCTCTTTTTTGAATTATTCTTTTATTATTTTTTGGATAAAAAGGTATGGTGTTTAATTAATTGAAGCAAATCATCTTCTTTACAACACGTTGAACAATGCAAGACTCGTCATCTCACGAATAGGATGATGAGGCGGAAAATGTGACCATTCGTAATAATGCAAACCTCATATTGGAGTAGCCTTGAGAATTCCTCTGATTGGGTGGGCTCAAAATAGTCGCATGAAGAATAATTGATTATGTTGACACAAGCAAGTTTATCTGAATGGAATTCATCCGAAGTATTTAATTAATTAAATGAATGTATGATGTATGGTCAAATTCACACTCAGTAGATGAAAAGGCAACAAAGTTGAAACGAATTTAACCCTTCCCCCCGACAGACGGCTGTAGGCGTCTGCCTCTTCTGTTACCGCGGTCCCGACAGACGCCTTTCGGCGTTTTGTAGTTTTTCAACCTTTTGATGCGATCTGCGGCAGCATTTCTGTACCAATCTTTTCCATTCGGTTACCATCGTGTAGGGGAGAAGTACACCTTTCATTTTCACCCTCTTCCAACAGATTTCGCGGCACTAACAATATCGAGTAGGGCAAAACTGTCACCTCAGCCTATCTTATCTCTTCTGTGACCTCAGTGCTCTTTTCCCTTTCAGTTTGACGATTGATGCCTTTGATCTTCATGGAGATACATGTACAAATAGGGTAACATGTAACAAACTCAAAAATCATTCAGTTGAGAAAAAATGTTGAGTGAAAGTGGAAGAAAATAAGAGAGGAAAAGAAAGGGCGTGAGCAGGTGGCAGACTGGAAAATTTCTTCAGTAGGGGGTTACAAGTGGATCAAGCGCCGTCATAATGTGTTGTTACCAAGCTAAGCGTCAATAAAGTCGAAACGTGTATTTGCAACATGTAAAGTTTCAAATCAATACTAACCTCCTTGCGCTCTTTGTTGCGCTCGATATCTTTCCTGGCAGCGATGATAAAATCCAGCGTTTCCATTTTGGATGGGTCAAATATAAGTATGAAACCGTCGCAATGAAGAAGATTTACGTTCAACGAGTAATCACTTCCTGTATCATAGAACCTAAGTTTCTCCTTGACGCCTCGATCAGTTTCGACGCTTGCAACGTAAATATCTTCTATAGTGGACTGTAAAAACTGATGAACAACATAGGGAAAAGAATGATAGAATAAGTTGCATGAAACCACCTGTTTATAATATCTTAGAATAAACAATTTTATTTTGAAGTACACATTATGTCCCAAGAGACGTTGACTACCCTTGTAACTTTCAATGACGCCTCCAATTTTTTTATTCTTTATCGACTTTTGGTATATCATTCATTAATAAACCATTGGAATCGCCCAAGAAAAAATAATTTCTAACCCCCCCCCCCCCAAAAATTAGGTGTTCTACGTTTCAAGATGCATAGAATCCAAATGCCTAATTAAAAAAAAAAAAACAATCTATCCGCCCGCCGTCAACACTTTCTAATGAAAGTGTTATAGCTAAATTTTTGAATCGTTCACCAAAAATCAATTTTAGCCAGACAGTGGCTCAATTATTTAACCAAATTGCTACCTCTATTATAAGGGTATTTTTGGGGGGTTTTGAGGGGGAGAAAATTTCTATTTGCCAACAATACCAACTACAATTGATATAAAAATCACATTTTTCAAAAGAAAAAAAGCGGAAAATAAGAATTTTCCTCCTCAAAAATACCCTTACAAATGAGGTAGCGATTTGGTCAAAGAATTGAGCCGTCTTCAGACCAAAATCGATTTTTGGTGAAAATTTCAAGAATTTAGATTTGATAGTTTCGTCAGAAAAGTATAGACGGCATGAGGCGGACAGACAAAAATTTTTAAATTGGATATCCGGATTCTACTACAGGCCTTGAAACGTGTAAAATCCCTAAATTTTGAGGAGGGTTAGAAAAAAAAATTTCTTGGGCGATTACAACGGTTTATTATTGGGTAAAAAACCAAAACGAAGTAACTTGCGCAAATTTAGTCAGTTGGAGGCTCGAATATTTTCATACATTTTGAGGACTAGGGTTTAAGTACACAACATAGTTATCACTGACACAAAAATCTAGCTTTGATATATACGACAAAGATGCGGTTAAATATTTAAAAAAACTCACTGTAGATTTAGTTAATTTCCCGTAGATGGCTTGTTCCAGTATCGCTGTCTTTCCTACTCCTTTCTTACCGATAAGAACAACTTTCGCCGTTTTCCCCATAGTTTTCCTAATATTAACAACCTATTGAGCTAACCAGAAAGATAGAAGAGAGAATTACCACCGAACGTTGCCTATTTTCCCTACGATCGAAGTGCCAAAGTAATCACCGTAAAATAAATAGACTCTTTTCAAACAAACATGACACGTGACCCAGTTTTACAACCGGTATAATATACTACTTTAGAAACTTCAACCGAAACTAGCTAGTATTTATTTACTAATAGAATGTGTCAAAATATCAGCAATGAACACAACATTTGTGTTGTTGTGAATTTTTTTATAGTCCTCAAACAGAGCAACGGCAGACATATTTTGTATTAAGGGGAACCATAGAACATCGGCCATTATAAATCGCCGGTCGTCTGGACCAAATTATATCATCTTGTCAGCATATTGGTGTGGCAACACTGTCCGCTGCTCCCACTGTACTTTTTCTACAGCGACGCTCACTCTCATCTCATGAACGCTCCTGCGCCTTAATGTTCAATTAACTGTTACACTCTTATGTTATATCTAAACTTAATTCTTACAGTAATTTAACTATTGAAATTATATAATTGGAGAACCAGAGAACGCCCAGTGGTAAGCAACCACAAGTTTATTTAGATATCCCGACACATCTTCTGGATACAAAATCAGGTACGAAACCACGACCTCCCAAATACCAGTCCCGTTATTTTGCCCTGCTCAATATGGATTGTTCTCCTCGTGAAAATGATCTCGGCCAAAACCTTCACATGCCATACACAATGGCTGCTCTCTTTGCTCGCATCTCCAAAGAAAGAGAACATAATGTGCCAACTCGATAAGTATATCAGTAGCCAACTGAATTAAATGCCTCAATCCAGATAAAACCAACACAAAAAACGCTGCAAATAATTATACAATGGTTTATTATTCCTTTGCTTCAGTAATGATGTAAGGAGACCATCGATTTGTGATAAAAACTATTCCGAACATTTGTGAACGTTTCCACCAAAAACGGATTCGTGGATCACATACAGTACTTTTGCGTTATACGCATAATTTATTATTGACTATATTTTGATTTTTTCCGACTGCAAAAATGATTATATTTAAACGCTGGGGACTTGAAATGTTTCTCTACGTCAGCTGAATGTCTTTCATTTGATATTGGTGTCACACACCGTACTCACATTTTCAGTTATTTTATTTGTCTTCTTTTATATATTTGGGTCTCCTTGCTGTTTTGTATCGATTGGACCACACACCGTACTTCCGCCCTATGTGGTTTATTGACTATTTTGATTTTTATAGGCCGCCAAAAAATCGATACCTTTGACGCTGGTGGTCCATAAAAAGTATCCCATTTTACAAAACTTAGCCTCTATCGTTATGTTAGGCTCACATACTTACTGCTCTTCCGCATCATTAACCTAATCCGCGCGTTTTTCTACTTTTCCTCCTAACTAGTTTTCTAATTACAGTTGTAGAGTAATAAAGTTGCGCCTTCTGTGTGAGCTTCTCGATTTTGATAATTATTGTTTATAACTGTTACCGACTCAAACGTGGAAGTGTTATGTAATCTATGCACACCACTATCGTTTGTTTCACCATGGTATATAATTTTTTTTGTTTCTCTGAAACCTGAGTGGTACACATAGGAAGTAAACAACAGTATAATATAAGAATTTATCCATAATATTAGTTACATTTCCATAGCTTCAAACGATTCATTGAATTCTCCTCGATTATTCTGCGCTATCGTGTTGCTTGCCGGAACTCCAATCGGATCCACTTTTTGTAAATAATACAAATACCTGAAACATTGGGTTGAAATTAATATATTTGTATCTCAAACCCGCTAAGATATTATCCATATTAACAATGAAAGTAGCAACTCGGTATTAGTAAGGGTTCTATAGTCATAAGGGTTCCTCATGATTTTCTCACGCCTCTGTTGATACGGACTCATCTGGTCTTGGGTATCCTGTTCACCTGCTTGTGTAAATTTATTACGCTCTCGTTGCACACTTAATTCGTGACTCAGCCGTTCACTCCTCAAAGTTTGAAAGTTTGAGTAAATATGTAGCTTGTGACAAATAATATGACTCGTTGGAATGGATGTGAGAGCGAGTGTGTGTGCTGCATATATGTTTATTCATGCGTTGCATTTATGTTTGTTTTGGATCAAGTTTGCATTTATGCCGTATAAGAACGGTTGCCGCTTTCATACCACCTTCTTCAGAAAAAGATGAAGTATTCCAATGGTTAAAAAGTTAAAATAATGTTTAGATACTGACAAACCCTTTCACCCTTGGAGTGATTCAGATAAACCGATTATATTACTGTTTACTGAGTAAATACAGTAGTTCATCGTAGTGCAAGAAAATTTAAATTAATGGCACTCAAATCGCATGCTATAAGGACACAACCAACTGTATGTACAGATATGAACTAATTTAAAAATAAATGAATAAAATAAGATACTTACAGGAATATGAGGACCGAAGGGCATGTTAGGAAGGCGCTGACGAAAAAAAATGCCCCAGGAAACGTAGAAATCGTTTGGTGATAGACAAAACTGTAGATCGGCTGAGATATCACAAGAACCACTGCTTCACAGACGCCAAATAACGAATTGATTTTACCTGAAAGAATTTATAGCTTCGTTGTAAATGTTTTCACGATTCGCCAACATCAAATAATTTGTTTGAACGACGAGGAAAACTAAATTATAATTTGTTAGAGGTAAAAGTTAAGGTTTTAGAGAAGAGGCGTTTCTTGTCGGAATCGTCAATATACATTAATTGTCAAATAATGCTGCAAAAGTCTTTTCAATACGATTGGAAAAAAAAAATGTTTCGAAAATAACGACTGCATACTACATACTAAGATAATGCGCCATTAGATACAAATATTATAATTAAACCTACGTATTATGATTGTATAGTAAATGACTGCTATTAATTGACAAAAACGAGAGAGATTTCTGAGGCTGAACCCAATGAATTTAGATTCTTCTTAGATTTTTTTTCAACGTATGATTTTATAAGGACCGCTGTTCCGGAGGCTTAGCTCCTGAACAACTAGCTTCCTCCGAAGGCCGAAGCGTCTCGCTATGTGGTCTTTTTTTATGATATAGCCTTTCTATGGCAGTATGAAATAGCTAGATAATCAATAAATTTTCAAAATATTCAATTCCGCTAATTTTCATTCAAAATCTTCTCATCATTTGTAATGTCCAATATTCGTTATTTTAGAATAATTTACAACGGTTTTCTTATGTTTCGTTCGACAATGGATGCAGATAAAAATTCAACACAGATTATAGGAAACCCCGATCTCGGGTAACTAGATCGGGTAAATTTTTCCTACACTGAAAAGCAAAATTATTAGGCGCAATAAGGCGCAATAATACATAACGCATTTCATGGTTACAATATTGTTGAAAAATGATTTATTGTACTTCATTTTGATGCCACACATGTTCATACCAAAAAGTTCAACCGAAAAAAATCTGCACAAGTCCAGAAAACAATCCGTCCTATTCCCGAATGCAGCTGAGTATCGAGCCAATCACTACCCTTAACAGAGTGAAAAAATTATATCCTGTTCTCGAGCGGTAAAAAGGATCTCCTCTCCAATAAATCAATAAGTGCGGTTTATCCGGGTTTGGCAACTTAACAACCAATATATAGTGGGAAATTAATTTTGCCTTTCCCGAATTTCCCTCTGTGGCTGAAAGATCTTATTCAACGAATTTTTGAAGTTTCTAGCAGTGGAAAATATTCTCTCAGTACTCATGTACATTTAAATAAATTAAATTTTCAAGTTTACTTCAGTTTTACCGAATAGGAAATTTCCCAATTGAATCGGATAGTCTCTGCTAACCTTTATATTATGTATAGGAACAAATTGATGATATTACTGAATAATAATAATTTACGTTCCCCTTACCAAGTTCTTCCGATGGAACGAGTTTGGATGCGATGGAACGCATTGCAATCATCCCTGTGCCTCCGATCAATTCAATAAGGGTAACTAGAAATTAGAGCATTGATTATTGTCAAATAAACATGGTGAGGTAGAATATGGATATGAGATATTTCTTACACTTCGTGGCTCTCGATCCGGATTTGAAACTAAGAAAACACGTCTGTTTACAATGGTCATTTATACACACCGTTCCCCTTCAAATTTCGACCAATGCGAATTCGCTTACGTCGATTATTATTTTGAAAAAATTAAGAAAAGACCGTAAATACAGAAGAATGCTGGAGAAATGCAAGAAGAATCTTTTGACGGAAGAAAACATTATCGATTTCGCGAACGGGATGTTCCATCATCAATCGTGATGTCAGAACTTATAATTGGGTAGGATTTGGTTTTGTTCTTGTGCCCGTAGTTGTATAGTACACATAGTTGTAGGCAGAAAGGGCACTGCAGCTAGATAGTAATCCATATTTTCCCACATGAATTTAAAAATGAAATAAAAATTGAAATTGAAAAAAATGAAATGAAAATTAAAATGAAAAAAAAAAAAAATGAAATGAAAATTAAAATGATATTGAAAATTCGGCTATTCTCGGGCCTGTAACGAGATGAAGATGAAAATATATCCTTACCCTTATTATAATAAAGTAGGTAACAAACATAAAAAAAAGTATAATTCAAATTCTCACCAATGTAGAATGTTGGGGCGGAAGAAGTGTACGCGTAGAAAAAAGAAGCGATTAATTTAGATCCATAAGCCAATGCTCCCAGCATCGAGTCCTCCATTTTGTATTTGTGCGATAGGATAGAGATCCCTAGCGCTGTCCCTAGATAAAACAAACAATATCCAGTAAGTACAGGTACTCGAAACATACCATTATTTGCCAACGCTGCTAACTGAACGTCGAGTTAGTTCAAATTATTTGAACTAAAACGACGTCGCTTGGCCGGTAGAACAAGATTCGCCGGTTATGCTTCCGGTTTATTACGGAACGGTTATTCTTGCTTTAAGAGGAGGCGCGATAAAATAATACGTTAGAAATTTACCATACCCACTAGATTTACGAGAGTGATGTACGTCGAGTAAAAGCTGAAGTCAACTTCGTCCCAGTTGAATCGTTTCCTCGTAAATAAGTAGCCTACTGCTTGCTCTCCTGGAATTGAAATGAAACGTCGATACGTTAACAAACATAATACAACACGATGATAATGCGGTTAGATGGCTATACAGGGTGTCCACGAGTTAATGGTTCAACCTCCGTATCTTCGTTATTTTCCAAGATAAAAATTTGATTTTTTTTAAATCAACTTGTTTTTTGGAGAGGATTTCGAATATCATGAATTTTAGACTCCTCAATCGATTTTTTTGCTCGCGCGCAACCCGCCTAGTGAGCGCGGAAAGTTGCGCAACCACAGAGTTGCGCCAAAATTGAGATGATGGTAGACCCCAAGTGTGGCACATGATTTTGCACTGTTTTTCAACGCTGAATCTCGTGGTGGGGTTCAATTTTCAATTTAAGTCGATTTTACTGGAATTACCGCTCATACCTGCGAGGAATGTCAGTCGTCGCTGATTCATGAACTTGGTGCTATCCCTTAATTGAGATACAGCCATACAAAGCCCAATTGGTAATTTAACGAGTAAAATCAGCTTTTCTCACAAAAGGTACTTGATGGAGAGAAATTCAGAAGCTGGAAATGAGATAAAATAACAGGAAATAAAAAATAAATATGGTTAAATGAATAAATAATCATTAAATAAGCAGAGTTGTGTAAAAAAGTGAATTTCTCGTAAAATGTCTTCAGGTGTTTTTGGCAGTAATTCCAGTAAAATCGACTTAAATTGAAAATTGAACCCCACCACGAGATTCAGCGTTGAAAAACAGTGCAAAATCATGTGCCACACTTGGGGTCTACCATCATCTCAATTTTGGCGCAACTCTGTGGTTGCGCAACTTTCCGCGCTCACTAGGCGGGTTGCGCGCAAGCAAAAAAATCGATTGAGGAGTCTAAAATTCATGAAATTTTGCGTAGAATCCGAATCTGCAATAAAAAATGGGGGTTCCCATTAGAAATAACGAAGTTGGTGTCGGTTGCGCATGGTTGCGCAATTGCGCAATGCGCAACGTGATGATATTCGAAATCCTCTCCAAAAAACAAGTTGATTTAAAAAAAAAATCAAATTTTTATCTTGGAAAATAACGAAGATACGGAGGTTGAACCATTAACTCGTGGACACCCTGTATACTTCGCTGCTATACCAGTGAATAATTATATCACTCTTACCATTCCTTGCGAACAAGAGTTGATTCATCGGGAGGAAAGGGAGATTCCCGAACCCGAAATAACTTCAACATGAAAGAAAAACCCTGCAGCTATTTATTTTCAATAATTTTAAATTGATTTTTCAAAAAGTGTCATCACACGAACTGAAACTATTGCTGCACTGCGTAGTTATGTTTCAAACTTGAAACATGAAAAGTGGGGGAACTTATATTTTCTCTCTAAATTCCGATTCTGCGTTAATACTTCTGTAAGTTGGAATATAAGTAAAAAAAAGGAAGAACAATAAAACTAGGAAAAAATTCTACTGGTTTTTCAGGTCGAAACCTTTTTTTTGGAATTACAATTATATTTTATTTTAAAACTTGCCCATTTTATTCGTGAGTTGAAAAAATAACTTGATAGTATTGTAAAATGCAACATCTTCGGAAATTTCGAATGTTATCAGTGTTAACTGCCAAGCGAAAAATGAAGAAACTGGTCGCTTTAAAAAATCGATTCGCAAAAAATTAACTTTCATTTCCTTTGACTTTGGCGGGTAAAAATCTAGAATATATTCGAATCAGTTAATTTGACTATCATTAATTGGATGAACAAATGTTTGAAGTGAATGAGATGGCAGTTTTTGTGTTTATTTCACCAATATTTATTCATCTGGTGACAAAAAATATAAACTATTCTAACTAGTGATTTTAACGGCTTGGTAATTCTATAACCACTAACGGTTCTCAGTCCCAAAACATGAATCAGCTGACAAAATCACAAAATATCCAATTTATTATACAATTAATAATTTCTTAAGGTGACCATATTTAACTTTATGTGTCTTCCGGGATATTGGAACATTTTATCATTCTTTGGGTACAAGGGGACGTGAGAAGATCAACTTTTTCGCTCACCTCTCGTCCCAGATAAATTTGATGCTCAATAAATTTTTCGGTTCTGTCATAAATAGTGCTAAGCCTTAGAACAACTTGGCCGTATCCAGCGAGCTGGATCTTATAAATGCTGTGGCTGGTTATGGAAGAGCAACTATGTAGTTATGAATAATAAAGCAAAAACGCTCCATAAATTCGTCTTATTTCATTTGGTTAACAAAAATAGGAAAAAGTATGATAGGCCGATTCGCTCATCCCTCTGGAAGATCCTATTCGGCAATCGGACGTTTCATGACTATTTATGACAAGCTTCGAGCGCTAGGCCTGCGCTCGTTCGCAAACTCAGGTCATGTAATAACCGCATTTTCATTCGATAAAAACGTGGAACCGGAGAAGGAGGAAGTTTGGACACCAAATATACATTCTGTGCGCCGTTCAAGGTGAAGGTGAAGATCAAGGTTTCACATTTTCAACTTCTTCTCAACCTTGAAACATAACTCTTCTCGAGCGGACGCTTGTTGTTAAACCTGACCATAATATGTATAATGGTTTTTCGAAGGTATTTCAAACCTTTCATCATAGCAACCGCAATGCGAGCGTAATAATCGAGTGAGCAGAATTGACCTACCAAGAGGATTAGCAGGAACACACGAGCAGAGCCATTTTCGAAGAATCTTAATTGTTTTTCGTGTTTACTATTAATGAAAAAATGGAGATTTCATCGCAAGAAAAAAGTCATCGATTTCTACTATTCCGGTATTGTAGTTCCAAAGACAAAAAAAGAAAGAAAATAAAATCACGCGTCGATTGACCAACTCGCTGGTTTCTTTCGTCGCCTTTCTCTGATTTTTATTCCTGAGCACTTTCTTCCTCACGGACGTCTAGAGGGAATTCCGCCAATATCTATTATTTATTTCTATAAATACCATAATGTAGATCAATATGGGTCGAACACTGTTGAATAATGTTTAATTTCAATTTTTAGTGAAGTGACGAGAAGAAGACAAACTTGGTGACTTATCATCAGAACTTTTATTTAATAATTTTTATTACATGACTACTAAATCTGATTCAAGAACACGGCGAAAAAAATCCTCATTTGAAACTTCAAAAGTATGAGAAAAAATACATATATATTATTAAATGTTAGAATTTTTCAGTTAATATTCCAACTCTACGTCTAATTTCCTGAAGAATACGTATCCAAACGTGAGCTAACAGTCCCGTTAGTATTTTCAATTAATTTTCAAAGTTGATAAACGTAAATCACCGAAACCCTAAAAATGGCAAAAACGAACAATTGATGTCAAATTTCCGTTGTTTTGACATCAAATTCAGATTCAGCGTTAAATTTCCTGTAAGAAGAGCTTTCTAAATCGTTCGAAAACAAAATTTATATATTTTATCCCTGCCGACGCCAGCGGAGCTCAAAATTTCAGCCAGTCAGTGGCTCGGTTTACGGAAAATAATTTCTGTGGCGCTGTGTAAATTTTTTCTGGCCAACTTTTTGCTGTGTACTTGTTTATGGCGCCCTAATGAAGACTCCTACGTATTAAAACAACTGGTTTACTAACATTTTTACCGCATAATCCTCGGTTAAAGTTCGATTTTTGTGAGAGCAAGAACTAATTTTTTTGGACCACTTGCAATTTTTCCGAGAATCAAAAAAAATCACAATAATACATCTTGGTGAAATACAACTTTTCGGAAAATTTCGGATTTTTATCTGTATTGAAAGACGAGAAAAAAATCATCAACTGATGGTTGTAAAAAATTCGCAGGGGTTTCCCTTGATTTTTTGTGAAATATTTTTTAATTTTGATTTTGTTCAAATTTTGCATAATGCTAGTTGGTGGTGTGTATATCAACAGTAAATGCGACATTATTGTTTTTTTTTTTGTCCTAAATAGATCAAAAGAAGGATTAAAGTAAGAAAGTGGAATTTTTCGTGTTTATTACACCAATATTCTTGAATTCAGCACAAACGGTTGAAAAATGGATAGGTACATTACTTGGACAATATGTGGACAACTAAATTACCTATTTTTTTTGGGCATATTCACACATCTGAATAACTTTTCGCTGAAGTTATCGAAGGTTAAAGTTGCACATCTTGGAAAACTTTAAAGCTGGAAATGTCATCTCGGCTAAAACTTTGCGCAAGTTGAAACACCAATACTTCAATACTACTACCTACCTAATTATAGTGACTACACAAACTGCTATACCGACTATACATGACGACTCCCCGTACAGATTGGAAAACTATATAGGGAAGGTATAAGGTACCTACTAGTATTTTACTAGTGAGCAGAAATCGATACGAAATAAAGGCAATAATAAATTACGCAATTTGGATTTTTATCGAGCCAAGAGCTACAATGGTGTAAACGCTCTGGAAAAATCCTTTTAAGTCCAAAAACTACTGGAGTCCACTGCTTTCTCCCATTATTATGACATGTGTAGATAATTGTAGGATGTGGTTATTTTAACATTAGGTGCCATATATCGTTGCAATGAAGTTTTCTGACTACTGTAATATTTTGGGAAAGGAACATACGAAGTTTTCCAGGTATTCTGTCGATATTTACAGGAGGAGGGTAACGTACAACGGGTCTCCCTCCGAAGTAGTTGATAGATATTGTCGTCTCGTAAATAAAAATATATAGGACCTTTAATGAAGCCCAATAAACATTCATTCCCCTTGCATCGTGCCGTTCGAACTCGCCGCGTTTGAACTCCGAATCGGATGGCTCGCGTGTCCAACTTCGTCGATCAAGTTTGCGAAATCAAGCGCAAAAGCTCCGTTCGACAAGCCTTATTGCTGAGTTAGAAGCGTGCCCTTATAAAGTCAATCACGTCTCGAGACTGCTTCTCACTCGATTAGATATACAATGAACTAGTTTTTACAGTGGTATTTACCAAGATAGTCTAAGTTGTATGCTTGGCATGAGTCTTGAAGCACTTTCGTAAGTACCAACGTCGAGATCGTCCAACACTTATGGAGGCAAATGAAAGATGAATAATCTCTCTTTCAAACGACACGTTAAGTAACCAGTTTAATTCGATAACGGTGAGATTATTGGGATTCAATCAAGTTTGATTATCCCTTTCTGTACAATAAAATTTAATGTTTTGGGCTGGCTGTGAGAAATACTGATTGTTTAGCGAAATTATCGCGTTGTGAAACTTCCATGGATTGTGAGGGTTGTATGTATAAATTATGGCCCTCAATGAATTTTTTTAAATCATAATAATTGGAACTACTGTTCTCATTGAGCATAATGGCGAAGAAGCATTAGCCATTCATGTAGAAGGTTATCGATTTAATCATTACTAGATTATTTGGAATACGCTAGAAAATAGAATTATCTATCATCTACGCACCTGTTTCTTTTTTAACTTTAAAAAACCATGTTTTCGACATTTTGATGGCGCACGATTTTACTGAATACATCAATCATCTGAATACTTAAACTTCTTCTTCACCTTTTAACTTTAACGTTCATTGATAAAAAGAACTGCAAACCAGTTGGGCTTCGTTTGTTTGTTCAAGTATAGTCACCCCTCCTTCCATTTTTGGCGTAGGGACGAAATTGCCTCCGGCCAATCAAATCAATAACGAACTATACTAATGAAGTTTCAAAATTCAAGCGATGATTCGTTTTGGATAAAATAAAACGCCGCAAATTATTTTATAGCGGTTAATTGATTATTCCCCAGCTCATGAGTTAAGATGAGCCTCCGCTTTGATAGTAACTAGCCCAGAAATTCGCACACTTTTCTATCTAACAACAATAATTGGTAACTTTGAGCGTAAACACTTTATCAACCATCGATTAACACAAGATGCATTGATCGTCATTAAATACCCCAGCATAGAACACATTTTTCCAACACTCGAAGAGAAGTAGGAAAAATAATTCCCCGTACACTGAATCAGCGCTACAAAAGCAGTAGCAAGAGCATTGCAACTCATTATCTAATACCTCAGATGTAATAATGATGAAGTCGTAATTTCTTAAGCTTGCATGAGAAATACAATAACATCTCTGATGAAATAAGCCGAATAAGAGGGGAAAGGCTCAAAAAGTTACGCATTCGAGGCATATAACTCACCACTACACCATCTTATCTACAGTAAATATAATGCTGGATTATTCCTGTCAAGTTTTTTCATTTATTAATTTTTTTTTAAATTTTCATATTTTTTTTGGCTGCAAATATGATCAATAATTTTCGCTCTGCCAAACGTTTTTCGGAAAACTTTCTTCTCTACAAGCTGTTCAATAATCAGAACGAACAATTGAGCTAGGTCCTCATAGACGCCCAAAACAATCTAATTTTTGGTTTATTATCCAATAATAAACCATATTGTAATCGCCCACAAAAAAATGTTCTCTAACCCCTCGTCTAAATTTCATGTTTTACGTTTGAAGGCATCTAGAATACGAATATTCAATAAAAAACGCTGCAAATGATTGTACATTGAGAATATAATAGAGGCGAAGGAATAATAAAGCACTGTAAAATCATTCGCAGCATTTTCTAAATTGTCCCGCTAATAGACCTAATCATCTTTTATACACGATCATCTCGGTTCCCAGCTGTTAGTAGATAAAGCCAATAAAATAAAAAAAAAGAAAAACTATTGGACCTACGCTGGTAAATGCAAGCTAACGGCACAAACCGAAGAAAACCCCCGCAAGTCAACTTGAGTAACTTCCTCCTTTTTGAAATCGGTTTGAAAGAGGGAAAGAGAGATAAAATATCTCGACGCGCGTATAACACTCCTCCATCGTTTTTATAGCTGGAATCAAGGAAACACGTAGATTCAAACGTGATTCGATCAAAATTAACATTGAGTTAAAACACGCACGAATAGCTTAAAGATTTGCATGGTGAGATGAATGAACCGTATATATTTTACGGATATAAGAAGTCCCAAGTCGTGATCGAACCAATGATAGAGATTCGCTATCGTCTTTCATGTTGTTCGCCTTGCCTCGACGTGAAGCCCAAAAGGCGATGCATTCACGATCTCAGATATAGATAGGCGCGTTACACAAACCGACAAACTGAACGGACACGATGCGTCATTTAATCAACGTGTTGAAGAGACTCATGTAGGATCGTTTGGCTTTTTCTCCTTTATTTTTCGGATGATTTTGGTCCCGGAGCTCAAATTAATCACATTCGTCTGTTGACCTACTTCGTGCTCTCTGCTCTTCTACATATTTTTTTTAACCAGCCTAAAGTGCGAGAATGCCACACGAAACGTTCACTGACGTTTACGATCGAAGTTTGCGGAGAGCTCTGACTCGAAACATTCTGAAGCACCGATCTAACCTGTTTCGAATTAAATTGGGGTTGTAAAAATAAATGAAATGTAATCAAATCGTTTGCTCAATACTGCGAATGAAGTGCGTGACGTCTCCAATACTGGAACTTGAGTATAATACTTGGACATTGCTATACGCACAGCGGGCTCTATACTCCGATGCTCTATATTGCGAAGTACACCATTGTACCTACTGATGTCGATATTTGTCGACTTTCGGGCCAAAGTCGATTAGCTTACGGCAAACTAACGGAACTGCAATTTTGGTCAATTTCAGTTTTCGAATGGAAAATTATGTCAAATCATTATTAAACACCATACTCATGCTTTGATCGCAGAGTTTAGGAGCGCCCGTAGTAGCAAAACTTCAGTTATTAGGAAAACAGAGCAGAGTGACGAAAGTGCACATTGGGAGTTTTAAGCATCGGTGCCCAGAGGAATTTGGTAAATGTACAAAAAGCATAGTAACGAATCTGCCACGTTCGCTGCATGTTTTGAGCCATTTCAGAGGGTTTTCCATATCCAGCTTCAGAAATTTACGGCAAACTTGCGACTGTGGCGCATTCGTTACGAGTCACGAGCATCCCAAGCGGATGGATTTACTTAGTCTACGTTTGTTCCTAGGTCAGAAGGGGGCTCTTTCTTTGTTTTCTGCGTGAAAAATGCAAAATGTTGACACTTCAGCTGATGTGAAATGAGGAAGAGCTGCACAAAAAGGGATAGCACACGATAGAAGGTAATTTTTTTTTCTCCTGAAAAATTCGGATTTTGCAGATTAGCTAGTTGACTGTAAACACGATTCCCAAACAAGACGCTTTCTCCAAGTAAATATCTCAAGAAAGCTGACTGTGTGTAGAGATAAAAACACAGTTTTCCTTCAAAGAGGTTCCTTATAAATTGGAGGCTCCAGAGGGCACAACAGTTGCTCGAATGTGCCAAAAACGGTAGCGATCGGGTTTCCGACAGAAACTAAAATTATGCACCTTCTAAAACCATTTATGAAAGAAGGGAGAGATTTAGGATGTTTGCGGTCGAAGTGTCACGATCAGCTGAGAAACACTGCAATACATTTTTCGGTAGGAAAATTTTAAAATTCAGCCGTATACTTACCATGGATAGGACCAAATATGGTTATGGAAAGGATCATGACGAGGAGAATTCTAGTTCGGAGATTCCCTTGGCGGCTTTTAAACGCTACACGGAACGTATCGGCCACGTGGCTGAGGCTGAAGAATTCGGCGCAGAGACCGCACACGCCTGCTGTTGAACTAACAAGCGGCGTCGGAGGTCGTGCTTCTTTGAGGCGAAGTGCTCCGTAGCAAATGCCCAATAGGTACATTACTGCGACTGTGGAGAATACACCGTAGAAACCAATCGCTTGATACAGCAGACCACTGAGGAGTGTACCGGCTGGCACAGCTAGCGAGATGAACATGCTTACAACGCCGAGCCGAACGGTTCTCGTTTCCAGCGAAGTAACATCACCCATGTAGCTAAAAACGGCCATGAACATGGTTGACCAACTGCCTGTAATGGCCGGTAGGAGACTTTCGATGACACCAGCCACCTCCAGCGGCCATTCGTAGAAAAAGTACGTGCAGAGGAGTAGACCGATGCTAACCATCAACTCGCCGCTGATCGGCAACAGCATGAAAGGTTTGCGCCTTCCAGTTCGATCGCTGAACGATCCCAGGAATAGGATGAGTAGAGCGGGAAGGCTACTTCTTAAGGTACTCTGCCAGTAGATCATTTGAAGCACCAGCCCTTGGATTTCCTCGTCTTCTTTTTCTAAAGCCGTCGTGTTTCTGAAACAGAACACGACGCAATATTACTCCCTAGCAGACGAGATTTAGGAGTTAATATAGATTTAATTGGTATGAAAATTGTATGTTAAAACGGAATTCGAATCTAGGTTCAATCGCGAATCTGCCACCTCGCCGGTTGTCAATAGTCGAGTAAATTTCAAACTAATTATTCCCGCAACATCGGCGGTTGAACGATGCCGGATTTTTATCAAGTGGTTCACATACAGTACTTCCGCGTTATTCGCATACTGACAATAGTTTGATTTTTACAGACCGCAGAAATGAATATATTTTAACGCTGGGGGTCTTAAAATTTTTCTATATGACGGCTGAATATCGCTTGGTTTTTAGTATTGGTGTCACACACAGTAATTCCTCGTAAAACGCAGTTTCAGTTATTTTATTCGAGCGCTATTGTATTTTACGCTTCTCAGTGCATTAAATATGGCCAACTTTGACCACGTTAGCCAAACCTGTTTTGTATAATTTGGAGCACACACAGCACTTCCGCATTGTGTTGTTTCTTCGGTGTTGAGATTTTTACAGGCATCATGTTATGAGCTTTTGTTGTGGGTATCAAACTGGCTTCAAAAATCAATATATTTGAACGCTGGAGGTTTAAATGTTAGTAACGACTTTCTTGATTTTGAAATTGGATATACCTGTTGCCAGCTCAAACATGGGAGTATTTTGTGCTCTATGCACACCGCTGATTTTTTATATTATTTTTTTAATTTTTTACAGTTCCATCCAACTTTTACGTAGAGTAGGTATACTCTGCTCTAGAACTCTAGTATGAGTTATTGGATGCTTTTAGGATCAGGTTCGTTCATCTGTTTGGTTACCGTTGTTTAAATCTAGAGCCGCACACCAGTTTTGATTTGATATGATCGTACAAATTGTAGCAATGCAACTCACCTGCGTTTGATTTCATCACAAATATCCGTACTATAGTTCAGGTTAACTCGGCACGCTTTTTCCAGATTCATGTTTGTCGTCGCAAGCGATGCTATTACGTTGGGCAATATGTAACAAAGTAGAATCGGCTCCACTGTCACGTTGCTGATCATATTGTTCAATTTTTCTCGTATAGACATTTTTCGCCATCGCTGACGATCGTCGACTCCGTCATCCTGTCCGTGGCTCATTGTCGCTGCCGGCAACTACGTCGTCTGTACTTTTCAATGAGCTGTTCTACTTTGTATGGCACTCCAAGTCATTTTGACCTTTTTTTGTACTTTTTCTAGAAGTGCGAAACTAGGTACGTTGCGTGTCTTAATTATTCGCTTGGAGCGATTTAACGACCATTCGGAAATAACACAACTATATTACACCTATTGGGTATTTTTTATATTGTTACGTAAAATAAAGTGTACTGAAATTTCTTCAGCTGTCACACGCAGCTACGGAATCATATTGAAATGCGCGCCAAAAGTTGCTTGTCCGAGGATCTTGTATGTGAAACGTTATTTAAATTGTGTTTCGGCTCCAAATCAGATAAGTGAAGAAGGGGTGAATGGAAAAAATTAGAATAGCTTATAGAAAATCGCCGATAACTTTTCACTTATACTAAGAAAGTGAATTGCTTTATCTAGGTGTCTTAGACTCGCGAGCTCCTAGTTCATAATACGTTTTTCCCATAAATATTCGAGCGGTCGTCATCGAACTTTTCCCAAATTGAGGTAAACTCGAATGTAAATAGCCGTTAATAAATTTACTATGAAGTCGGAATGCAGTATAATTGAAATCAAGGGGAAGGTGAAACCCAGTAAAAGTCCAGCAAATTCAAGACTAGGCCGAATCAAGGAAATGCCTTTGTATAAATCCACGTTTCGAATCAATAAAAACTACGACTCATGTTTTGAATCGATCGTAGATCGTGAAAACTGAAGACGCGTTGAAGCGCCGTAGTTCGGGATGAGGAGCTCAACTGTTCCTGTCCATAGCACTCCGTCGCGGCGGTTCGACTGATCGAAAACTGCCTGACGATCGTGATCTCAGGGGGCTCGAGCCTCTTGCGCCTTACGGAGGGGATTTGCGTACCAAGTGCGAATTACGGGGGGGAAATCTTGGCGATCGGCAAGCGAAGTTCGAGGATACGATTTCGATCGCGACCTTGAAAAGCCAACGCATTGGCTCGAGTACTAAAATAAGGCAACTTGGTAGCGTAAATGCATTGGTATCAACGGTGCAGCCTTGTTTTTGTTTGTTATTCGATAATAAACCATCGTAATCGCTGGAGAAAAAATCGCTCAAAATTTGATGTTATATTTTTTCAAGGCATGTAGAATCCGAATATCCAATAAAAACCAGCGGTGTGCATAGGTCACACAGTACTTCTATGTTTGAGTTGGTAACAGGTATAACCGATTTTCCAATCAAGAAACCCTTTACTCGTCACTCATCGTTACGAACATTAAAAAAACCTTCAGCGTTCAAATATAATGAGTTTTGAAGCCAGTAGAAGATGATACAACACAAAAATAAAAATCAAATCATCTGGCAATCTGCTTTCCATGAAACATTTTTAACGCTTTTTTACCTATCAAAAATATTGAACTTTATGGCTGGTAAAAATCACAATAAACAACACGGAATAATGTTTTAATTCTTGCACCTCTGAAGCAGTGTATGTTAAATGTTGACATTTCGATCACTTCGCTGGGAGAACACATTCAAACAATATTTCATCGAATTTCAAGAATTTTTCTATGGGATATGTGTGTGGGGCTATATGTGTCACTGTGACCATGGACAGATGGACGCAAGTTCAGACGGTCACACTGACAGGCAAACAAACGGACACACCGACACTTGTTCAGAAGAGCTAAGCGCTCGAGGAGCAGGCGTACGAAACGTTCACGTAAAGCAGACAGAGGATTCTAAGGAATATCATCTCTACTCGGGTAGTTTCCTCTAATTTAACGACATATTTTGTTTTTTCCCCCGCTTTTTAAACTTTATTAAGAATCATACAAAAAATAATAAACAGACTGAGTAATTTCCTATGTTCTATGGACGATTGAAAATAAATCCACCTTCATTCACGGCAATACGTTTCGGGCATGTTGTCAATGCTTATTATTTTGGATTGAATTCAATTCGAAATGAAAAAGCAACATAATCGTTATTTATTATCATTTCTGTACGTCAATTTAGGATTCCCCGCCCTTAATGAACATTCCTAAACCTTGGGTTTTCGAATATTTTTTGCGGCCGAAAAGCATTCTAGATTCAAACAATACCTCGATAAAGCAGAAGTACTGTATGTGACCTTAACGATAAAAATCTACCGTCATTCAGCCGCCAAAGGAAACATTTTTTCATGACCTTAAACGTTCAAATACATTGACTTTTGGCGAATGTGAATCTCTCTGATCCAAAAAACTACTGGATAGCACGGATGTACGGTGTGTGTGAAGCGATGAAGATCAGGTGTCATTCACTTGCCATTATGAGCAATATTAAACCCCTCTAGCGTCAAATATATTGATTTACGCGGTCTGTAAAAATCGTAATTGCGAAAAATGGTAAACGCCGGAAGTACTGTGTGTAATCTAAACTATAAAAAAAAATATAAAATTTTTTTTGTGAACGTGGTCAAAGGTTAATCATATTTAGAGCAAAGAGATCCGAAAATAAAATAACGCTGGAATTAAGTAACTGAAAATGCGTTCTACGAGAAAGTACTGTGTGTGACCCTAACAATACAAATCAGGTAAACTTCATGTCATATACAAAAGTTTAAATTCCTCCGGCGTTCAAAATCATTGAGTTTTGCGGCCTGTGTACATCAAAATTTATGCACTAGTGAAATCGTGAAAAAAGCTCATTACGTGGAGGTACGGTGTGTGACCCAGATGATCGACCCAAAAAACCGTGTGACCCAAAAAAATAAAGATGATCGAAATATCCATAGTTGCTACGGAGTTTTCCCTCACAGTTACCAATCTGCTGTTTGGCAAAAACGTTCGCAAATGTTCCGACAAGCGATTATCGCAAGCAGATTTTTTTTCTCGATTGAACAGTTTATCTTAATAATTTTACAATAATGTATTGTAATCTGTATAATTTTACAATACATTATAGTTGATCTTAGGAACATGGAGCGGTTGATTTGGCACTTGGGTGGGAGTTGGTGCCCTCTGATATGGTTTTCTTACATCATAATTGAAGCAAAGGAATAGTAAACCACTGTACAATCATTTGCAGCGTTTTTATACAATACTGCAATTGTAGCTAGTCGAGAGAAGTATTTTGTCACAACGAATAGTGAAGCAGAAGGGCGGAGAGAGGAAGCGTGGTTCAGGAATCGGTTGTGCTCCTTCACAACGTGTAGGGCCTAGTACGCACTCGAGGCGTGAGCTGCGCTACTAGCAGAGTACCCGGGTCTGTCTCTAGTCTCTAATTTGGAACTTGAGAATTCGACCAGCTGGCAACACTGGGCAGATGTAGGAGAGTTCTGATTGGTTTAGTGTTACCCTAGTTGTTTGACATTTCTTGACTGCTGCGAAATTCGAAGTTCTGTAGGAGGTAGTGACACGGTAACAGTACGATTCTTCCAAATTCTGTTTCGATAGCCATTTCTGAACGTAAATTCAGTTTGGTAACTTCGTTATTTTCGGGGTATCTAAATCTTCTTTGGCTTAAAGTGTTGATGGTAAGTTGACACTCGAATGCTAGACGCTCTCTCTGAATTCGTTCTTGACCTCCTCCAAGTCGCTGTTCCTTCCTTGGAGAATGTTTAAATTTGAAACCATGATTGCCTTCAATTTTACGAATTTCGCCGTTAGTGTAGTGTAAACTACTCGATTTACCGTCTAGCTTGGTAAATTCGCGTACGTTACCTTCTTAGGACATCTGGTGCCAAGTTCGGGTATTGAGAAAGATTTAATTGAATAGTTGTTTCCAAGAGCGAAGCATAGGTATCCACTTACGAGGACACTGCGTTAATTTTCATATCAATGTCGATAAAAATTAGAAAGTATGCTTGTCAAATTGAAAAATTAATCAATCTGACGGTTGGTAAGGAATAGTTGCCAGAAACTGATAATATAAAATAATAATTGTTAATAGCCTCAGTAGGCAGGTCAGTGCAACATGCGACGAGTTCGCTAATTCTTTGTTTCACCCGATGAACTCAATATCGCAATCCTGCGAATGGAACCTATGGTCATTTACCTACTTAGAACGTAATTTTTTCTTCCGTGTTTATGATGTAATTGGGACGTTTGACTGTAATGGGTGGAACAATTTCATTTTTTCGCCTAAATATTGTTTTTAACGCTTTATATAATACGGTAATTGATTGCCAAAACATTTTTGTAACGAGATAAACTTTAATTGTAAAGTCAAGAAAAACTAATACCTGAAGACTTGTACTTGCAAGTTTTCGAGCAAATACTTTCATCAAGGTGAATAAAAACAAGAGGACACTCGCTGAGGCAACACTAGTTTCTTGTGACAAGTAAACAATCCCTCCGCATGCAAGCGCTAAAATCGCCCACAAATATCAAATTTTTGCAACTTTAAGCGCGAATCACGTTTTTACGAATTTATGTTTCTGTTATTTCTCACAAAATTTTGCGTAGAATCTGTCGAAGCAATAAAAAAAAGGGGTTTCCATCAAAGTTAGTGTCAAACATGAAGTATTGATCGTTACACCAGCAGTATTATTGCTAGCAATGGTTTTATCAGCTTGGTCATTTATTACTTATGAGATTTTTATCTTTATTTTATTGTTATTGGGTTGTTCATTGTAGGTTTGATTGTGGTTTACAGAAAATGTGTGACCGAAACTTGCAAGAGGGAGATCATGAGCAGGATGCTGGAGACAGTGGGACGAGGGTTCCCCGAATCAGACTGATGATCAGAAGAATACCCAGTAGGCACACCTCATCCAGGTACCGGTTCAGGGTTATCGTAAAGATCTAACATGTTGGGCCCTTGTTCTTGATTTTCCAGTGAATCTCAAACTAATATTACCATGTACAGGGTGGGGCACAGGAACCTCCCTCATTTCAAAAAGTTGTTGAAAAAAAAGTAATTGAGATAATGAAAAATGGTCATTTATCAAAAAGGACGTGTCATGTAGTTTTTTCCAAACCGTTTTAAAAATAATATCGTCTGAATGATGGCCTTGCTGGGCTGTACAGATATTGAGCCTTTCGTGAAAGTTTCGCATGACTTTCTCAAGTGTGGTGGAGGTTATCTGGGTGATTTCTTCCTCGATTGGGGTTTGAGGTCTTCCAGGGTCCTTGGACGATGTTTGAAAACATTGGCCATGAGGTAACCCCATAGATAAAAATCGCAAGGGCTTAAATCGGGGGAATGCGGGGGCCAATGAATGGGCTCATGCAAGGAGACCACCTGCCCAGGGAACATCTCCTAGAGAATAGACCATGAACGACGGGCTGCGTGTGCTGTAGCACCAACTTACTGGAACCAGAAGCTCTTGCGTTCATGTACCTCACCGAATTCTTCAATTTTTGGCCTCAAAAAATTCTCAAGCATGTCACAGTACCAATCAGAGTTCACAGTAACCATGAAGCCACCCTCCTAAAAAAAGTCTTCAAAGTGGTGGTTACAGATTCGCCATTTTTGAAAAAAGTCTCGTTAATGAACGCACGTTGCTCTCCTGAGCACGGCATGGTAATGACTGAAAACTACATCACTCACTCCTCCTAACGAGACCTACCCCACTCCACTACAACCGCATATTCCACAACAGCAGTTTTTTTTTGAAATGTGGGAGGTTCCCGGGTCCCACCCTGTATTAATACTTGAAACTTTTTTCTTTTTTTTATAACTAGGGTTTGAGTAACTGAGGAGTAGTATCTTTCAACATTGTCTCTGAATAATAACAATAACGATTAATTTTCTTTTTTTCAGCCCAAGTGACGAATTCCCAGTTCTCTTTGCGGTCACAGGAGGTAGGAAAATACTAGAATTTTTTTTTCAGATCGAATTAGGTTTCAAAACATAGAACAGTTGCTAGAACCAGCTCCTTTTATATCTATTAATATACAACTGCTAAACAATGATGAGAAGAGGTATGTGATTGATAGAAGAAGTGGTTAGATAGAATTGGATGAAAAAATAGGAGTACTTGAAATTTACGGCCATCAGTAGAAAAAATGACTCTGATAATTTTTTTTTTTTTAAACGCTCTACCCGATCAAAGGTATGCTTGATAAAATTAATTTTCTACTAAATTCATCAATATGTTTGAAAATGAAATGGTCGATTTCCTATTTAGGGCTCTAACTTTCCTTGAGCGGGAGTTTTGTAAAAATGTCAACTTCTCCATAACAATTGAAACAATAAAATTTTCTTGAGGGATAGCATTTGAAATCTCTGAAAACTGAAGTTTAATTTTTCACCATGGCTGATCCCCAGCAGAGCTCAAAATTTCAGCTGGTCAGCAGCTCGGTTTACGGAAAATAATTTCTTTGGCCCTGCATAAATTTTTTTCTGGCAAACTTTTTGCTGTGTACTTGTTCATAGCGTCCTAATGAAGACTCCTACGTATTAAAACAACTGGTTTAGTTACATTTTTACTGCATAAAGCTTGGTTAAAGTTCGATTTTTGTGAGTTCAAAAACCTATTATTTTGGACCACTTGCAATTTTTTCCGACTATTGAAAAAAATCACAAAAAATTATGTTGGTAAGATACAACATCCGTGAAAATTTCAGATTTTTATCTGTATTGAAAGCCGAGTGCTAAATCATTAACTGATCTTTACAAAAAATTCCCCAGTAGCTCTTGATTTTTTTGTGAAACATTTTTTGGCTTCGATTTTATTCAAATTTAGCTGTTATAATATATGCTTCATTCTTCGCTTCTTTGGTCCTAAATGAGTGAAAAGAACGTTCGAATTTGAAAATGGGATTTTTTCGTGTATATTTCGCAGATAGTGTTGAATATCCCACAAACGGTTGAAAAATGAATAGGTACATTACTTGGGGAAAGTGTGGTGGATTGAACTATGACTTTTGGTATATTCAAACATTTGAATTGACAAATTTTTGTTGAAGTTACGCATTTTGATTTTTAAGTTACTAATTTTGATTTTCAAGTTACAAATTTTGGAAAAATTGAAAAGTTGGTACGTCTACTTCGGCTAAAATGTAGCACAAGTTGGATAACCAATACTTACGATACAACATCTTGCAACACTTATCGCCTACCTACCTAATTATAGTTACTACTATACAATTTCTAAATGTCCCCTCTACATGCAAAGGGGAAAACTATATAGGGAAGGTACAAGGGCGCCACCTACCCCTCCAACATCCAAGGAGTGTGATTGGGGGGAATCCCTCTCTCGACGGGGGCTGGGTTGCTTAGCCCCTAGTGTATAATATGTCTTCATTATTGATTTGAGTTTTTAAATATATCGTAAATAGGGACACATGTTAAAAAAATGACGCTACTGTTATTAACTACTGTTACTAATTAATTATCCCAGTTTTCTTCCCGCTTGATATTTCCAAACTGCATGTTTTTTAAACTTGTTTGTGAAAGTACTCATTCAACAATTTTTTGATCGCATATCCTTGAGGTATATTCTTTAATTTTAGAAAATGACTGGTCCCACCTACAACCTCATCACAGCGATGAATATTATGAAGGGGCTGTTTATAACCACTCTGAAGACGACAGTGTTGTTGAAATCGTGCCGAACGATGTGACCAATCCAACAGCTTATCCCTCCAGGTATTCTATACCACAACTTTGCATTATCAACTTTTAAATTATTTTTATAGAACTCACAGCTCTTTGAATGCTAGGTAAGATCTTTTTTTTCTGCATAGTACTCAACATCGAGATTACATTACTTTTATTCTTGAAACAGTTGTCAGAGATGAGTCAAATTGGTAAAGCATTAGTTGCATTATGATCAGTAATGTTCATCATGGCCTTGCGTGTAAGTATTGTTCATTGGTTGTAATTTTCCTTCTTCAGCTCAAATGCAGATTCACCAGCTTCTCCTCTTTCTTGCGGTAAGGAAAATGTTTGATAGTTCCTTTTCGGTCGCTATTCTAATTCTAAGAATACAATTTTTTTGCATAAGCCTAGTTCAATCAGATTTTATTCAAGGTTACTTTTTTTTTTGCTGAGGCTTCAGAGCAAATTCGCATGATGGCTGGTTTTTATGATTACCTGCGGTATTTGATGTGAAAGTCACCCAATACCAAGGTACTTACCCTAAACACATGGCAAATTATGAGCTCGATGTTGGGAGCCAGATGAGAGACTGGCAGTTTCTCACAAAGTAATAATTATTGCAGCTACATTTCTATCATTATCACAAATAATTACCTGATTTATTGTATCAATACCATTGATACACAGCAGTTTTTATTTACTTCATCATGCTGGTATTTTGTAATTTTACTTCCAGTATAATATCCATTTATATTATCCTCCTACTATTGTGTATTTATTATACATTTTATTATTATTACCGTACCTGTGTTATGGATTTGTGTATGTATGAGTTTTATTTACTCATTATTTGTCTCATTATCATGAAAATACCTATGAGTTTGAATATTAATATTCCTACTTGTGTATTTTCTGCATAGAATGCAGGCAAATTACTCTTGATCATTAATGAACTAATGTTGATATTGAGAACCATTGAGAACTAATGTTGGATGGAAATATAGTTGCTCGTCTTGGTAGCACCTAATGTTCCACAGATCATGCTATTTTGTGTGTTGGTATCTCACCCTGTAGCTGCTAAACTATGTACAATTTGAATGCGCTCAAATTTTCATTCAGTGGGAGAGTGTTGGATTCGATTAACATCTAATTATGTTATTCGATGAGAAACAACCTTTAAAAATTAGTTGAAAATCTCTAAATATTTGCTCTGTTCTAGCAACTAAAGCAGGAAACTCAGGGTATAGTTATGAAGAATTTGTTCTGTATGTTTGAACTTGTAGGTAGCTTGTTATGATTATTATCTGTAATTTTATTTATTCTAGAAAACGACTGGCTCCGTTCCCGTTCATTTGAAGATGAAGAAGTAATCATGATTGATGCAACCTCTGAAGACAGTGATGTTGAATTTGTGCCAAACTTGGTCAGCTACTCGTCAATTTACCCATCCAGGTACTGTATTCATTATCCCAACTTTTGACCATTGAAATCAACAAAAAAAGAGAAAAAAAGCTAACTAATTTTAAGTATGTTTTTGGGGGTTTAAGGGGGGGGGGCACATGAGAGTGTTCGGTACGTATCAATTTCTATTGCTTTTTGGATGCTGAATCGAATGAGAGTATAATAAAGTTTGTAGCTGCAATGGCTAGCTGGTCATCTCTTCAGCTGTATTGCTATGTGTATAATTTGATTAAGAAAAGTATAATTTGAGTTTAAAGTTAACGGGTATTTAATGCTGGTTGGCTGGAATTTTCTCTGTTGGCGATCCACAGGGAATGTGTTGAGTATAATGAGAAAAATATTTGAAAATGAAATTGTATGAAACTGGTAGCGATTATTATTTATTGCGTTTGCCATGTTTCCTATCTGTCCTTACGTTATAGAATGTTGTTTGGTGGAAACTACCAAAAATATTTAAGTTAGCTACTATTACTACTGCCTACATTATAATTAAAGCAAAGGAATAGTAAAACCACTGTACTAAGATTTATTTATTAATTAGCTTTTTTATTCTTGAAATAGAAATGTTCAGAAAATGGGACACCTTATGGGACACTCCCAAAAATACTGTTTATACAGCACAAATCTTTCTTTTACAGCTCCAGAGAAGATTCTCCTGTGGTCTTGGTTCCCAATGGTAAGAAAATCCTAATTATGATGAAAGTTCGGTTGATTTTGACAGGTTCATTGAGATAAAATGAAGTTGAATTGATGAAAAACTAAATGTTGCGCTTCATACTTTTTCAAATAGCTGAAATGGAAAGATACTGTAAAAAGGGTTTTCATTCTTCAGTCCATTATGAACCACCGCTGTGGCATTTTTTAATGTAGTTGCTGTACTTTCTTTCAGTCCCATCATCTTTCCTCAGTTTGCCCATGAAGTTAGTAGATGATTTAGTATGGTTCGTTGAATATTTTTTCCTTTCAACTAACCACACATAATTATTTCCTATTACCTACCAAATAATATTGTGATCTTTGTTTCTTTTAGAAATGCCACTCTGGGAGCCGTTGATTCAGGAACGTAGAAGGTAATAACGATAGTTTTTATGTCCAGGGGTTGTGAGGTGGAGAAAAACCACGCAACTCATCCCCCAATTCTTTATTAGCTGGCCGAGTGCTTTTGCCCATTCGGGCATCCTCATGGCGACGTGGAGCCACAGTCGTCTTGAGGATGCCTGAATGGGTGAAAGTGCTCGGCCAGCTAATAAAGAGTTGGAGAATGAGTCGCCAGGTTTTTCTCCACCTCACAACCCCTGGACATTGAGAAATGCAACGAGAAGGAAAAGATAGTTCTTATTTTACTTATTTAAAAAAAACCATTCATTATAATGTTGTTGATTTTGCAGTGTTAATATGAACGGTTAGTTTACGATAGCGTTACTGACATGAATAGAACCATAATAATAGTTTATATTTTTTCAACAAGTTTTACAGCTTTGTTTCACTCCATCCTCCCATATCTTTTTACAGTTCTTTGTAGTTTGCCCGCATCTTGGAGATTATTTGTTCAAAGTTGAGAGTGAAACACAACGATCTCTATATTGCATAGTTTAAGAGCTCTTTTGCCATAGTTGCCTCTTCAGGAAAAATACCTATCTTCTAGGTTGGTAGGATCAAATTAGTCCCAAGGGTTCTTCGATTATAGTAGATTGTGTAACATCTATTCAAATGAAATATTTATAAATGGTCAAGATTTTACCTTAAGGTATCTAGATGCATTGCTGGGAGTGAAAATTTATGAGTGGTAGTTATAAATGTTGTGGTTTATTGTGATTCTTGAATCCTGTAGAATGATGAATGAATGCCATTTTCTTTGCTTACAGTGAAAACAATGCTGAAGCTGATGACATTATCGACCTTACTCTGGCTGAAAGTTCCCAGGAAACAATAATGGAAGTTAGCTCTCCCAACATTGCTCCAGCTGCTGATTCACCCATCGTAATCTCGGAAAGCAGCTCGCCAATTCCGCCCCTATCTTTTGCTGGATGCAGCTCGCCCACTAGAAAAGTTTTGAATTCAGGTAATCAGTTTCACTTGCCCATACAAACTTCATCAATTTGTCACTAATAATTTAATTTGTTCAATTCAGGATAGCCCCGATTAGACTGAGAAAGCTGATGTTTTCAAGTATTCAAGCAGAATTTTCCTCTTTAAAACCAATTATAATTATAAAATCAACTGCACTGTTAATTAGTTGACATTTTGAGGTACTCTTAACGATTCTTGGAGGATTTTTTTTCTCTCCCATGGCTTGAACCACAATGAAAAAAAAAAAAAAAAAAAAAAAAGGTAAAGTCCTCAGATTGTATATTACCCGTAAAATCAAGGGAATTATGGCCTTTTCTAGTGTCATTAGATTGAAACAAGAAAATAGTTCTCGAAAATTAACAAACTAAGGAAATGAGCAGGTTGAAGATTTTTTTCTAAGGTGCATTTTAGGTGAAAAATTACTTGAAGAGTCAATTCATGAAGTTGTGTTTACACCCTTTATATCTACTATTAAATTTGGCCTCCTGTATATTCTGTATAATTTAGTCTTGTCATTACAACTAATAACGTCAAAATAGACAAATACTGTCACATTTTAATACCATCTGTGATATCAGCGAGGAGTTTTGAGTAAATAATGCATTCGCATATTTATGCTCAGAGAATACAGCTAGAAATTTTACATAAGTACAACTATTGTCCTTGTGTACATAATTCCAATTCTAGCAATTCAGTGTGGCGTAGAAAGTTGTACTGCAAGTCATCAAGCAGCAAGAGTGGGCTTGGTAAAAACCAACGATAATTGAGAGTTTTGGCTTTTAGTGGTGTTTTTCCACAGTGGCCGTGGGGAGTTTTGGGTTACTTTGTAAAATCATTAGTTTCTAATAGAAACCACTGTTAGCGGTCCATGTGACGGTAACCATTAGATGCGTATGATTTCACAAAGTAACCAATACTCCCCATGGCCATCATGGAAAAACACCGGTAAAAGCAAGAACTCTATATTGTTTTTGTGGGCAAGTGATTGTTAACGGGACACAAATAACTCATTCTTTACCTTGGGTCATGATTGTATCGCCAATAGAGCCAATAGATGATTAATAATATTCAAATTGTCTCAATTTCTGAAAGGTTGAGAAGTATAGTCATTTTTATATTGGCTGTAACTTCTGAACTGTTCATAAAGTACTCTCACGCACACAAAGAAAATTTATCATAATTGCAGGATGTGTGAAACCTGGCTCGGTGAGCTGTACCCAAATGTTCTATTCTATTCTGTGTTTTTTCAGATGCTGAATGTCAACGCCTTCGTCTTATGAATGAATTAAATTCAAACATGTGCGTTTGCGTCATTTGCATGGACGTCATTGGTCCCAAATTTCAAATTTGGCCATGCAACGTGTGCCATAATCTGTTTCACCTTTCATGTGTTCGGCGTTGGGCCAAGACCAACTGTGACTGTAAGTATACCAAATGTTCCTATGCAACGTTTAACGCTTCACAATATGGTTCATTATTCCTAGTAGTTCTTGATGTCATTGGGGTGGAGGGGGAGAAAAACCAGGCAACTCATTCTCCGATTCTTTATTTGCTGGCCAAGCACTTTCGCCCATTCAGGCATCTTCAGGGGGGACATGGAGCCATAGGGCTGTGGACCCTATGGCTCCATGTCTTATTTTTCTCCTCCTATGGTTTTTCTCCCCCTGACACCCTATTGACATCAAGAAATGCGACGACAAGGAAAAGAAGAATTAATAGTTTTTGGTTCAATCTTGGCTCTTATGGATTATAATTTTATTACCTTCAATTTGTTCTTAGTGCTTAGGCGAGACTCTCAAGATTTTTTTCTTAGTTTTGGGCTTTTGCCTAACAAAGAACTCCTAGCGTTCAGCTACTATATAACAGATGACAGCCTATTACATTGTGAGTTGAATAATTACCGCATTTTAATCATTAAATCAAATGATGAGTGATCTACATTGAGAAATTGGACACTATTCCAACTTGGAGTAAAACTTAAATACCTTAACTTTCCTTCACATGATATCTTGAAATAATTTATCACAATTAAAATACCTTTAAAAAAACGTTGTAGGCCATCCAGTTTTGTGTCTACAAAGCATCAAAAATTCAATTTTAAAAGTACACTTAGAAACACAAGCAAATGGAAAGTTGGTGATTAATAAAGTTGTTGGTGTCAACACATTATGTTTTGTTTGAAATTGAAGGTGAAATCAGCTATTCCACAGAAAATTCCTTGCGCAATAACACCGAAATTCATCGATGCTAATTAATTTAAGTTCTGTTTTCCACGACATAATTGAGTTTCTGGGTGAAACGCAATTCGAACGAACAAGCTAATTTGAAAAGATAAAAGAATCAGCTGCGATAAACATAATAAAGGTTCCTTGTTGTTCGCTCTCCTAGCGTTAACTAGAGCACATTGTCTCTAAGTCTAGTTGTGTTTTGTCTATTAACCTCGCAAGTGCTATAATTTTCATTCCAATCATTTTTCTGCTAAATTTAATTATTATTCTTTCGTACGTGTTAATTTCAATAATCAGCCATAAATAAATAAATAAAATTTCCTCCAGCTTTTATTTAGCTAAAAAAAAAATCGTTCTATATTTTTGTTATAATATTCATCCATCATGTTTGACAAAAGAACCATTAAATCTGTCAACCGGTCACATTTGATTCCATGTCTGAAAATCTGGATAAATCAATACCAAAGACAAGTCTCAAAAAAATTGAAAACTATAGGTTCACCTCCCCTTGAAACCCCCAAAAAATATTCCCACAATTGAGGGTGCAATTTGGATACAGAAATGATCCATTGTAGGGCCAAGAATGCTTTTTGGTGAAAATTTCATGTATGTAGCTTTTATAGTTTCTTCAGAAAAGTGTAAGCGGCGGACGGTCGGAATTTGTTTCTATTGGATATTGGGATTCTATATACCTACCTACTATAACATGAGACGTTTTACTGTCAATCTCATTTAATAACTGCAAGAAACACATAACTGAAAGATTATTAACACTACCTTGAAATTTAAATGATTGAATTTTCAGCTGTTAAAAAAAAAAAATTGTGAGCTATTATAAGTATTAGAGTCATATATAATATAACAAGAGAGTTTATGTAATGAGTGAGAATGTGATGAGTGAGATGAATGAGACAAACATATTTTTCGTTGTTTTTTGTTGACTTGTTCCCAGTTTCCTAGTATATTTTTAAAGATACTTAGCACTTTCGATGTTTTGTTCAATAACTCCAAATATTCCAGCTGTTCTGTAGGGATTGGTGTTTCATTTCTTGGCATTTGCTTGAATTTTTATTTCATAGCTAAAATAATAAATCGGAATTGCTTGTTGTGTTGCAAAATATTATTCCCTTGTTTGATCACTGCATACCTTCCTGCCAGCTTCTGATTAGAGGTTGTTACTATTTCGTACCAAAATTCTTTTCAATTTAAAATTTAAAAAAGCATAGCACCAAGTTATTAGTTATGATTTCGTCCTTAAATGTTTCAAAATATCTTTATTTTAATCACATTTCTGTTTTTTCCTGTTTTCAGTTTTGGGGAAACCAAGTAGCTGGAGGTGCCCAATTTGCCGGGAAGAGAAGAAATGCTCACCCAATCGTCTTCGATACCGCTGTTTCTGCAGGAGGGTTCCCAAGCCATCTCCAGTGGGTTATTTGTTCATTCTTTTAAATTAAAATCGCTCCTCATTATTAGTTTGTTTGATAATGTTAAATTCGAGGACTGACTTGGTGGTTACTGCTTGAGTAGGTTACTCAATAACTTCTATACCTATAATGACTGCTCAGGATGAACGATGGGCTTCTGTTTTAACAACGGTTCAACACATTGAGTGAACTAAGGTGGAGAAATTGTGACACAATGTGACTCCATTCGCCCACTTATAAATTGTTCACAGAAATAATTTATCTTGGCCATCTTAGTTTGAAAGAGGATTTTCTGACAGTGAAAATAATTTATTAATGAACCATCGATCCAGAGTTCCAGTTTGAACTATATCAGTTTTTTTTTTACCGCTAGCCTATGGTGATGAGGAAATATATTTATAGGGTGTCATCTATTACCCTCATCAGTATTTGGTTTAAATTGCCACCTTCGCATACGAGGCCCAGTAGGTGACATTTCGCTATTGAAAAAGCTTCTGTATGCTTGAAATAATATTATCAGCAATGATATTAACAATATTCTTTTTCGTGTTTTGAATTTTCCATAGAGACTGGGTGTGACTCCTCACTCTTGCGGAGGCAAATGCAAAAAAAGATGTGGCATACTTTGTCACCCAGGACCATGCCCATCGCTGTGATACTGTTGTCTCTAATAAGTTTTAAAGAAGATTAAAGATTGGTGCCTTTGTGGAAGGTCAATGCAAGAATGACTTTTTTATTAATAAACACAAACACTTGTTGTCCGGGCGAAATAGATACTTGTAGTATCAACGAAATAAATAATTAACAACCAAACAATTTGAACTTGCTGTCCATCCAATACGCCCCCTCAAGTCAAAATTGGATCTGCAATAACTCCCGAGCTATAAGTACAAAACTCGTGTTTTGCTTTCGGTAGGCCTTTTGTCAGGAAGTCAGCGACCATTTCGTCCGTTGATAAATATTTTATGTCAATCAATTTTTCGTCTTGATTCTGTTTGATGAAGTTGTTTCTGATGTCGACGTGTTTTGTTTTTGACCTGTAGATTGGATTTCGAATAGATTCTTGTGCCCCCTGACTGTCGTTGTTCACGACGATAGGCAGTGTGATGGGATATCCTATCTCTTCAAAAAATCGTTTCAGGTAAATAGCCTCCTTAACGCTTTCCGATAGGCTCACGAATTCTGCCTCTACACTTGACAGTGCGACAGTCCTCTGTTTTTTCGAATTCCACGTAATTGCGGCGCCTGAGAACTTGAAAAGGTATCCACTAAAGGAGTGTCGATCTATCCTGCAGTTGCCCCAATCTGCGTCCGCGAAACATGTTAGTGAGTCGTCGATCCGTGAATACGTTAATTTGTGATCTAAAGTTCCCTTCAGATAACGCAATATTCTCTTAGCCGCTTTCCAGTGATCTTGATTGTAACAATTATTGAACTGGCTAAGATAGTTGACACCGTAGTTTATGTCGATTCTTGACCCTACTGCTACATACATCAACGAACCGATCAAATTTCGATACGGCATTTTCTCTTCTTTTGTGATGATTTCTCCTGCTTCAAGTTTGACGTTCATGTCTAAAGGTGTCGATGATGGATTACAATTTTCCATTTTGTATTTCTTCAGAATTTCTTGTATGTATTTCCTTTGAGAAATTTTTAGTTTTCCTTGTTCTTGGTCATATTCGAATTCTAGTCCCAAACAATAATGAATTTTTCCTAAATCTTTCATTCTGAACTTTTCCATCATCTTACTTTTGAAATGTTGTAAATTATCGTGGTTTTTCGACGCTAAAATTATGTCGTCAACGTATACAGACAATATGAGAGCATTCTCTCCTTTACCTTGTGTGTACACGCATGGATCCGAATGTAAAGGTACCATTCCTTGTGTCTTGAGCCACTCATCTAACTTCAAGTACCATTGTCTTCCTGATTGTTTGAGTCCGTAGAGTGACCTTTGAAGTTTGCAGTACCGTTTTCCATCTTTCCAATCTCTTAGCATCTTCCACGCTTGTTCCTGAATTATTCCTTCTTCATTTTCGATGATGTCCATGAGGATTTTTTCGAAGTGTTGTGGAGCTTCCATGTAGATCTCTTCGTCAAGATTCCCATTTAGATAGGCTGTCTCGACATCCATCTGGATTACCTCCATATTTTCTCTAACAGCCAATGCCATGATTGTGCGGATAGAACTTAACCGTACAACAGGCGAGTACGTCTCATTATAGTCGATGCCTGGTCTTTGAGTGTACCCACGTGCAACCAATCTTGCTTTTCGACGGTCAATTTCTCCAGACGCCTTGAATTTGTTGCACAAAATTAATCTACATCCTACCGCACAATGATTCGATGGCTTGTTATCAAGAATCCACGTCTCATTTTTCAAAAGAGAGATAAATTCTTTTCGAATAGCTGCATACCAATCATCCGAGTCAGGTCCAGTTAGAGCCTCTGTTGGATTTACCTCAGCTGCATTTGCTATCTCGTATACTTCGGGATTAGTCAATTCTATTTCCCCTTCAGTTTGTTTAGAATGTATTTCTTCTCCTTTTTCGTTTCCATCATTGTGAAGATTTTCAGAAGTTTCCGCCGACTCACTGTTTTCATTTCTTTTAGATCCAGAGTGTTGATTACTCACGATGGTCTTTGGAATCATGTTGAAGAATCTTTTTCTTCTACCTGGTCCCGTGCTCGTTTTCACAAGTTTTGGTCGTCCTCGGCCACGTACCAATTCAACTTTTGTTTGATCACTCTGTACAGTTTCACGGCTTTCTTCATGATTTTGGTAGTTTTCTTCTATACCTCTTAAGTTACAATTTTCTAATTCTCGAATTTGAGGTTGAACTTCCTCGCATGGTGTTACTTTCGTCGTTGATGGTATACCAAGTTGAATTTCAACGCCATTCGTTTCGTTCAATTTTTGAACTTTAATAGCTTCTCGTTTTGCTTCGTTCACAAATTTTATATCTCTTGTGACGTAAATTCTTCTGTTTTCAATATCCCAAACCCGATAAGCTTTCGAGCATTCCGAATACCCAACGAAAATACATTCACGAGCTCTAGGTTCTAACTTTCCTTTCGTTTTTGATTTGTCTAGCAAGTATGCTTTGCTTCCAAAAACTCTAAAATAGGAAACGTCTGGAGAATTTCCTGTCCATGAAGTGTACGGCAATTTTCCATCCAATCCGCTGCATGGACATCTATTTCTGATATGTACTGCAGTCGATACTGCTTCCGCCCAGAAACTATGTGGCAATTTAGAATCAGCTAACATGCACCTTACCATGTTCAGTATAGTCCTGTGCATTCGCTCTGAAATTCCATTTTGCTGTGGAGTATTAGGTACCGTTAATCTTCTTCCAATTCCACAACTTTCGAGGTAATTTGTGAACTCGCGGCTCATGTATTCGCCTCCGTTGTCCGATTGAAGGAATTTGATTCGACTCCCTTTCTGGTTTTCCGCGTATCGTTTGAATGCTTTAAATGCCTTAAATACTTCATCTTTCGATTTCAAGAAACTTACAACGCACCATCTTGTCGCCTCATCGATGAAAGTAACGTAGTATCGCGACTTTCCGTGCGATTGTGTTTGCACTGGTCCCCAAACATCCGAGTGGATTATTTCTAAGGGTTGTACTTTCTTTTCCGATTTCTTCGGGAATGGAGTTTGTGACATTTTTCCTTTTATACATGTTTCACAAGTCGGTAGTTTTTCATTCACATCCAGATTTACGCCGACTACTTCTTTTGATTTTACCATCTTCTTTAGACTCATCTCATTCAGGTGTCCAAATCTGTGATGCCAAAGTTCTAAGTTGCTGAACTTTTCTTTATTTTGATCTTCTTCATCAATAGCTTTCGCTTCTTCAGTCAATTCATCGACAAAGTATAATCCATTGACTCTTCTTGCCGAAAGTATTTCTTCATTTCTTTTGTTAAAAATGTATGCCCTCTCTCGAGTGAAAAAGACGTTCATTCCAGCATCTGTCATTTTTGACACGGAAAGAAGTCCGGTCCGTAAGTCGGGAACATACAATGCATCTTTCAACAAAATTGATTTAGTTTCACCTCTGTCTATTGCTCTCAATTTTATAATTCCTTTTCCTTCTACTTCCGTTTTCGAAGTGTTAGCAAGTTTAAGCGTCATATTGTCGACTCGTTTCAACTGTTCAAACTTATCTCGATCATTACACATATGACTGCTACAACCGCTGTCTAAGCACCAATCTGCAATCTTACCCTTCTCCTGTCCTAAAAATGCCATATTAAAAGATTCCTCAACGTTCTCTTCAATAGTTGACGCTTTCTGAAATTTTTGAGTACATTCAGAAGCTTTATGACCGAACCTATGGCATTTGAAACATTTATACTTGAATTCGGTATTCTCTGACCTGACGGGCTTAATCACTTTCTTGAATTTCTGATCTTTGAACTTTGCTATCATTGCATTGTCAGTGTCACCGTTTTCGAATTTCTTGTTCCCTCTCGCATCTGCTTCTTCCAGAACTTTAACTCTAAGCGTATCTGGACTTGGTAAAGTATCGCGAGATTCTATGGCACATCGAAAATTTTCGAACGATTCTGGTAAACTGTATAGTAACATGATCGATAAGAGGTCATCATTAATTTGTATGTCCATATCCTGCAATTTATCCACAGTATCGAAAAAATTCGTAATATGGTCTCTTATATCATCTCCTATCGACATCTTGTATAATACGAGTCTTTTCAACAATGTAGCCTTACGGGCTGGCCCCTTTGATGCAAAATTCGCTTGCAATTTCAACCAGCTTCAATTCGAGCTGCGGCAGCATCCGATGGCCTTTTCTCTGTCCCGTTGACATAGTGCCATCCCCCGGACTTGATGAGTAGCGCTTCTATTTGTATGCACCAAGTATCGAAGTTGAATTTCCCTAATGGGTCGATTTTCATGAGATTTGAAGTCATCTCACTTCTCAATCACCTCTAGTAACTACCTGATCAAGTTACTCGGCTCGGCTGGTTCCCATAACCTAATAAGTTTTAAAGAAGATTAAAGATTGGTGCCTTTGTGGAAGGTCAATGCAAGAATGACTTTTTTATTAATAAACACAAACACTTGTTGTCCGGGCGAAATAGATACTTGTAGTATCAACGAAATAAATAATTAACAACCAAACAATTTGAACTTGCTGTCCATCCAATAGTCTCCTCATACAACCTCCTGTCATTAAGAGAAACAAATTTTCCAAAAATATAGAGTACTTGTGTAATCCTGAGGATTGTTTAATTTCGTAACAGCGAGTTTTATATGATTGAATGTGATTTTAAACTTACGCTAGCGTTAAGCACACTTCTTACAACCAAAGAGTAGGTCGTTATTTTTCATCTTATCGTTATTCTTAGTTCATAAGGTTTATATTTTCAAGTGTTTATTATTTTGTCAATATTGTCAAAAAAATATTTAACTGGCTTGACTTCTCTACCAATGACAGCCCTCAGGCTTTAGCTGTGCTTTCCAAGCAAATCGACTGAATCAAATTTTTGAGATCTAAGGGCTCTTTCCAGACATTCATAGAATTTATAGGGAGGCACTAAGGCCATTTCCATACTTTAGCTTTAACCTGTGTTAACTGAATTTAAATCCTGTTATAAATGAAAGCATAGCACTGCATGGTGGTTCGAGGTATGTAAAATATTGTATATTGATTGTTAAAAATATGTACATATAATTTATTTTCCGTTGATGGTCGTTAGTTAAGGATTTTCAAAGTCTAAATTAACTGTTTTATTCAGAGTGAATGGAATGGACTCGCTTTAGAAGTAAGCCAAAGGAATTGTGCAATTAAGTTTTTTTTTTTTTTAATTCTTTAACTGTTAGGAGAAGTTATGTTTTTAGTTTTTGTAAGACGTCTTCATCAGTAGGTTCAAAATGTCATTTATGCTTAAACTGATGTTGCTTCTATTTAATGGAGCTTTTTTCCAAATGTGACCGTTAATAATTAATAGACATCCCTAAAAAACTATTTCCATGTGAAATCGAAATCCTTAAAAAAAACATTGTAAGAGAAATCGTCGAGAGAAGAGAAGCGCAGTTGAAAAGTAGTGTGAAGTAGAGAACTTCACCTCACCAAGCATCTACCTTCCACCCTCCAAACCTCTTCGCTGCCCTATCACCACGGCTTGAAAACTGATGATGTAGAAAACGTGGTTGCCCCCTTCGGTTCGAGCCATTTTTCAAACTGGAAAACTTCTCCAGAAACCTTGTTTTTTATGGAATCTGTTCAATTTGCATCTGATGCGATTTCAGGCCTTCAAATCATCATTTGGTTTTCTGCGTGGCATGTACTTTTGAAAAAAGAAAGACTTTAAACCGATGCAAGTTCCTCAGGAGATTAACCTATTCTTAAAGATTGTTGAGGCATCTAAATTTTCACTTTATTATAAACAGAAATCATAAGAATGAGTGCTAATTTATTGATACCTAATGGAATCTCCCTACATTTATATCACCTTCCTGATTTGAGTGTAGAAAAATACTTTTCAATAGAACTTACTACCTATTTGTGAGCGATGGCTCTTATGTCGGTGATCAGTTTCTTCAGAAAGGTTGGCTGACTTTTTGTTAGCTTAACAATTTGCTGGTGGCATTCTTACTTAAAGTAATGGTGCTTTTTTTAGTTGCTGCGGTCATGACTATAATTTGCAATTTATTGTATATGATTATTTCTTACAACCTATGGATCTCAGTTTGTGTAGAACAACTCTTTTTTTTCATTTGGTTTGATTTTAACAAATTTACCTGTGCAATGTAAGCCTCTCTTGTTGTGATTCGTTTGAGTATATTTTTGAAGTAAAAAATATGTGTTGTATGAACCATTTTTTTAAATTGAATTCGCCACTCCCCAGATCTCTAAAACTATTTAATCTCTTGGACCAACTTTTTTTTCTGAGAGGTATCTCCTGAGATCAGCTTTTCTCAAGTTGGTGGCTACGTTGAACTTTTTCTGGCCATACACTATTCCTGTTCCTGGCCAAGCTATCGCTGCTAATGGGCCGACCTATTGAAGAGTTGTCATTTGGCTAGAAGATGTCTCCTCTTGTAGTCTGGATGAATAAGCAACTTTTTTAACACCCTCGTTAATCATCGTTTCATCGTCAATTTATCATTTTGAATTCATTCTTATTTAATCCGTATTATTTCACAATGAACCTTATCCAACAGCAATAAGGTAAAAAGAATATTTTCCCTTACCTTGACAAAAATACAATCTGTATGTACAAGTGTGTGTGTCTTTAATAGAGACTTTTAGTGAATTTCGTGTTTTTTTTTTAAACTCAAACTATGGAGTTTTGGCTGATGTATGGCGGATTGTGTTGACCATTAGAGACGTACGATTTTACAAAGTAATCAAAACTACAATGTATTTGTACAAAGTTATCAAAAAACTCGAAATTCGATAAAACTCTTCTTATGTTTTCCAGAACTATTTTACTAGGTTCATCAATTTCCTTAGTCTTCAGCTTATGTGGACTCATAGAGAAAAATTTAAAGACACCCAGTGTTCAAAAAATATTCATTTATTTTTGTAGACTGTAAAAATCAGAGTAATGTCAATATGCGAATAACGCGGAAGCACTGTATGTGGCCCGCTTAATAAAAATCAAGAGTCATTCAGTCGCTGTCCCAAACATTTCAAGACCTTGAACGTTCAAATGTATTGATTTTTTCGGCCTGTAATAATCAAAATACAAAATATGAACTAGCAAAATGGTGAAAAAAGCTTATAACGTGGAGATACGGTGTGTGACCCAATATTAAAAAAATCAAGCGTCATCTGCTCGCCATAACGAATATTTTAAGACCTCAAATTAAAAATATTGACTCATATAGCCAGTAAAAATCGAAATAGAAACAACTTTTAACGCTTATATCTCGGAAGTACTGTGCGTTAACCAAAATCCGAAAAGGGCTGATTTCGCACAATCACTAGGACAACATTCTCCGAAAATGTCATTGATTAGCATTCATTTTTCCCGAAGATATGAAGATTTATGCCATTTTCTGACCACAGACACTTATTCAGAAAGTGTTTCTGAGTATAGTAATATAAAAGTTTCTTCAAAATTCACTTCCGTTCCGAATTCGACTTTTTAGATGATCGCAATTCTTCCATTTACTACGTAAACATAGAAGTGAAATGTTGAAACATAAAATCCTATTCACGGTCGGCTGAGTGATTTATATAAATATCACGGGTTCTTCGGGCCGCTAAACGTTGCATCGTAAATCGGGAAAAGGCGATGAGCGCAGAGTAGATAGTGATGAAGCAGACTGTCTCCTCTTTTCAACGAAAGGAGCGCTGCCGCCGATCAGGCCGATGGGCTGAAGATATGACGCTTCTCGTGTCTTCGTGTTTCTCCGTGCTCTCCCATTATCAGTATGTAGATAATATCTTCACGCAGTTAGCAACTGGGGTTATTTTTGTTTTTGTGTCAGGCAATTTAAATCGTTCCCTTGTTCTTATTTATTCTTGAGTCCTGGTCGTAGTTTTGAATAAAAAAATTTCTCCCTTTATCGCCGTTGTTTGATACCAACGCAGTGCAATATTCGTGGTCTTTGCGCCTCAAGTATGCTCAAGTTGCCCGACGGAAACAGCGCATTCGTGGTCCAACTCGCCAATAGTCATTATTTGGGATCTTAATCCCAATTTCAAGCTGGGATCATAAATCGTCGCGCCTGATTATGTCGCTGAACAACATCATTTTACTCAGCCAAATAGCCGGCTATGTCGTCGCTTTCATACTTTCCTTGTGCATAGTCATTCCGATGACTTTTCATCAAGATGAATTCAGGTAAGTTGTGTTATTAACATGCAGCGTATGAATTGACCGAGGAAATGTCCATGCATACTATTGTGGTCAGTCTGAGGGGAAGAAATGTACTGTTACCTGCTGTTTAATAGAAATTGTACGCTGTTTGTGTTTTTAATTTTACAAAGAGATTATTTTGTTCCTTTCAGAGGCCACTGTCTACTTTTTTCGAAAGGTGAATGGCTTGAAAAGGATGGACAGTTCTCCGTTGATTGGTCTTCCCAAGCATATTGCAATTACACAATATTTGTTGGAGTAGTTTTGGCTCTGGTGTCTGGAATCCAGATCTACCGCATGTCCAGATATATGTACCAAGGAACAGACAGGTAAGTGCATTATTATAGTATTGTATTAAAATTGTATCAAAGTTATCTATTATTATCGATTAAAAATAAAGGATTTTGAGTTTTTTCCATTAGGATTATTATCCTTTTTTTTGCAGCAATTTCTTATCCGCTTTCGTCGATGTGGTCGGATGCTTCTGCTTGTGCGGAATGTCAGTCGTAGGAGCGATCATAATCACATTTGGATTCATTGTCTGGTGTAATAACATGACAATGCGCTTCCCCTCGTAAGTCCATAATATTATTGCTCCATAATTACCTTTCAATGAATTCGCTTGTTTGAGATCAGTAGGAAATATTAAATGGAATGTGTTAGTACAACTTGTTGAATGATCAGAGCACTACATCAATCTACCTCTCCTAAAATGACTCCACCTTTTCGTTTCGATGGCAAGAAAAGCTGAGATTTTACTTCTACCTAATTACTGTAAAACTTTGAAATGTATTTCATTCGTTCTATTTTGTTTCATTAGTTCTAAATTCAGCCAAAATTATATCAATTGCACCCTCACACAGATTTTTGAAGTTAATTTGCAGAAGGAAGGAACATGAGTACATATATTTTTTCAGCTCTCTACCAGTTCAGTGATAAAAAGTTCCTTTCTTAGGTGTTCCTTCTTAGCAGTGTTTTAAATGCCGAAATGAAAAACGAACTTACGAGTTTGCTATGGTTTACACCGGGTGTTCATCCTGAATTCCAGTCATCTTATATTTTTGTCATTGGCCTGGACAAGGGTCACCCACAGATTCTATTGTCTCTGTTGTCAACTTCACAAGGGCTGGAAGGTCTCTGGAGTCTAAAATTATTCTCAGTTTTAGTGTCCACCATTTAAATGGGAGACAATTGGGACCAAAGTTAACACTCAGGATTTCTATAATTGATGGATCCCACGGGCTTTGCAACTGCACTGCTTTCCCACCCTTGCCCAAACTAGAACTGGATTTACTGGTAGAGACATTGCGGAACTGTAATAGCGACCGATTACCGATGTAACTATTTAATGAACCCAGGAAACTCAATTAAAAACTGTAGGCTTTGTATACAACATCAACTTGCAAGTTCAAGGATGATGTGTGGCCATCAGAATGACTCATGATAATGGTTCATGAAATAATCAAATTGTTTAATGATCAAGTTGTTCAATGATCAAGTTGTTCAATGATCAAATTGTTGTGTTAGAATATGGCTTAATTTTGAATTTTGTTTGGAAAAACAGAGCAGCCATGTTTCCTAAGACTGATACAGTGTTCCCATTCATTCTTAGTTCTAATTAAGTTCCATGGTTGAGTCAAGAGGGAGCTACATTATGAAAATCCCATTCCCTTTCCCTATCCATCAAACAAAATGAGAAAAAATATTATGCACCATTTGTATCCCTGACAATTAGCAAGCGCAGAAATGCTCAGTAATGTATCGTCGTTCGGGGAGCAACAGTGCTTAACTCGATTTTTCCAACTTTTCAGGAGAGCCAAAAAACTGATTATCTATTGACAAAAAGAGTTTTTTATATGTTTCTTTGCGTTTCTATACCCTTAGATATAAAATAAACCATATTAGCATTGGTATTGCCGGAAATATTCATTATTTACAAAAAAAAATGAGATAAGCACTGTTGCCCGAAAATTCTGAGAGATAAGCTGTGTTGTACCAGGTCAAATTAATCAATAACTATTATTTTTTTCTAATTGTTAACAAATTCACATGTATAAAAAATTATTTAAAAATTCAACAACCCCTCTGTTTGTTTTTAGTATCTTTTCTTTATTTCTCTATAAGGAAAAATCACGGTTTTTGGATTGGTTAATGATGAAAATCAATACTTCCATTTACTACGTAAACATGGAAGTAAAATGCAAAAATTCAACATTTTATTGCTAGAAATATTTTTTTCTCACAGACGCATGTCTGAAAAAGTTGAAGCAATCACTTGTTCTAGGTACTACAGTTAGTAACTAGGTATCAGCTTAATAATCACAACTTCGTATCATCCTTCAACTAATGACTTTCACAGTGGGCTATAATATTCTTAAACAATAAAATACAATTTTTACTTAAGAAACTTATTACCAATCAGTCAAGGTAAATCACTTTATGAGACAAACAGTTGGTTACAGTTGAAGATTAGTGAATAAACAACTAGAGATTAGGAAACGAGAACCACTCCGGTACCAAATTTGAACCTACTTCGGAACGTGAAAAAAAATTACAAGGCTCACTTGAAAGGAACATAACTTCGGTCACAGCCCAACAGTTGATTTGACACAACTTTGATGGTTAGTGATTGAGAGTAAATTGAAGGATGTGAAAAACTAGAAAAAATAAAATTTTCACCTAAAAGAAATTTAACATCAGCCTTTGCTTATCACTGAATTAAAATCTGAATTTCAATTCTAGTACTGGCTATGAATGAAGTACAGAGAAACATCATAATAAACATAACAACAAAATGGGTCATCAGTCATTCTCCATGGACCTCCTTCTTGCAGCCTTGTTTTGCATCCTTATGCTGTCTTCTCTGTGTGGCAAGTGTCAGTAAAAAGCGTGACAGTCGCCTGGGATCAGTTGGCAAAGGTCCTGTAAATCCTTCCATTTGTCGAACGGAATTTTCAGAGGCTGCCCGTGTAGTCGAGGAAAATTTCCGATGTCTTCTGGCTTGATTGAAACAGGTCGTCTAGGTAGCTCTTGAAGCTCGTTCTGTTCGAAGTCAAGGCTGTACTTTATGATACCTGACGGGGAATACTCCAGAACTTTGAGGTCCACAACAACTTTGGAGGAGATTCTGAACGTTAAAAAGTACAGAAATAATCAACAAACCGCATCAAAGTCTAGTAAAATATCAAATTTGACAAAGAGAAAAATAAATTGAAACATTTAAGGTAATAATAATTAAGTAAACTCACCTTATTCAGAACCTCACTGAGATGAGCCCGACCACCATTGGAACTTACGTATGACAACTAAAGATAAGCACTGTTACCGACACAAAAAAAGTTGAGCAGTGTTACTCAAAACGTTTTTCAACAGCTTTTAGTCCCGAATTCGAGCCAACCAGGGGTACCACGAGATTCCCCGTGGAAAAACCTATCTAGTGGTACCAAAAACTCATTTTGGCCAAAAATCGAGTTAAGCACTGTTGCTCCCCGAACGACGGTATGTTCTCCTCATTGAACTCAGTCTGAAATTTTGAGCATTATTCATAATTTAAGACCAGCCAACCGATCTTAACTTTTTTTTGCAGATGTGACATGGCCTCTGGTCAGGATATTGACAAACAAGATGGAATTGACACGTCCAACTTTTACATAGAGCTTGGGACAGCACAGGTAATTCCAATTATTTATAGAAATAATATTGCATTATCCATTTTGAACACTGATAGGCAAGTTTGATGGTAAAATGAAGCACTTCCCAGTTACCTGTAGCGTGCTGGTTATGTACCTTGAAAAAAATAACCTTACGTAGAATAATTTTACCAAATTCGGGCCACCAATTCATGAAAAAAAATTATATGGCATGCAATTTTGATGAAACCTTCCAATCTATCATGTTCTTTCATTTCGATGGTATTCTCAATATGATTTAGCAGCAAAGTAAATGATCATTTCTTATTTTCAGTTCGGAGCATGGGCATCAATGGCTTGCTGGGTAGGCTTAACTGTGTTTGCCCTTCTTAAAATGTGTCAACAGCATCAAATCAGAAACATGAGAGCGAGTATGTTCAGAGAAAGACAAAGGCTAATTAATGAAGGTGCCCGACCAACAGCAAAAATAGGTGCAGATTCCAGTGTTCCTCAAAATGATGACCCCAACAGACTGGAAAAATACTAAAACCCTATACCTGTGTTAACTAATTAAGATATTTATGTATTCTGATGACGGGTGGAGAGGAAGCTAGATAAATCAGATTGTTATCGTTTTCTCTTGTCTTGTTTGCAATCGCTGAGAATGTTGGCTTGTTCGGCAATGTTCAGGCTACATTTGAATCATTATAGATCCCCACATTGCGAAAATTAAATCCAATATGGAGAACGAGTCACCTAGTCTTTCTTCCTCTCGACCTCTTCATCAGAATTGTAAATGTTACAACTGGAAGAAAAATGATGTACGTATTTGTATGTATCCAGTTCAAACTTGTACCAATATTATCTATTTCCGTATCATTGATGTTGAATGTTGTATGGAATACTTGAGAAACTCTTGTGTTCCCGATTTCAAATCATATCACTGATGTACCCCATCCTTGGAATTTATATTCTAAATATAAATAGAGAATAGACAAGTCTAGGATGATCGAAGCCAAGAGCGAAAATAGCCTGTTGAATGTTTCATGCTCTCTGTTCGCAGTTGAGTATTGATTGATTGTCAGTTCATTCCAAAACGAGCGTGGGAATTGGTACGAAAAAGTTCAAGATTCAAAGTCACTCAAGGTGTGGATCAAAATTATCACTGCATCGATGATGCAGCTGCGTTTCATAATCACAGTGACAAAAAATCGAATTCTTGCGACTACCTCGCCGAAAACTGCGTCTAGAAAACTACCTTCTTTAAGCAATGTTGGTATCTGCTCCATGAGAAGTAAATACTTCAGACTGACATCAACCAACTTGAATCAATCGTGTTGAGCACCAATATCAATTATAACAATCTCATCCTTAAACACTAGTTTAGTCTCTTAGATGTGAATGCTGATGCTGCATTCAACTACCAAGGAGTAGGATTTGGAAGGGATTAATTCCAAGTACACCATTTACTAGTAAATGGAATAAAGGGCATAAGTAGTTCTCTCTCATTCATTCCTCTCCTAGAATAGCCTGTTATCGTTAATATTTGAGCAGGTTTGTGCTCGTCATCAATAAACTCGAATTTTCGAACTGTAATTATTAAAATCATGTCAATTTTTCTCAATGAAGTATACATATTATTTGTTACCATGGTTTGACTAGCCGCATCTACAAACAATGATAGGGCCAGAGCACCAACCATAAGGCTCAGAAGAAACATTATTAGGTTTCATAGTTGGTAATTATAAAATCGACCAATTAATGTTCTGTATCATAAATGAGAACAAAATGGTCAAATAGGCATAATCCTCAACTTAGTATGAACTTCTTGATTTAATTAGTTTTCAAAATCAAACGGTTTCAACTGTCTGGTGTGTTACTATGGTCAAGCATTTACAAGTTGGTTAGCACCTTGGTTGAATTAGCTCACCGTGGTAGGGAGGGGGTATGTGGATTTAGCCTGGACGTAAAGGTGCGGTGGAGAGGCGACTGTGATGAAAACGAGGAACGGCTTGGTATTACTAAATTAACCGAGAGCATAATTTATTATTACTAAGAAAGGATGAGAATTTTCAACTTGAGAAGTTCCTTAGTGTGAAGAATTATTGAAAATGAACTTATTCAGCTGAAAAAAGGTGCAAACCCTGTAAGATGATGCTTTGCTACCCATCAAAAAGTTTCTGGGTCATTTAATTTTCAAACAAATGTAAGATTTCTGTAGAGAGACGAATTTTAGGTAAATTTAAGCTAACAGCTCTGTTTATAATCTATTTTTGTATTGCTATTGTGTAATAATTTTTGTTTTCAATTTGCTGTTTTAATTATTTCTGCCTGGAATATCAATGATGGAGCTGCAGCTTATTGAAAGACACTAAGTAGGCATGTAGTCTCGCTCTTGGACTGAATGCTGCAAGATGGCTGCATCATTTTTCCATTTTTACAATGAACAGAAAACTGTGTAATATACTTAGGTGTTATCAGGTCGTGTTCTTCTTTTCGCCCACTGTTATGATGGAAAATTTAATCATGTAGTGTTTTATATGAAAATCTCATTGAAAACACTTCGCAGTTACCGCAACAATGGGAGACGAAGAGATAGTCACAAATTCCCCTAATTTACAGTAACTCATTGCAAGATTGTTACTGATGATGGCCTCAATATAACTAATTTAAAATGAGTGGAAATTCTCACAGACGAACCGTGGCACCCACAGCAATGAAACTTCCGCACACTAACTCTTCAGATGTTGCCCTTTACTCCACTCTGCTGAAATTCTCCCTCCTCCACACCACTTTCCCATGCCAGCCCCATTCCTGTTACTTTTGGGTCCCCTCGTACATAAATGTAAGGCTCTGTTTTTACCAAAAGCTTTTTCATCGCAACAGTGAAATCGGCAACATTTACGAAACTATGCACCAACAGAGACACCAGACTCTGGGTTGATCGCCACCCCGCAGGAAAATATCAAGGTCGGTGACAAATGATGTACAGAAGAACGGAGCCCATCTTCTTACAAAATACGACTCGACATATCAAACGCTCTGCAATGCTCTGATTTCGACCCAATAGGAAAAGAAGAATGATCTAGAGGCATTCCATGTTATTCATGAATTGAGCACTCTTACTCGTATCTTAGAATTTATGCCTCAATCGATCAAGCAGGAGAGTATATAACGCATGTTTAAAAAATGTTCAAATTCCTGAACTACTTTACCGTAAGTGTAATTAATTCCAAGTACATACACCTAGGGTCATAGGTACCAAATGGACCTATGCAGCCCTGAAGATGCCCGAATGGGCGAAAGATCTCGGCCGAGGAATAAAAATATGGAGAAAAAGTCGCAATCTCAATCTCCCCCTCATCCTGACAGTACTATATAGTTTTTAACTCTGTATGGAGGAGCTGTAATGTATAGTTATTATAGTAGTTACTATAATTTGGTATGTAGGTGGTGGTGTTTTCATGTAGATACTTTGTTACATAAACTGTTGGTGTTTCAACTTGCGTAAAGTTTTTGCCGAGATAGGCACTCCAACTTTTAAGTTTTCCAAGATTTGTAACCTGCACAGTGAACAAAAAGCCGTCAATTCAGATGTTTGAATATACCAAAAAATAGGTTATTTAACTGTCCACATTTTCCCCATGTGATGTACCTATCCATTTTTCAACCGTTTCCGCGTTATTCAACAATATTAGTGGAATATACAGGAACACACCACATTTTTCAACTTCAAACATTCTTTTCGTCAATTTAGTGCAAAAGAAACAAAGAATAGAGCATATATTATTGATATGCACCCCATCAACTATCATTATGCTGAATTTGAGCGATCATTTATCGAATTTTTACTCGTCTCTCGATACAGATAAAAATTTGAAATTTTCAGCAAAGTTGTGTCTTACCAAGATGTATTTTTGTGATTTTTTTTATTTCTCGGAAAAATCTGCAAGTTGTCCAAAAAAATCGGTTTTTGAAAGCTCAAAAATTGGACTTTAACCGTGATTTTCGGGGTCAAAATAAGTGCGAATCAATTGTTTTATTATGCAGGAGTCTTCATTTGGACGCCTCACACACGAGCATAGCAAAAGGTTTAGTGAAAACAATTTAAACAGCGCCACAGAAATTATTTTCCGTAAATCGAGTTTTTCACCGGCCGAAATTTCGAGCTCCGCTGGCATCGGTAAGGGTGAACAATTAAACTTTTGTTTTTAAGCTATTTAGAAGGCCATTCTTATAGGAAATTTAACGATGAATCCGAATTTGACATTAAAACGGTAGAAATTTTACGACAACGATAAGTATTTTCTCATTTTAGTACTACACGCCGCTCTTTTGTTTTTCAACTTTGAAAATTCGTTACAAATAATTACAGGGCTGTTCAATATTACTTTATTACTCATTCTTACAAGAAATTAGACGTAGAATTGTAAGTGAAAAGTATCGAATTCTTACGATTTCTTTTTTTTTCGGTTTTTGATAGGTACTTTTAGCGATCTCTGAAAAAATAGGTTTTGTGTAAGCAAATTGAGGGATTTTAATTTAGAATCTATTAAAATAACAAAATTACACGGATTTTTTTTCTAGATACATTCCACTTTTTGGTAAAAAACAGTGTTTTCGTTTTTCCTCGAATAGCTCCGCGGGGACATAACATAAATACATATTCAAATTACCAAATTGTAAGAATTTGATAGTTCTTTCTCGCCTCTGAGTAATATATCAATGTACAAGTAGTCAGTTCATAAGTTATTCGCGAAAAACAATCCGAAAAACGGGTCATACAATTATAAAATTCAATAAAACTTGAATGAAGGCCTTATATTAAAAGAAAATAATCCTTTTCTAGCTCTATTGTCTGTGGTCTCTATTTTACGACTTCATGATCAAAATTTGTTTACATTTCCTCAGTTTTTCAATCAATCGTATACTCAAGGATTTTTGACTTTCTCTTTGGGCCGCTCTAGCTCCGGTAAAAATGAATCAACGAACGAATTCCTGTAAGTAATTTTTCGTTTCAAGGATGAAGAAAACCCCATGAACGAATTGCACTCATAAAATCTTATCAACTTCAGGACTTCTCGAGAAAATCGTGAAAAACTTCGGAAAACCGTGGATTTGGAAAAAACCAAAAATTTTCAAACCTTCCTCGATAAAATTAAGGTCCTAAATAAAAAAAAGGTAGGAATTAACCGCACCAGGAATTTCGGTTAAATTGACGAATACTTCATAAAATCATTTTCATCGTGTCACAACTTTGCTCCTCCCATGAGTGTTTTTTCAAAACGAAATTTCAATGTTTCGACTAAGAATCAATATACCTACCTAGCTTCGCGGAGGTTTAAATATTTAAACCGCTACAACAGATCCCGATAGAAAAAATTCCGCGATCTAAAAATTTCGACAAAACGACTTTTTTTTTACACATTTCGAAATATTTAAATTTTTCAAGGTCGAAAATGGAAATTCGGCGATTTTTTCAGCCGATGGCCTTCAATTTTAAACAACTACTATTTTAGTATATTATTTAATATTAAACCATTGTAAACACCCAAACAAAATTTTTTCTAACCACTTGAAGGCGTGTAGAACCCGAATATCCAATAAAAAAAAATCTGTCCGTCCGCCGTGCGCCGTCAACACTTTTCTGACAAAACTATAAATTTTTGAAAAATATATAAAATATAAACTTTTTGAAATTTTCACCAAAAAATCAATTTTGGCCTGTAATGGCTCAATTCTTTAATCAAATCGCTACCTCAATTTGAAGTGTATTTTCGGATGCTGAATCGAATGAGACCATCACGGGGTCGATAGCTCTACTGGTTCACGAGTTATCACAGCTTTTGTGTTGAATTTTGGAGATTTTCAGAAATTTGGCATCTCTAGAGTTCTTGGAGTAACAAAAATCGTTCTATACTCGTTGGAATGGATGTCAAACACTCCAACAGTATCGTTAGGCAAAAAATTCAGCTTTTATGTTGGAAATTAAGAAAAAGAAAAATCTTCTTTTCCTTCTCGTCGCATTTCCCGATGTCCGGGGGTTGTGAGGGGGCTGTGGACCCTATATGGCTCCACGTCGCACGTTGGACGCCCAAATGGGCGAACGTGTTCAGCCAGCTAATAAAGAATTGGAGAATGAGTCGCTTGGTTTTTCTCCCCTTCACAACCCCCGGCCAAAATAAAAATGATTGAAATTACAATAGTTGCTACGGTGTTTTCAATGATAAATGGATCGTCTTGTTAAGTTATTATTGAAGTGAAGGAATAATAAACCACTGTACAATCATTTGCAGCGTTTTTATTATATAATCGGATTCTACATGCCTCGAAACGTACAACGACAAATTTTGATGGGATTCAAAAGTAATTTTTTCTTTTTTTCTTAGGCAATTTCAATGTTTTAATATTGAATAATACATTAAAAATCGACTCCTCTTCCCCATTCCAAAATCCTGTCGCAGATAGAACTAAAACTTAGGTGTACGTCTACGATTGTGTAAAGTATATTCACACTCGTCCGGTAGCCTATTTCAATAAACTGAGCATTGGGCGGTGGATATCCGCAAACCGCGCCTGTGTGCATAGGTACAGGAGAAATACGCGCAGATCGGGCGAGGCGATGTGCGCGTAGGGCTATGATGTGTAGGAGGACGAAGCGCATTGAGAGGATGAGCGGAAAAAACACCTGAGCGGCCGAGCTTTATGGACCGAAGGGTGAGCTGCGAGAGGCGGAGCGGCAACAGCAGGTCGTCCGATTGTCACTAAGCCTGTAAGATCAATAAATGACCAGCGCTGCCACCCCCTTCTAAGGTTGTCATGGCACTTCCACCCCAAACCCCTAGGTTACCATGGACACCGCGGACCCCTCGCCCTTTCCCAACCGTCCCTTCAAAACCACGCCATTCGCTATCAACTCGTTACGTCTCACTCGCAACCCGAACCCAACACGTTCTCTCTCATTTCCTGTTCGTTTCAGCGTACGAGTTACAGAAATCCTCGACCATTTAAAGAACAAATTATTTGGTGAACGTTTAGAGATACCGACGAAGTTTGGATGATACACAAACGAACTCCAAAGAACTTCTGCATCACTGTTTCGTTTATTATTCAATCATAAACCATTGCAATTGCCTAATTTGAGCACTTCTGTATATATTTGGGTCTCCTTGCTTTAAAATTACACCATTTCACAAAACTCGTTTTGTGTCGCTTGGATCACACACCGTACTTCCACCGTATGCGGTTTATTAACTATTTCGATTTTTATCTTATCTTTGACGCTGAAGGTCCATAGAAATGGACCAATTTTATAAAACTTGGCTAGTATCGTTATGTTAAGCTCACGTACTGCACTTCCGCATTATTAGCCTGCTAATTCGTGCGTTTTTCTATTTTTGAGTTCTCCTAGCTAAATTTTCAATTGCTGTTGTAGAGTAATAACGTTGCGCCCTTAAGTATGAGCTTCTTGATATTTTAATTGCCGTCGCATTTTTTTATGTGAAGGGGAGAAAAACTGCACTCGTTACGGCTCGTCGAGGCTCCAGTTGTTGGTTTAATGATTTTGGCTGGTGTTTTACTCGAGTTTAGGCGGGTACGGCATTTTACGGGTGTTTTATTTATTCTCTAAATTAATTGAGGTAAATTTATTACTTCCATGTTTACGCAGTAAATGCGAGTATTTTAAAATATGTATTTATTTTATTGAAATATTTTATTTCAATAAAATAATTATAATTTGACTAGATTGTCTTTTTCAGACGGAGATTGAATCTTCAATTGCGTATTCTTCTGTTGTTCACATTGGTTTGGTTATTTGTGGGGTTATAACTTTGAACTATTGAAGATTTGTAGGAGCTCTAGTTTTAATATTGGGCCATGGGCTATGTTCGATACAGATGGCTCAAAATTTTGTTACAACACTTCAATTTTTACGATTTTCCGTGAATTTCAACGGTTTCTTTTTCAAGTTAAAAGAGTGCAGTTGAGTTAAACTAACTTCAGATTCGGATTAAGCGGATCAAACTACCTAAAAACCAACTTGGTCCATTTCATGAATAAATTTGTTTCGCTCGGATAAATTCATCGTTGTTTTCGAAGAAAATGTATTATTTCTTCAGCAGTTTACTCAAATTAAACCCGTAGATCAAATTCGGATTCATCGCCTCGTAATAGATAACCTGAATAGGTTTGGTCAAAAGTATCTAACACGCTGGTCCTTTTACACTTTTTCGTACACCAATGCGACCTTTAATAATTTGAATGTCAATTTTTCAGCTATTTCAAAATTCAATTTGCCCTTTTGGAAGTTCAGCTGTCGAAACTAAAGATGAAACTACCGCATTTGACATGAATTCGTGATTTCAGATCAATATTGGATGCATAGCTGCCGATCTGATTGAATTCCGATAGCATTAGTTTTGCTAACAATGACGGCTCAAAAACGGAAGGAAACGACAATCAAACATGCTTCCTTTTCAAACTCTCCTTTGGCTTCCACGTCGTTTCTATCACCTAGTCGGCTACTACTACTCGGTGGAGTAGCATAGCTAGTCTTCACAATCATAAAGGGTACGCATACCTATGTTTATAATAGATCCTATTCGTTTGAAATGGCAGGTAGTTACGTCACGTAATAATGGCGGGCGCATATCATGTGGATAGGTATAGGCATCCTTAGGCGAGTAATAATAAGTCATAAACAGGAGGGAGGTGATGAGTTTGGGTAGGCGGATGAAGTGAATATTGGTCGGCTCGCCGCTAAGACATGAGCAAGCGTCAAAGACCGTATCAACGAACACGGACATAATCTGATTGTTCGTGGTCGTTTTGTGTCGGCCTCTTTGTCGGTACGCCGACAATCGGACTGGTTATTAATATTTAGAGGAAAACAAAAATGCCGCCACTCAACGGCGAACGCGCGCGCTGCGGCGAGGCTGCTAGTGTCCGAAGGGCTCATTCATCAGACGGCAGGGCATTTGTAGGGGAGTGAGAGCGAGCGAGAGGGAATGATTGTTAGCCGAACACGGCGATCTTTAGAATTGAAAGATTACCTATCCCAACGAATGCGAGTAAGTGAGGGCTTCTTGAGTCGAGCGGCGCTTGGTCTTCCCTACCGGCACGTATAAACCTTTATCGCGGCCGCGGGCTTTGGGTGGGCTAATGGTCAATGTTTCTGACTCATTTACAGCGCTCAATATACTTTCTACGGAAACAGAATTCTAATTCCAAGATGGATTATTTTGGACAACAAAAAAAAAAAAGAAAAAAAAAATTGTGTGCGTGGATTACACAGTATTTCCATGTTTGAGTCGGTAAAAGGTATAGAACCAATTATAATATCAAGAAGCTCATACTAAGGGCGCAACGTTATTACCCAACAACTGCAATTGAAAAATTAGCTAGGAGAACCCAAAAATAGAAAAACGTACTAATTAGCAGGCTAATAATGCGGAAGTGCAGTACGTGAGCCTAACATAACGATACTAGCCAAGTTTTATAAAATTTGTTCATTTCTATGGACCTTCAGCGTCACAGATAGCGTTTTTTTGAGGGCCTGTAAAAATCGAAACAGTAAATAAACCGCATAAGGCGGAAGTACGGTGTGTGATCCAATCGACACAAAACGAGTTTTGTGAAATGGTGTCATTTTGAAGCAAGGGGATCCAAATATACTGAAGTGCTCAAATAAAATAACTGAAAACGCGAATAACGCGGAAGTACTGAATGTGACATACATGATAAAAATCAGGCTTCATTCGATCGCCGTCTAGAACATTTCAAGACCTTGACCAGTCAAATATATTCTATTTCGCGGCGTGTAAAAACCAAAATTCAAAATATGGACTAGCGAAACCCTTGAAGTTCATAAGGTTAGAGACCCGATATAAAAAATCAAGCATCATCTGCTCGCCATAATGAATATTTTGAAAACACCAGAAAATATTGACTCTAATAGCTTGTAAAAATTAAAACAGAAAAAATTTGAACGGTTATAAATATCTCGAATGCACAGTGTGCTATCCAAAATTCAATAGAAGCTAATCCTGTAGATTTCCTTGAGTTTCATTCATTTTTACGGGGATATGGCGATCTATGTCCTTGTTTTTCACCACAATCATTTGTTAAGAAAGTGTTTCTGAGAACTGTAACAATGTCCTAAATTCACCTCTGTTTTCAATTCGCCTTTTCAGAAGATCACAATAATTCAATTTACTACGTAAACATGGAAGTAAAAATTAAACGTATGCGGTTACCGTGAGTCATTCGAGCGCCTGATCTACAGAAATGCTCAGCGAAAACCTTAAGCACTTGAACCCGTATTCGAAATCCCTGGAAATATTGATCTATTTTGAAGTGGCTTATCGTTTAAACGAGCTTTAGTAGTTCTTAGTCTTCTTCGTAGAATCGCTTTCGAGAGAGATTAGAAGTGAGAAGGCGGATTAGTTGGTAGCAAGCAGTATTTTGTAGCTCCTTAATACCGGGTGTACCATTTGAGTGATGGCCGCCAAATTGATCTTGTTAAATATCGGCTCTCTGAAATGCTGGCTTGCTCAGATCCTATTGGCTTTTCTAAAACATCATAACAGAGGCACCAACTCCAAAAAGTGACCATTCTATAGGCGATTGACAGGTGAAAAGGAAAGTCGTTCAGTCATTTGGGAAATGAGAAATAATGATTTTGGTTTATTATTCAATAATAAACCATTGTAATCGCCAAGGAAAAAAATTTTCTAACACTAACTTTTCTAACCCTCAAAATTTGATGTTTTACGTTTCAAGGCATGTAGAATCCGAATATCCAATAAAGAAATTCTGTCTGTCCGCCGTCAACACTTTTCCGGCCAAACTATAATAGCTACATTTTTGAAATTTTCATCAAAAATCAATCTCGGTCCTACGACTTCCCAATTCTTGAACCGCATTGCTAGCTCAATTTTAAGGGTATTTTTGGGGGGTTTTGAGGGGGAGAATTAGTATTTTTCGAGGTTTTTTTTAGAAAAAGGTGTATTTTTTGGTATCAATTTCTATAGATTTTTGGACGCTGAATCGAATGAGACCATCGCGGGGTCCAATAGCTTAGAACAGAACCAATAGCTTTATTGGTTCTCGAGTTATCGCAGCTTTTGTGTCGAGTTCGGCAGATTTTCATAGAAGTAAGAGTCGGATGACAAGTGGCTACTTTTCATCCTCATGAATCCCACCGAACGATAAAAAAAAGTTGCATTATGAGTTCGTGAACGAGTTTTAGTGTATTTCTTATTTTATGAAAACTTAAACGTAGGAGTTTTGGTTACTTTGTTGAAACATATGTCTCTAATGGTCATCACAATCCGCCATCCACTTGGTGGTTACCAAAAAAATGTCTGATTTTAACGAAGTAACATAAACTCTTACGTTCGGGATATCGTAAAAAAAAAGAAATGCACTAAAACTCTCTATGGTTTGCAGTAGGTATAAGATAGAGCAGTGCGTATAACACTGATTATTCATGTACCAAATGACGCCTGAGCAAATATATTGGTATTCGAACGCTGAAATGTAGCGATTAACTGTTGTGTAACTATTGTGTGCAATGTTTATGAAAAACGGTGGTTGAGGTTGGATACATGCAAACGCAAATCGCAAATTAGAGATAAGCCTAATAATAATCAGAAGTCCACTTTGCCTATCGCTGATTCAATCGTTCCCCTCTACATTGGCTACTGTTATAGAGTGGCCAACATTGATCCCGCCAGGACATATTAATTACAGTTCCCGTTACACAATTATGATAACCGATGTCAACAGTAAAAAGAGGTAATAGATTAATGCATTCTGAGTCGATTCGAAATATTTGAGCTCGCCCTCCGTGATCCTGGTGACAAACATCGATGATCCAGAACGGAGGACAACGCAATGGACAATTCAGCAGAGATGAACCAGTTTGGACTCGTGACTATCGGGAGAAGGGTTTTCCGAAGTGGATCCAGGGCACCATCGTGGATTGCTTGGGTTCTCAAACCTATCTGGTAAAAACGACGGAAGACAAGATGTGGCACCGACACGTTGATCAGCTGTGGTCTGGTTCTCCTCGACAATCCGACAAAAAGAGTCAACGTGAAGATGATGAGCTCGGACCGAGCGAACCAACGAATGGCCCAGTCCTAGGAGTCACCAGGATCACGGAGGGCGTCGAGATTCCAGGTGCCGGGTGTTCAAGAATTTTACCTTCTTGTAAAATTTTATAAAATTACATTCTTTTTTCGTGTTTCGTACTTCGATTTAATTTTCCTGTTTCCCCGAGCTCAGTTCTCTCGTGTGCTAGTTCATTCAATTCTGGCTTTCCGCGCGGGTTCATTCCCACGAGTTGAAAATAGTAATAGTATAATTTTCCTTTTACTCCTGCATATTAAGTTACGTTTTCACTGTTTCACAGTCGCCGCCAGGTCGCCCGTCCGACGGTTTAATAACCGTTCGAAAAGTGCACGGAAAATCATTTCAATCAATTTCGAAAATCAATTTTGTCGCTGAAGAAACCGGCATGGCGCTGCAGAGGATTGCAAGCAGGGGTTAGAAAAATAGGGAGAGGGCGAGAGAAGGATCGCCATGTGCGTTGCGGCCACGACCCTTTTAAATGGCGGATGAGTCAGTTAGTTGAGTGGAGGAGTTGCTCAATATGCAGCAGGATATTCTGGGTCTGAGGCCGAGAGGGAGGTATCACATTATGTAGGGTTGAGTTAGGGCGGGTATCGGATATTAGACGTCCCCGGAGAGGAAATCCATAGGCTTCTTCCTTATATTGACGAATAAAAGATGAAGAGGGGAACATAAATTAATGAGAACAGCCGGCTGAAGAGTGGACGACGATGATGATCAACACAAGAGGTCCCTTGAGGTGTGATGATTCTCCCAATAGCAGTGAGCTCATTCTCGTTCCTCTTATCTGAGTCCCCCTGTTTCTCCGTTTCCAATTATTTATCCGAGCGCTCCTTTTATCTAGTTCCCAACTTAAGGGGGCTTATTCAGCTATTATAGCCGTGCACTGCGAGTGATTCAGCGCTCACACATGTCCGACGACTCAGCACTGGAAGCAGCACCGCCTGTATCCGCTTTCACGATCGTCCAAATTAAGTTCCTTTCCCGCACCGGTTCAATTAGACGGCGTTTGGGCTATAATTTCGAACTGCGAGTTTCAGTCGCGCCGTTCGCAGTATTTCATTCGATATAGAACTTATAGTCCTTTCATGATTGAGACGATCTCGCAGTCGTAACATTCATAACCAGGTTTGCGTAAAAACTAGCGTCTCTACCTGTAGCACCCGAAGGGAGGAGTTGTAACTAACTAGAGTTGGCAAAAAGAAGAATAAATACAATTCTCAAAACTTTCAACTAGAACGCTTTAACAATTTTCCTAACCCCTAACAATTTCAGACTACTTATTATTAGCCTGAACGACCACCTGTGGTCGAGTTTAGGTAATGGCACAGGCCTCGAAAGAATAGTTCGACAATGCAATCATCTTGCTGAACTCGTGGAGTACCAGGCCCCAGATGGTGGGACGTGTTGACAAAATCGAGCAAAAGTTGTTAAGGAATCGTCGTTTCAAATAACACTTTTATGGTTACCTAGCAAACTGGGGACGCTCATGATTCATAATTGTACTACCCAAAGATTCATTAAATGCTCAATAATCGTAGTAAAATTGGAGGAGAGGTGAGGGATCAGTGACGAACTCAGGATCGTTAGCTCAAGTACTTAATAAACCATTTTAATCGCCTCAGAAAAAAAAACACGCCTTCAAAATTTGACGTCTGACGTTTCAAGGTACGTATGTAGAATCCAAGTATTTGAAAATACAGAAAAAAAACCGCTGCAAATGATTGCAGAGAGGTTTATTATTCCTTTGCTTCAGTAATGATTTAAGAAGACAATCCATTCGTGGTTATAACTTGTCGGAACAATTATTTGTTTTTTTTTTCCAGCGAACCACAAATTGGCAACTAAAAGAGAAAGTCCGTAGCAACTATGGACTGAATCATTTTTATCTTTCTCATTCGATTCAGCGTCCAAAAATATGGAAATTGATACCAAATACACAATTATCCTCAAAACGTTGGAACGCTTGCAATAATTTCATCTTTCTCAATTACCTAATTTAAAGTAAAATGAATTGCTTCCGATACAGCTAAATATAGTGCTTGACGAGCTTTCCTACATGGAACGATTTTTATAGCTCCACAAATGATTGACTTTAAGCAACTTGCCAAATATCTCAAAATCTCGACAATTTCACATAAATCTGCGATGGCTCGAGAGCTATCAACCCCGCTATTGTCTCGTTCGATTCAGCATTCAAAAATCTATAGAAACTGCTACCAAACACACCTTTGCCCGTAAAACTTTAGAAAATCTGCCAAAACAGCCTTAATTTTCAGTACACGGTGATTTTAATTATTTGTTATTTTTCTTAATTGTCTAATTAAAATTTAAATTATTTGCCTACTGATTGAGCTGAAAAACGTTTGACGGCTGTTCCAACGAGTATAGAACGATTTTTATAGCTCCGAAAATTCTCTAGTTGCTTTTATGTTGGCGATGTTTTAAGAATTTTGGCATGTGGGTAAACTCGAGATTTTTTTGGAGACGTAAAAATCTTTGTACACTCGGAATGGTCGTCAAACACTCTTTTCAGCTATAACGCTGGGCGAATAATGCAGTTTTCAATGAGGTAATTAAGTAAAATGAGAAATAATTAAAATTACCATAGTTGCTAAGGAGTTTTCCCTTATAGTCACTAATCTGTTGTTACAATCATAAATAGAAGGTCTTCTTAAATCATAATTCAAGCAAACGAATACATCCACTGTACAATCATTTGCGTTTTTTTTTATATTTTTTTATTCAATTGAAATCTAAGCTGTTGGGTATTTTCACTCAAATATCTGATAGTTTTTAGACAGAACTGTGAAAATAGGACTATTTAACAACGCAGACCGGAGAACAACGCGTCATAAAAAATGCGGAATGCGAATAACGTGAAACGTCGACGTGTAAATTAACGGTAAAATCGTTGAATCTCAAAAGCTGAGTGATTTTTTCCAAATTTTAAATTTTTTGCACAATTTCTAAGGCATGATGTAACCTGGCATTTTTCCGGTGAAGAATCAAATCTGAATTTTTGGCTATTTCCATCCATGGGTGGAAAATTATGTGGACATTTTAAAATTTAGACAGTTATAAGAGTTTGATTATACCAAAACAAGCAGTCACGTAAGAATAGCAATGCAAAATGACAAAACGCAAAGATAGGAGAGTCGTTACATTTTATTTATCTAACGACATTCGAAAACCGTATAGGCATAGACGTAGCACATTGAGTTGAATCTGAATGCTTTGATATTAATCGTATTAGATAAGTATTGATAGTATTGCGATGATGTAATGATCATGTCACGAATATGCTAAATCGGTTATTCGATTTTGAACGGAAACGCGTTTATGGTTGACCAACGAATCTGCCACATTCGCAATTTACGATGTTGAATGGCAAATTTACTGTCTGCGGCTCTCCGAAATGCTATTTCTTACTAATGTAATACTTCGATTTAAAAGAGAAAACCTCAGAATTTCGACTATGGTTTATTTTTCTTGCACATCGGTGTGGATTATTGCGAGACGACGAACGGCTCAGTTACAGATTAATTAGATTGAGAGAAAACTGGAGAAAATTGCCCTACTTTTTCGCCATTTCTGACGTTTAAAGCCCAAACCGTATCGCTTTGAACACTCTGCGATTCATTTTTTTTTTGCATTTCGATTTCACTTGGAAATAGTGTTTTTAGGTATGTATAATAATTATTGATGAACATATTTGGAATAAAGAATCCATGCAAATTCCCGCAATTCAATTCCTCCTTAGCAACGTTAAGTGTCAAATTGTCAAATGCTATGGGGGAGGAAACACTTCTGCTATACGATCATAAAGTACATTATCAGCAGAATAATAGTCATCAAGAATCGATAAAATAGAATAAATAGGAAAAGTGCAGATATGCGAGTTCTTTCGTTTGGCCACGAGGTTGAGTAGTTCTTTTCTTAGTTTGCTGGGCCCTAAGGGGACAGGAGCTAAGCAATGAGAGCTGCTGAGACTTACTGGCTAGGGAGGATCGGTCGCCGAAAAGAAGAGGTGTAGAAAAAATGTACCTTTCTCTACCTACTCCTGGCACAACTGCGGATCTAACACGACGACGAGTATAGTAGCAATCGATGTGCAGGAAGAACACAGCCGTGCAGCCCTAGAGGAACAAGAGAAATAATAGCGTGGATAAGAGGGAAACGTATCTCATCTCATCTCCGATGGATAAGAAAAGAAAGACAGTGGGCCCTCCAGGGTTTTGTTTGTGGTTGAAACTTGGCACAATAGACGAAGCACGGGGTAAATTCAATCTCTGAGAATGCCAAGCCGCCGTTGAATCTTTTCTAAATCATCTCTTTGACATACATGCTCACGTATCTGAATGAAGCCACGTCGATATAAGAAACGGCATGTTGCTAAAGAAATGACACATGTGGCATTGGTAGCTCCGAAGATTTTTTTCGTTTCCTAAAGGAGGGGAGGATTGATTGTACTTATTGATTAGTCCGAATTTCAATGGACGTTGAAGTCGCGCTCTATGGTTTTCAATTTCGGCATATTGTTCAATCGAAACCAATAGTAATCACCCATGAAACCAATTTCCAACCCCCTTAAAAAAGTAGCATTGTTCGCTTCAATGCATGTAATCAGCCGTCAACAGTTTTTTAGGCCAAGAGCTACAAGACTGGATGAAATTTTCACCTAAACATTTTTTTTTTTTAACATATAACACCTCTATTTATAGATGGAATAATTTTGATATAGGATAAAAGTATAATTCAAACACCAGTGTTGTACGTAGATCACACAGTAATTCCATGTTTGAGTCGTTAGAAAGGTATAACCAATTATAAAATCAAGAAACTCATACAGAGGTAGCAAAGGTATATACACGTTAGTACTCAACAACTTTTATTGAAATACTAGCCAGGAGACCGAAAAATGGAAAAACGCATGAACCAGCCCGTATAAACATTCTGAATACAAACGATATTAAGATAACGCGGAAGTACGGTATGTGACCGCCTAACGTAAAAATCGCTGCAAATGATTGTAGAGTGGTTTTTTATTCCTAGACCGACCATTTGTGATAGTAACTATTCCGAATGTTTGTGAACACTGCCGCCGAAAAACAGATAGACAACTAAAAGGGAAAAATACGTAGCAACTATTGTAATTTTAATCATTAAAATTTGTCGAAATCCTCAAACTAAAAGGTACGTTATTAACCTAACGGTACAGTTGAAGAGAGTGTTTGACGGGTATAGAACGATTTTTAAAGCTCCAAGAATTATACGCCTCATGCCAAATTTCTGAAAATCTCCCAAATTCGACACAAAAGTTGCGATAACTCGAGAACTCGAGAACCAATAAAGCTATCGACCCCGCGAAGGTCTCATTCGATTCAGCGCCAAAAAATCGATAGAAATTGATACGAAATACACCATTTCTGAAAAACGTTGGAAAATACGAATTTTCTCCCCCTCAAAACCCCCCAAAATTGAGGTAGCGATTTGGCATAAGAATTGAGCCGTTGTCAGGCCCAAGAATGATTTCTGTTGAAAATGTCAAAAATTAAGCTTGTACCTATAGTTTTGTCAGAAAAGTTTTGACGGCGGACGGACAGAATTTTTGGATTATTATTTTCAATAATGAACAATTATTGTAATCGCCGAAGAGAAAAATTTATTAATCCCCGTCAAAATTTGATGTTATACGTTTCAAGCATGTAGAATCCGATTATCCAATTAAAAAAAAATCTGTCTGTCAGCCGTACGCCGTACATTCGCTACATTCTTGAAATTTTCACCAAAATCGGTCTCTCAGCGGCCCAATTCTTGAATCACATCGCTAGCTCAATTTTCAGGGTATTTTGGGGGGTTTTGAGGGGAAGAAAATTCATAACTTCCAAGGGTTTTCAGAAATAGGTGTGTTTGGTAACATTTCTATAGATTTTTGGACGCTGAATCGAATGAGACCATCGTGGGGTCGATAGCTTTGTTGGTTCTCGAGTTCTCGCAGCTTTTGTGCCGAATTGGGGAGATTTCGGAAATTTGACCTGAGGGTATAACTGGAGAGTTCTTGGAGCTATAAAATTCGTTCTATACTCGCTGGAATATTCGTCGAACACTCTCTTCAACTATACCGTAAGGCGAAAAATTCAGACTTTAATTTAGAAATTGAGAAAAATAAAAATGGTTAAAATTACAATACGGAGTTACGGAGCTTTCCCCTATAGTTACCAATCTGTTTTTCGGCGGGAACGTTCACAAATGGTCGGAATAATTACTATCACTAATGGATAATCTTCCAAAAAAAAAAAAAAAAAAAAAGAAGAGAAGGAATAATAAACCACTGTACGATCATTTGCAGTGTTTTAGAAATGATGAAGAACCTAGTTAGAGAATCAACCATGTATTGAAAATCGTCCCATAGTTGCAATGTTCGTCCAACACTTCTCAAACTGGTGAGTCTCAGTTTGTATTATTCAGAATCATTGTAGAGATTGTGGTAATTTTAAATTTCGTTATTGGAAATTATGAAAACGTTCGGCCGAAAAATTGATGACCATATATAATCGATTTTTTAAAATCCCCCGATGGAGTTGAAACGAAGGAACCAAAATTGTACGATGTATTTATGCGTTTCCACAACGACGTTTGCTGTTTTCAAATAATAAACCAGAAAACGTGGAGAAACGATTTAAAAAAAAAATATTATCTATGTTCGCATCGCAGGCGATGGAAAATGGAGAATTGAGATGCCTTTTTGCTGGATAAGTTTTTGCGTAAATAAATACACAGGTGGTGGAAACTCTTCAAAAGCCGTCGCGGGGGAGCGTTGGGGGATGTGCAGGTGAGAGGGTGAAGCGAAGAGGGGGCGAGTGGCGAAATGGTGATGAGGTGGCGGGCAGAGGAAAGATGACACTTCTTGCTAGCGAGGGCCCAACTTTCCTTGATCGATAGATAGCTTCAAAATGGCGGCCAATCACCTCGGCATCCTCGCACACACGCGCACATCGTTCACGCTCCCAGATAACACCATCACGGCGACACAACAACAACAGCAGCTGACGACAGCAGCTACATCCCCTCTCGGTCGTCATGGCTCAGGCCACCAGGGTAATCCCATTTCTGGAGAAGGGTAGATAAAAGAGTGAGTAAAAGAGCGAGCGAAACAGGATGGGGTGAAAGCGAGTGAAAGCTAGTGAACTTGGGCAAGAGTATTGGATCGAGGGTGAGCGAGAGGTGAAGGATGGATCGGAGCGGGTGGGGCGAGTTCGGTCACAGCGAGAGCTTGATAACGATGCGCAGGAGGCGATGGGATGCGCGGAGGCGGCGGGTCTCTTTATTGTTGGCGCCTTTCATCACACCACCAACTTCGAAAGTGAAAACCCTCCCCCGCACCGGTACCAACTCGCCGTTCCTTTCAACCCCGAATGATATACTTCTTCGCTTCCTCCCCTTCCTCCTGCCGCATCCTGTATCGCTTCGCCCTTCCTTCCGTAGCATCTTCCTCTTCTTTCTGCCACCATCCGCAAGACCCCCCTCCCCCTTCCACGGGGGTGAATTTCTCGCCGCGCCATTTCACGTTGAATTTTTCGACGCTTGCGGCCTAATTACCATTGATTAGCCATTTCAGAAGGGATCTCCCGTTGAAATGTAATCCGAAAAAATCTTACTTTTTCACCGTTCGATTGGCAGAGCTGGCTGTCAATTTCGGATTTCGTTTATCTTTATGCCGATCCACATAATTCTACAACTGATTTGAAGATTGTAGACTCATTATACACTACAACGCACTGTTGCACAATCAACCGCAGAGATTGAATATATATGGCGTTTTCACAAGCAGCTAAGAAGCCATTCACTTGAAAATCATCGCCAACCATGTCAGATTCACTCACGAAAATGTGAACTTCAGATGATCAAGCTGCACGATTTTGGCAACCAACCCTGCAGCGAACTCGAAACCGAAATTTATTGTTATCAAAGATCATTCGAGAAGTGATTGAAAAGAAGGATAGAGGGAGATAAAGTAGAGGAAAATCTATTCATAATAACCTTTGCTTCCACATTATATTAAACAGGAATAAATAAAACTCGTCCTTAGGCATAGCCTGTGGTTAAGAGCTTGAGTCCCTCACACTTCGAAAAACGCTGCAAATGATTGAACAGTGATTTATTATTCCTTCGCTTCAATAATGATTCAAGAAGACTATCCATTTATGATATTAATTATTCCGAACATTTGTGAACGTTACCACCGAAAAACAGATTGGTAACTATAGGGGAAAACTCCGTAGCAACTATTGTAATTTTAATCATTTTCATTTTTCTTAATTCCCAAATTAAAAGCTAAAATTTTGCCAAACGGTACAGCTGGAGAGAATGTTTGAAACCAACCTAATCAACCAGTCTCCTGTTAAACCCCAAATATTGAGGAATAATTGTCAAACCGTATTCCCTAGTGTAACGAGTCAATTGGTTACTGTTTTATGTATTAGCAAATTGATAAATTCTAATAATGAAGCATTCATATTCTGAACGCATATTGAGGTCATTTATGACACATAGAAACTGTTGATGGAAATTGATAGATTCGAAAAAGTAGTCCAGTTTTGTGAACGGATCGTTCAATGGGAATTCCGTTTTTAATAATACCGTATAAATTATCAACTGCAATTTCGCGATTCGATAGTTTTGAATGTTGATCTAGCGCACGTTGTATTTATCACAATAGACATTGAAGCTAGTTATAATAGTCAGTTATATTGGTTTATTATTCGATAACAACCATTGCAATCGTCCACGAAAAAATGTACAATCCCCCCCAAAATTCGATGTTTTACAGTTCAAGGCAGGTAGAATCTCAACACAGAAAATAAGAAATTCTGTACATCCAAAAACATTTGCGGTCTCAATTCTTCAACCGATCGGTACCTGAATTTCAAGTGTATTGTTTTAGGGGTTTTAAGAGGGGAAAAGAAAAATTATCCATTAACTCTGTGTTGAGACAGAACTGAGATTATATCTTCGATCGTTCTCAAAATGATCTCAAGATGATGATTGCAGCTGTAGTGAGTAATATAGATAATAAAACATATAACTCAAGTATTTATTCGTTCGATATAAAAAGCGAAGAAATCGTTCTGTGCCTATAGGAATGCTAGTCGGACTTTTAGATGATTAATTAAATACTTCGACAGATAATAACACGACACACTTACTAAGAAATGTGGAATGTACGATAATAAATAATGCGATATAGGATTATGAGCTAAGACACATGAATTTCTCGGTAAAAAGATTTTTTTTACCACCGATTCTTTAGATTAGATACAATCAAAATTCAGGATATCTGCAAAAGAATATCAGTTCCATGTTTTGTGCAAATGTTCATATCTGTTCGGCTTGGAAACTTCTTCTTCTCTTGTAGTATACTCGTTCATATTGAAACAAAGGCATTTGCGAATAATCAACCACCGTACTAATATTTATAGCGTTGCTATAGTATACAATAATGCTTCGACACACAAATATCATCATTAGGTAGAAAATAGGAGGGTTTATTTACCTCAGAATGACTATACATGTGAATGATTGCTGGTTGAGGTAAGTACTCCCTTTTATTTTAAAGAAAAGCGCCATTATATGCGAAAGGTTGTCACGTGATAGTGAGGCATGAAGAGGTTGAATTGGATGGTAGACTGAAGGGTTGTTGAGTGATGTTACAAAGATGGAAGAACAGTCACTTGATGGTGTTGGTGCGAGGGTTGATGGTACTAGCTCCGCTAGAGATAGCTCGAGGGTCTGTAATCAGGGAGGACTACAACAAAGTGGTAGGAATACATTATGATGGCGTAAGATGTAGAGAGAGAGGGAGCGAGAGTGGGAGAGGGTGAGTTTTAGTAAGTTGGAAAGTGACTGTGTTCGTGCGTCCGTGTGTGTGTGAGAGAGAGAAAGAGAGATATAGAGTGATATTGAGAGAGAGGAAAGTAAGAGAGAGAGAGAGAGAGAGAGCGAGCGCGAAAGAGTGAGAGAAAGAGAGAGCGTGAGTAAGAGGGGGACGAGAAAGAGTGAAAGAGGGTGTGCACAGACTGAGCGGAGTTGACGTCGGTGGGAGCAAGTAGGTAAAGGTGGTGACAGACTGCGCTGATGCGACTTAGAGTTAGAGATGCTTAGAAGATGGAGGGAAAGAGTTTGGGTGGCCGAGCTGCCGCTACGAGGGTGGATCATCTTTTGTGGGAACGACGGGGAAAAGTAAGAGTTGCTCACAAAGACTTTCTGTACTTCGCCAGACTCGAAATAATAAAATGGTTGCGAAGAAGTACGGAAAGGAAGGAGGAATATGACTCCATTTCGCGTAATTGGGACCAAGGATGGCAGAGGAGTCTATCCTGTGCGTTCATCAACAGAGAAGAGATTTCGAAGCGCACTAAACATTTCTATCCAATAGTACGGTTGTAAGTGCGAGGAAGTGATGAATATGTATAAGAGCACAGCAGGCTGCTAGTGAATATGAATCGTGAGAGTAATAGCTTTGACGTTGCATGCGAAGCAGGAAGTAGTGCCTGAAGAGGCAAACCAACCGCTGTCGAGTAAAATCCAGTAGACTTCGCATTGAAAGCATTTCAGCCAAGTAGGCAAGATTTATTTCAGCCGTTCATTATCGCCAAGAAAAAAACGCCCAGAACTTGTTATTAATTGAGAGTAGGCAGTTTTTGTTTAGTATAGTTATTATTCTTCGATTAAATCGCCATTGTGATCGGATAGGAAAACATTTTACAACCTCTCCATCAAATTTGTCAATAACGATGGTAAGGTAGATTCTAAACCTGCAATGTCCGGCCACCTTCCGGGTGTTATCATCTCTTTAGAATCATCATTATTTTGGTTTATTCTTAATAAACCATTGTAATCGTCAAAAAAAAAAAAAATAAATAAATAAATTCCAACCGTCTCAAAATTTGATGCTTTACGTTTTTTTTTTGTTTTAAATTCTGTCCGTACGCCGTCAACACTTTTCTGACGAAACTACAAAAGCTAAATTTTTGAAATTGTCTCCAAAAATCAATCGTGGCCTGACAATGGCTCAATTCTTTAGCCAAATCGCTACCTCAATTTTAAGGGTATTTTTTAAGGCTTTTGAGGGGAGAAAAGTCGTCTTTTCCAACGGTTTTCTGAAAAAGGTGTACTTGGTGTCAATTTCTATAGATTTTGAACGTTGATAGCAGGGTCGATAGTTTTATTTTTAACTAATCACAGTGCAGGAACACTTGAGAAGAAACAGAATATATTTTCCATTTCACTCATTTAAGTCGTTGAATAAGTCGTCGATGTTTCCAATGGAGCAACTCTCAAAGCTCAGTTGGTACGCCAGCGAAACCGCAAGTGAATTTGCTCGGTCGGGAACCGCGAACTCGGTGCAATGGATGAGCACTTTACGAGCACGTTCGGAAGCGACGGCTCAATTCAGTACGTGGTTTCATTATTTTGAAGGACGGCAACACGTCTCTCTCAATGAGATTGCAACACGGTTGTGTTTGGTATCGATGTCAATAGATTTTTTTAAAAATATACTCTTTATTGTTAGATACACCGAGCGTGTTGCTCATAAGTAACATTCTTTTGACCTTAAAGACTAACACAAATCAACAAAACGTGTACATAGACTAGGTTTGTTTTTCTTTCATGGATTTTTAAGAGTGAAGCTTGCACTCTGGTCACTTCAATTTGTGTCTCTGATTGCCAACTCGTGAGGTTTTGTCCTTTTCAATCTTCTCACTAGGTCGTCCACATTAAGAAGTTTCACAGCTTCCACGTTGACATGCCCTTGGAGACGCCCTAGATGTGCAGTAGCAAATTTCTTGATGGTCTGTTCAATAGTGTCCACTTCAAGGTCCAGATGGAGCCTGTCGTTACGAACGTACCACGGTGCATTGATGTCAATAGATGATGAAACTCCGAACTGAATGAGACCATAATGTAATTTCATAAAAATTAGAGCCCTCTTTTGAAAAACAGATTTTCCGCGGAAATTAAGCAGCTTAATTCGGGGCTGGAACAAATTAATATTGAGCAATAGGATTTGTTGGATGAAAACGTTCGTCACTGTTCGTTCGTTTACGTTGTTGACGAGTTGAGGGCCAACATTGCCAATCGGCTATTGAAACGATGGCTGTAAGAAACCTCATAACCCTGCAGTACGAACAGCAGCATAATTATGTGTACTATGAAGCAGTATAATTATTCTTATCCAAATCCTTGTTTGTTGATATTCTCTCTTAGCTTATTAGTTTACCTACCCTTTCGCTGAAGAAATTGCGAGAGTGCTGTAATTAGCATTTCGTTGCAAGCTCTCTATTTCATCCAATTACGGGGACAAATTATCGTATTGCTTAGTGCGGAGTCGGTGACCTGGCGGACTGCGCTGCTTTGTGCTCCATTGGCCGGGCAATGGAACATTCGAATAGCATCCGCTGTAGGTTGGGAAAAGGTAAAGGGTTAGGCGCGGACTCTATCTCTTTGACTTTGACTAGGTGGAGAACCTAAGCATCAGCATGTCGCTAGAGACAAGTAGGATAGAGGTGGAGGAAGATGAGATTGTAACGTTGCGAATGCTATCCACTTCGGATTCTCGAGCAAGAGGTGGATTGTTTTGAAACTCCGATCGAACATCGAATTGACTCGAGGCATTTTCAATGTCCTGTATGACCGATCGATTATCTGACGACGAACGACAGCGAACCCTGGAGGACACAAGAGTTGCATTGTCGACCCATCGAAGTGGGGGTTGTAATACTGTGGATGCGAGTGAAGAACGGTCCGCTTCAGACTTGTGGAGGGGATGAGTTGGGTGTGGTTGAAAGTCCGCCATTGCTCGTCCCCTACTGTAAGAGCACCCTTCAGCAAGATCTCCTCCCCTCACGATCGTTCCCTCATCTGCTCAAGCCCTCTCACAACAACTACCAACCCTTCCATATACAATCGCTCTCTGCTCCCACATTCCCCATCATCTGACAACATTTTCACCTGAACCTTCAGAAGAATTCGTACCAGGTGTGACCGTTCGTGGAAACCCGTCGTAAAACTATGCGCGAGAAAATTCAACAAGAGATGATTTCGGGAACTGGAAATTTCGAACGCTGGCAAGCGTATACTTCCATCCGCTCATCATGGCTATTTGAACACGAACTTGAATCTAAGAAGGATGGATGTTTGAAAGTTTCTATTTTGACCTGAAAATGCGGTACACCGAATATATTAACTAGATGGGAAATAATGTATACAGGAATAGGTGACTGATACACTCCGCCAAACATTATGTCGACAAGATATCGAGCATATACGGAATTCAAACGTTTATACAACAGTGCTGAACTGACTATATCGAAACCGTCGTGAATTAGGTCATCATGAGGCTCCTGTCGAAAGTTATGTCGTTTCGAGTCTACAATTCTTGGGGAATATGTCGGACTCTAGAGAATCAAGACGAATTTATCACGGAAAACACTAATTTTTAAAAAACCAACTGTTCAATTATGAACAATAATTTAGAAATCGTTGGAGTAAACTCTTGCAACAACGAGAAATATTTTAAGCGTCTGGTGCCAACAGTTCATGTCATCCGTTGAAGCTTGATTTTCCAACGTTATGCACACCTCAGAGTTCGCGCAGATTTGCCGTGCTATTAAATCGACCTAAACTCAGTTTTTCCCGACGGGTTGTGATAAGTTCAGCAAGGTATTAGGATCCTCATAGTCGTGAAGAAGGCTGACAATCGCCATCGGTTTTGTGTTGCCACTTCGTACAGGCTGAAAACCGAAGGAATAGAAAATTTAAACGGTTAGATTTCTGACTGATGGATAAATATCGGACCATTTCACTCGTCAGTAACCACGAAACAGCAAAATTATTATAAATAAATGTATTCGATAGAAGTCACCAGGTTTGAACCTTGAGCTGTCAATGACTCCAACAAAATTTAAAAATATAGGTAATTAAATTTTCTCCAATTTCCCTGAGTAATATAAGCATCATTATTCCAAAACCATTCTGGAGTTATTGTTCAAATAAATGCTATTTAGTCACTTTAATAATATTGCTAATCCAACAAATGACCATAGCATTGAAGGAAATCGCGCAGATACGAGTCATGCACACCATCAACTTCCATCTTATCAGATACGAACGGAATCGAAATTAATTATTTTATGACGACAACATTAGGCCTCGTGAAGGCGGATTAAGTGAATGTTTCAGGGTAGTTCGTGTCTTATCAATATATGGTTGGATATAATTTTCAGCAAAATCAGCTCATCGAAAAAGTTCAAACTTTAAAATCTAAAGGTAACCTAATTTGGAATAAAAATTTTTTTTTAAATTTCTTCTCATGTATCAAACATTGTTGTTTGTTGTATTTCTCCCACAAGTACCAAACAAATACAATGAATCAATCCCCTAAGTGGGCATAGCTCGTGGCAGGGAGATGAGTCATACCGTCTCTCGGTCAACACGAGTTCATCAAAATTTTTCACAGCGTTAAACTTGAGAAAATGCTTATTGAAATAATATTGTTACTCGAGTACAGACAAAATCGTGAACTAATTTAACCGCAAACTAGTTAGTTTGTGTCATAAAGTATGCACATGCCATAAGTACGTACATATAACTTAACTCAGAAAAATAGATTTCAAATAAAATATTAAAATTAAACGAATAGGTCAGGAAGGACACAGAAAAGAACCAGGTATTTATTTTAATGAAATCGTCCTTCAGTTTTTTTTTATTCAAGCTACATTAGTCTAGAGCACGTAGAGGGTGCAAGAAGAAGTTCGGACCTCAAGGAATCCGGAAGGTCATTAAACCCATTAAATAAATTCAATGAACCATTAAATAAATTATCGAGTTATTCCTTAGTACTGCATTTCTAAAAAGCTTTATAATCGCCCTCAAACCTTCCATAACACAAGAACCCTTAAAGACAATAGCAATCGACTTAGCGGTGGTCTCAGTCGATTCAGCATTGAAAAATCTATTCAAATTAATTGATCGAATAAAATTGATCGGCACAACATGTTTTGGAAATGTTTGAAAAATACGAATAAGTACCCTCCCTTTTAAAATTATCATCTAAGTACATACCTGTTCAAATCGTCGATCGCAGCAATCTGAATGATATTCAGCTCTCCGAACTTTTCCTTGAGGAGATGAATCCAGAAACAGAAAAAAAATTTCAAAAATGTGACATTCTCCTAAAATGACCATATTTTTGTCTGCGATTCCGTTAAAGGCGAGTTAAGTAAAAACACATATAACCGCATGATTCATCGTTTAAAAATAGAGAACTTAATTATGTTAAACTAGAAGCCTATCGATATAATTTTTTTCCAGGGTCGCCCATCTTTGCACTCTCAAAACAAGAAGTAGTGTCGGGTCATATTTTCATGATTATTTACGTAGAATACGAACCAAAATGCAACAATTAAAAAATGGAGTTCCCCATTCGATACCAACGAAGTTGCACAAGCGCTCAATGGGCCATTTTCTGATTTTTTAAATATACGGAAAAGTATCGTTAGTTCAGATTTTTCATTCGGCAAACTAGTGAAATCAGGACGAATAAATTAAAATTGGGACACCCTGTAAATGTAAATGTACGTACCTGGTTGATTGTTAGAGTCAGGTTGATAGGAAGCGTCGAATCGCATCTTTTTCTGACTATGGTTTTTTCCTCGCTTTCCTATCCAGTCAAGTTGCAATTCACCTAGTGATGTCGGTCGTATACCCGACATCTAGTGTTGTATGTTGCTCCGAGATGTGCTCGCCTCGATGAGTCCGTCATAAGATGTTCGGCTAAGCCGTTGGAAATGAGAATGAGGCAACATCTTCTAACGTCATGCATCTCACTGCATCTTGCACATTGTAGGCTCACTTTACTGTACAAGCAGCCCCAACCTCTCTATCATCTATACCTAATGTTACCTAGTGTGTAACGTGCTATACGTGCGCTCTGCTGCCTCCATCGGCATCTGTCTGCCCTCCTCAGCGTCATGCTTTGTTTGCGCGCCTTGATGCCGCCGTGGGCCGTGTTTTACTTATTCCTTTTATTCAACTTTTTCTTTCATATTTCGTGGCCTGGTGCCTCCGTTTTACCCTGCCGGCGGGCCTGCCAGCTTGCCTGCTCAAATATCTGCCTGTTAGCCTGTTTTCTATTATCGCTGTAAAAGGACTTGTGCACAATACCCCCTCTCGTCTGAGCTGGTTTACAAACTACCCTATCTCATGTCGATACCTACCATCCCATTTATAACGATAGCTAATCCTGTCCATGAGTAGGTAGCTGGCATTGATCGGATGGTTGGGCGCATTACGCGGATCTTACGGGCGGTCCCAAACATGTTCTGTGAAGGCGTCGATTAAGGTGACATCTCTCTTGACTCGAACCCTCGGAACCGTTTATCCTGTCGAGGGCCATCAAGTTTCAACTGCCTTGAGAAAGAGCCACGATCTTACACGTACAAGCTTTCTCTTGTACGAGAAAATCGTTTCGAATCGTTAGTTCGTGCTGGGCCCATAACCTTTAGATATGAACTCATGGAAATGATAATAAGAACTGAACACATTGAAAAGCCAGACAAAATTGGTACGAAACACGATTGAATTAATTTCTGAAGATGCCAGTTGTCAATAGATAGGAAACGTATCACGCAACAACGGATAGTTAAGATGGAGTGAATGATTTCAACAACAGTGGAGCAGAAGATGTACTCCAGATTTTTTTCTGTGACCTAATTTCTATTCTATCCTTCCAGTCTATTGCATGAATTAATATAAATTGGATTCTTAAATTTATGATAAATATTATAGTTATAATTAAATCGGACTAATTTATAATATACGCTCTACTGAATCCACAGCAACCTTCACACAACCGTGCTTTATGTACGAGCAATTTCCAGTATGTTAACGACCAAAGTGTGTGTTAACAAACATACCCTAGTGGAGCAACAGAGTTTCATTGTATTTTGAGTCCAAAGCTACTGTCACAATGAATAGTAGAATATTTTTCAGTTAACAGTACCATGATTGAATAATCTTACTTCCATTTTAGGAAACCACTGAACGACCGATACAACTATCCTCCAAATTTCACTCGATTCAGACCATAGGTTGCGAGAAATTTACGAAGTGGATTTTACGTTAACGATCGGTTGTCTAATCAAGTTGAGGTTATAACCCGCATAACAGTTTACAATTTCATCAAAATTAAGGTCGAGAAATTTGCTAGTTGGCGCGACTCGACGATTAGGTTCATTTTCCACCCAAGCATAATTTTAATTATATACGCGTTGGAAACGTTATAGGATTTCATTCATATAACATCCCTGATTTATGAATCCACTGGCAGATATTCAGGGTTGATGTTGATAAAGCCAGTGACTGTATGTTATAGATTTTTGATAGGTGACCTTTTGAAAATATTCTCCATTATTATACACTTAAGTAAAGTACCTAAATAAGATAAAAGAACATAAATAGTAATCAGATCTGTTCTCTGGTACAATTTCCTATTAAGACAGAGTAATGTTACTACGGATATGCCGGAGAAATGTAGTGCGCCGTTGGAAGTTGATTCAGCTCATTCTGCGGCGATTGAAAAAAATATAGTGTCTTCAGGCACTCAAGCTTGTTATTACTGTGATCTTATAGATCGATGTGATCCATCCGTACTCACCGTATTCACTTTTTCAAACAAACGAGAAAAGGTTCGTAGCATGCTACACTGAAAGAGAGAAAAGAATGATGAAAAGTACGAAAAAAAAAACAGAAAACGAAAAACCGTTGGTATTTCCCTCTCTGAGCTTTGTGAATGGGTAAACTGAGGGATGAGAAAGAGCCAGACAACCTAGATAGATACGTGTCCTGCCTGGCAGTAGTAGAGCAAAGATGCCTACCTCGGAAGATGAAGAAAAGGAAGGAAAAGGATCCTTTCAGTCAGAATTGAATTGTTCCTTTTGAAGGAGATACTGGATTGTTTCAAAAGATCTCGAAACGGTGAAGGTATCCGTTCGTTTCATTACCGATCGTAACCAATGAATAGAAGAAGTATATTATAGGGCGTATAACTAGCTGGTGCCCTTAGAGAGGTATGTTCGGGTACATGCAAAAGCATTGTACGAGTAGCGGATTTTACATTATTCATTTGTCTGCTTTCATTCGATTTCCAGGTTTTTGTTAATTGTATCGTATTGGAAGAAGTTGCATCACCCCTAAAAATTTGCTGATTTTGGCTCGTTATTAAATTATAAACCATTGTAATCGCCTAAGAAAAAAACAATTGTTAAACCTTCCTCAAAATTTGATGTTATACGTTACAAGGCATGTAGAATCTGAATAATTATCCAATAAGCAAAAAAAAAAAAAAAAAATCTGTCCGTACGCCATCAACACTTTTCTCACGAAACAATAATTGCTAAATTCTTGACATTTTCACCAAAAACCAATATTAGTCTACCAATGGCTCGATTCTTTAAACAATTCACTACTTCGTCAAAACGTATTTTTGGGGGGTTTTGAGGATGTAAAAATCCGTATTTTCCAACGTTTTTCACCCTAAGATGTTTTGGGTATCAATTTTCATAGATTCTTGGCTCTGAATAGAATATCACCATCGATAGCTCTAATGGTTCCCAAGTTACCGAAGCTTTTATGTGGAATTTCCGAGATCTTGAGAAGTTGGCCATGATGTATAGCTCGAGAATTTATGGACCTATAAATATGGATCTATACTCTTCAGAATGGTCGCCAAACGCTCTGTACCGTTAGGCGAATAGTTTACCTTTTAATATTGAAAATAGTGAAAATTAAAATGATTAAAATTACCATCCCCTCATAGTTACCAATTTGTTTTTCGGTGGAAACGGTCACGAATGTTCGGAATAGTTAGTATCACTAATGGATTATCTTTTTACATCATTATTGAAACAAAGGAATAAGAAGAAGAAAATAATAGAATAGAGTGTATTAAGTTTGTATGACATTCCAGCAACAAAAGCAACGAAAAATGTAAGCCCGAAAATATCTTAAATCATTTGTTTTCTGCGAAAAAATGCATGAACAGTACAGTTCGGTGACAATAAATGAACATAAATAAAACAATGTCAAGATCAATCGAATTATCTCATTTTCTGGTAAAAAGTTATAAATGTCTATTTAATTTAATTTCACAGACGAGCGTAGACATTTCTAAACTTAGACATTTTATTTAGATGGTTACTTTTCCCGTGGGCGGCAGTGAAACGCGCTTACTCAGCCTTGCACGCATGAATTGCCATTTCATAATTGAAGTGTAGTAAGAACACTGAAATTGGCGCGTGCCAGTGACATGCGACTTCTTGTCATGACGAATGTCGAGATTTGTTTTGGAGCTTCGGGGGGGAAAGAGGGGAAATGATTGTCCCTGCTCAAGTGTTCACAACAGCAGTGATATTGTCACAAAAAGGGCTGACGTTTTGATTAGCAGTCGTGAATAAAAAACTACGACGACAGAGGCCCAAGTATTAGGAAGGAAGGTATGTCCTCCCTCACTTCATTCCATTTCCTCATCCCCGATTCCTTCGTTCTCGACTGCTTTCCTGTTTTAGAGACAAAGAAACTTGTCCGTACTCTTCCTCACACTATATGAAGGGGCTGAAATGAAAAGGTTTGGAACAAAAACCGACCGATATTAGCTACCTAGCTTCGCTTATGCCCACATACACCCGAGCACAACAGTTTGTTTACAACCGCACACGAACCATTGGGTAAAGATGAAGAGCGAGTATTAGGTATGTTCCGAAACCCTCCATTTCCTCATTCTATCCCACCTCTACTCCCTCGCTATCTTCTCTCGTTTTCCTTACCGACAACACACACACGGCCACAGCGTATCCAACATAATATCTACAGAGTTGCTCCGCTCAGCAGACCCCACTGGTATCCTACGCACTGAGCTGACTACAACAGGAAGGCTGTGCCTCTTCGTCCATTTTGCTCTTGTCTGCAAAAGTCACCTTCTCCGTCAGCTCTTTCGATCCCTTTTTTCTAGATACTTTTCCACGCCGTCCTTATATATCTTCTACTACAACTGCGGTCAACGCACATGGCTGCAGCCGAATAGCTTGGAGGCGTACCTTGGGTTTGGATGGAGGCAGGGAGACAGCGTTATTCCACACACAAGGGGAAGAGGGAGGTGAGAAACGACCCCACGAAGCGGGCGGATTCCCCTCAACCGTGGAAGAATGGAAAAATTTCCATTTCTACAAGAAGACCTACATGTTGTTGAAGGAAAAAATTATAACGATAGGTATCGTAATAAGATTGTAAGAGTATCAGTGAAAAAGAAAATCTGCTTATTATTTTGTCTCTACTTTGCTCCGAATATAATTTGGAAAGTTACTCTTTTATCTACGTACTAGTTACTCAGCCTATCAGATTGAGTGATTGAGTCCACCCAATTACAGACTTATCAACTGAGCCATCAATCGTCACTGGTCAATTACTCGTGATTCTAGTAGATCCAGAGAGTAATTTACTCCAACTGAAATCAAGTTTCAACACTCTTCATCAGTGGTTTGAGGGAAAAATGACCCGTGAAACTAAGGTAAAAAAGGAGTTCAGGGCTTTTTTAACCTAAATTTTGAAATTGAATTGAATCTAACTTAAATCTATCTAACTAAGAAGGCATTTAAAGTAACTAAAACAAAACCCTAACACAAAATAAAATTGGATGAATAGAAATATATATACTTACCTAATTAATATCTAGAGGAGGTTGTTTATAGTATGTTGTTTTTGTATATTATTATGTAAATTGATTGTATATTCTGATATAATTTGATAAATAATTTGAAAATGTAACTATCCGCGCACACCGGCCCGCACGACTTCTGTCATGGGCGGTTAATCAACCTGTACTATAGATTGTGAAATAAAGATTTTTGAAATCCGTGAAATCCGTATTGTTCTCCCAGTGATCGTTACAGGCCATAAGTGTATATATTTCAAAACGGCCAAGGCCTTAAAATGTTCTTTACGACTTGTAGCTGACGCTGGATGTTTTATCATCAGTGTCACTCGCCGTACTTCCACGCGGTTCGCATTTTTCATTATTTTATTCGAGCGTTTCTTATTTTCGGGTCCCCTTGCTATGAAAATAATCCCATACCTTGAAACATCTATCGGTTGTTACTCGCCGTACTTCCGCGCCATTAACCTGTTACGTCGGTTTTTCGGTTTTCAGGTTTCACGGCTAGTTTTCTAGCTACAATATTATAGTGTACTAACGTTTGGGCCTTTCCATGAGTTGGTAGATAGTAACATCTGTTCATCGACTCAAACATAGATCTATATACAACATTGGTTTCTTCTAATATTTCAGAGAGATTCATGGAGAATATGAAAGAGTTAGGGCGCTTTTGACGAGTTGAGGTACCTAAGTTCAGGAACGGGCGAATTCCTACGTATCCTTGATCTAATAATGTGATAGGTTACTATCAATCATGAAAACTCAGCACGTTTGAACTTTGTTTCTGACATAGTTTTCCTGATATAATCATATTGGTAACCCATGAATCAGCAGAATTCAAAATTATCTAATAAGGCCATCTTTCTTAAAACGGTGTTCATTGAGAGTTTCCATGTTTGAGCGGTGTTCATGTTTCGTGACGAGACCTTCCAAATGCTGGGGGTCCTGACGGTCGCTGCGCGATAAGCATCAGATTTGAGGCGCCTCGAACCTACGGAAGATGAAATGAAATGTAATCTGAGAGCGAGCGACGAGTAGCCGTAGAATGAAATTGCTACAACGAACCCCCTCGTGAAGATCTGACTCGATCTGAGAAGGTGGGCGTCCATGACATTATTGTCAACTTGGTCCGTCTGCGTAGAACTGGGAGTTCGTGCAGAACGATGAACGACTACTTAGATTTGTATTGTATTGTACGATGGCATTGTGCTATAGTTACTTAAGCCCCGAGGTGGCGGTGATTCAGTTTGGACAGGCAGCAGCTAGTTTTGGCTGAGATGATACAGGGGTGATGGTCGGAATTGGTTCGGGGCAGTTGCACAATAGGAAACTGGTTTGTTAAGTGAATTGGTGCGGAAGAACACAGCGGATCTGATCTGTTCCTCTGTTGTGTTTCAAACAAAGAGAGCAATAGGCAGGATCCCATCCCCCGCCTCGACAGTTGAGACACAAAAGCAAACAGATATATTTTAAAAGAAGAGCCGCTTTATCCCATTACGGACATACGATCTCTCTTTTTCTTTTCTGGTATTTTGCGTTTTGTTAGATGAAGGAAGATCTGCTACCTCAACTATAGTATTGCACTTTCTCAAGTGGTGTGGATAGGTCGCAAAAGATCTGTTAGCTAGGAAGATACTGGCTCTCACACAGCTCGCCGCCTGCGCATTATATTCGCTAGCCTTAGCCTGACCGAATCGGGACAGGAGATTAACTGTCGAACTCAACGTCGAACTCTGGAAGTAATGTTCTAAATCAATCCTATAGATGAGAAAACTGTCCAAAGTCATCGCGTGTTTTCGCAGAAAATCTACTAAATCAATTAAATTACAATTTACTACTAGAACTTTCAATTTGAGGAAATTTACTGTGTCAAAACGTGCGAGCTACCAACTCATCCATAAACCATATTTCCAACAAACAAAACTGATTTCTTCACGACTTTTAAGTTTGAAAGTTTGTGAAATCCGAGTATGGAATAAAATCAATTCTGTTCATGTATCGTACTCCGCCATCACCTTTTTGAATAAATTTTGAATGCTGCTTACAATCTTCTCCAGAAGTCATTTTTACGTCGAAAAGGGATCAGTATTTAGTCGAGATCGCCACCTTGCAATTCTGACCACAGCTTTTCATAGTCTCTGACTCACCAGCACTCATGAATGAGTATTGAGTACACGATAATATAACTCAAGCAATGGTAGAGCTATAACAAAACCATTGCATACGCATTAATTATTTATTTATTTATTCCGTAAAACGGGCATAACACCCAAGCATTACACAGAAATGAAACAATATGTGCGATCGCAGCGCCAAAAAGTTGAAAAAATAATAGTTGACTTAAAATAATTTTCAAAAACACTCTTCTACTGAGATTAATTTGACTTCAAATGTAGTGTGTGTTACATCTAAAACATTTGAATATAATCTCGAGGGCTCCCGGATTCCAAAGATAAATTAATTTCGTAGGGAACCATCCCATCTATAACCCATATGATCCGTGAAAATTATTTGAAATTAAATTTATGCCTACAGATGGTTTATACATGATGAAATTCAATGGGGGTTATCTTAATGTTGTTTCTCAACTGGACGGCGTTATGCAAAACCCTGTCAAGCGACAAATTGTCAAAATCGAATTTTTGTATCGTTTGATTCTTTTTGTCGAGTGGGATGTAACTTTGGCGACTTTAGCGCTCTCTATTCAATATCACAGGAAATATTCCCACATAATATAGCAAGCGACAGGAGCTAAAAATGCATACTAACATTTCTCAGCTACATATCGAGCGCAATCAGGAGAAAAGTGGTATGCAAAACCTAGCGACGGTAAAATTGGTGGTTGATAGATTTTCGCAGAACGTTTGTCATCAATTTTTGAGCGATTTTTGTTGTGTTGATTGAATGAGACCACAACCGGGCTTATTGCTTTATGTCGCGCCAAGTCGTCGAACACAGCACGGTGCCACTGGTTTAGCACTCGACTCCCGAAGAGATAATTCCGCTACCAGTGGCGCATGCGGCAACGCGGCATCCCTTTTGGATGATTATTAGATAATAAACATTTTAACCGCCCACAAGTTAAAATTTTCAAAACCCCCTCATCATGTGATGTTTATGTTTAAAGGTACGTAGAGTCCAAATATCTAATAAAAAAAAAAAAAATTAAAACTCCGTCCGTCCGCCGTCAGCACTTAAGGGAAGTATAAACCTGTGTTTGCAATATTAACCAAAATCACTCGTGGACTGAAAATGGCTAGAATGGTTAGCCTAGAATAGGTTAGTTAGAATGGTTAGAACATTTTTTTTCTTTGGGAAAATAATAATTATTATTGAATAATAATAATTTCAAACTTCTTTCAAAGTTGTTGTTTGTTACGTTTCTAGACTTGCTGAACCTGTATACCAACCGTTTGCTGTTAGCAATTTTCTGAGGAAAAGTATGAAAGAATCGCGTCCGAAATTTTCAGCTACGATAATCAACCACGGCTCCGTTCTCTAGCCACATTGCATACTCAATCTCAAGAGTACTTTTGGAGGGCTCAAAACAGGAAAAATCTATTTGTTCGTATTTTAAAACTTGAGCATGTTAGGATTTGATTTTGATGGATTTTTTAATTAAATGAGATCATAATTAGTTGATAGCATCAATAATTCTAAAGCTATCGCAGTATCACGAAAAATTTTCCAGGGATCAAAAAAACGGCTTGAAACGTCAAGCTCTCCAGCTTTATCTATAGGAACTGAAGTTTGTTTTAGCTTGAACCATTTGGGAATCTAAAAATGATTTAAATTAATAAATTTTCTAAGAAGTTGGCCCATACTGTACCGATATGGAGCTAGGTCGGCTGTTACTTTAGTGCTATTCCTCACTAAATTAAATCACCATGACTTTGAAAATATTTACATCGAAAATACTGCAGAAAAATACTCTCAGTGACTCGAACGATGAACTCAGCTAACTCGCCAGTTTTCCAAACTGTGATAAGTTCTTTCTTACATTTTCCGTGGCGTCTCTACGACGTGCTTTTTCATCCAATCGCCTCCAGAATGTAGTAGTTTTGTGGTCTTATTGGTGGTTTTATTGGTCTTAAGGCATGCTGTATCTTCAGTCAGTGCGAATTTCGTTGTATTCTCAAGAACAATGGGACATCGATTGATTAATCAGCCCTCCGCTTGATTAAGTTGGACAACTGGTCTGAGAGAGACAAGGTATGTATTACGTAGTTATATCATTATACATTTGATATCAGTATCACAATAATATTACATCCTAATTGAATTCATCGCCATCGACAATAGCTGGAGGGATTTTTATGAACATCGGCAGGCGTTTCTGAGCACATCACTTAGACGGTACTTATTAAATTTGAATTCAACCATTTTATATGAATTCACTGCGCAGAGCGAGACCGTCTCGATTCCGTTTCATAATGGCTTCTCAGTTACTTGATACTCTTGTTATTAGCTTGCTTCATTTGCCGTTGACAAAGCATGTTATTGACATTGTAATTGATCCTGGCCGATACTCGCTTCAGAACTCTCATGTTTGTCACGTGGGAGTCATTCGCATGCAGGCCGTTTGCGATCGTACTCATAATGCACTCGTGTTTTCTGCCTCTGGCTTTAAACCCATCATACTAGCCCCGCCGATATGACCTTTCGCTGTATGTTCTGAAAATGGTAGAACCCGAAGACTCGGCATATACATGTCGAAGACTAATTTACTTGAGCGGCAGAGCATCGCTACTCATCCGTTTTCATGCTGTACCATTCCAAAAAAAATAATAATAATGATTACAAAATAAAATAAATAAAAAATAATAAAAAGTCATTTAAAAAAACAAAGACGAAAAGAAGAATAATAATAGGAGAATCGTCATTGAAACCAGTTTGATCATTGGGGAGAATTATTGAAACCTCCATAATTGAAAACCATTACTGGAAATTTAAAAAAAAATTTTTTAGACTATCGGAACATGTTATAAGATTGGTGGGACACCGTAGGGTTTCCGCTCTAAAATTGAATGAATATGCGGAGTTTGGCTTGATTTGTTATTATAATTTTCTTCTCGAAAGTACACGCCACCCGAAATAGTAACTGTAAAAATCGAAGATTCTAGGAGGCTGGTAATTTTGAAACGTAGCTTGAACTCAGAGAAATGCCAAGTAGTCTACATCAGCAGTTTTCTAGCCCTGGGGATCGGGATGCAATTTGATGGGGCAGTAGGCAAACAATCTTTGTGGTGAGACTGGGCTTGTGACGTCGGCAGTTTTCCTCTGTTCCGCTCTACTATTCAAATGTGCTTCTCTCGGTGATTCCTTCTTTGATTTTCATTTTACTTAGCGTTCCGATATCACTCGGAATCAATGTCTTTAGGTATTTATAATGATTATTGCGGATCAAATTCGGAATACAAATCGATGCAAAGTCTAATTATTATAAAAGTTTTGAAAATGAGGTTACCTATCAGATAATTTATTGGTGACTCAGAAATTCGTTCCATGAACAACGGTCAGTTGGCATTTTAATTTCTAAAATGCGAGCAACATTTGCTCTCATTTGCGTCGTGATCCTCCAATCCCGTTAGCGAGAGAATGTGCATTATAAACGGCATTCATTATTTTGATGGCAACTCCCTCGCTTTTGTGCTTCCGGGATTTACGGGAAAATTATGGGGAAGCGATATGAACTGGAAATGTAGCTGCAGATTTCGAGGTCGTGGGTGAAGTGGGAACGGAAGTTTTAATCAAGTTCCGTATAATTAAGAGAGCAGGGATCAACTTTAACACAATGCTAGTGATTTAATGGACGGCAATGGGTGAGGAATTAAAAGTCGGGGTGGATGGAAGGCTGATACAGGATCGAGGGATGTACTCGACGGCAGGGAGGGTAGTTTCCTGCTGAAAAATAAAGGTGGTCGATCGGGCGGTGGGAGGTTGTGATGATTCACACGGAGGGTGGCTTTGTCATACGCCCTAGGGGTGGCTTAGTCGCCATCTTGAGGGAAGGGGGACCCCTTAGGGGTAGACGTCACAAACATTGGCACCACTGCATGCAGCCTCGTACCATCATCACGAATCGTGTACCGCAGCGTTTCCATTCTCTCCCTCGATCTCTCTCTGTCATCGACGAGGCTTTTATTTCACTCTCGCCTTGCAATCTCTCCACTTCTATTCAATCACTCTCACTCCAATTTCCTATCCTCATCCCCATACTCCCCCGGTGGGATGCAAAAGAATTAATTATGGTATCGAACAGCCATTTTGAGCTTCCCCATAGGAAGTCAAAGGATACGGGCGCTGGGTTAACCAGGGGAGGATGACGAGATTCACCCCTCGAGACTGCAATCTCGAATCATAGTTGAGAGCTCTTACACATTAAGGGATGGAAAAACAACCGCCTACATAGAGAGGCGGTACGAGGGAATTCTCTTTCAGCTTCACCTTAGGAGTTGCACGGGCGAAATAGGGTATGGATGAGGAAAGAGATGCAGATGGCCTCTTTCGCTTTCAAACCTCCGGCGAAATAACGGACGCCCCGTCATATCACCCGATTCCTGCCGCGCACGTTCTGTTCTTTTCCCATCATCGCCCTAATCGCCACTTGATTACTCTGAAACTGAGTGTTCCGCTCAGCGTGCGTATGTGAAATAGACTCAGCGAAGCGGGGAGGTAGGCTTACAGCCTACCGGGAAAATTCGATAGAGAAACAAGGGTTCGCTTGAAGGGGAACTGCAGCGAAAGCTTTAGTTGCTGCACGCTCAGACGGTGAAAATTAAAACACGGTTCCATCGTTCATCTAGCGGCAATTGAAAACTGCGCATGACGAATTCATCTTCATCCACGACAATTCAATATTATCAACCTCACGGCTGCTAGGTAGACCTACAGACGAGGATCATTTATATTGCTGAGTAAAGATTCATTTCCATACATATCGCAGGAGAAATATCAACTTGATACATTCATTCAACACCAGCTGGGCCCAGATTACCTTTACTATGGAATTTATATTAGTTGCCACCAAATGGTTCTACGTAGCCCTGATGATGCCCGAAAGAGCGCAAGTCAGGGACTGGCAATAATATTTTTGGAGAAACTATCGCCCAGCATTCCTCCCCCTCAACCCAATCCTTCCCTATCGTTTCTCCATCTATATAAAAGTCAAGGTATATTTAATTGTCAATTTGCGCTTTGTCAGGATCCGATTTAGATTTCCAAACGGCAAGTTGTTTGTTAGGCCGGCGAAGTTGTTGGGCGCATAGTGTTTTGTTTCGAGAGACGTCATGGCCGCAGCTACAGTAGCCCTCTGCTACGACGCACGGGCATTGCAACACTTGTGCGTGGTGTTAAAGCAAACAGGGACTGATATCTGATTGATCATTAGTTACAAGAACAGTCATCTGTGAACACCATGCCTCGATTCTGCAAACCCATCACATTATTCCGCAACAAATCTCATCTTACCTTTCGAGACAGAAATCTCAATTCGTAGCGTCAGTGTATTCTCTCCAAAAGGCCAATCGGGTCACTTCTATTGTTTCTAAATTTAAAGCTCCTTCAGAGAAGTTTTACCTCACCAAGATAAAGACAGTAAGGGTGTTTTTGGTTTATTATTAATAATAAACCATTTTAATCGCCCAAGAAAAAAAAAAAATGTCTAACCCCACTTCAAAATTTGATGTTTTACGTTTCAAGGCATGTAGAATCCGAGTATACAATAAAAAAAAATTCTGCCTGTCCGCCGTACGCCGTTAGCAGTCATCCGGCCAAACAATAATAGCTAAATTCTTGAAATTTTCACCAAAAATCAATCTCGGTCCTACGACGGCCCAATTCTTGAACCACATTGCTAGCTAAATTTTAAGGGTATTTTTGGGGGGGGTTTTGAGGGGGAGAAAATTCTTTTTTTCCCGGGTTTTTCAGAGAAATGTGTATTTTTTGGTATCAAATTGTATAGATTTTTGGACGCTGAATCGAATGAGACCATCGCCAGGTCGATAGCTTTATTGGTTCTCGAGTTATCGCAGCTTTTGTGCCGAATTTGGGAGATTTTCAGAAATTCGACATGAGGGTATAACTCGAGAGTTCTTGGAGCTTTAAAAATCGTTCTATACTCATTGGAATGGTCGTCAAACACTCTCTCCAGCTGTACGGTAGGCAATAAGTTTAGCTTTTAATTATTAGGAAATTAAGAAAAATAAAAATGATTAAAATTACAATAGTTGCTACGGAGTTTTCCCCTATAGTTACCATCTGATTTTCAGTGGAAACGTTCACAAATGTTCGGAATAATTAAAATCACAAATGGATTATCTCTTGAATCATTATTGAAGCGAAGGAATAATAAACCACTGTACAATCATTTGTAGCGTTTTTTTTTTTTTTTTTTCTCAAGATGACGGTCGAAGCAAGGGTGTTGGGATGAAGGAAACTCGGATTAATAACTACCTAATGGTCCTAAACAAAAAAATATATAGGTAACGATTTCCTATCTGATGTTAGGAAGGGGTCATTCATTCACTGGACTGATAGAATTCAAAAATGTCCGTGTTCACATCTTTGTCATCTCAATCTTCACTTTCAGGATCGCTATTCTTTGAGATCTTATGACAATGCGCCTTATTTTTGTAAGTCCTTTATTTGTTTTTCTTACTTAAATCAGTTTGGACAACTATGTGCTGATCCTTAGTCTCCATCAGGTAAGCAGCCATTTCAGATATAGTTTTAATTTTTTTTTACCCGCCAGTCATGAAATTTTATAGTAATGCACATATTTGGAGGATTTTTTCCGGTACTGACCCGACGAATTTTGATTTCTACTAGTTGTACGCGTGTGGTGATTTGAGGGATCGGCAGGTCATATTGGACCGCTGCAAGTTACTGCCTCAAATAGTTTAAGCAGTTGGATTTGGATCCTCAGTTTGATTGGACGGTCTGCAACATCTGTAGTCAGCCGCTCTGCAGCAGTTGGTTCGAAGGTTGTCCCCCATCACTTCTCGTAACATGATATATCAACGCAGTACCGTCTTTGGTCACGATTTATGTGTAGCTTTCAAGTCCAACTCCCGGTTAGGTAGGGATCTTTCAACTCAAAGGAACCGCTTTCTATCACCTTTACTCCAGAGGTCGAGCTTCTCATCTCACTTGGGAGAATAATATGCTCCATCAATTGGATAAGCCATCAGCTAGGAAATCAGGTAAGACATAAATTCAAAGCAGCTTTCTAAAATATGGTACAAGAAGCTTCATAGTTTTCTCGAATGAATCGCAATTCAAATTGGTGCTGTTTATTTAGGTTCTAATTTCAAGCATTAGAATTTACCACGGCATTGAGCTTCTATAGTTGTCGGGACTTGACTTCCATGGTTCCAAAAAATGATAAATATTAGGTCAGGCCCTTTGGGACAGCCAAGACAACAATAATCATAAAAAAATATTGTTTATGATTATGAGCGAGGTGAGAGAGGGGTCAATCTAACCATGAACCAGAGTGGTTGAGTGGAACTTATCGAAGGCATTTTATACTATACCTACTTGCTTATAGTTGAACTTGATGAGTCTTTTGATTTCCTCTATTAGAAGCATTTCAAATTTTGATCTGTCCAAGTTTCCCCAAACAATCCTGTTGATGGGCTTTTGCTCAATATGTTTGTATGAGTTAATATTTAATGGTACGAGTTATGTTTAATAATATTTAATGTTTGTGTGAAAAATGTTGATTAATATTTAATGGGTATATGAGTTGATATTTTAATGGACTTAGGGAAGTTGATTTTGTTGGCCCAGTATATCCAAAAGTAAAAAGAGGGACCAAAAAAAATCGCAAAAAGTGTGAATTACCAACAGGGTTTGGAAATTCACTGCCTGGGAATGGCAGTTGAGATTTTCCCTGGTCGCAAAAATCAATATATTTGAACGCTCAAGTTCTTGAAATGTTAGGGGACGGCGATTGAATGAAGTCTGATTCTTATCACGTGGGTCACATGCAGTACTTCCTTGCTGTACGCATATATATTGACTATATTTTGAATTTTTCAGACTGCAAAAATGATTATATTTAAACTCTGGGGGACATGAATGTTTCTTACGTCAGCAAAATGTCGTTTGATTTTATCTTTGGCGTCACACACCGTACTTCCGCCTTATGCGGTACTGACTATTTATATTTTCACAGGCTTCGAAAAAATTAATATCTTTGACGCTGGCTGTCTATAAAAACCATTAGCTGTTATCCTTTTGTTAAGCTCACATACTGCACTTCCGCATTATTAACCTAATTGATGAGTTTTTCAATTTTCGGGTTCTCCTAGCTAGTTTTTCAACAACAGTCGCAGAGTAATAACGTTGCGCCCTTAGTCGGAGCTTCTTGATTTTATAATTGGTTATTTCAGTTACCTACTCAAACATGGAAGTACTGTGTGATCTATGCACACCACTGTTTTTTTTCTATTTCAGTGCCACTGAACATATTTTCCTACGTAAGAAAGGCTAAGTACTTTTAAAATATTTATTCATTTTTCAAAATTTGAACGTATCATTCGAATTTGAATAGACGTCGAAATCACAAACATTTTCAGGATACGTATCTTATGATTTTCCCTCAGCGGTCATTTTTGTGTTCTTCGCTTAGCCGTGGAAACTTATAGATATTTGGTTGACTCAGAGAAGTAGTACAGTACTAAATGTACTTATTCTTGTGTTAATTTTGAAACATCGAAGTTATCCGGAAAACCGGTCGAAAGTAGCGTTCTTGCACTTGGAAAAATTGGAAAAAATAATAATTCTCAGTTAAAATCTTCGAGAAAAAATCATTCGCTAGTCACAAGGCTCTGAGAGTAGCATAAGCACAGCAAAACGTTAGGTCGAAAATATGTCAGTATCCAAATGATGACAGTTTTTCTCTTCCTTCTATGATGAACTCATTCTAGAAAGGGTAATGAAAAATAAAGTTGGGCCCGAATTGCGCAACTCGCTGCACATTTCGAAGGACGCTATTGAATGTCAATTGTGCGCTGTAATTCAATCCTTCACAAGTACTCAACTACTCAACACATCAGACGGAAGCCGAGCAGTACTCTTAAGCTGTTTTCAGGATAACTCCATCATCAAGAGCAAACCACAGCGTGATACATATGGTAAGCGCTTGGTAGGGTTCGATTTGTAAAAAAAAATATATAAAAGTCTTCTCATTAAATAGGAAAAAGTTTATTAAAATAAAACTCCTACCTAGGCTCAAAGAAAACGAAAACCTCTCTGAAGAGAATATCAAAGTCGCTTTGGCACAACGTGACCAAAAAACTGGACATGATACGTCTGATCTCGTTGTAGAATTTCAATACTCCACCAACTTCACAGAAAAGTACTAGCGACAGAGACCACACGCGGGAACGGGGACTCGCACGGAACTAACTCAAACGCTCTCGGACTCAGAGCATTCCTACCCAACTACCATCGGAACATGATCATGTTTTCAGACGACAATGAATCTCAGGGGGCTAGGAGAGACAATCCTTATCCGAGAGCGAAGTCGCAACCGTGACAATATTATAAATCCCTATAGCTATGAAACCGTAGTGGATTGAACAAGGAGTGACTAGCTACGGAACTGAAAGAAAGCGACACTTCAACGCGTTGATGGCCGCATACACGCGTTTTTGCAGGCACTCCAGATATGACGGTCTCACAAGCTCGCTTGACAAATGTATTGATACTGCGGTTTATGCAATCATGAATGCTAGAGCAAGAATGAATTTATTGAAAGAATTAAATTAACGGCAGTGCCTTGTAGTCTGAGTAACACAATTGGGAACTGTAGGAACTATTCTGGTATCAGTACGTCCCCCTTTCTATAGGTTTAATATCCAAGACGTTCGGGTTTTCTCACAAGACGTCCGCTTCTGGTGAATATTTGAGGAGATGTTGTTATATTCTCACTCATAGTTTTGAAGCTTTATTTTTCTTGGTTTGAGACGTCCACTTTATTTTGCGGAGTACCAGTTGGGGCAGCTGGTTCCGTTTTTTCTCTTTTTATAGGCGGTGTTGACGACATCACTGTGCTTGCAGGTTCCTCTGTAGTCTTCTGATTGGTTACTAATTTCAAATTGAGACGATTTCGATGATACAACCCATTGTCGGTCCTTACCATATAACAGCGAGGATATTCAGATTTGTTGACAACAATTCCTGGGCTATTAGTATCAGTTATCCAGACACGATCATTCTTCTCCAGAGGTTCCATTCTCCTTACACGATGTCTTCGATTGAACCCTTCCTCTTGTCTCTTCTTCAGTCTCTGTTCTTTTGAAAACAACTCCCCATTGAATTTCGATTTGAAATTTAGTGGCGGACTAACGTTCTTATTTATCAAGTCGACGGCCATCGAGTGAATGAAGCGAATGAAAAAAAAAAAAAAAACTCTTTGTGCAATGGATTCCAAACACTTCTGTTAATTTCAAGGAGATATTTGTTTGAATCATACCTTCTTCGGTCTTCAATAATCAATTTAACTTTAGCTAAATCGCAGTTTAATATGAACACAATATATATAAGCACCACTGCAGTTACAGATAAAACTGGTATATGTAGAAATCGTACAACCAAACACTTTCCGTACAGCAGAAAGCAGTGAGAAACAGGCAAGCTAGAAAGTTTACAGATCATCTTTTGCAGAACAGAAATCAGGCTGCCACACAGGGCTGATAAACCAATCTCATAAAAATAAAACACGTTTTATACATTCGATGTGCATGATTCTATGTGAACAATTTATATAATATTTACAACAATCCCGGATTTCTATATTACTTATTTAATTATTTGTTCACATTCCCCTTTGGGAACTAGGTACCTTCCAATTCCAACTAGGTACAGCGTCGTCTAGGAGCATTGTAGAGAAACCTAATCTTTTTCTCAACAACTTCATTTGGTAATTTCCTCTGAATTTTTTACAATTAAAATGTCTTCATTGCGTACACGGAATCCAACCTTGATGGTTGGTTTTTTCGGCAAATTACTGTTTCAGCTTACCTTTTCGTTTTCTTTCATCTTAAGCAGGGTTTACAGACGAAAAAATAATCATTGTAGGCTAAAATCTGCACCGAGTTTCAGTGAGCTACCGTTCAAAATTTTAGAGACATGAGATCATAAGTTTGATCGTGGAAAAGTAACTAACAGACATGAATATTTAAATATCAACTAGATCTCGAAGCAGCATTACCATCTATAAAGATTATGGTACGTATAAAGGACCATCATAAGGCTACGTTCACAGGCTTTCGTCGATTAGTCGTTCAAATACAGAACGCGGCAACCTGTGATCCTTGCTTTAGTTCTTTTGATGTTTTGAGATATGATGTTTTATTTATGCTTCTGCTCAATGTCTGATGTTTAGTATGGTGGCAGAGTGAACTGCAGGATTTGCATTAATTTGGGTAATTCAATGTGTATGTTGGTTTGAGTACTGCTAGTTCAGTTGCGTACATCTTGAACTTATGTTTGTCGCGTTTTCAGCAGAACGGAATGGTAGGTAGGTTATATAACTGTCACTGTATACTTCGTGTCCCAGAGCATCAGCATTCCTACGGAGCGTGGTGGGAGGAAACGAGGAATTGCCATCATGAGCTTCCTTTCTGGTTCTGGCATCATAATAATTTCAATTCTCCATTATCAACTGAAACATTTACCGAAAATATACGGCATTACTGAACTAAATCAAAAAAGCCACCTCGCCTGAAAATGAAAGCGGCGGGTAGATTATTTTGGTGATCGCAATCATAATTTCAATAGAGTGAATTGATCAATTAAAAACCCATTATTTTTGTCTGCTTTGGAAATCCGCAAGTTTCTATACACGTGCGTTTTTCTTTTTTTGTTCACTGGCTCGAAAAATGAACTCTTTACATACTTTATCTCTAATCAATAAGTTATTTAAGTGTAAAATGGTTTTGATTCAATCAGAATCTAGTAAGAGAGTATTGTTCGAACATAATAAACTCTCGCACGCTCGATCAGTTTATGAAAACGACTCTAATTGAGTTCATTGTTGGAGTGGAACTTTTGTATTGCAGTTAACTGTTACAATGACGAACGTACCTGTCGGCCGATGGAAATATAGAAGCACTACTTGATTTGTGCTAACCAATTTTCTCAGCTATCGTGCGAATTCCTCTGAAAAGGTAAAATAGCGTTATCGTTAATAGAATGGTGACCCAAAACTATAAAATAGAAATAAAATAATTTGCTGGATCTTAGTTTTCCATATAGATCTAACCTTTATTTGTCGACAAATAAAGACAATATGTGCACTCGTGAAATCACGTATGCACGAGAGGAAACAACAGAGGTCAGCAGGCGTTTGGCCCTAGGCGACTTACTTAAACATAGTCCAGTAGTCGTCTCACAAAGAGCCGTAACGGACGGCTGATGACAGTAGTGACATTTCTGACGATGACGACTGAGACAGGCGTACGAGCAATGGATATGTAACGGAAGGTTTACGATTGACCCTTGGTGCCTTTGTGGAAATCCAGCGATTGTGGACAAACCATTATGTCCGAGCTCGCAGATGAATATGGCTCCCACTCATAAACAGTGAGACCAGGTATTCACAAAGATAGCCCAGATCCGATGTCAAAACTTCCGCTATCGGCGACATATTATCAAAATTAACAAAATAGTCGTTATCATGTACCTGCAGCGTCGATCGTTTTTCCTTGCCCTTTACGTCGAATTTCATTGATATTATCGTGAACGATTGATTCGATAAGCTAAGGATCGGCAAACGGCAATTCCGCCGGCAATTAGCCCGCGCTGGTTGGCTATGGCAATTAGTAACTAAAGCTTGGGAAGTAGGTACGTACTGGAAATTATAATTACCTGTTTATCGGCCCGTTTTCTGAGGTTGATATTGTAGAATTTTAGGCGTAGTATGACTCATTTGATACTATGGTACTCCTGTGAGTGGTCTGACTGCAATGTATCAAAACCACAGTATAGATTCCGCCACTGTATAGTTGTTCAGAAAGGGAGCAGAGCGTTCTATGAGCAGGCGCGCGAAACGGCCAGTTTCAGATAAAGCTGAGAAAGGATTCCTAAGGAATACACCTCTACTCAGGCAGTTTCCTCTTATTTAACGATGTATTGTGGGTTTTGTATTTTTTCTACTTTTGAAACCTTGTTGAATTATACAAAAATCAACAAACAGACGAAATAATTTCCACTCTTCTAAGGACAGTGTTATGATTGAAAATAAATCCACTTTCATTCTCCACAAAATGTCTTCGGCATGTTAGATTAGTTCAAATCAAGATGAAAATCCATCGTATTTATAGTATACTACCTTATACTAGACTGTATTCGAGACCTTGAGTGTTCAAACAATTATTGTGGCCAAAAAGCATTCTAGATGCAAACAATTACGATATGTGACTTAAACAATAAAAATCTATCGCCATTCACCCCCCAAAGAAAACATTTCATGACCTTTTGAGCTTCAACACTATTGACTTTAGGGCAATGTGAATATTTCTGATCCAAAAAACTACTGGATAGCACGGATGTATGGCGTGTGACCCTGGCGGTGAAGATCAGGCGTCATTCCCTCCCTACAAATATTAAAGACCTCTTGCGTCAAATATATTGATTTTTGCGGCCTGTAAAAAGCTCAACGGTAAAAAACGGCACAAGGCGGAAGTACGGTATGTGATCAAAACAATACAAAACAAGTGTTCTGAACGTGGTCGTAGTTGGTCATATTTAAAGCAAAGTGCCTGAAAGTTACAAAAGCGCTAGAATAAATTAACTGAAAATTCGTTTTACGAGGAAGTACTGCATGTGACCCCAATAATAAAAATCAAGCAATATCCAGCTGTCATATAGGAAAATTTAAAGTCTCCCTACATTAATATATTCACTCTTGCGGTCGATAACAATCTCTAAAGCAAAAAAACGGCATCAGGCGGAAGTACTGTGTGTTATCCAAACTATACAAAACAAGTTTTGTAAACAAGGTTCAAAGTTGGTCATATTTAAAGCAAAGAGACCCAAAAATTACGAATAAAATAACTGGAAATTCGTTTTACGGGGAAGTACTGCGAGTGACACAAAAAATAAAAATGAAGCGATATTCGGCTGTCATATAGAAATATTTGATGCCCTCCAGCGTTCAAATATAATTTTTGCGGTCTATAAAAAACCGATATATAGCTAATATGCAAATAATTCGGAAGTACTGAATGTGATCCACTTGTTAAAAATCAGGCATCATTCAATTGCTGGGCCGAACATTATAAGACCTTAAACGTTCAAATACATTGAGTTTTGCGGCTTGTAAAAATCAAAATACAAAACATGCACTAGTGAAATTGTGAAAAAGGCGCATAACGTAGAGGCACTGTATGTGACCCTATATACGAAAAATCTGGTGTTTTCTGCTTGCCATAACCGGCATTTCAAGCCCTCAAACGTAAAAAAAGATTGACTCTTATAGCCTGTAAAAATCCAAACAGAAAAAACTTCGAACCCTTGTATCTCAAATGCAAAGTGTTTTTTTTTTTTTAATTTTGAAGAAACCTAATTTTGCTCATGCATTAGGAAAACATTTCCTGAAAAAGTCGTTGAATTTCATCCATTTTTCAGGAAGATATGGCCATTTATGTCTTTTTGTGACCACGGACAGACGGACACACAGACACTTGTTTAGTAAGTGATTCTGCGGCATGGAAGTAAAAACGCTGCAAATGTTTTTACAGTTGTTTACTATTCTTTCGCTCAAATATAATGATTTTAGAAGACTATCCATTTGTGATAGTAATTAATCCGAACATTCGTGAACGCTCCCACCAAAAAACAAATTGGTGACAATAGGAGAAAACTCTACTACTCAACTATTGTCATTTTAATACTTTTTCTTAGTTTTCAAATTAAAAGTTGAATTTTTCGCCGTTGAAGAGAGAGTTCTACGAGCATTCCAACGAGTATAAAAATATTTTTATAGCCCCAAAAACTCTTGAGTTATACCTCATGCCAAATTTGTGGAAATAGCCCAAATTTTACACAAAAGCTGTCGACCCCGCAGTGGCCTCATTCGATTCAGTGTCCAAAAATCTATAAGAATAGATTCCAAATAGCTACACCTATTGCTGAAAAACGTTGGAAAATACGAACTGTCTCCACCTCAAAACCCCCTATAAACACCCTTAAAATTGAGGTAGCGATTTGGTTAGAGAATTGAGCCATTATCTGGCCAAGATTGATTTTGGTATAAATTTCAAGAATTTAGCTTCTATAGTTTCGTCACAAAAGTGTTGACGGCGGACGGACAGCATTTTTTTTTGTAGGTTGAGGGGGAGAAAAACGAGGCGACCTCTTCTCCATTCTTTTTTATTATCCAGCCGAGTACTTTCGCCCGTTCGGGCTTCTTCAGGGCATTATAGGACCAAGGGTACCTATGGCCTACAAAAAGACCTACAAAAAGAAGTAATGCGACCACCTGGAGAAGAAAAAGCATTTTTTTAAATGTGATATTCTGTTTCCACATGCCTCGAAACGTAAAACATCAAATTTTGAGGGGGTTGGAAAAACATTTCTTGGGCGATTACAACTGTTATTGAATAACAAACCGAAATGAGATTCGAAATTGTTTAATAGAGATAGAAACTTTAAATAAATTAAAACAGGGGAATCAACCTGATGAACAGGGGGACACATTGGAGGAGTACTGAGGCCGAGTAGTGTGGACACGCTACCGCTGTGTGTGTACAGAGAACGTAACCGGGCATTTAAGGATGAACTTGCCGACTCGATCAGGTCGACCCGGTCGATCAGGATAGTGTGGACACGCAATGAGTAACTACCGACGACCGAGTTCGCAATTGCGGCAACACATTATACCAACAATGGTATTAGTAATAGCATCATGATGGTCTATTATAACACCAACAAACCATCATGGAAATGCGTTGAGTGATCCAAAATCCGGCTCCTGATTAAGCACATTGACTGAACGAATAATCCTAGATAAATATTGTCATAATTTAATTGGCATTGGCAAAAAATGTGATAACGAAAATCGTCGTATTTCACGTTTTCGTAGTGAATGGAAATACTTATTGGGGGTCAGCCGAAAAGTCAAATTCGAGAAAGTGAATAACCACCATTTGTAATGTCTTCCTTTAAATGAATATCTCCGTGAAAAAAAAACAATCAAATTAGATAGAATCAAATAGATCCATTAGATCTGGAGAGGAACTTAATGGGTTTAATAACCTTGGCGTCATCATCTTGAAAATGGAACACATTCTTTTGGAGTGCATAAGCTGGCGTGAGGTAGGTACCGGCCGTTCAAGGTGGGTATGGTAAATGTTCTAAAAAATGTAATTTAAATGTTCTAGTCACCTTGCCGGCCGTTCTCAAAACCGTGACACGAAAACCGTGTTGACTCGCCATTATATTTTACCCCAATTTTAATGAACCAACATTAATTTAGTTCATCGTTGGTGTAACCCGTCGGCCCTCAAATTAATTTGCTTCTAAATTAAGATAATAAGAATAAGATATTTAAGTAGTTTTCCTTTGTAGTTAGCAATCTGTTAGGTGGAAACGTTCGGGATAGTTGACGGTTTTCTTTCATTTAATTGAATTAAAAATTAATTATTAATTAATAATTATCCATGGTAAAATCATTTGCAGCGTTTTTCAATGATTTTCAACAGTCGTTTTTTAAACAATTTTCTTGAATCGGTTACCCCTGTTTCCTATTCACATCATGGAAGCACCGAGTGGTCTATGCACGCCATTCTTTTTTACCGCAGGTCGATAGGTACGCAGTAACACACATGTACAGTGAGTGTTTCTCGTCGTGGGGTTATGCGTAAACAAAACCTATTATACCTTCTTAAACTAATCCTGTTCCGAATTCTTTCTCTTTAATATGACATTTTTTCTATTTAAATTGTGATAGGTAAGCCGTCCGGGAAAAATGGTCGGTAGTGCAACGCTATTTTTTTGGTACACGTTCCTGGCAATCTCATGGCATAAAATACTCTACTTTTATATAATATAATTTATATAATAACCTACTTTTATCGCTCTCATTCAGCGATATTACAGCGGACAAATGGTTCAGCGTTCAATTATACGTGAGGGTGCTGATTCGGCAACGGCGGGTGGTGCAATCGTTGCGTGAAGAGTTGGGGAATCTACCGCTAGATCGCAGGAAATTCTGGAAACTACAACTTGAACGGGTTGGGTGGAATACTGCCCATCTGACTCAACAAGAGGAAACGTTTCGCCGTCACCAGATATTTTCCATTTCGACTATAGAGTTAAGTAAGTGTTGCGATGGTCCAGAAACGCGAATCTTGAAGAAATTTGAAATATTTTTATTCTTACAAAATGGAATAAATTAAAAAAAAAAATGTATCATGATAACCCTTCGAATTTTCCAGCTGGCGTGAGAGTAATTATATTATTTCGAGCGTTTGTTTGGGTACCAAGGGGGTCCAAGTTTTTCGTGTGACCGGTAAAAACCAAGGTGGGAAAAACCAGGCGAATCATTCTCCGATTCTTTTTTTGCTTGCCGAGCACTTTTGCCCATTCGGGCATCTTCAGGGCGACGTGGAGCCATAGAGTCCTGTGGAGTACTTGAAGAGGCCCGAACGGGCGAAAGTGCTTGGAGTACTTGTTCGTTGTGTCATATCTTGTATAACTTTCCGATCCAAGCAAACATCCCATTAGCACTACTATTTGCGAGAATGGGCAGTATTTGCTTACTGAATTTCATAATTTTTTTGTCTTTTTGGAGGTTCATAATACTATTGTGTTTCCCGTATAATCGGGAGTATGCTCATGATTAGAATTATGCTGTTATATAGAAGCGTATACATACATTACTGGTAACTTATTTGAAACGCATTGCAGGCATTTTTCCACTGATGTAATTCTATAGTGTGTTGCATTATAACTGTGATACGTTTCCATCCTAGGGATGCCAAGTAAGCATGCATTTAAATGCCCTCTATTATCTAACGTGGCCACCAGGAATCCTTACAGAAAATCTAAGTACTATCGGCGCAGTCGCGGGAATTGCGAAGATATTGACTCAACCCTGGTAATGGTAGATTTTGAACAAAATTGTCACCATAACTCACTTTGCTTAACCGAGAAGAAAAGTAGTCGGGGCATGGATTCTTAGCCATAGCGAATGGATAAATATCACGGTCAATCAATCAATGTGATAATAATTCGTCGATCCTACTCATACTCGTTGGTTTCCTCCCTTCGGATGAGACTCAACAAAAGCCACCGTGTCGGAACATCCAGCATATTGCGTATCTTGCGATTCACTATCGCTTTTGCTGTGGTTTGGTCCGATTCCCCTTCGGTAATATCACTGCTCCGCGCACTACACGCATCAATGCGCCTTCGTGTCTTCTTCAGCTTCCACTTCGTTTTCTTCATCTCACACTTGGAGTAGAGGAGGGCCAACAAGGGCAAGATGAGCTCAATAGGAATCAATATTAGCCCCAAGAGACGTCAGCTTGTGAAACTATCGCCGCTTGAGGATCTAACTAATGTTTGGTTTCGCTCTCTGCTCCTTTGCTCTAATCCGGCCCATTCGCGCAAGTATAGATGCCACTTAGTCATCAGACATCCGACACGCAGAATCCCTATCGCACTCTGACTTCAGTGCTTGTTCTCATGTAACCGCTTGCTCTGTGTGCACGAACTATTTCCGCATTAACGAAACGGTTTACATGTAATTTCCTTTGCTTCTCCGTTCCATCGCTCAGCCACTTTCTTCCTAGATGAGCTAAGATCCAGCGATTGATTGTTTCTTCTTCGCCTCCACCAGACAGAAAATAATGCTTTGCTTTTACCCTCGGAATTAAAAAGTGCGTTTGCGCTTCAAAACTGTCAGAACGTTTTCAGTTTCCCGTCCCACAGCATAATCCTTGTGACGATGATAACTTAGTCAATTTTGATCTGAATTGAATTTTTGATCTTACGTTGATGGCATTTTTAGGGATCATGGCATTTTCATTATGCGTGAATGCCAACCATTTGGTATAACCAGTTTTACCATGATTGGACTGCGGTTCGTTATGCGTTTACTTAAACATGAAATCCTATACACATGAAAGTCTCGCTAACGAACGGTAAAATTTTTAGGATAGTTGAACGCAACTAGTTTAATAACCAGTTTAAATTCGCGTTTAAATTCATTGCTGTGATCAATAGTTAAATCTCAGCGCTTACACGAATATAAAATTCGCTGCAATCCGCGCGCATAGCTTCTATTATTTTCATCATCTGGTATTGTATGGATTATGTTCTTGATGCGGTCTCGATAAATTTCCATATAATCGAATCCCTGGATGATGACTAGGAAATAAGTGTGCGTTTCTACTCATAATATATGAGCTTGTGAGAGTATTTTTAATATTGTGATTATTATTGTCGTCAATTTTGAATAGTTTAGCCATTGATGTTGAGAGGAGCAAGACGGTCGGCTCAGAAACGCCGTTCATTGTTACCGATTGTTTCTGTGTTCAGTCGGGATTTGACTAGAGGAATAAACATCTGTTGAACTCTCCGCCTTATGATTCATTATGTTATGTGCATACCTCAAGCAGGTGGGCCACTCTATATTTGCAGTGTTCAGAGATACTTGTTGAGATGAAATCATTGAGATTCATAAAGCCACCTGTTAATGTTTACGCAACATAATGAGCTCATAATTATCAATTAAATAGTATCAATTAAATATTCATGGACACGTAAAATTCATTACGTTTATTAATTAAATTAGTAATTAAATAAGTAAGTAATTAAATTAGTACTCATCAAATCGTTTTAAATCATTATTCACAAAATAATTTTTTCTCCAAAAATGTATGGCCGTTCTCTGATAAGTAATAGATGATCGAAAGAATCGGACTGAATACCACCGCCGGCCACAGAAGACCGGTATTAGTATGAAATCCAGAAATGTGTATCGACAACACATTCAAGTGGGGACTGCCCTTGTGAGCGGAGAGTTTCTGACAGAAACAGTTTGAGTTTTTGTGCTGGTTCTAATTTAACGGAAGGATTCATTCGCATAGTTGAAATTCTACCTAAGCTGAAATAGGTAGGACTTCTCACTTGAATTTATGATTGATTTGAGACGAAAACATCTGAAAATTGATCTGTTTTCTTAGTCAGCCGACTCAAAATTAACAAACCATGCGAATAACGCGGAAGTAGTGTTAGTGGTTGAAGCATTAAAATCGGGCTAAACCATAACAAACATTCATTGAATTTATTTGGCTTTTGACGGAGATATAACGAGTTTTGTCACTATTGACGACGGATTGATAAATAGACAAACTATAACAAATAACTGTAGAAAGTATACCGGTTTTGTTATTTTTCTCCCTCGAAATTCACCTCAGTTCTATATTCGCGTTCCAGTACGATCGCAATGCTTCCATCCGCGCGGATTATTAGATTCACTTCTTGCCCTTCAATAGTTCGAGATAGCTCCAATTGTTGATGTTCCCTCGGAAATAAAATTCCTCTTGCTATGGGAAGAGAAATTGTAACAGGTACTCTACCAGTGAGCAGAAAGAGAAAGATTTATCGAATGGATGTTATTTATTGGACCAGCCGGAAAAATAAGGCTTAATCCAATTTGGGGCGGCTGACGAGAAGGGCAATAACTGTTTTGATGTAGGCGCCCCGGTTCCGCTGGTTACTAGTATACACGTCCCATTAAGCAATAACCCGCGTCGCTCCTTGCCCCTAGGCTCAATCTCTCTACAGACCTCCCTTTATTGTACGATAGTACAGTATGCAAGATGGGATTCTCCTCGTCGTTGGCTAAAATATTGAGACCGACTTTATCGATGCTGCTGCTAACTGGAAACAATTTTCAATGATAAAAACAACTCTTGCTTGAATCTACGCTTCTAACGATATCCAATTTATATACGGTAACTTTGAAAATTATTTCAGTTTCATCAACCGTTTATCGTTAAAATAACTTATAGAAGTAAAAAAAAGAAAAAAATATATGCAAAGAATCACTTTCTTCTGTAGCATTTTGATGAGTTTTAAATTGGACTGATTTCTTTTTGTTCTTGAACGTCCTTGTAATGGTTCGTTATGTTCAGCGCCCATCATAACATGGGACTTTTTATAGCAAATCTCATTTTATGACTAGATATATCCTCTTCTCTCGACGATTTCTCCTTCAATTTTTTATTATTATTTTTATTTATTTATTAAAAAAAAAGAAAAAAAAAGTAGAAACTCACCAATTAAGTTAATAATGCGGAAGTGCTGTAGGTAAGTGAGGCTAACATAACGACACCAGCCAAGTTTCGTAAAATGGTATAATTGTATGAACCTCCAGCCTCAAAGATATTGATTTTTCGCGGTCTGTGAAAATCGAAATATAGACAATAAACCGCATATGGCAAAAGTTCGGTGTGTGATCAATTCGATACAAGACAAGTTTTGTGAACTGGAGTCATTTTTAAAGCAAGGAGACCGAAATATACAAAAATGCACGAACAAAATAACTGAAAATACGAAGTACGGCGTGTGACACCTATAATAAAAATCAAGCGACGTTCAGCTGGCAATAATAAACATTTTAAGTACCAGCGTTTGAATATAATCATTATTGCATTCTGAAAAATTCATAATACAGTCAATATATGCGTATAATAAGGAAGTACTGTATGTGATCGGCTTGATAAAAATCAGAAGTCATTCAATCGCCGTCCCAAAAACTTCAAGCACTTGAGCGTTCAAATAATATATTGATTTTCGCTGCCTGTAAAAATCATAATACAAAATACGCACCAGAGAAATCGTGAAAAAGCTCATTACGTGGAGGTACGGTATGTGACCCAGTCCATGTTTTTACAGGCTATAAAGTTAAAATAGCCTGGTTATATCTCGTAAGTACTGTGTGTTATCCGAAATTCGGATATGGCCAACTTTGCACGTGTACTAGGACAACATTCTCTGAAAATTTCATTGAGTTTAATTTATTCTTCCCGGAGATAATATGACGACTCGTGTAATTTTTTTACCGCAAACACTCGGATTGAAGGACACACAAACTCTAGTTCAGAAAGTGTTTCTAAGTGTAGTACTGTGAAAATTTCTTCCAAATTCATATTTTTTCCGAATTCGACTTTTCAGACCAACACAATTATACTCCTATATTTACTACGTAAACATGGAAGTAAAAAAACCTATTCAACTGATGTATGATATGTCTGAGTCAATGATTGATCCGCTCTAGCGAAAGGCTGCAAAACCCTCACTCGAATTGTGATTCATTCTACTTGCTTTATAGGAGCCTTGTAAATGCAAAAATAAGTCGCAAAGACGGTGAATAATGCTTACTAACTAGGCAAGTAAACAACCGTGAGACCAGGTTAAAAATCGGTCGCGTATGACAAGTTTACTCCAACAACGAGCTAATGCTATCTGGCCGTCCGAAACAAGCTCAAGAGAAAAGGTTTAAAACACTCACAACGAAAAAAATGTAGCGTTCATTCCAGTTCAACGTAAGAAAATGAATGGAAGGAGGATGAGGAGGAGGGGTTGTTCGGTTGAACCGTCGTGTCATCAAGGAGAATGACCGCATGTCCGGTTTCCCTTATGTAAATGATATGTGGGCGAACGACCCCTAGCCGGGACCCTTCGTTTTGCTCGGAACAAGGATATGAATTTGTTAAAGGAAACGTTTTCATAGAAGAGCCACGAGGAGCTCTTTTGTGGTTAGATAATATGAAAATGTCGCGTAATAAATGTGGCTATGGGCTGAGAGGACGGTGCTTACCCTCGCTGTGGCATAAATCTCCAGCAAAATTGCCCCAACTTCGGCCCTCAACCGAGTTTTATTTATTAATTGCATTTCGCCCCTTGCGGACCTCCAGCGGATATGTCGATCGGCAGCCGTTTCCTTTTCCTTCAATAAATTTGTCCCTTGGAAAATCCGTCACTGTTCGACGGTAAGCAGGGTTCACTGGCATCCGTCAATGCGTTTGCGTAGCTCCGTTCTGCGTTTTTATTGACTACCCAACAAGGGAATGCCATCACCGAGCGAATCAGAATGCAAAGCGCATTTTCGGATGCCTGTGAACTCTGCTGTAATGTACAGCGCCTTCGCAAGCTATAAAATATTTCGGTAGGTAAAAACGGCTTTATTCAACAAGAGATACGTATTGAATGTATGAATTGCGCTGAGCGTACAAAGTCATGAACGAACGTCTGGCTAAAATAGAATTTTTATTCCAATTATGGGCACGTCCCTGGATTTGATGTCCCATACTGGTTCATCTTTATTAGATCGTGTACATATTTCTCTCACTTTATTCATAGGCTATCGTAGAACAGTTTCACATCCTATTCTATTGTATCGTTCAATGACGTTGAAGTCAAATTAATTGCATGTCGATAAAGCTGAAGAGCGTATTTGACAAGTATTACAACGAGTCGAAAACGATTTCTAAAGCTTCTGAATTACTCGAGTAACAATATCTTCATGCCGAATTTCAGTAATTCTCAAATGTAGCTCACAAAAGCTGTGTAATCGAGAACAATTATAGCTATCAACTCCATCATGGTTTCATTCGATTATGGAGACCATGATGGAGTTGATAGCTTTGATGGTTCTCGATTCAACAGCTTTTATCTAAAGAAATTGATTCCAAGTCATCTCTCAAAACATAAACGAATTATCAAGAAATGCGAATTAGAAGACGCACAGTAGCGATGTTACTGAAGAATGGATCCAATAATGATTTTTTAGAGGGGTTTATAATTAATTTTGGAAATTAGGATTTTTTAAACTATTGGTACCTAGTTTTTCCAAATGAGTGCTGACGGCGAACAGACAGAATGGATTCTCTATGGCTATTCTATATGGATTCTTTATAATACTTTGGTTCTACTTGGCTTGAAACGTAAGATATCGAATTTTGAGGGGTTCGATGATTTTTTTTTTCGGGCAATTACAATGGATTTCGGGCAATTTACTATTAATAATAAAACATTGTATACATTTTTAATACGAACTAACGTAGAGATTTCCACCAATGATTATCTTTTATCTTACCGAGCACTCCAGCTCATTCGGCATGGTCAAGGGAGTACGGGTTCGTGTAGTTAGCTTGATATGATAATATGCGACGACAAAAAGTCGAAATCTATTATTTCATAATTTTAAAAAGTTCCTTAACGCAAGAAAAGCACAAAACGGTCTGTGAGTTCGGAAAGCAACGTTTAGGCAAAGTTTCGGCCAAACTATTATCAAAATAAACTATAGTAGCAACTTCAATAGAAAGTTACGAACGGGTCAACTTGAAAGTAAAATTGCCATCGGCTATTGTTGCTCCAGGAAGGGAATTCACAAAACTGCCGCATTCAGTCCGAGGAAACATCGATACGGATGATTGATGCAAAGGAAAAGTAATTGCCAATAGAATATGCTCCAAGGGTTGGAAATAGCGTTTAGCCTTGAGGATTGACATATTGAGAGCGATAAGAAGTTGATAGTGGGTAGTTATTGGGTTTTACGTCGGATAGCCGCCCCTCGTGTCCAACCCTTAACAGACCAGACATCCTTATCTCGTTTCCCCGAGTGGCTTTTCCAGTATCTAGCGAACGGAACAGAAGTGGTCACTTCTTCATTCGTTATCAACCGCAATGCGACTCTCGAACCCATCACTGACCTCCCCTTTCGACAAACCCGCCGCGTCTTGTAAAGCAGCAGCTCAATCTCAGATCATCCTCCCTCACTTGGGTTTTGTTTGTTACCATCCCTTAAAATACGACTTCGCACGTATTATAGCCATAAGCTCCATTAAACGCAGCTCCGATTTTTGAAGGTCTTTGGTTGATACTCATTGCAGTCGTAGGTTCAGTAATAGATATTCCTCGACAAATTAATATGATAATTTAGTCATGATGTGGTTTGGATAATGCTCTGTTTTTGTATTGTTGGTTAGCTAAATTTCCATGTTAATAATTACAGGTGATGTTGAACTTTCAATATTTCCAAATATAGTCTCTAAAAATACAAAGTGTCAGTCATAACTCAAGTATATTCAGCATCTTTGATTTAGGACAAAGGTAGAAAGTTCTAAGAATGCCAGTAACGAGAGATTGTGATCAGATGGCTGGTGATTATAATGGCTGTGAAGCGTATCTGAAATTTTATGATAATATTAGTGTTGGAAAAACTATAATTTGCAGCAAAATCTATAACGTAGAGAGGACAAGCGATATTGAAGCAAGATCAGTTACCAGCTTTTTTTCTTGTAGCGGAATTTTTCGAAACAGAAAGCATCAGCCATTCATCGCTCTGTAAATTACCGAAGCGCGATGTATACTTATCCTCACCTGCGCCTCCACAAGAGGCTTTGTGGTCCAGACGCCTGAGCGAAGAACTTCTTCATTCATCGGAACCTACCATGCGAGTAGGTCGAAGTACAAGAAGCTTGTGTGCACATGTATAATTAATGTGTGTTCTCGTTAGTGCCAGAAGTATTTGAGGAGTTTTTATGTTTGTTGATTTTTTTTTTTTTTTTTTTTTTTTTTTTAATGAACGGTCCTTCTTCAGTGCTTATCGTAATATATAGAATAGGAACATCAAGACGTTTCGGTGTATGTCGGCGACTCTTGCGTGGCAACACAGGCTTGCCCTCCACCAAGCAAACTATTTTACAATGTAATTATTCAGGACAGTTATTGATTCTGTATCGTGTAATTTTAATCGATTTCAAAATGTCAAAAATCTCCAGATTTCAAGGAATAACATTTTTCTCTCTATCTCTTCGTCACCATCCATGGAACCAAGAAGCTGGTGGCTTCCAAAGGGATTCATCAACGGTGGATCAAACGCATTAAAGTGCAGCATCGTTTTGTAAAAAATATAATGAGTTTGAAGCTATTTATTTTACAAAATGCGATTCTCACACAAAACCCCCCGACGCAGTAAAATTCAAGTTCTATATCAACGTTTTAGTTGTCTGTGCGGTTGAAGTGGTCATGTTACTTCAACGGTATTTCGTAAAGTGTGGTCTAAATTATACTGCGAGATTTAATTGTAGTTTCACGAAATCTAGCAGTCGTCTGGATTAACGTCCTTTCTGTTCATTATTCTCTTACTTAGAAAACCGAACCCCAGCGGCGTTATGATCAAGGGTGTGTATTACCTATGAGGAAAAAATAAATTTCGTTCAGGTTAATGCACTCAGAGATGTGCCCTCAACATCCAAGCCCAAAGACGGGTCGGTTCAAAGCCGCTCATTCTCTCTCTCTTCGAACACGGATGTATTGGACTCAGAAGGTGTCTGATTTTAAAACATTAATTTCGAACAAAATTTTCTGTAGAATTAGACATTCGAAATTCGCCAATATCGTTGGACGCGGATATATCTTTCGGAGTTTACTAGTGGGCCCTCAAGTTAGGTCCGTCCGTTATTTTTTACGACCACGATTTTGCACCGCTTGAGTCAGTTCTCATTTTGAGCCCTTGATCGCGATTGGGATGAAGATGCTAGTCCTGCGATATGCCCCAAGCCTAGATCAAACAATGTCTAGGGGAGTTTGAAAGATTGAAGGGTCAGAAAGGCAATGCCGTTTTTGCGTCCCCTTGGATGGTCATCAACTAACTTTGGTCACGCTGCTTCCCCTTGCTTCCTTCCCCTTGACGCGAGCAACCTTTTCTTATTGAAATACCGGACCACCCTATTTCACTCGTTCTATTTTCCGGACAACTAGAGTTGCCAACTGTGAGACCACCGTGAAAATTGCATCCAAGCACACAATATTCAAACGCACGCACGCATGCACACAGCACAAGCATTACGCTAAAAGTGGTCGAATCCGTGCTCATTGCTCTGAGACGAGACGAGGCTATTTTGAGAACAGGAGAGTACGTGCATCATCATATCGCAAAATGTGCTCGATTTCCCCATCAATTGAGAAAATTCAACTCGTTATTGAATGTATAGAGTTGAATCTTAAATTTAGAAGGGGGAAGAGGCTGACATGAAGATACAGTCTGAAGCTAAACAGTAACAATCTTGGTTAAAAATATAGTTTCTGTCATAACTGTTTTAAATAATGTAGTTAATGTCAATTTGTATTATTTATTAAAATTAATTTGATTAATTAATGCTGATTTTATTAATTATAAAAAAAATACTAAGTTATTGTAGATAGTGCAGTTATGTTCAGCACTGCATTCAATGATTTTCATTATTCGAGATTAATTATCCGTTCATATTAAACAGCGTATAGTAACATACGTAGTTTATTCATTTTTTAGTTTATTCAGTGAAATTAGCTTTCTACGTGAATATCACAATATTTAACATCGTACTTCTGAACTTGTTCTACCCGTTCTTTACTTTTGATAGAGTTCTTCTGCTATTTCGAGTCGTCTTGGTGGACGAATTTATGATAAATATAATAATATACATAAATTTCGCTAATGCACCAGCTATGTTGACATTTGAGTCAATATCTTTGATCCACGCCTAAGTTCCATTTCTAAATAACAACTTACATCTTGGGCTACTATATTACAGAAGCATAATTTATTATTCCGCAGGACGCACATGCCTTCTGCACACTTGCAGCATATTTATGTAGGGATATTGCAGATTTCGATCAAGTGGAGGGTTGAACTCAACACGGGCGAACATAATCTCAACAGTCGGTTCAGCACAGTATTTATTGACTTTCTATGTTCCACCTTACTAGCTGCGACGATTATCAACCATCCCGTTTCTTGAAAGTACACAATTAACACAAAGAACGAATTTTAGGCAATTGAAGAAAAGCAAGCGACAATTCCAACCGGCCACTAGCTATTCCAGACGAATGATCGATCCGACAAAATCACTCGCTACTTTGTCTGGTTCGTCGAACGCAGATTATCTTTTACTGGCTTCCAAGATCCACCCTTCCTCTAAGAAAAAGTTTAACTTTGACATTATAACGAAAGACTAACACCCGAGTTTAGGCCGTATACACGTATAGCAATATTTTTCATGAGTTATAGAGCGAAAACATTTTTCAACTTCGTTCCAACTTTCTACTACGTACATGCAATGGCACAATGAATTAAATCGTTGTCATCTTCTCCTAATTCACTTCCAACTTTTCTTGAGAGTACTCTTGCGACTGCAGGATACAAATAATACGAAGCTCATAATTTAGTTTTATTTAGTGCATCACGCGGCAACTGGGGAACCGGTGACAAAGCGACCTGCCGCCAACTTAGTGGGTGGTACAAAAAGCAGTAATAGCCATTGCCAACACACCTTACGATCTCATGCCATCCTATAACAAGTACATAGCTTTGGCCCTTTTATAAGAAATAAGTGAAACGACTTTTCCTAATAGTATATTTTATACTACTGGGTGCAATTTAAGCTTGTTTTTTTTCGCATGTTTTTTTACTATTGTTGGGGAGTAGAGGAGGAGGAAGTCTTTCTTCGATCATTTAATTGCCAGGAGAGCACTTTCGCCCTTTGAAGCATTCTGAGGGCATTGCAGAGCCGGCTTTCGTGGGTGAAACAGTTAAGGCGTCTGTTTCGAACTCAAAAGACCTGGGTCGGATACACGCCACGAAGCTGGTGAGGTCAAAAATTAAAAAGTGGGGCTACGAAAACGCCTCGGGAGCTGGGGAAACGATACCTCTAGTCTAGGGACTTCTGAGATCTGACCTCTTTCAGATGTAGTATAGAAGTGTACAGCGTTGGCTTTTATATTTTATATACGTGGGAGAGCTGCTTAAAAAAATAAAAAAATAAATAAAATAGAAACCTGATGTTATTTCTTTTACTATTAGGCTATAGATCGGGCAAATAATTGAGGTTTTTTATTATATATATTTGTTCCCATTCATATTAGGAACAGAATGGGAGTCCACAGAGTGGATGTTTCGGAGCCCACATTCCTACTTTTCGAAAACGATTTCTACTAATACAGGATTTCTACTCTCTATGTATATCCTTCAAATCAAATGAACCATCCAAATTTTTATGTTTTTAAATTATTCCATTACAAGTGATCGTGTAAAGTAACATTAAGGGAAAATGTTAATATTATGTTGAGTTCTATGCAAAGGTTTTTTTATTAGTCAATTTCATTGCTGGCTGGTGATTCTTTCTGACGATAGTGTTCGAAGAAAGAAAATGACACTCTTAGTAAGATTTATTCTCGAGCGAGAGACATCGTTTCATGTTCAAATAAGAAAAAAACACGTATACCTATAATATCGTATACAACGGAGATAACCTTTTAACGGTCAACGCCGTCTGAAATCCTCTCGTCAGTTTTCTTTCAATCTTAGATCGGCTGAGACTCACTGCGGGGCGACGTCACGATATGGCGCGGCGTCGTGAATAATTCGTCTAGGACACCTGCTCTCCGTTAATCAATTGAATGGGTATCATATTAATGAGGAAGGCTGCAAGGATAGCTATACCAACGCGGTTCGTTTCCTGTAGGAGATAATGCTGTTGACAGTTTAATAGCAGGGTTGCTCCACCCGCGGGACGATTAATTGTAACCAGGGACCCCTCTAGAGATGGTGTACATCATCCGATAGATGAAATCGGGACGTTTCATAATAGGAGTAATTACTAAGGGAGATTGAACGGACCCGCGCCGTACCTCATGAGTTACAACAGAGGGAAAGACGGTGCAAGGTGTGTGAAGTTGGTAACTCAATTCAGAAATACAAAAATTATTTCCCAGTTCACTTTATCTACCGGCTAATTGACGTAGGACTGGGACTGACTGTCAACAACCCGATGCTCGACAAAAAATGATGCAGTTTTAACCGGAGAAAAAATAAGTAATTTTTTAGTAAAAAACGTGATGAAAATGTGATCATGAATTATAAACCGCGGGTGGTAAAATTATTGAGCGAACCCTCATTTAAGGACCTTAAACATACATTTTCCAGTGTTTTAAATGTCAAAACAATTCATTCACTTTTCACATTATTGAATGTTTTCAATTTTGAAATGAATGGCAACATTCCACTCACTTGTTAGCAAAATGGGATTTCCAAAAACGATTAGAAATAGAAATTAGAAATTTGTGTATTGGTTGCTGGAAGATTTGTGTTTTTTTTTTACCATCCGCGAATTCTCTTTCAGTTTTCTATATTCGGTATCGATGGTTTTGTCACTGCTGTGGATGATTATTTTAGACGCGGTTCAAGAAATGTGCATACTTCACTTAACATCGTAGAGCCATGAAATTGCTGTGACCAATTCGAGAAAATAATTATCGAACAGTTTATTAGATTCCCTTCTCAATATATGTTCTCGTTGGCACAACAATTCTTTAAGTTTGTTAGCTTTTTTTTATTTTAAGTTGTTTGCGTAATATTTAATTCACCCAACGTAGCCGCGCAATAATATAATACTTCTCCGACTGAAAAATAAAATACCGTTCGAGCATTCGCATGTAAACCACTCGAATCTCTCCTAACTCGTATCTAACTTTTATTTGAACCTTGGGGACTTCGAGGGAAGAGGGTTCACGTGAAGTTTTATTGTTTCATTTTAAGCGCTTCGGATCACGCTCCGTTTACGTAATTTTGAATAACGTTTTCATGATGTTGAAACGAGTTTGTATAGTCGATATTTCATTTGTCGTAAGAGCAGAGCACGTGACGAGTTCAACACGATAGGGTGATATCAACGCCAGTCTCCGCCGTCTCAACTCGACTCAAGTTGTTATAAGACCTTCTCGTCCACCCCCGCATCCGAACCATAATTCCTCCTTCTCGCTCTTACTGGTTACCATTTCTCTCGTCTCACCATCCCTTTCTCGCATTCACTCTGTTTTTGACCCCAGCAGCCCCCCGCAACGCACTCGTCACTTCTCGGTCGACTACGCGTAAACGGCTGGGAAAGCTACACTGTGTTGCCGGGGTTGGAGGCCGAGGGGCAGAGGTTTAATTTGTAAGTTTAGAGGGTGGGCGAGGACCCGGGGGTTGATCAATGTGGCTGCGTTTGTCACCGACAGGCCTTCCCTCTCGCTCGCTCTCAACCCAAGCGTAACACCCAGCAGCAGCTAGGCCAACCATCCCCTCGCCACGGGCTACGGTACAAGCATTGCCGTTGTCGTCATTCTTCCTCCACCGAACGACCCACCCAACACTTAACCCCTCGAGGTCTGGTCAACTACCGCTCCGAGTCTTGACTGTTCCGCTCATTTCTCTTAACATAGAGGATAGATGGTCTGAACAACTGAGGCTGTCTAACTGCAGAAGAGGCTGTTCTTCTCTTGTACATGATAGCCCGTCCTTCAACGGGCTCGTTTACGTCAATATGAATCTCCAAGGGCTATTGATGAACTATATTCACCAGCTACTTTATTCATCGTAACCAGCAGAAGAGCATTATAAGTTGGCAAATTATTCATTGGCAGCGTGACAGGGAACTAAATGTAAGAAGAACACAAAGAACGATTCCGAAATAAACACTGCATGCTGATGGGTCGAATTATCTAAAGAATATTCTGCCAAAATCATGCCACATACTTCGTCGTCATCAGATGATCTGATCATAGTGAAATTATGGTAACAATCCATGGTACAATCCGCATAATCTTCGAATATTTTACCAAATCGAATTACGATTGTAAAACGTACTTTTCATGTAGAGAATTTTACAATCGTAAGAGCGCTAACTTAATAAGGTCTTAACAATGAACAATATTTTCCATGGTGTGAGTGAATATTATTCGATCTGACAACTTGAGATTTCCTGCCCAAGTCTGGTACGAGAAGCCACGAGACTTTTTTACCAGTGTGTTTTCACCAGCAGTTCCGCCTCCTTGATTTGCCGGCCTCCCCATCAAATTCCCACAAATGAGTTACCTACTTAGGTAATCTATGCTATGGAGGCGTTTTTTAATGTATTTCAGGATGCATCCCGGATGAATACCCGGAATCGTTTAGTTTATTTTTCAATAATTAACCGTTGTAATCGCCCAAAAAAATCTAACTCCCGCATCCAAATTGGAAGGATCTTGTGCTGCGCTGATGAACAGGCTGTCAGATGCGGACTAGTACTACAGCCCAAAGGAGTAGAGCCAAATCATTTGGACGAGAGACAGGTAGAACAGGCGGTTTGTGTATTGAAGACGAACACCAGTATATGAGAGGCTTTAGAGTTAGAATCCTATTTTTCAAACGTATGTGCATTTTTCTAAACTGGTGAATTATCGCCAGTTCAGTATCATAATGGCGGTTCGCATAATATTCGTCCTCGGCCATCCTCTTGTGCAGCGTGATTCCGAGGTATAGCGTTAAGTTCCTTTCCGGGACTCGATCACTGTCTCGAATTTTCTCTGGTAGGTACAGGTTTTTTCCTTGAACTGATTCACAGTTCCCGATCTCGAGGCTGCTTCGTACTGATGTAGGCACACACCTGAGACCTGCAATGTAATGTTAGGCTACATTGTATTTCAACTGTGTATTATGTAATATCTACTGAACCGATTTATCGAGAGAACTGGAACTCACTTACGCGATAAATGTCGAACTGTGTAAAACCTCTATTACCATACAGAAGTTCAATATATTATTTTTCCACCCACTTTTCTACCACGTCTTCTTTCACCCTCGACACAACACCTGCCATCTCAGTCTATGTTCATGATCGCTAGGTCACCACGTAAGTCATTGTAATATTCTAATGGTAAGGTGGAGGGTCGCTGACGTACAGTATATTCTAAACCGGGCCCAAAACGTTTTCGTGTGGCACACCAGTACGATTTTGTATGCGATGATAGGGAATGCGAGGAAGGCAACGAAAGTATTCGGAACTAGTAGCCATGAGTACCGTTTACTAAATCTGAACTGACAAAAAAAATTTTATTCTCACGTCACGTAACTAGTAAAACCCAAAGTTTATTAGTAATTATTACTCCCCATTGCTGATAATCTTTATACTTGCTAATTAGGCGCTTTTTTCGCACAAAAACTAATGCGCAAAGCATTTTAACGCTAGCTGCCAAATCGTAATCGAAAAAAGGCAAACCGGGTCCTCGTGCAATTTACGAGTTTTGAAAACTAATCATAAGTTTTACTTGTAGCTTACTACACAATATTGAAGATGAAGAAATATTATTGCAAGCTTACTGATCGAGTTTCGAATAGGTCAACGTTTTTAGATAAACTCGGTGGCTCCCTCATTATGTGAGGCTGCGGCCGGAGGAAGTTCTGATTCAACTTTGTGGTCTTGGACTTCTCGTCTATTAATTGATCCTCAGCAGAGCGGTTTTAGTCGTCATATCACAGTTTACCGAGCGCACATCTCCCGTTCATATAATCAATATCGAATTTTGAAATGTCCCTCAGTTTGAGTTTGAATATAAATTTTCGGTTTCGGTGGAAATTTTGCGGTGTAGTATGAGAATATTATAAAAGTTGCTTGCGTGCGCGGGTGCAAGGTATTCTTAATTTCAAACTGTTCAAACTTAATCTTGTCTGGTTTGAAATTCGTAATATCAATGTGATCAGTTGACAGCCATCATACTACATTGTTACGTAGTCCATTAGGTTGTGTAAGGACTGATTTAAAGTAAAAATGAAGTAGTAGGTTTTCTTTAGTTAGGTTCTTCTTTAGCTCATCAAGAAATGAAACCATTCCGCCTCTTTCCATTTCCTCTGAAAGTAGATGGCTAGCTCACTCAAAACATATCTAGGTGATTACGTTGTTAAAACCCTTTTCCTCCTCTTCCCATCATCAGGTCAGGTGAGTGACAGGACTGCAGAAGAAGCGCGTGTTGAGGCTTGCTCGGTATTACAGCTGAGAAGCCAAGAGAGCTTGAAGACCCAAGCAAACGTATAATGACGCGAACGGGAAGTTCATCGCGTGGATTAAAAGTAAGTAAGTAATGAAAAGTGGGTGTCACCCGAGAGTAACAAGTTCAGTTCACGTAGGTAGCCAGGAAATAGAGGTATACGACTCTCTTCTTAATAGTTAAGCGATGAGGCAGGGCAGGAGACGCATTGCAGTTCCATCGAGGTCTACGTTTCGCAAAAGTGTTTCGCATACACTCATCATCGCTTTGAAAAGTTGTTGACCAGGTGGACCAAATTGCTTCCCATAATGGCCTTGCAAACCCATAATTTTATCTCATAATTTGATAGGCATATAAATTAGAAGAGGGAGATTATTAGGCATATGAATTAGAATCATTTTATTATTAGAATTAGGATTTGAACTTGGATTGTGAGGGGGAACAGATTGGATCTTCCTTGTCAGAAATAGGTAGGTATTCCACTTGCACAGATTGTGACAGGCGAGTTCAGGACTCTTTCTTTAAGTGCCTCCGAATATAGTGACACAGATCAAGGGGTTTCGCGCCGTCTGTCTTATTGACGATTGCTTATTAGTAAATGCATTTATTTCGTTTACCGCGACCTAAACACAAACTATAATTCAAAGCGAGTGACTTCCTAGAAGAATCCTTTGTCTGTCTCGGATTCGATGGTGAAACGATTATGCATTCGCACTTGGAACAGCCTGCTTTATTTGCTCACCCTAAACGAATATTCCTAGACATTGCACGTTTATATAATTCTATTGATTTTTGAGGTCCGTAAACCTTCTAAATACAATAAATAAGCGGAATACGCGTATTAAATTTGTCTTGCTATTCAATATAATTATCTTCACTTTTTATTTTCACTTTATAAGTTATTTTCCATATACTACGTAAATATGGAAGTAAAAAGCTATCCTCATCAATTTGACGTGATAGTTACGCTGAAATATATATTATCGAATATTCTACAGCGATATATTGTTGACTACTACTGAGGTTTTCTAACGGCACGGAGTTGAATGATTGAAATTCTTGCGATATCTAGCAATATCTTTAACAGCGGCTCTTTGAACAGCAGACGATTCGAGCTCGTGTCGTTTGTCGAAAGCTTGCGTGACAGTTTCCCATTCGGTGACAGTACACTTAATAACCTTAATATTTTGTCTATAAGCAAGAGCCGTAGAGGTGAATAAGATGAGGCAAACGGTGGAACGAGGGTTGGACTGTCGCGATGCCGGTGAAATGAAGCGCCTGGTGGCCCGATTCCCACATCAAAACCTCTAAATAGGCTTGACTTGTCTTCGCTGATCGGCAGGGCAAACGACGAGCGGGCGATGAATCGTCGTTCCTCGGAACCGTCCATTCCCTTCACTCCACCTACCATACCATACTCTTGTGTCATCATTACCTTTCACAATGACATGACGATATCGGAATACCTCCCTCCTTAATAGGGTCACTAGATAAACGCTTCTGAAACAAAATCGAATACCGCCTGACAGCGTACCCGAGCCGAGGGCTATTTACGAATATTATGGTATACGACGGCTGGTTGGAAGGTGGAGGAAATGCCAGTTAAAGTATGGATCCTCATTGACTGAGAGTCGAAAGATATGCCAGTGGCTCACGACAGTTCAAACGTTTTGAGGTAGAGGCGGTACCTGCCGAATGAAGCTCTAGATAGCTGTGTCATCAGGCTCCAATCGTGGTGACATCGTCACTTCCCGGCGACGTCGCGTAAACGACAGCTATCACTGAGCTAGGTACAACCTGATCTTTTTACCAATGCTCGAATTTCAAAAGTTCATCGTAGACTCTACTCGCCCGTCCGAATCAGACATTTACCCGCAAGCTGTAGTTTTCAACCGTTCGCAGACAAGGTGACTCATAATGTTTTGAAATTCTGCAGATGGTTCCATTCTGGAATTTCCGCGTTGATGGTTCAGTTACCATTTAATCGATGAGTAGGCTGATGCGCCCTAATATATATGTACATAGGCAATACTTTATACACTATAAATAATCGTTCTTAGAGAGAAATCAGTTGGTATTAGTACGAAGTTTCTTTCTTTGATATAATATTATATACGACCTGATATATTACGATACGATGATTTTTATCTGTAATTAGCGAATTCAAATCAATGTGATAATATACGACGTTGGATTTCGATGGCGATACTTAAAATAAATCACCTTGAGGTTTTCCATCAACTCGTTTCGTGGTTCTCGAGGTCATCTGTTCAATATCAAGTGTTTTAGAAATTTGCGAAAGTAGAATTCTTTCATGACCCAACCAAATACACTACAACCATATTCTTGGGTACTAAAACAACCATCATCGATTCCATTATTGAATATTGAATCATTTCAGCGTGTTCTCACATTAAAGAACATAAAAAAAAAAAAAAAAAATAGGTTGTACTGAACTGATTTTGACGAGGTTCAGACCAAAAGCATTCCATTCATGCAGCAAAAAAAAAAAAAAAAAAAAAAAAAAAAAAACTTGATTAAATCTCCACTATTTCACTAAGCGTGAAAAACAATGAAATTCCCGAACTTGTCTGACTAGCAGTAAAGGTGCATCGGCTAATCTCATATAAAATTGCCTTGTTGGGAAGAAAGATGCTAATCTCCTGCATCTTCGGCCGGGCGCCTCACCTTCTTGGTTCTATCCCCTAGTGTCGATACTGTGCTTGTCTTGGTCACCACAGGTGGAGAAGCGACGATCCATGAGCTCAACCCCGAGAATCGGTAATCATACCCAATTAAGGAAAAATGGTATCTACCAAATGAGCAGCCCCCGCGATGTACCAATAGCGGCACAACGACTTTCATTTCAAGAGTGCCGCCCATCTACCGTGCCCTGCTGACAGCTGCGCTCAATCCTTCCTAATCTATTTTAGGGAGAAAAAAAACTTGAGCATTAAGTATGATCAGATCGACTTAAAATATAATTATTAGTATCTTCCGCCCCTCGTGCCATGCAGCAAAAATGGTGAAGGTGACGAACTGAATAACACGAGAGCTCCTGAACAGCCCTACGAGCTAAACGGAACGCCTTGATTATATGAGAAGTGTAGGTGTATTATCATCCCAATGCGTAAAAATAATAATGAGGTTGCAGAGAATTAAAAAAAAAAAAAAAAAACGCTGCAAATGCGACATTTCTTCTTCTTCACTTCTTCTTTTTCACTTTGTCATTTCTTTGTGCTTCAATAATAAATTATGATTCAAGACGACCATCTACATGTAAAAGTTATCCCGAATATTTGTTTCCGACTAAAAACAGGGAAACCTCCTTTTCAACTATAATTATAGTTTTAGTTATTTTCACTGTTCTTATTATTTATTAAAGTTAAATCATTTGCCTAAGAAAGTGTTTATGAGCATCAAGTGTAGTACAATTTTTATAGCTCCTTAAATTCTTACGTTATACCATTGTTTGTTTACCACTTTTTTAACATTTTGTTTGTTTAATAAAAATTTCTGTCAATCAATCAATCGTGGCAAATGTTTGACAATCTCGAAAATTTCACACAAAAGCTGTGATCACACGAGATCCATCAAAGCTATCGACTCCATTATGGTTTTATTCGATACAGTGTCAAAAAATCTATGTCCACCCATGTTAAAAAAATCTATACTCACCCATGTTAAAAAAGAAAAAAAAAAAACAAAGAAAAAAAAACAGATAACAGATTCTTCTCCTCGAAACCCCAAAAATACCCTAATAATTGAGGTAGCAAATTGGCTACAGTATTGAGCGATTGACAGACCAAGAACGAATTTGAAATGGTGAATTTCGAGAATTTAGCTATTATAGTTTTTTTTAGAATAGTGTTGACGGCGTACGGTGGACGGACAGAATTTTTAAAAATCGGAATTCTGCATGCCTTGAACTTAGAACATCACATTTTGAGGGGTTAGTAATTATTGTTAGTTTACTATTAAATAATGAACTAAAATAGGATTACGACGCTGAAATGTTCAATCGAAATTATTTGGGAAGAATTCACTTTTAATCTTATAGGTTGAAAACGGATTCGAAGAACTGTCATGTGATTCAGGTGAATTTATCTTAATTCACTCAGCAAAGGCACACAGTTATTTAAAAAGTGTTGTCAAGTATTAATACTGTATAATTGGATATTTTTAATAAATGAAAATGATCGGCAATCGACAGGAACGGTAGTCATTCACGCAGATATAACTCGTAATCTGTTTACTTTCGCAACGGCCGTAAAATTCAAATACTTATGAGGCATTTTTTACATGGAGGAAATCCGACGCTTTAATAAACTTGTCAGATTTCTGTGATTTTCCTTCGACATCGGTTTCTCAGAAAAAGATGGAGAATGGAATGGAGAGTAAGATGGTTCAAGTGGGCAGAGAAAAGCCGACAACCAGACAGACTAAGTAGCATTACTCGCTACGTAGCGCCGATATTAGAGCTCAGCGTCTAATAGGATTTCTCCTAGTAGTTGTTCTCGTATAACCAAACAGAAGTGTTTTGGCGAGGGTTGTTTACTTAGTCAGCTTGTATGTTGCGAGAAAAAAAAAATTAATAAAAAATAAAATAAAACTGCATCACCGAAGCTGCGTTGTGAATTTCAACATTCTCAGTTGGGCTGATTTTGAAAGTTCAGCGATTTTCCAAGAGCGTGTAGGAAACTAGGAGGTGAGTTAACAGAGAAGGTAGGCAATTGCATAGGAATCGCGGTGTAGGCGAGGGAAGGTTCTTCTTAAATAGGCTACTTGTAAGGGAAGGAAAGGCCGACGAGTGGCCAAACAAACCTAAGCCTTTCTATAGCCACCTCATAATAGGTTTCTTTTCCACGGTTCAGCTTCTTAACCCTTGTCTTGTGTACACAAGCCCCTGCTTCGCACCGCAGTAGACATTGGTCTACTGCATCTGTTTCCCACTCCTTTAAGGCCCTGTTCTGGTCGTCTTAAGACAACATCGGCGTCGACGTTAGAGCACTCTTTCACCTTTCACGTACTTGAGCCAGCCTTCCGGGAGGAGCACAGCGTTATCATAGCCGTCTATCGGCTATTTGCCCAACTGACTTGTAACAACGTATGACAGGGCTCATACGACGACACTGCACGTAGCGTTTTGCCTCCTTAGCCGTCTCAGCATCACCTTCTTTTCAGAGTTGCCCTGTCGCGATGCCATCATCGAGAAACCTTTCTCAACTCTTTTACGCCAAATCCTGTCTCGAGATTCTCCTCCACCATGATGATCATGAATTCCTAGTCATGAATGTGCGGTAAAAATTCAGTACGCAGTTTTCTAGTACATAACTGCAGTCAAGACCATTTACGATTTTGTGAACCAACCTAAAAGTCGAAGCGGTTTTCATCTCATTTACATGTTAAAACATTGCACATATTTCCATGCTCACCGAATTTTTTGAATGAGAACTTCTTCTACCTTTCAGGAAATCCAACTTAGAGTTGGAGTAGACGAGAAAAAAATTCTAAGCCTACGAATTACTTACGGTTACACTATTTTTTTCCATTCCTTTCTCATTTCCGGAATAAATCAAAAATAATAGTCATTTGCGGGTTTTGAAAATATTCACTGAGTCAATGTATTCATTATTATTGGTTTAAATCTGGCAACATACCTCTAGAGCTAAGAATTATCATCACCTTACTATCGCGCACATTCAGCAGATCCCACCCGCATGTACACACCCATGACATCGCCATTCAATTTAACCCGTCTTCTTTCAATCTTCCTGAGTTTTCCCTTTTGTATAGATTGGCGGTAGCTCATGAATCCACCTCAATTCAAAACCAGCCTTTATACGCGCCACGCCCAGCACTAGCTGCCGCCTCAGTAAACTGAACTTAGCAGTCAACGAATTGCGGCCCACCCACCTACCAGTCTCAACCTTGACTCGAAGGAATTGTTTCCAACCGCCTATCAACTACCAGGACATATTCCGTTCAATTCATCTTTGAGAGAAGTGCCTACCCTCGACGCCCCCTTAGCTCGCGACATTTCGTACTCCAAGCATTTCCTGCGCCTCAGCCATATTCCTTTACATTACCGGCCCTCTGTTGGAGTGGCCGGTTTACTAAACATCTACGGTAATCTTCAGAGTTGGGCAAAACATAATTCCCCACTGAAAATAATTCATTATCTCAATAAAAAAAGGAAGAAAAATAAGCAAACATCATACAGCGGACGATTGTTAATTGATCACGAAACCTGCCATTCATTGGAAACTGTTTGAGCTATCGATTTCGCAATGGTCTCGTTTGATTCTGCATTTAACAATTAATTCGAATGTTCACGCTAATGGAAGAAATTTTCCACATTTTAACGCCCAAAAAACGTCGTAATAATACACAATTCCAACCGGCCTGTTTCGGCTGTGGACGTAGCTTTAGAAATTAGATAACGATCGAGCCGATGAATCCAACTATGGTCCTTAAAAAAATAGATTTTCGGTGAAAATATTCAATCATGCTGATAGCGAACGGCGAAATCGAGCGAGTATCCATTATTCCGTTAAATTGAATTCAAAACCGGATTTCATACTTTTTTTACAGGTCCTAAATTCCAAATTTTTGGCCACTTCAGCGACCGCGGGAGCTCTTTTTCTTCACTTCAGTTCACTCGTGAGACTATAGTTTATCTATCAGCTTCATAAAAACATTCATAATGCCATGTTCAGCTCAGGCCTTCACGATAATTTTCATTTCCGTCGGAACATGGGAGAAAAAAAGCGTCGAAAACGAATAGGTCTGTACAACATACGAGCGAAGAAGAAGTTAGCGAGGAAAGTGAGAAGTGGATTGAGGAGACGGAACAGAAGGAGATGAAGATAGTGGCGCTGCGTAAAAACCTGTGGGTTCGTGAGACGGGCGTTATGTGAGTGAGAGGATTTCGAGCTCTGAGAAAGCGCGAGGGAGAAAAGGTGCTTAGGAGTGCGTGTTGAAGAAAGACAGCCCGTATGGATAGCGAAGGGGAAAGAGGTTCCGCCAGGGTGGCCCTGGCGTAGCTAGAGGAGCGGTTCAATTGCTCCCGGGGGCGGCAGCGGTATGTGAGTGACGTTCTCCGAGAAGGAACCTAATGGCTCGGAAACTGCCAGCATTGGCTCGGATGGCACATCCACCAACAAAAGCAATTAGTCAACCCCTCCGACTGAACGGATAGAGTTGGTCGACTCTCCGTTTGCCCTGGTTCGCTGCCGCCGACTCCAACAGCCACCTCTCGGTTGCCACTCCAACATCCAGAATCGGCACGCGGTCACTCTATACTGATTGGTTATTCCCTTTCGTTATCAGTTACCCGGTGAAACTTGATGGCAATGGTAATTGTTGAAGAGTTTTTAGAAGCGGGCCCCTGAAGTTGTAGTGGTGACCGCATAGCGAGTTTAGGTGGTACTGCATCAGAACTTCAACAATGTCATGACCTGGGCCGAAAAACGATTTCGCAGACTTCGATCAAGATTTTGACAGTTTATGATTCACCGTTCGAAAATCGACTGGAATTCGTACCTAAAATCGTAAATTCGTAAATAAAAAATGCACTCCGCTCAAATCCTCTTAAATATACTCTTATCATCGATGGAGGTTTTTTTCTAAAGTATAAACTTTTTCCGTCATGCAGCTAAAAATAACACAAAACCGCAGTTGATTATTCCTTTGCTTCAATTATGATTTAAGAAGACCACCCACGCGTGATAGTTCCCTATCCTGAACATTTCTGTAAGCTTACGCCACAGATTGCTATAGTGGAAAACTCCTTAGCAACTATTATCATTTTATTTATTTCCATTTTCCTTAATAATCTAGTTAAATTTTAAATTATTTACCGACACAATACAGCTTAAGAGAGTGTTTTATCGTATTCCATCAAGTATAGTACGATTTTCATAGCTCCAAATTTTCTTCAGTTCTACCGACATGGCAAATTTTTCAAGATTTCAAAAACATCACCAAAAAACTGATATAACTCGAGAAACACTATAGCTATCGACTCCATTACTGTCTCATTCGGTTCATCAATCAATTGATGTTAAACACACCTATGTTTCAAATCCTATGTTTTCTTCAATACCCCGCCAAAATACCTTTGAAATTGAGGTAGCAATTTGGCTAAAGAGTTGATTCATTGTCAGACCTAGAATGATTTGCAGTGAAAATGCAAGAATTTAGCTACTATTGTTTCCTCAGAAAAGTAATGACAGCGGGCAGACAGATATTATTTTCTTGGATTTTCAGATTCTACATGCCTTGACACGTAAAACATCAAATTTTGAGGGGTAGGGAGGCTTGCAGTTTTTTCTTTTCGGGCGATTACCAAAATGATGCAATGGTTGAAGAATGGTTCATCATTCCTTTGATTCAATAATTATGATTCGTCCTCTTGTGATAGTAACTATTATAAGAAACATTAGTGAACAGATTGGAGAATAGAAATTTTATTTTCTTCGGCATTGTCGTAATTTTTAATAATTTTTACTCATTTCGATAATTTAATTTAAATTTGAAGGGAGATACAGCTAAAAAGACTGGTGGACGATTTTTCTAACAGGTGCAGAACAAGTTTTCTAACAGGTGCAGAACAATTTTTATTGCAGTAACAGCTCTCAAGTTATACTCGTATCATAGTGATGACTTTCTCCAATGCTGAAACATGGGTCACAAAAGCTGCGATAGCTCGAGAACTATATAAGGTATTAACACCCCTGGTGTCTCATCCTTTTCATCGTCAAAAACTCTATAGAAATCCCCCCCACACTTCACCTTGGACCTTGACCTATGTTTCAAAAACATTGGCAAATAAAAGTTTTTCTCCCGCAAGACCTTCCAAAAATACCAATAAAATTGATGTAATGGTTGATGTAATGGTATGTTTGGCTAAAGAATTTAGCGATTATCAGGCCAACAATGATTTTCGGTGACAATTTCAAGTATGCCGCTATAATAGTTTCCGCAGAAAAGTGGAAAACGGCGCAAGGACAGAATTCGTAAATGTCGAATTCGGGACGATGGTGAATCTAGAGAAAATGTTTATCGTACGATGGTCAGAAACTCTCATACGCCAGACATTCGTAGAAACAGGTTTTGTTCACATTTGACGATATAATACATTATCCAAACGAGATATTATGTCGTTCGGTTGCGAGGTGAAGCATGCCCACCTATCCGAATAGTATAACATCATGTTTAACCTGCGATAAATTTAACCGAATGATCAAGTACGCCAAAAGTAATGTTCCCACATTCTGCTTTACCTTCACTTCGCTGAGTAATTTACGGGTCCATTCATCAACTGTTCATTCGATATTCAAGAATATTGGTCTTTTAAAAATGAAATTTCCAACATTTTTGATCATTAACCTGGGCGGCATTATTACCCCTGGCGTTTTCCGGGTGGTTTGAGAGGGAGAACTGTAAGGGATGTGACGAAATGTTCATCACAAAAACATCGATGGTCTTCGGGGCCTCAGTTAAAGACTCATCAGTATAAAATAAAAAAAAAGAGAAAGCAGATTTTTTGTTTCTCAACTATTCTAAGCTAAATCACGATTTTGTCCATTTTGTTTAAACACTACTTTATCGGATTTGACATAACAAAACTACATCGAAATTTAGGTTTCCCATAGCTCTTTTGGCTTTTAGTAACCTATCATCGCATAACGGTTCTCGATTCATATGTCACTGTAAAATCAGGCTAATTATATATGCTGATGACATGAAAAGTGGCCAAATTTCGATTTAAAAAAATCTACTCTACGGCAAAGACCTTCGCTCGAGTCAGATAAGAACGCTTTCAATATTTTGCCAAGGAGTGAGAAACAACATAAGGTGAAAAAATAACTCATTCAACAGCAAGATGGGCTTTATTTTATTATTGGAACATGTTCTCTTACCTGGACGTTTCATGAAGTATATTCTTACTCAGGAATATCTCGCCGATTGCTACTCGCCATGTTGTGGGTAGGCATAGCAAGTGATTTCTGCTTCCTGTTTTGAGACTGGAGTCATTAAAATAGATTATTTTTTAGTCCTCGTCAGGGTCTTTTTTTACCACAAGGAGTATTCATTAGCCGTATCGCCCGACATCGATGATGGAAGGAAAATTAAATTGGGACAGCAGCAAGCAGCAAGATGAAAAAAAACTCGAATTGCCATTGTAACTCTTACTCTATCACATCCAACCCTGTGATCTCCTAAAGATGGGTTCACAGGCCTCCGTCAAATACGTCGATGCGTTTTACAGATTGCGAAAATTGATACATTGGAATGCTCAATGTCGTGAAATGTTTGTTACTGTAGGTGAAAGACGCCTGATTTCATCGTACGATCACTTCCGCGTTATCTCCATATTTAGTGTATTTTTCTATTGTTCTCCTGGCTGGAAAAATGGTCTAATTTTTGAAGAAATTTGTCTTGTATAAATCGAATATTTGATTTAAGAGCCCTGCTTCGATTTTGAAAGCATTTAAATTGGGCATGAATAGGTTCGTTCTATTAGATTAGAATCAACGATATGGGTACTTTAAGGAAGAAGACAAATTTAGTTCATCGTGGGAGTGACCAACTTTAATACCTGTCTACCTACCTTTTTACTCCTGCTTTAATGTGACATTACTGTGTCGTGAAATGTAGAAAACACGCGATAAACGAAAGGAACGAGTATATCGAAAGCAGTGTGTATCATAGAATAACAAATTTAACGGAATCGATAATCGACGATTGAATTCCAAGGAAGTCGTCATGGCCAAGTCGTCGCTAGGTGTATTTTTGAGAAGCTATGTATGCTGAAGTATACCGCATATGAAGTAGGTATACAACTGACCTCTGTATAAGTTTCTCGATTTTGTGATTTGTTATACTCGTCTGTTGACTCAAACACGGAATTACTGTGTGACTTACCGATTTTCCTACTATTCTTCTGCTGCGGACTCGTGGGCCATTGAATTACTGCATGCACCGAAAGCCTAGATCGTATACAGACTGTTAGAGGCCCAATGTGAAATCAGAGACTGGCCTTTCCTAATGGAAATTGTATAGTATCGAAATGTTCAATAGAAGAGTAACCAAGTGTCTCTGTATCCAAATAGATTTGCGTATTTTGTAGCTTTTCCCCACGTTGATTGCGCATCGCATTGCTGTGGAAAACATTTTTCAATCCTCATCATCGATCGAGGAATCAAGAGCACCTATCTGAATCCGTCCAGTTGGGACCACAATATTTGTGTCCGGGTGATATCACGCGCTGGAATTAGAATATTATTTTCTAAAGACTTTCTTTGCTAACTTTGAAGAGCTAAAAAAAAGAAAAAAAAATCGATACAAGTGAAGATACTATCGGAGTCAATTACTCTTAGGGAATTTAAGACTCAACATTTTGAGCAGCCTGACTGCTCCTCTAGTTACCATCTTAACACTGAAGGACGTTGGAAGCTAATATTGCTCGTCAAAGATTATTCCATCAGGGCATTCTGCAGCGATGTAGCTTTAACATAAGGCTTTTCGTAGCACTTGTGTATTTTATCATTTCAATAATAGTTGACCTATAAAACGAATGATCAATAGTAACTACTTCATGTTCAACGTTACGTATAGTACTTGAACTCTGTATACTGACCTGTATTCAACCGTAAGTGAGTATTTAATTTTGTACTGTAGCGATGTCGAAGAAGAGAGGATTCAGGAAATTTAAAAAAAATATTAATCCCGTAAGAGTTTATGAAAACTGTCACTGGGAACGTTTGTACGTGAGTCGTAGGGAAAATATTCCACTGAACTGCTACGTTCGTATGTGATGACGAGGTATGTGAAGTGTGTAATGACGAATCCGTCTAATTGAGTGATGTTGCCTCTCTCATTTATTCACATTTATTTACTTTCTTGGAAGGTTTAGTCATAACTATCTTTTGACATAATAATTACAATACATGGCTAATTATCAATTATTAGGCTATTGGCATTACAATTATTGCTACATTCCATTCCTTTGAATTTCTCTCACATTGTTACACGTTGTTATCATCCTTCAATTCCAAACACTTGTACAAGGTGATATAGACTTATTCGTAGACAAACAATGTTAAAGAAAAAATCAAGGTTTTGTGCAAGCGGGGCCGACTACTGCTAAACATCTATGAAAACAAAAGAAACTGTTGTCAACAACGAAACTTTTGCGTGTTATTATTTACAAATAATAATGAAAGTTTCAACAAATTACACGGTACAAGAAACATTGTTGATGTTGGAAAGGTTTGTAAAGTACATCTTTTCAGTATTTAGTTTATTTACACAAAAAAACCAAGAAATGCAATAATAATTTAAAATATTTATATAAAGGTAGTTTTTTATTTATATAGATTTATCTATACATATTTATATAAATAAATACATATAGGTATATGTATTTAAATAATTTTTCACCAATTGTTAGTATCATCTAGTTGAGATAAAACGAGGGAATATTTATGATTGATTCTATTTCATTTCATGTATTAAAATGTCTAGTAGAGACCACACAATACCGCAACAATTGGTACAAATATACCATTTGTCACTTTGTCGCTTCCATGGTGATTTAACATTTTTCTATCCCTCACTTCTCTCATTCGTAGAACTCAACGCACAAACGAACTAAACGATGGCCAATCGATTGGATATAAAACTAGCCTACTCTTAAGAGGATCAAAGTATACTCTGCTGTTGGTAAACTTGATGCCTTGATTGCACATTGGAACAATTGAAAAAAAAGAATGGAAAAAATTATATAAAAAATTGAATTAATTATAAATTATGAGAAACAACTTGATAAAGATATTTGCAACATTGTTAGCGGTTTTGACAGGATAACACCAGGAATTATTTTACATTGATATGCCTCTATTATAACTGCACTGGTCCGATCTGGTCATTACCTGTTAAACATCTTCGTTCCTCTCATACTTAACGAAAATAAATAAAAATAATTTAGGTAATAAGGAAACAAACATATCGCGTCAACGCAATAGACAAATAAGCCAATGTTCGTACCTTGGTCGATTTAGTAAGACCTACGTATAGGTACAGAGAGGTATGACGTGTACCAACGAACGTTTCCGCAGATAGAAGTGTACAGCGATAAGGACTATAATTATCATATCGTACTATCTAAATAGGTATAGCGCCATGAGGAACATATTTCTGGAAATATATAGTCGACTTTTAAGGCAATCTTGTGGGAGCGAACGGAGTTGATACCCCACTGATGCGAATTTTCACACATTCCGTCGGTTTCATATATTTTTTTTTCATGTTTTGCATTATATATTACCATTTGAAATGATTTTATATACGTCCCTTCATCTGATTTAACGGTTAAACTAATATTCAATTAATTGAAAAATGGAAAACAAAATGTTGGCATTCAGTGAGAGAAATCTCAGTACCGTCAAGGAAACTATAATTATTTTTACTCAACTCCTTCCCCCCAATATTAATGACGTTTCATTTTAACGTTTTTACTTTCATATTGTTCTCCAGGTATTTTAGAGAAGAGTCGTATTTGAACGATAACCATCACACATCGAACTTAAGTCGAATCAAATCCAATGGATTAAGAAATCACAGACAATAACAATGTTATATGTACATAATGTTCTATATACATATATGAATTTATGATTGCAACAAAACAAAGTTAGTCAAAATGATAGTTTCGTCACGATTCGCGATCACACTCGTTGGATTGAGTAACGCGCTTCAATTGGTTCAGCAGCGATACTATTTCTGAGTCTGCAAGGGCTTTGCATAAAAGGTAAGTGGAGCTCGTGGGAAGGTGTTGGAAGGAAAGGATAATCAAGTGGTGACGTTACAACGGCCACGTAAATTCTTCCGATGACACGATACACCCCATTTCCCAATTTAGTGCTAGGGTTCTCTGAGGTCCTCAAACCTTTTGGAAGGCCATCCATATACCCTCTAAATAGAAACACTCATGGATCGCCAGAATTTATTTTTTGGACAACAAGTTTGACATTTCAGTGATCTAAAAATTTGCGATTTCTTGGCCCAGGGAATGAACGGGATTCTTAACCAAGCATACTATTTATTAATAACTACCATGACAGCGTAGCTAGCTGGATTAACAGTTAAAAAAAGAGAAGAAAATATTAAAATATTAAATTTGTTTTCGGGACGATCCCTAGAATCAGCAAAGGAACTTGATGAAACTATACTCTAAGCGTACTGGGTTGGTGAGGGGAAGAAGAACCAGGCGACATGTTCTCCGATTTTTTATTTACTGGCCGAGTACTTTCGCCCCTAGGCTGTGGTAACCACCACTAGGCTTACCACTAGGCTGTGGTAACCTATGGTTCCACATCGCCCTGAGGATGCCCGAAGGGGCGAAAGTACTCGGCCAGTAAATAAAAAATCGGAGAACATGTCGCCTGGTTCTTCTCCCCCTCACCAACCCAGTACGATGAGAGATGCGACGACTCAACCAAGAATATACTCCAAGCGTACGGTTAGTTTCTTGCTTACCGTCTGCGTCTTGGAATTTATAACTGGAAGTTTTAAATAAAAATTCGAACTCGACACCGAAGCTAAAATGAAATCAATTGCCTCTCGGCGGAACACCATTTAGTATTGTTTTGATGTTTAGCTTTATCTCATTTTCTCTCGTTCGAACTTCGGCTAGTATTTACATACGGGTAGGTTGTTAGGTACAAGCTGATCTGATTTTTAAACAAAGCCGACTGACGCTTGAGAGTGAAAACGGAAAGTTAATAGAGTGCAAATATTCACAAGGATGGTCAGGCCGGTTGTCAGGCAAAGGCCAGGGACTTTTAGTTTCGCTGGTTCAAGGCTCACCGATTATTTTGTGCAGTCAAGTGTGAGTTTCAAACTTGGACCCAGTGTTTTCAAGATTATAGATGATAGATGAAGACACCTACGGCACAAGACAATTTCTCCAGTTTGCCAATCATGCTTAGATTTTTTTAAATGAATCGTTTCTTTGAAAATGGTGAAAATTCCCAGGGTAAAATTGAAAAACCAATACAATAAAGTAAAGAAACGAATAAATAATTAAAGGAACTCTACTTTGTTGGGAAAATATCTAGTGATTGCGGTTTATATTTCTAATTTTATTGCCGGAATATTTTGTCTTGAAATAGGTCTGCACCCTCGGTTGTTATTAATGTTTGAAATGTTAACGACAGCTCCAGAACTGACGCACAACTTTGTTTGATGTGCAAGTGTATATTTAATGCTTTTAATTTCTTATTATACTAACGTAGAAATAGTAAGCATTTTTCAGTGAACTTCGAAAGTCAAATGTCAAAAATCAAGTGGGCCTACCATTCACCTCAGCGAACAGGCTTGAATACTAAATCAATATGTCGAGCCAGGTTTTCTAATGACGCACGCAGTGCGAGAAAATGTTGTTAATTCAAAAACTACTATTAAACTGAAAACTTCTAGTTATCGCGTGTCTACGAAAGCTAACGGAAAATTAAGGACAAATAATCGTTGAAATTGGTCAAACACTACTTCTAGCAGACCTACTATCGAATTTGAAATAATCCTTAATCTCCAAATGATTCAGCTAGTTTAAGGTAATCTAGAATAGATGGGATGTAAAAAATGGGTACAACCGCATCTCTTCTGCAATCAGAAAACAATCCATTGGCGATATAAAAGACGTCGTTTAAGTTTAAAGTGAATAGTTTTGAGACCGCGAGCATTGTGCTATTGACATTATAGCTCGAATTCTACCGTGAAAATACGTATCTGTTGCGTAGAAAGTTTTACTGGTTCCAAGATAATAACTGGTTCATGATTAGTGCAATGTGTTGCGGTAGAAGTTGAAATAGTAACAGAAGATGTAACTTCCGAGGACCAACCTGGGCATGGAGCATTGAGTCGTTACTTCGAATCGAGTCTTGAGTTGCAGGCGTTGTCTCCAACAGTGCGTCACATAAGCGATGCGGGCTTTGGCTTTCAATACTTACCTCCACCAAATCCCAACAAAGATGAGCCGGAACCAAAGAAGTGATCAGATGATCAGATAGGTACTTAAAAAGTATGTAAGAAAAAAAAAAAAAAAAAAAAAATCAATTAGACGCAGTAAAAAAGAGAAAGAGAATAACATTGTTGCTCTCTAAAGAATTAACAGTGTACGTGGGAAGTTATTCGATGAAAAATACTACATTCAACGAGATAGCGCAAGTAATAATTATCTATGCTGAGTTGAAATAAATGTCAAATATGACGTCAGCCAAAATGGCTCATCGGCCAAATCATCAATAATTGGTTTGAAAAAATTTGGTAATTGTAATAATTAGATATCAACTTTGTAAGAAGGTATGTACCTATTTGGAGGCTCCAAAAGATTTAGCCGTGGCGAATTTATGGCTATTTATCAATGATGGCCATGTACTTTGTAGGCATATTTATTTATGACTTGTCGATACATCTAATGATTTCGAAAAGTCAAAGAAAAAATTCATTCCCTGGGCGGAATTCACGGTATGAGAGGTGGGCAAAATATATACCTACGCTATAATTTAGTTTTGAGAGAAACATTGAATGTCAAAAAATATTCCTGGCTGCGTAAACGCCTAGATTTTTAATGACTCAATCGTACGATTGCCTACTACTCAGCTTCAAATTCACAGTTGAACGTGCAGTCTTCCTTCATCTCCTATATCCAAGCTATAAGCCGTAAAAGTTAAATAGCGATTCGTACAAAACAACAGGGAAATACTATCGGATTTTGATACAAAATCATGGCTGATTCGTTCGAATCACTATGATACTTCTGCAGCATATTCAAACGAACAGAGTGTTGATTTGCTCGAGTTTAAATCGAACGACATTGAGACGACGAATCTGCGGACCTCGCTTTTACGGGTCTTATTTATTTAATTATTATAAAAATTCTAAAAATTAGGAGCCGCGTTGTTTCTCCCATGAAACGTTTGAATGAAATGAACAGGTAGACTGCACAAGTATTATAATAGGAACATGAGTATGTGAACACCAGAACTGAGTAGTCCGTATTAGAATAAAACACGTTTCCGAAACATAATGTACAAGTTGCTGAATAACACTTCACCACCGTTTAGTTAGTAATATTTTATTCATAAATTCACTTTGGAGAGGAAAAAGTATAACGAAGAGGAAGGATTCTCATCGGTGGAAGAAAGTATGAACGTTGTAATAAGGGATCTGGTATCGGTTCGGGTGCAAAATAGCTCAAATTTTATCTTCCACTTTGACGTGACTGAGGAGGTCAGGCGTTTTGACGTCGAGTCCGTTGACCATTTTCTCTATACTTTTCAACTCTGAGGCGGTAGATGGTAGGGGCTGTTCATGGTTCGTCTGAAGAGTTGGAGGTGGTGGCGACGGTGTCGCAGGAGGTGGCGAAGGTGCTTTCGGAGAGGACGCACCGCCACCTCCGGCTGGTGTAACGGTTTCGAAGGCGCTTCCCAACGGTGAACCAGCACTTCCTCCGCTACCGATGAGCGAAGGCGGTGGAAGGGAGTATGGCGAAAACCTATGGAGACCTGAAGATCCAAAAGAGGCGGCCGCTTTGAGCGAGTGGACACCACCTCCCTGACCGTGAGGCGAATGGGGAGAGAGACCTGCCGTATAGGCTGCGGCGGCTGCTGCCGGGCCGAAGAAAGCGGCCGGATGCTGAGCAGCGAGAGCTAGCTGAGCATTGAACAGAAGACTCGAAGCATGGTGACCGGCAGTAAAAAGGGAGCCGAGAGGCGGAGCCGGGGCCAGGACGGCCGAATGGGGCCCACCAGCACTATGGTACAAACCAGCTGCCGCTGCCGCAGCAGCCGCGGATGGCGAATAGGGCAAGAGGTACGGTAGCAGGTGCGGCGCAGGATGGATTGGCGGACCAACGCTGATGTTCGGCGATGGGTAATCACCTCCTCCTCCCCCACTGTGGTGGCTTCCTGCAACACAATATCCGAACATGCATACTATGTACATTAAGTGAATGTATCATGCCAATGAACGGTAAAATGCCTGATAATTTCAACCGTATTCGAAAGCCAGCCGCGTACGGAAAGAGCCTCACATAATGAGAAGAGGTTCATTTGTCAATAATAAACTATTGTGTCTGCCTGAGAAACGATTTTTTTCTCGAAAATTTGATATTTTACGATTCAAGGTACCTCTATAATGAAATATACCAATGAAAAAAAGCTGCAAATGATCGTGGATGGTTTATTATTACTACTAGCCATTGCTTTAATTCGCTTCTTGGATGGCTTAGGGCATCAATTATTTTCAATTATATATGCATTTGTAACTATGTAGGTACTACCTCCATAACAAATAACTTGATTTCGTAACCAACTTTTTTCCTTCAAAATAACTTGATTTTAAGACAAATTGGTCTTTTATTGATATAGTAGGATATACGATATGGTAGGAGAGGGTGTCATAAAACGATTTTGATTGCTTCATTAATGTTCGAGTGTTTGCCATCATGTGTTTTTAAAAACACGAAAACTACTTGCCAATTGAGACTATGCATTAGCTGAAAGAACATTTTTTTTTCGAAAATACATTCCGTGCAGATAACAAATCAAGGTTTCTATAACAGTTTTCGATTATAGTTTTCCAGTTTGAAAATGACTAGAACCTTCGTCTACGTCAGCAGTTTATAGTATAGTCCTGGGGATAGGGCAGCGATGGAGTTTTTTTTTTTTTTTTTTTTTAGCGAAATAGAGTTTTTATGGATGTATAATAATTATTGTAGATCGAATTTGGAATGAAAATCTATGCTAATTCCACATTCTGCGATAACATGAGAATTGATGAAGCAATCGACCACGCTCGTTCGATTGAAACGTACTCATTTCTCTTGACCTTGTTCGATAATATGAATTCACTCTTCCCCTTGGGTCTTCGGAGAAATACTTCATACAAATTGAGGCAGTTACAGTCGACGAATAGTACAAAAAAGTTTTAGTAGTAAAATTGCCTGCCTAAATAATTTTTTATGCTAACTGAAAATAAATTGGTAGTATGCGTTAAGTTCAGCGATTCATTATGTGATCAGAAGGGAATAACACGAGCTATTTCTACTGAACGATTGTCTAATTTATCTTTAATAGGTGGAAACTTCCTGTGAAAAATATATAAATGTCGGTATTTGTTCAAATGGAGTGGGAGTTAGGAATCACTAAAAGGAGTGAACTGTAGCAGGTCCACGAGTTGCCGTTTCATGAGACCAATATACTCCATCAGCATCCATGGATGCATCTTTACGCAACAATTAGAAGAAGTACAACGGCGAAACTCTTGGAACTATATAGGTACGTACTCCATCCCAACCCCCGAAGGTCCTTTTATGATTCGCTTTTCCGCCAATCTATTCCTAAAAACTATTCCATCCTTCTCGTATCATATGCAAGCATAATTAAATAGCGGCTTGGATATATTTACGTACCGGAGGGTCCAGGGCCGGATGGGTCCTGAGGCGAGGGAGGTCGGAACCCGGGGCCAGATTCGCTCTCGCAGCTGCTCTCTGCCTCTGAATCACCGTCTCCGTGAGCGCCTCCACTAACGCGCCTGCCCGCCTCTATCTGCTCACCTGTCAACCAACCTGTTTCAAATTAGTCCAAAATCTGCTCTTTTGCTCTTACCATAGTTGGTGAGACCGAGAAAAAAGCAAATTGATTGATAAAATCGGACTAAGTTTTCTTCAAGAGTTCGAATTTGGATGACGTAAGTTGGTGAAAAACGAGGGCAAGGTATCTATAATCAGCACGATGACATTAATTTCATAAAATTAAACAATGAACTGCCGATTTAAAACGATTGGCTGAATTCTTTCATCGACTGGTGATAATTCGTCCCATTTTTAGAAAAATGTATTCCGATGGTCGGCGGAATTACTACTGGCTCAAATCTTAGCATTATCTTTATGAACTGACGAAGACAGCAGGATTAACATTAAGAAGGCCCGTCGGAGGAACACTCAGTAATTAGTCACCAAAGCTTTGGCTGCAGGTTTATGAATACTGGACGTTCTCTAAACATTTGTAGTCAAAATTTATCGCTATACTATCAAACATTATCGTACTGCCAACCCTTAGATTCAATTACAACTCACTAATGAAATCAGTGGAATTAATTAGAGATATTATCTGGACCATAAAACGAAAACAATCTACGTCAGGGTATTCGCCAGACGATCAAGTACTATAAGGGGTTGTTAAAGCATTTCGTTGCTCTATCGGAAGATGCAACGGTTAATTTTTATATTTTATGCTACGAAATAATCAATGATTAATTTTTATATTTTACGCTACAACAGTTCCCAAATCACCAAATTATAGTATGCACCTTTGAAATACCTTCTATGTTACAATTCTAGCTATGTAAATAATTATTAACTGCGATTAGCGTAGGAGTTCAGATTTGTCCTTGATCGAGTTAGGTAAAAGGAATATGCGGCAGAACGACGGTCCTATAGAATTGTTCAATGAACTAAATTTAAAAAAAGTTGCTCTATAATATTTAAAAAATTTCTGGATTTGAAAAAAGATTCAGGGGCCCGAGCCATCGCAATGGCCCATGAACAGGGAATTTTTTATCTGATAGAAAATTCTTCTACTCACCTTGGATGGCCTCAAAGTAGTAGAATCGAAACGAGAATTTTTTTGCGACTAAAATACCGGTAAAACAAGATCATGTATGCAAGTTTAGCAACGGATGTAGGAGGGGCCTGGATGATTTTCGATAGCGATTCAGTCAAGATAGGATATATGCTCGTCAGCGGTGACGCGTAACGAGGGCTTCTGGGTTTCTCACTCAAGGACCATCAATTACGTCCAATCATCGACTCGCTGACGCAACGAAATCGCCTCTGTTGGCTCAACGTGGGTGGCAGGCAGTCCTTCATCATCTTCAATGGGGTCTCATCATTTTTCTTTTACTTCTTACTCTTTTAGGTTCAATACAGCTGTTATTACGCCCATACGCAGCCGTAGTTCGTTTATCTAGTTGCTCTCTTTCCTCAAAGGTCAGCAATTCACACTCGATATTGGAGAAAACCGAGCGGTCGAACGTTTCAGCAGTTCTCGAAATAATTTGAAGATCGTCCAGAAATTTTCCGTGAAGATACGTTAGCAAGTAGTGAAAGAGGCATGTAATCTGGCATTCTTTGTAGATTATAATATCGAGAATCGGCAGCGATTTCCGAAAGTATTTGCTACTACCTACCAGTATTGATGGAAGTGGTCTGGCCTTCATCGCGTCCATGATGAGGTTTCTAAGAGCTGAAATTTCCTCTCCATACGTAGATTCAACCTTCATACCATAATTGATCATTTCCCCAGCAGGTGTGCTGGACGCGGGCTCCTTTTGCTTTTGCACCAGTTAACATTAACTCCTCTTTTTCTGATGACTTTTTCCTGTATTTTCTCTATTTGCCGTAGTGTTGGTACTGCTCGGTGATTGTGGTTTTCATTCTCGTTGCGCATCGAATTGCATACGATCTTGTTTTATCAGTAATTTCTGTATCAATGCGTATCAAATACGCTTTGATCAACCAGTAACCGCTTTACAGATTAAAATATCTTATTCAGTTCGTAAATCAAATGGCTCTTTTCATGTAATAACGGGCCGGAGCTAATGGCTCTATACGACTCCTGTCTTTAAGATTTGAAATCACGCGCCGACAATTCAAGGAACAAATCGTGAACTCCGTAAGCAATGCACAGATTCTGTCAGTAGTAATTACGAAATAAAACAGATGAACGAAATAACAATAGAAAAACTCTACTTAGGTCGGCCGAATTATCCACTTGTTCATTCTTCTTTTTCCATCTTCATCGAGCGAATTTTCCGACACTCAACTAAACTAAATCCGTGAGGATGACAATGCAATCTAATCTCTAACGTAATAAGCCATCTAAGTACGCAATATCAATATAAATGAAGTACGCGACTTTGAGTGCAGTCACACTGCACGGTGGTATTGAAAATAGTACGTCTTTTGTAAATCCAAATCGAATTCGGTGAATTGTAATTAAATTACTGGAACGAAGACTTGACATAATATAGGAGAATATCCATGATGTTAAACATGTGAGGTCGGCTTCGAGCTAGCGCTCTTGTCATCCTTCTCTGTCTTCCACTTTCTTCTACGAAAATTCTTCCCCGTGATTGTCTTCTTCGAATCTTGCGTTTCCGAATTAGATTTCTTGATAATATCATTGGATCCCGGCTACATAAAAGTTTTGAAGCCGACGTCCCTTTTCATGTACGTGCGTATGTTCATCAGATGGGAAAATAAAAAGAAAATTGTACGAAAATAAACTCATAAATTATAATTTCAGTATAACAACAGCCTAGGGCGCTCCGTCCGGAATTCACTCTTTCTTCCTTGATTGGATTGTCAAAGGCGCTTGTGAAAACTAATAACGAGTACGTATTGCCAAGCAACTTTCGAGAGCTTATATCTGATAGCAACACCATGGATAATCTATTTGTAGTATCTATTTCTAAATGTAGCCATATTGTGTACGACGTCTTCACTGAAAATTAACAAACGACAAAATATGAAAGAGTTGAACTGCCGCAATGTGAAGGGAAGTGGAAACAGGAGGAGGACTCGCACATTGAGAAACGCTACCCTTTTCTTTATTCTCAGGATAAGAGCTAGGTGTGCTAGGTGTTCTAAAAAAAATAAAATAAAATAAAAACAGCGTGAACAAGCTCGCTTCGAATAAAACACTATAGCCCAATCTAAAATGAGAACGTTAAAAGTAATCAAAGTGATTCTAGTAGAGAAGGAGGCCGTATTTCGTACCCTAGCAAGGTACATTAACAGATCCTGTTGCTAGGAAGAGCGCCTGCACCCTTTAAACTCTTCTGGCGGAGCCAACATCTCCAAATTATAGCAACACCGATATTATGAAACTATTCGAATTGTTGATACAAAAACTTCAACCAAGCGTTGAATGATCTCTCTATGTTGGCTGATGGTATTTTCCAATCATTCCCCATGAAGGGGCTAATCTTGATTAATATTGTTGGTGCGGTCATCAGTAAATCCCGGATCGTGCAATAGAAATTTCAATTCTTAACTGATTAATATATAGCCTAAATCGTCCCTGTCTCCCATTCATAGTAAATGGGATAACTATTCGGCGAATGGGCCGGCGATTATTCATCGAATTTCGCATAGTATAGTAATATGAACGCATTTTATTCTAAAAGCGTCACGAGGACCATCGTCTAGTTTGATTTGATCCAGTAACGAACGAACGCTGACTGATCGAGTTACAAAACGTGCCCACCGCTTTATAGAAGAAAAAAAAAATAAATAAAAAAAGGAATACTACAACTGAACTTTCGGAAATGATTGGGAATTGCTTTTGACATGTACCTGGATGGTGGTGGTGAACGTGGAGGGAATGCGGGGGATCCGATGTGCCTACGACGTCGACGAGTTTTTCGTCATCAAGGTCTGCCCGTGAGTCGATCGAACTTCGTTTCACTTCTTCGGGGTGCCGTTGAGCCGCCATCATCGCTTGCCTGTAGCACAAAAAACACACAGCAATTGAATCAACAGATAAATCTCGAGCTGGTCAGTTGAAATCATCCGACCATCGAAAGCAATCAGCGCTGGCATAGTAGCGTGAGCACACTTGTGTCTCTGCTATCGTCAAAATATCTGTTACATTCCGTTCCGAATCGACTTTGAAAATCAATTTATTCACAGCAACGTACCACTTTTTAATAGAAAAATGTTGCCTCAGAGGTAACGTATTGGGTTGATTCCTCAATACTCGAGCGCTATGACACCTTTTCATAATTAACAGTACCTCCAAAATTGCTCACGTGAACAGAAAACCGTAAAAGCTGTCGAATTCGTTAGCTAAATTCGACTGAAATTGGAACCAGGGGTGGCTAGCGTGGCAGAAAAATTTTCTCCTTGGTATAAAACTGTGGTGAAAGTGTGGCGTTTGGCGCACGTAGGACGAACAGAAAATTCTTATCCAATAGGACCAAACTGCAAGGATTCTAACCTTTTTTCCATTTTCGAGGAGTTGGGGTAGAAACTTAGGTGGTTTAACGATTGAATATTAAAACTAAAAATGAAGTAGAAGCCCGTCGTGTACACACAAGAATAATAATTTATCTCTATCTGGAGAAAGTTTGATTATTAAACAAATTGATTTTAAAAAGGATTTCTCAGCGTGGTTTTTAACCCACCGAATAATGGAAAACAAGTGAAGTGAAGGGCCGGAATGCCGTTTATTGCAAACGTTAAACTTCTCCATCGGTTGACTACGATAGGCGGAAAGGGAAGCGTATCATCTTAATTAAAAACGTGGCATTGCATAATTAGAGGACCCTAGATAACAATTCACGGTGTGTACTAACTGTTTTCAACTACCAACCACCCAATAATTATTTTGACGTTTATGTTTCACAGACTTACTGTTCATTTCATGAACGTGAACGAACGAATTCTTCCTTCCCGGAAACTATACCAATTGGGACGAATTACTTGAAACAAGATCAGCCGCCAACAGTACGCTAATGATCCAAACCATGAACCGCGCATGTCCACTAAGCAGGAAAATCTAGTATGCAAAAAACCTATCTATGTAAATATACGACGCACGATTTCCCTGATGTTCTCGTTGATTTATGAGTGGATGCAGTTTATACCGTTAAAAAGCTATTTCAAAACGAACTTTGTCTCATTCTGTTTTCTTTTGCAGAGGTGTTTTTAGTGAAAGGGTAGGCGAGCTCTCTGGAAGAAACAAAGAATGCGCGACGAGAGCGAACAGCGAAAGTTTAAAATGAAGAACGAAAGTGGGCGAGGGGTTTACCGCAGTTCCCAAAGCACAAAAGACTTTTCTCCTGTCAACCCCTAAACCTGAAAACATCAGTGTGCAAATACGATTCATGCAATTCACCTCACCCGACCCGACCCGACTCAACGACCCTCTGTTTCTATTAACCGCCTTCCTTCGCTCCTCCATCCACTTTCAAAATTTACATAGTTAATCATTGAAAGCAGCCCAATTATGGGGTCGCCCTGCGTTTCGGCGCTAACTCTGTACCCATCGTGTCGCCAGGGTTCACCGGCTGGAGGCTAAAGGTGGCTCAAACTCGAACTGTTGTGCGTGAACTGACATGGAAGACGATGAGATAGCAAAGCAGCACTAGCGCAGAAACACCAGACGGTCATTTGCATATCATCGTCGAGGGTTGAAAATGCACACCAACCATTTTGAAGGGTGGGTGAAGGAACAAAAGCTATTCACTCAGAAGAGGAGATGAAATAGCACAACCTTGCGGTATCGGTGAATATCAAAAAGGGATCGTAATCATTATGCGAGACTATAATGGTTAACGAAATGACACCGTCAGTATGGTTGGATAAACGGGTTTTCACATCCCTTTAAATGTCATTATAAACAATAACAATGATGCCCAACTCATAAAACAATGCTGAGAACGTAATCGTCGGTGCAGGTCATCGGTATATTTTGTGCTCGAGATTTCGCTCGATTAGAATGTACGTAAGTAAGGTGCGAGAGGTCAGCGAGATCGACATGAGTATTGGAGACGAAGAGCTAATCAATTATAGTGTCCAATTAAAAAGCCTTAATGAATTATTTTCGTAACCCGTCGAACTAGGTTTAAGAAAGAAAAAGATTAGTGATGCATTGGCATTGAGCACAAAAAATCGAATATGAGACATTATCAAAAGAACTCTTCCGACCTAGAAATAATGGAAGGTTAATTTATGGTCACTACAACAACTATAGTTCATTATATCTCATATTTCACCAAATAAAGGGAACTTTTTCTTCATAAATGGCAACGCATCCGAAACGCAAGTGTTCATTTTTTCTGCGTACGTCACGGTATTTATTCGATGAACAGTGCTGGTTAGAAGTTGGCTACGAATTCAACAACAATCCATGATTTTAGTGAGCAAGGAATGCCGACTTGTATTGAGTTCATAATAAAAGGGAATAGCTGCAGGAGTTCCTGTCCCATCAATCGCGTGAAAGAAAATGTATTAAGGATTTTCAAGAAAGAGAGGATGAAATTACTTCGATGAATGAAAACGCCTTAACTGAGTATCCAGCGATTAATTATTCCAGACATATATAGCCATACGGATGGATATTTCTATTTTCTCGAGATAGTATCCATTCCTAGAGGACACATGTGAATCGACTCAGCCTCGAAAAATAGTTGGAAAAAGTACGTTCTTAGAAATCGCACGAAAACGCATTTTACGTCCAAAATTCTGGCCTTAATAATAAAACTTCCGACGGCATTCTTCTTCTATTTTGATCGATTCGGAGTCCAAACTTGCTGAGAAAAAAACTTAAAAAAAAAAAAAAAAAAATGAAACCGACTTCAAAAACTTTGTCTATAAAATACAATCTGAAAAGGAAAAAATAACAAAAATGTCCCAACTTCGCAGCAACTCATTCGCCAACTACACATTTTAAGGACTTCTTTACTACTCGTAATTGACCTGACCACTTCCTGATTGATTGGATCACCTTCCCTAATAATATAAAAATTACTATTTCTCATTTCCCAAATGATTAAAAGATTTTCCTTTCACCTCTGAATTGCCTCCAGATTGATCATCTTTTGGAGTCGGCGCGATGTGGGTAACTAGTGCATCCGATAACTGTACCTGTTTAAATAACTGTTATGCCACAGCCTTGGTTATTGATTTCTCCATTTAACCCCTCTTGATCGGCCGATTGAAAAGAGCCCAGTTCGATTGATTCGATAATCGAATCGCTACGATCAAGAAGCAAGGTTGGATCGGATGCCGTGAGATCCGTTTGCAAAGCCTAGATTAGGGGTCGATGCTGAGTAAAAAGACCGGTCAATCAGTACGGATCATGAGGGGGGTAAGTTCATCCCTAACAGCTGTCCTATGAACCCCCTTCCATCTAGCAGAACTGATCACCCGAACTATGTTGAGCTCGAAAGTGATGTTTTATGTATGTCCTACCTCGTCCAGGGCACCCCGCGCATCGGCAAAAGCTGGCTAATACGATGAGGAAGCTGCTTCCAGTCCCTCAGCTCGGTAAATGATAGGGTAGGGATCCGATCGAGTTTAAAACAGCGTTTACAGAAGAGCAAAGGGAAACGGAAGAGGGGGTAAAAAAGACTGAATAAAAAGAAGGGAAGTTCTCCGCTCTGTGTGTCATGCAGTGGTAGTGCGGGGGAGGGGTCGCCTTTCTTTTTCATGGGTTAGCATCGAATTATTTGAAACTTCCCCGATCCGTGGGGTTGCGGGTTAGGAGCGACCGACAATGAGGGTTGGGTAAGGACGATGGGGTGTTAAAAAGGTTAAAATAAAGCTAAGGGGTAATTTAGGCTGCGGTAGGGTAAATGTCGGCCTTAATAACCTCCACCGACCCTAAATACGTCGTCGGCCGGAACCTACACCCCATACAGAAAACGATACTCCTCAACCTCCGAGGCCTCGGTGTTGGCTCTCAATTTCCACGTGTTCCACCGCGTCATACACCGCACTCTCGTCCTGACTCGACCCGCGGCAGCAACTGCCTGGAACGACTGGCGACATTTCGACACCACCAGCGACGACCGTTTTTTATCCCACGGTTCATTAATTCGGCCTACGCTTACGGAAACACGAGAAGGCAATGTACTCCTAATCTGAATTCTGAAACAAAAACGTGGAAATAACAGGGGAAAAGCAAGATGAAAATTGGACATTTGTAATGAAACGCGAGCTACGTACAAGTGAAGGTACGACAATTGCTGTTTACTGCGCTCAGCATCAAGATTCTACAAAAGCATTGGTTCGCTCGCCTTCGAGCCAGTCTCGGTCGTATAGCGCTGTCGTCGTCAGCCGTAACTCCTCCGCCCTCTCAGTAATTCTGACTCCCGAATATTATACTTGGTGTTTCGAGAAAATAAATAGTTTTTTAAAACCCACGTGTTACGTTCCCACCCGTAACCTGATCTATTGTATTGTTATATTATGGTCTAGTCGCAAACTTACTTGAAATGGAAATTGTCTGTCGCAATTTGAGTATGATACATATATTTTTCGACAAGTTTTTTATATTAGATAGGTAATTTCCAAAAATTACAAGAATTTTCTTATTTTCTTTTGTGTGCCTTTTGTAACCTAGCTAGACATTCAACCTCCCAATTCAAACACCACACACTAAGTTATCACTGCAACGTCTGCAACGTTATTCGTACCATCCTATGATTTTTTAAATATTCGTAATCAGAACAGCAGGTTTCGAACGATTTGTTGTTGTCGAGTAGTTTACTAGTTATAAATTAAGTATCTACGCCATTTTTGCAACCATTAAACACATTTTGATTAATTACCTATTGCCATATTTTGACATCCAAGTAAATGGCATCGTACCTCAAATGAACGCAGTGGAATAGCATTAGAACTTTAAACGGCGATAACCAGGCAACGCGTCCCAAAATCGTTTTGACATCAATAAAATAATAATGATGCCTTTACGTGGCTTTAGTTTACGGTACTATTTTTTGTAACTAACAGAACCTTAAAACATTAATTGGAAAGATTGCAACTATTTTCCTGTCCACGTTTTTATTCGTCGTATACCTATCCACGTTGGAGAAATCGTCGTGCTTATTAAACCGGGGCTAAATAGACTATAGATCATATCATATCGTGATCTACGATGTTCTTAATACATCCCACTGCGGCATTATTGAATCCAATGGAATTTCTTAGCAGTTACAAATAAGGAAAAAAACCACAAAAATTTATCATTTCGAACATTAACTCCAGAGACGACGTTCAAGTGTAAATATGATTGATAAGTAATCTATTTCTCAAGCCTCCAAGGTTGGTAGAACACGGCGAGGCGCCGTTTGCAAGAATCCAGTCCTCCTCAAACAACTAGAGACTGTGGAGCCAAGCAGCGCAGGCGCCTCTCCGAGAGACCTATGCCACAGCCGGCTAGCCACGCCACGTCTGTGAATGGCAGGCAGTACTGATTAATTCAAATCATTTTCAAACTACAGTTTTCGAGCGATGAGGGTCGGGCAAGGATCTCCAGCCCGAAGCATCCACCTCGGGCGATCGTCGAGACCCAGAAAAGGGGGACGGGAGGTTTGTACAAGCAGGATCGGAAAAAAATCCAAAAAAAGGGAAAATAAAAGGAAGAAGGAACGGTGTGTTTGCTTAGGTAATTATAGGAGCTGGTGATGATCAGATAAAAATGGGTCTCTTCCATTCTTCCTCATCTTGCTCCGGACTAAAAGGAGTTGGGTGGAAGAGCGAGGAAGCATCCTCTTCGCTTCGCCTCGTCTCAACCTCGACTTGACTTCGCCTTTATGTTTCCTGACTAAGTATTCTCGTCCACTTTGGCCGTTTTTCTCTTTCTCTCTCGCTCTATCACTCTACCACTCACAAACACAAGTTCCCGCATCTACGAACACACTCGCACTGGCCGAGTCTCCTATAACTCCGCTCCTTCATCCAATAATCCGTCGCTTTAAGAGACCTACGAGTGCCACAATCTGATGGTCTTTCTAGTTTAATTATGGGTGCGTTGTTTGTTTTAAAACTTCCTACAGGCATCTTATCAAACAGGGAGGTGTGGAGAGCAGAAAGGGGAAGGAGGAAGCTACGTCGGACAAGCATTCACTGCGAGGTTGACCCGACCACTCAAGTGGAGTCGAACCTGGTACGCGAGAACGAAACATGGAGATACCCTATCTCGTCTATACTAATTCGACCGCCCAGCACTTTTTCGAAGACGTTCCTCAGATCCCGTATCTTTTGTAGGTATATGAGGGGTTGAAACGGAAGATGAAGGGAAACGATTTTTTTTTTGAGCTAATGACCTCGCGTTTTCTTGGGAAGTCAGTGGGTGTTCGATAAATAGGTGCCCACCTTTCGTCATCGACTATCGCTAATAGATGGACCTTTTTTTTATACACCTCTAGGCTTGATATTGAGCGAAAACGTGATCAAAGTGTGTGATTAGTGATTAACTAGATATTCGAGTGTCATGGTAGGTACATCAGGTATACTGAACGTTGTCTTCACCAACCTTGTGCCTTCTATCCCATTTCGGAACGGAGTCCTGTAAATAAAAGATTTATTCTGTAACAAGCTGATATTCAAACGGAACACGCAGTTTTTGGAATATGTTGGCATTTATTTTCACATCAATCGAGTGCCTATCAAAATCCAAAAAAAAGGTCTCGTTTTAAATTGAGTTTTTTGCTCATCGAACCCATTAAACAGAATCTCCCCGTCAAGCAAAAACGATCTGGGGATGTTTTCCTTTCTATGAATATTTCTAACGGACACCTCTCCAAACACAGTGCCATTATAATCTCTACGTTGACTTCCATCTATCCTTGAAGCGTTGGTACCAGGAGTAAAATTGATTTAGCTGCTCGGTAGATGATAGCTAATTGAATTATAAAGCTCGTTACAGCGAATAATCAGAAACCTTAAAGATGCGTTCGTTTCGCTTGGTGGACTCAAGGTAATTGACAAGAGTTAACCCCCGTTTAATAGCTGTGCAAAAGTGATAAACGGAGCATTAAAAGCGCGAAGAAACTAGCGTCTCTTGATTTAGGAACGGTTTATGAATAGATTTCAATCAATTACGTAGTAATATCCTCGCAATGCAGGTAATGACTTTTTTTCAATTGGTTCATTATCCATGATTAAACCCTTTTATTCGGTAGGGACGATTCAGTTGAATAGTCCCGATAAGGGAATAAAAGTTGAAAGCGAACCACGCTAACTGTGTCAATTTACCTTGAGGACAAGCTGCCGTGATCGATGGAGTAAACGAACAGTTATTAAACCAGTGGTGTGCATAGATCACACAGTACTTCCATGTTTGAGTCGGTAACTGGTATAACCAATTATAAAATCGAGAAAATCGTACAAAGGCCGAAACGTGACCCTAGCGGTAAAGATCAGGCGTCATTCACTCGCCATTACAAATATTTAATACCTCTAGCGTCAAATGTATTGATTTTTGCACCCTGTAAAAAGCTCAACAGCGATAAACGGCGTAGGGCGGAAGTACGGTATGTGATCAAAACAAAACATGATCGTTGTTGGTCACATTTAAAGCAGAGACCCGAAATTTACAAGAGCGCTAGAATAAAATAACTGAAATCGCGTTTAACGAGGAAGTACTGCATGTGACCCCGATAATAAAAATCAAGCAAAATTCAACTGTTACAAGCAAAATTCAACTGTTATAAAGAAAAATTTAAAGTCTAAAGTATATTCACTCTTGTCGTCTATAAAAATCTCTAATGCAAAAAAACGGCATAAGGTGGAAGTACTGTGTGTTATCCAAACTATACAAAACAAGTTCTGTGAACGTGGTCAGAGTTGGTCAAATATATAGCAAAGAGCCCCAAAAAGTACAGTAACTGAAAATGCGTTTTGCGAGGAAGTACTGCAGGTGACCCCAATAATAAAAAACAAGCAATATTCAGCTGTCATATAGAAAATTTAAAGTCTAATGTATATTCACTCTTGCGGTCTATTAAAATCTCAAAAGTTAAAAAATGGCATAAAGCGGAAGTACTGTGTGTTACCCAAACCATACAAAACAAGTTTTATGAACGACGTCAAAGTTGGTCATATTTATAGCAAAGAGACCCTAAAAGCACAATAACGCTTAGGTACTAAAATAACTGAAAATGGTTTTTCACGAGGAAGTACTGCAGGTGACCCCAATAATAAAAGTCAAGCAATATTAGGCTGTCATATAGGAAATTCAAAGTCTAATGTATATTCACTCTTGCAGTCTATTAAATCTCAAAAGTTAAAGAAAGGCATAATGCGGAAGTACTGTGTGTTATCCAAACTATGCAAAACAAGTTTTGTGAACGAGGTCAAAGTTGGTCATATTTAAAGCAAAGAAACCCAAAAAATACAAATTAAACAACTGAAAATGCGTTTTACGAGGAGGTACTGCATGTGACCCCAATAATAAAAATCAAGCGATATTCAACTGTCATATAGAAAAATTTTAAGTCCTCCAGCGTTCAAATATATTCATTTTTGTGGTCTATAAAAATCAAAATGTAGCAAATGTGCAAATAACGCGGATGTACTGCATGTGACCCATTTGATAAAAATCAGGCATCATTCAATCGCCAACCCCAACATTTTAAGACCTCAAACATTCAAATACATTGAGTTTTGCGGCCTGTAAAAATCAAAATACAAAACATGCACTTGTGAAATCGTGAAAAACGCTCATAACGTGGAGGCATTGTATGTGACCCACTATACAAAAAATCTAGTGTTTTCTGCTTGCCATAACCGACATTTCAAGCCCTCAAACGTAGAAAAATATTGACTCTCATAGCCTGTAAAAATCGAAACAGAAAAAACTTTGAACGCTTATATCTCGGAAGTACTGTGTGTAATTCAAAATCCGGAAAAACCTAATTTTGCATAATCACTGGGAAAACATTCCCTGAAAATTTCATGGGGTTTCATCCATTTTTCAGGGAGATATGGCGATTTATGTCAGTTTGTGACCACAGACAGACGGACAGACGGACAGACGGACAGACGGACAGACAGACACACAGACACACAGACACACAGACACACAGACACTTGTTCAGAAAGTGTTTCTGAGTATACTACTATGAAAATTTCTTCCATCAGGACCTCGGTTCCGAATTCGACTTTTCAGACGATCTCAATACTTCCATTTACTACGTAAACATGGAAGTAAAAGGACATCTCGTAAATATCTCAGGTAGCTGATTCTCGATAATCCTTAGTGACAAGTGGGTTAAAGTGTCTCTAACTATATTTTCTACCAATGATTCTGCAGTCGTCAATCAGGGTTAGGGTCTAACGAAATTAAACGCCTCTTTCGCCGAGGTTTCGGATATTATATTTCCTTTTTCAGGGCTTAAAAACTGCTCTACGGTGCAATTCAATGGTCAATGTTGGAAATTGTAGCATTGTAAATTTTTCTTTTTTAATGCTTTGCTGTTACGGAAAATTGCTTATAGGAAACTCATTAACAATAAATTTTCATTGTACTCATCAAATTCGAGAAACCAATTACTAAATAAATATAACTTAAATATAACTATAGTAAAAAATCACCAAACGCCTATTCTATGCCTAGTGCCTATTCTATTCTGTGCCAATGACCCTTCAAGGAGGAATTTTCCCTGTTCGTTTCCCAGATCGAATGATATCCAAACGTTAACAAATTGTGACCTTGGGCCAGGGAAGTAAAATATTAGAAATGGAAGAAAAATTAGTCGCCGGTGATTCACCGGTTATAGTAGAGCAAAGCATTTTTGTCGTTATTTGCCGAAAAAAACACTTCCTAGCAATGCATTTTTGATGGTATTATACACCGGTGGACATCGACCGCCCTCCTCTCCTCTTCTACCCCAATCTTTAAATATTATCAATGCTTGCGACGCCTGATATCACTCTGCAACTTCCCTGGCTCCGACTGCTTTATCTAGGGGAACTAGTTTGTATGTCTTCTCGCTAGATCGCAGTTCAACTCAGTCAACGTTCACATCGATTCATTTTACCATCTGCCTTTTTTCGCCAGTCTGACTGATAGCTCGCTTCACTACGAGAACTCCCTCGGACGAGGTTTTTCGTTCAGCCAACTCATGCGATAAGCTTGAGAGATGAGACATCAAACGGATAATTTATTATCAAATGAACGCGTTTTACTCTTGCAGTCATGATTTAATAAGCTACTCAACCCACACGTAGAACAAGGCTTCAACTTGGTCCGCAGAATTCTTATTGCATATCGGTAATTGTCACTGAATCATACGAAATTGTATAAACGGCTTTAATTATGTTTAACTTAAGCTCAAGTTTGACAAGGAAAGTAAGCAAATTTATGAAGCTGCTACCTATCCAAAATTTGATGAAATGCAAATATAATAATAAATAAAATACCTGAAGTATATATTTATTATGTGTGTGTGCGTTTATATGCTGATCCATAACAAATATTCCAAAACTTTGAGCGGTCAAATATATTGATTTTCAAAGACTTACAAATCGAAATAATTAGCGCTGGTAGAAAATACCTACAAGTCCTCATGACACACAAAATTTGTAAATTTTTTATCAGATTTTGATGTGATATACCTGCAGGCATTATACTGATTACACTCCGGATGGTTCACTATAAAGTCCATCGTGAAAAAATCAGATGGTGCATGATGACGTGGATGCATGTGCCAAAAACCCTAGTCAGATTGTTAAACTCGATCAGTCGAGGACTCACAATCGTACAGTCAATCTTCCCAAGGTAGAGAAAAATAAATGCTTTTTCACCTTCAATGCCCATTCTAAATCCGTATCACTAAATCATTTTATCCACAATTGTTCAAGTTGCTCGATGAGACCGAGAATTTCATGTTCTTCAATTAGGACTTCTGATAACTAACTCGTACATTAACTATAGAGTTCATTCTTGAAGCCTCCATCCTCAACTCTCCTCCGCGCTCCTAGCCTCCCACACATTATAATTTTCAAAACCATTATTCACATTATTATGAGACATTACGAAATATCTATGAATTTGTACAAAAATACGTGAATTATTTTGATGATTTCTCCTAATTCATTCGTGCGCGTGTACTTAAACACTACTTGTTGTAAATTCTATCAAAGGGTCACCAACAATAGTAAGTTGGTGTGTTGATACTACGTACCCACGTCCCCCCCCCTCCCCCAGTGCTTCTTTATTCAAAACAAGTTTACAATAACAACTGAGCACTTAAGCCCATCTAGTTACTTCGTTTTCTAATTATTAACATTTTGAGGTGCAATCACCAGTATTGTCTCTTAATAGTATCATGGGGTCCAGATCTAAAGGCTTATTCCTGTTCAGTTGACTACCTAATTCCCTGTTATCTAATAGCTGCAAAATCTCTTGCAGCCACCTCTACGTGATGGTAGGTATAAAATTTTTCAGCACGGAACAGAGGTCAGAGAATCGTGATACGTATTACAAGAGGAACATTGCCTCGTGCTGATTTGATAATCAATATACAAACGAAAAATTATCGGCTCTTCCACAATTGAAAGATTTGCAGCGAATGAATCACTAGCTTTTTTTTTTTAATTTATATGGAGAATAAATTATTGTTCCACAGCAGGTTTTGCACTTCCGGCTTTTAATAGTTTGTTTCGCGATCCCAGCTGCAACTGACACAAGTTTCCTTCCTCATCTTCCCTTGTCGACTCCAACGCGAGCTCATCAATTTAGATTGTTTTCTTGTGTGCGTGCGTCTGCCGGCGCAAAGCTCATATTATGTGATTGTAAGAGAAAGACAGTTCGTTGAGACATGAAGGGGAGTGGAACTCGCTCAGGTGAAGCCCCTTTGCTTGGATTTAGTCCCTTGGCGAAGGCGCAGCATCGCGTCACCGCCGCGCCCATGCGCCGCCAACCTGGATCCCCTCGGCCCTCCGTTCATCGTTTTGAGTCTTAAAATGCGAGTGGTTCACCAGCAGCAGCGCCTCGAGTCAGGGACTGGCTGGGACAGTGGAGTCTTCCGAAGACAATGAGACCGCCCGGATAATGAGCCATATATCTTCTTAGAGCCCAATGAATTCGCGGTGCCCCCTCAGCCGCGCCGCTGCGATCGTCTGTACGCCAGCGAGGAGGCATACTTCCCTAACCCAACTCCCGTTGAAGCCTTAGAAGATGCTTTAAACTGATTTTGCCACTCGTCCTGAGCCTCTCGCCAGCGGATGGTAGGCGCCACCTACATTTCATTATCGAAGGTTGCGCCAAATTGATGATGAGTGAAAAGGGAGTGGAACTCTCGAACCGAGACGCTCCGCTATTTATTATCCTGATATCTGTTCTTGATTTAGTGTAACTAAAAGTGTTCAATCGCCGGGTGTGTTCTTGAAATCGAAGAACCGATTCCCGACCAAAGTGAAGATTTTATAGATAGAAACGGTTCGGTTATCTATCGTATTCGCTGTGACCAACATTAAGAGAATTAAGTATAGACTTATAAAGGGATAGAATTATTCTTATTACATAGAATATATTAATATATTATCAATATAATTAAATTAAATATTAGATAGGATTATATCGTATTGAATATTCTTATTAAAGGAATAGAATCTTATTTCAATGCTCGAACTGAAATAGCTATAATCAGTATTAATTCATTAGTACGAATTCATTAGTACCTATATTTCTTACCACATTGGGTTCCGTTCCAGCACTTCTATCGCAGCACTCGCTTTGCATAATACGTCGTTTTTACATGGCATACAAAATATGCACATATTCGGCTGCCATTGGTACGAATTTGAACCAAATCTACGCGTCGGCACTGTTGTATGAACAGTTAGTTTGCGAATTTTTCTTATCCTGATAATGGGAGCGTTTCGCTGCACAATATTTTTTTCAAATCATCGGGCAGAGCTTTTCGAAGGCCCATTGTGTGCAGATGAGAAAAATATTCAGATTCTTGTGATCGCATTTACCACTCCCTTGCGTAGATTGGATGAATGTGAACCGATTATATTATTTAGCAGTAATTGGAATTTTGTGTTCGACGGCAATGTAACCAGATGGAGTACATATATCTTAACTAACTTGCTATCCTGAGTTATGCTCCGTTCCGAATTAAAAAAGTAATAATCTTGAGAAAAAATGAAAAAATATGAAAAATCTAAATAAATTAGATTACTCTGTCTCCTATTTTGAAATTATCGTACGAATCGCTGCTTCGATGCTTTAACTTATTTTAAAATTCCCTTACATTCTCAATTTAGTTCATCTTATCAAGTTTATCAGGGACAAGCGTTAAGTTATGTTTGTGAATAAGTTAGAAGAAAAGTAATTCCGCTAAGCGCAAAAACGAAAACAAACCCTGATTGGGAGGGGGAGGGTGTTCAATGGTAAAAACTAGGTTTAGTAACTAGTAAAAAATTAACGGGCGTTATTCCCAAATTTTAGTTGAAGCATAGGACGTGAGAAATGATGGACAATAATTTCTAGCGTTTTGTATAGTAGGCATTTATGTGACCATGAAATTTATAGGCATCTACGTGGTTTGTGGTCCCTTGTCACCAATGTCATAGAACCCTGAGCGGCTGAGAAAGGACACCGACGGACAGATGTTACTGAGCACCTGTCAGATTGTGGTACTTAGATGTTTTTCAGCTATCCGAAAGTGATCGCAGAGCTCAAAAGACAGTTTTGTCTCTAAACCCTTTTCATTTCAATAGAATAACGGTTGGAGGGGGGGGGGGAATAAAACGTTTTTGGAGACGCTAGGTCAAGAACGACAGTATGTTGCGGGGCCGACAAGGTAAGCGGAGGGTAGCGATCATTAACCGGATGAACTAACCATACATCAGAAGTCTATGTAAATATGGAGCAGCTCTAACGAAGTGTGATTGGCCGTAATGTTAACCCTGGTTAATTAGTGTTGTCTCATTAATAACATCGTATTGTCCGGTAATTAACCTCCTCGGTTGTCTCCATATATCATACACCTACTGTATGTGAGGTAGTTACCTAGCTAAAGACGTTCATGATGATGGGTGGATGCTCATTAACTAGGAGGAATATTAGGTTAATAAGCTATTTGTGAACCATAACAGAAGTTTCAGTTTCTCTGAAATTGTCGTTGATTGAACCGCTTTTGCGAGAGGCCATCTGCGAAGAGAAACAGCCTCCAAGCATAATCCTAGTCATCATGCTCCACGTAACAATTCAAGCTGATTAATCGCCTTGCTACAGTTGGCAATCTGACGTATGATACAATGCATACTTACCAGTAATAATTTCATAGTTGTGGAAATAGGTAAGTCGTCACTTACATCTGTCAATTGGATTGCCATCGATAGTAACTGAACGGTATTGATCACAGGAACAGGGCAACTTATAAGCCCCATCGCCCTAAGCACTAGAATTGACCTGGTTGATAACAATATTGCTACTGATTAGTCAACAACTAGGACAATCCAAAAGTACTATAGATGTTGAGCCCGCCACAAGTTTCAGCCTCTTTAGTATTAAAATCAGCGGTATCCAGTGTCAGGTGCTTCACCGTGAAAAAAATTCGAGTGTGCCTTGGAAATGCGGCAAAATCCCAAAGGTCGGCTCTAGAAGTTAGACTTCCTCAAATTGACGAATTAACTAGAATAAACGTAGTTTTTCTTGAAACTAGGTAATAGTTTTTAATATTTCTTATTCATTTAACTTCGCGCAGTCAAGTAATGCAATTCAATGTGCTGAACGCGATTCATCATCATCTCAGAGAATAAAAGGTACCCACCCATCTTCTGTTCTCTGTGCTCATCATCAACTTTCTGTTATTCCTGTTGTACCACCACGTGTTGACACAAGTTTCACCACGGATCACAAAACTTGGTGCCATGTCATCATGTATGTGCGTTCAAGAGTAATAAAGCATTCTCATTTTAGAGCCACCATTTTTCTTAAGCGTGATCATTTAAATTGAGTGCACTCACTTTTTTTCTCGTTTGCCTGCTCCCGTATCTCTGAAACCCTTAGCGAAAGGATTGTTATCTATTTTGAGCTGAGTAATCTGAAACGAAACGTAGAACATCATTTTATAACGACAAGACAGCACTGCGATATTTAATTAATCATAAGTTAATATAAAAAGAAGTTACACGGTTATAGATGATGGAATATAATATACCTTTTCGTTTTGATAGGCTGTCACTGCGATGAATTCCGTTTCTTTGAAGACGTACGTTCGAAAGGTTGAGTAGGGCAGTTTGTGTATGTCGTTCGCTCTCACAAGATGAAACCTTGGTTGGTATTTGTGCATCGAATTCAATATCGTCTGTAACAGAGCAAATAAAACAAAGGAATATTAGTACATGATTTATTTCTAACTATGAACACCAGAATAGAATCATAAGTTCATCATTGTTATTGAACGCGTGTCATTTTTGCAAAATTCTTTAATTGACACCTAGATGGGGTTGGACAAATCCTATGATCTTTTTCGCTCTTCCGTGTCCTTCTTTCTAACCTCTCTGAAAAGGTCATCTCCCGACATTTTTCGCCGCGGCTAACGAAGATTGTTCTAAGCCCGTTCTTAAGGTGCCAACTAATTTAAAAACGGTTGTAGCATACTGGAAGCAGAGATGAGTCAACTTGTCTGGAGCATGTTATCAGCAATGACAGCAATACGGCTTCATCGCTATTAGCGACCCCTTCGAAACCGAATACATCGACCACATCAGAGACATCTCACTTTCTCAGTAGGTACCTTAAAACGTTAAAGCGGAAAACTGCAATAGGTACCTATAGTCCTTTCAAGGTTTCTTTGAGCTTGAGTCGCAGGGATGGATGATGATGGACGAGGGGATTCGGGGCTCCAGTTTCGCTTTTACGTACAGGCCCAGTAAATATTTGCAAAGGATGCGGCATAAACAAAAGATTTTCGAAAAAGAGGATGTTTTGAGGCTGCAGGGGGTTCCAAAGGCTCGGAGGTTAAGTGGTTTCTAGGCCGTAGGGCCGCTTTTATATCCGGAAGACCGGGTCGGCTCATGTTAGCGGTGAGACTACTCCGCCTTTCAGACAGACGTCTTAGAATGAGAACTAAACATCGAAGGTGAGACGATGGGCCCACACCTCGTACTTTAAGCAGCTACGTCGTCCGGACAACCGCAACAGCGGGCGGGACACTGAACGGAGAGTAGGATCTCGTCTCCAGTAACATTAGAACCGTCTGGTTTTATTTACTTGCTATTCTGATGGATAGTAAATGGCAACCAAGCAAAACAAGGTTCCATGAGAAATCTCACAAAATCCATCTCAACTATAATATTACAGTTAGTATAAATAATAATAGTATAGTACAGTACATTAGTATATTATACAGTGTTTACAGTACTATTAGTACAGTAATAGCAGTATAGTATATTTATAGTACTATGTACTGTAATAGTACAGAGCCGCTAGACAGGAGGAGGTGGGTATTGCTTTATTTGTAGGTTCCCTATAGAAGTGCAGTATCGCCGTGAGCGTAACGGGGTTGAGCCAATAACTGAAAGTTTTTACGTCGATGGGATGTGAGGGGAGAAAAACCAGGCGACTCATTCTCCGATTCTTTATTCGCTGGACGAAGACTTTCGCCCGTTCGGGCATCTTCAGGGCGACGTGGAGGCATAGGGTCCACAGTCAAAGAGGAACGTTTTTAGTGATGATAGGAAAGGATAACTTTAAATAACGGTCACGTCTGATTGATGCCAGAAGCGATTGTCTGAGAAAATCGGAAAATTTTCCGGTTTTTTCTCGGAAAGTTTTTCTGGCTCTCTTACGCTCGAGGTCGACGGTGTTGTAGAACTAGGTCATCTCTGATCTATTAATTATTTCACGCAATAGCAAATTATAGAAACGTCATTAGCTATCGTAATATCCCGCTTTTCGGTTGATATAGAATCTCTGAGATTCACTCGCTGCTTATATGTTTCCAGTTAAACGAAGGAAGCTAATTGTGTAAATATAGAGGTTCAAGATATTCAGGAGAGACAGTCATAAGGAATGTCAAAATAGTCGAATATTAGAAACGGAGAAGGATTATGAATATTTTGAGGAACAGTTGCAGGACTAGAGTGTCTACGTGTCTAACGGTCTGTCAAAAAGTGACAAAAGCCGTGATTTTCTCGGGTCGAATGAAATTTTCAAAATGTGTTCACTCTGCATGTGCGAAAACAAAATTGTTAGGTTTCCATATACTCAGTACTTCCATGATAAAAGCCTTCAAAATGGTTCTTTATTTTTTTCCTACTGGTCACAGAAATAAATATTTTCGTAAGCTCAAGGTTTTGGAGTTTTCGTTATTGTGTGACGCTTGATTTATACTTATCGTTATTCTTTTACCCGTTATTACTTATTTCTAGGGCTCTAAACCAGAGGTATTGGGAGTGTAATACTTTCCAAAAGAATAATGCAGTACTTCAAGGAAGCAGCCTACGATAAACGATGAGAATTATAACGTTTTCTCTGGGTCATCCATGTCTGCTGGACTGTCGGTGAGATTTTTTCACTGTGGCTACCTGATTGATTCTTATCGAAATTCCTCAACTCGGTGGCACTTTGTTCCCACTCCTATTGGTGCCAAGAAGCTCTTCAAAATACCGTCTCAACCTCGGGGAAGTGATACACGGCACTATCTTCGATTCCGAGATACCAATGAACATCGTTAACGACCTACCTAAGAAAGAGAGACAGTCGAGAACTGAGCGAGTGATCAAGATTCTTCAGGATATTAACAAGCCAGCCTATAGAGAGAAAGAGAAGATGTGGACAGGATGATATAACTGAGCTTGCGGATGGACGGGAAGGCGAAGGGATTGTTAGGAACCTGCTTTCATAATTCCCGTTGAATCTTTCGATGTCGCCGTCTTCTTGACGACAGCACTAAAACGTGAGGTTCCAACGACAGGGCCCATTCTACAATCTAATCTCTCTTAAATCACAGATGTCCCTTATTTTCTTCATCACTATGTGTTCCAATGCACGTACTGCAACAACGAACTCGCTCCAACTCGTAATAATCCAGACTCAATCTCATTTTGTCTGATTCCTCAGGCGATGCGGTATTAGGTCTTAACGCGTCGGTCTTCCCATCAACCTGTTGGTTTTATTGTATATGCTGACGCCAGGCTCCTCGTAACCTACGCGGTCCTAGTGACACTTGGTACCTTCTCGCGCAATGTACGTATTTTGTGATTGCACTGCCAGAGACGCCCCTCAAACAGCCAGACTCATCTCGTACCCCTTTGTAGAGGCTTTCTTGAAGATATATCCTTTTCCTACATCGTACGTGCTTGTTTCGTGAATTTCTCCAGTGCTGGATTCGAAGTTGGAACTCATCTTCCAAGTCAATTTACAACTTCTCAAAGCGTGCCGACAGCTTTGAATATTCCGACACCCCCTCTCACCATATTTAATTTTTACTACCATGTTTACGAAGTAAATAGAAGTCTAAAAAGTGGAATTCGGAACGGAGGTCCTATTGGAAGAAATTTTTAAGTACTATACTCGGGAACACTTTCTGAACTAGCGTCTGTGAGACCGTCTGTAAGCGCGTCTGTGGTCAAAACGTGACATGAATCGCCACATTTCTCTGAAAAAAGATGGAAGATGGAAAGTGAATGACATTTTAAGGAAACGTTCTCCCAGTGAATGGGAAAAATTAGCTTCTATTGAATTTTTAACCGACTTCAAACAAGGAGAAGGTTACTATGGTCGTCTAGCGGGATTTTTTTTTTTTTTTTTTTTTTTTTTTTTTTTTTTTTTTTTTTTCGGTATGTGTTGTCCACCGGCGTTCAGCTCCTGTACGTCCGATCGGGTTACTTTTTTTTTTGTTTGAAAGGGTTACTATCCAGGTAGGTCCCATAATTTTTTCAATTGAGTCCATTCAGTAGTTACGTCTCCAGACGCGGAGAAACGCCGGAAAACGTGATTTTCGCGAAAAAAGGAAGTTTTGACTTTGCAAGCTTATAACTTCTAGAATACTTGCTCGATTGTTTTGTTTCTGGTGTCATTTTGTTCATAATTTATCTGCCTACAAGGGCCTAGCTTCAATTTTTTGTTCGGCATTCTAATATAGCGTGTAGAGAAGAAAGTGTAACAAAAAAAGTGATGCCAATTTTCACTTTTTTGAGGTTTTTCGAGCACCGTTCCCAACCACGTCGAGAAAAAAAATATGAACACTATTGCACTTGAAAGCACTTAGCTAGAGCTTTCTAACGATGGTAAAAAATCAAGTTTAGGTGGCATAATAAGGGAGCAATCGATGTTTTAATGGACCTGTGTTTGAGACCTCATAACTTCCAATCCTAAACTGTTTTTCCATCGTTTTTAAACTTAAATTGTTCACATTTGAGTCTAGTTTACGTGATCCAAATTTGGTATTGATTGGATTAAAAGTAGATACTTTTTAGGCCGTATTTCTAAAAAATTTGTTTCAAAATCACGTTTTTTGGACTATTTATGCTTGTAGAAAAAAAACTACGTTAGTCATGGCATTCTCGTTAGAAGATTTGAATTCAGCGTTAAATTTTCAATAAATAACATCGTTTTGAAGGCCAAATAACTCCATGTTAATGCACAAACGTTCGGCGAATTTCTGAAATTTTGTTCGGATTCTACCATTCAGTGCGATTGCGGGTACGCTTGAGAAAATTATCACTCTATTATCGTTAGAGAAATAAAGAACGAGTGAATTGGTGCAATTCAGTAACCAGTAATGGTGTAAACAATTATTTGAGTTTTGGTAGGTGTATCAATGGGATCAAAGTATCCGGTATGTTGACCAAGAGACCCAAATCAGTGGATGGATTATTCCAAACGTTCAAACTCACTCTCAATCAACATAATAACATTGAAAATAGTTAGGTAATCATTATACTTTAGAACTTCAACGGACTTATGAATTGAGTTTGGACGGTTAGTAGTAAGTGACAAGAACACAATAATGAAAGCTTGGGAAAATTCTGTAAAGAGAGCTGTCCATAATTGTAAGTCACTAAAAAGAGAAAAATAAAAAAAAACTTTTTGAAAAAAAAAATAAAACCGACTTCAAAAAGTTTGTCTATAAAATACACTCTGAAAAGGAAAAAATAACAAAAATGTCCCAACTTCGCAGCAACTCATTCGCCAACTACACATTTTAAGGACTACTTTACTACTCGTATTGACCTGACCACTTCCTGATTGATTGGATCACCTTCCCTAATAATATAAAAATTACTATTTCTCATTTCCCGAATGATTAAAAGATTTTCCTTTCACCTCTCAATTGCCTCCAGATTTATCATCTTTTGGAGTCGGCGCCTCTCTGGCAAAATAACCGATGGTTACAAATAAATATGAATTTACGATAAATTAGTAGGTGGCAGGTAATAAGTCTGGGTCTGGACGTAAAGATTCTTAGAGAAATCTGAAATGGTTTTTAGGAAAAGGCGTGAATAGTCACCTTCAAATCGATATTGTTAATGATCAGTTCTCATAAATGCTGATTTGCTCTGTTCAAGAATCGTGAAAACTCATGATATTTATATTCATACTACTGGTAATTCGGAATCTATAGGCTTCTCCAATACAATATTAGAGAGGCGCCGACTCCAAAAGATGATCAATCTGGAGGCAATTCAGAGGTGAAAGGAAAATCTTTTAATCATTTGGGAAATGAGAAATAGTAATTTTTATATTATTAGGGAAGGTGATCCAATCAATCAGGAAGTGGTCAGGTCAATACGAGTAGTAAAGTAGTCCTTAAAATGTGTAGTTGGCGAATGAGTTGCTGCGAAGTTGGGACATTTTTGTTATTTTTTCCTTTTCAGAGTGTATTTTATAGACAAACTTTTTGAAGTCGGTTTTATTTTTTTTTTCAAAAAGTTTTTTTTTATGGATAATACTGTGCATTCAAGATACCGTATAACCGTTTAAAGTTTTTTCTGTTTGGATTTTTACAGGTTATAGGACTTCATTATCTATTGGTTTAGGTTATGGCAAGCAAATGAGCCTCGATTTTCTATCTATTGGCTCACACACCGTACTTCCACGTTACGAGATTTTTTCACTATTTCACTAGTGCTTATCGGGATTACGATTTTCACAGACCGCAAAAACCAATATATTGGAAAGTTCAAGGTTTTAAAATGTTTGGGACGGCAATTGGATGGTGACTGATTTTTATTGCGTGGGTCCTCATACCGTATTATCGCGTTAATTCACATATTGACATTATTTTTATTCTTATAGACCGCTCAATGAATATATTAGTTACAATTTTGAACTCTGGGGGATTTTTAATATTTATTTATGTCAGCTGAATGTCATTTGATTTTTATTATTGGTTTCACACACAACTTCATTGTAAATTGTATTTTAAGTTATTTTAAATTAGCGCTTCCGTGTTTTTGGGCCTCTGTTATAAATACGACCCTATTTCACAAAACTTTTCGAAATATTGTTTGTACCTAGTATGTTTTTCGGCCGCAAAAATTATTTGGACGCTTAAGGTCTAGGAATGTTCTTTAACGGCAGGGAATCACACCTGATTTCAAATAACTAAATCGGTATACGGAAATGATTATATATTATGATTATGATGGATTCTCATCTTGGATTGAACTTATCCAACATAATAAACGAACAACACGACAAAAACGTTTGCCACGAATGACGGTGGATTTATTGTCAATCATTCCATCGTCCACTGAACATAGGCAATTATTTCGTCTGTTTGTTATTTATTGAAGAATTCAACAAGTTTTACAAAGCGGAAAAAATGTCGGCTCACAATATAATATCGTTAAATAAGAAACTGCCTTAGTAATGGGTAATATTCGAATGACATCCTCTGTCCGCTTTACTTGAAAACTCTGCTTCTGCTAACAATAAGTGAATTAGGCTTGAGGGCTAGTTACACATTTTTGGGTCTAGTTGTAATGAAAATTATCCCATTTTACAAGACTTTGCTCGTATCATTAGGCTAACATACGTATCAACCATCGAACTCGTGCGTTTTTCAAATTTTGGGTTCCCTGGATAGTTTTTCAATAACAGTTGTGGTAAACTAGCGTACGAGTTTCTTGTTTTTAAAAAGGGTTTACCCGTCACCGACTCACAGAACAGTGTGATCTATGCACACCATTGATTTATTATTCTTGCAGTTAATGGATTTATTATGATCGTCCTAAAAGTCGGATTCTGAACGAAGTTGACTTCGCATTAAAAGTTTAACCGTCCCGTATCTAAAATGCTTTCCGAGCAAGTGTCTGTCCGTGTGTGTAAGGACATAAACGTCGTATCTCCATTTAAAGCAATGACATTTTCAGGAAATATTCCCTCAGTATTGCATTTTGATTTCTACCGACTGCAATAACCAATAATACTCGAACGCTCAGAAACTTGAAATTTTTTCATGGTAGGTGAATGCGGACTCTTGAAGGCACAACGAGGAGGACAGGTATACGATTGATCGAAGAACTGGGCGGAAGGATTTACAAATTCTATGCCAAAGGGGCGAAAATACTCGGCTCTGGTCATAAACACTTGGTGAAAAAGTTGCCTAATTTACCTACCATCAACAAATCGATGGGAACATGTGTGCTGCAAAGAGAAAAATTAAGTAAGACTGATACGGACTGGGAAAGTTCCCCTTTATTACTTGCAAAACAATCCGTCACAAATATATACCACAATACATTACTACGCTATTGCGGTGGCCTACGCCGCAATCTTCGATTTAATTGAGTGGTTTCGTAACTGCCAATGCTGAAATGATACGTGGTAATCGCAAACAGTTCTCAATTCAGAGTACAGGCTGAGTAAGCATAACCTCACGCTCGGAGTCAGGAAATTTCGTGTTCTCTAAACGAACCCTACTGAAACTTCGTCAAGAAAAGTAATTCCCTCGCATCAATGCCTGTTGTCTGTCAGCACAGTACAAGAAGTATAACGACCGACTACAAGATAAGTTTGGAAACAAGCTCGTGAGCCTACCTGAACCTGTACCTGTCAGCCGTGCCTGCCTACTTAACCGTTCAGTGTTGAATTTAGGCGCGGAGGGAAAGGGGCTGGATTGGGTAATTAGGGCCTGGAGTGAGGCCTCGTGAAGCCGCGCGGACCTCCCAGAAAAGTAAATAGGCATCGGGAGCAGTTCGGAATAAACATGAGGATCGTCCTTCAACTTTCATTCGTGATGAAGTGGAGTTGTTATATTACTGTATCGAGGAAGGGAGAGCCTTAGAATTAAAGAACAAGGAAGAGAGATGCAGTAATTAGGAGGAAAGGCGAGATGGGAAAGATAACAGAGGTGATTTCTGTTCGGAGGGTAGAATTAGAGATATAAAAGGAATATCGGTCCATCCTGAGGGAAAGATCAGGTGTTCCTAACGTTACCCTTAATCGCTTATTTACCAACTGAGTGCGCGTAAAAGAATGTGAGAGCCGCCAGACTAGGAGGAAGGGAACACTCTGTCGAATTAAACGTAGGGTGAAAAGAAGACCTCGTCCGTACAACCAGCTTTACCCTCAGCAGATCGGCCAACATTCCATCAGCTGAGTGACAGATGGTGTATTGACATCTTGATACCATCCTGGCCTGACTCCCCTTCTACAGAAGATTCTACTTCCTCTTCATTTGTTAACTACTGACCATTCGTATACAAGGGCTTTCCGCTAACAATCTGAAAATCACAGAACGTGGACTGGAGAGATGTAACACGAGTTGGCCGTAACGCAACTCGAACTGTCGACCGAACAGAAGCTTTGTCGCAAATAGATATATTCGACAGCGTTTTGAGAAATGGTGAGAAGGTATCTAACGCAATAAAATTTGCCTCGTCAAAAATCCGACTAATGACTAATATTGTTTGTACGAAAATTGGACCATAAAATTTCTGCCGGCAGGAATGTTCTATTTATTCCAAAATCATGAGTTCAATACACTTGAATATTAAATTTAGAAAACCATACTAGTTTCTTGGTAGAATAACCCACAAAATGTTTCGCTGTTTCAAAAAATTATTTTTGGTGATTATTTCTTTTCTAAGCAGCTGAAATAAATTACTCACAGAAGGGCTGAAAGTGTACAGTTAGAATTTTATTTGGCTCGACTATCGGTAAATACAAGCTCTGAATATAAACATAATATTTTAAGGAGGGTTCTAGTTTTAGATCTTGAGCCTTAACGCCGTTAACTATACCCGGATGATTATCGAATAATAAACCAAACGCTATTAGATTATCTTGGGAACGAATACAATAGAACCGTGTAGCCTTCACATTCTCCGCTCTAACGCTTTCTCGCCGTGTATGCCAAACTTGTTCTTCCAACTACACATGCGAAGATTCACTGACCAGCACCATCATTTTCCCACAATTACGACAGCCACACGTGTGTTCTCCATTCAGGAAGGTGTTGCTTGAATTAGATTCAGCTGATGGACTTATTATGATTAATTATTCTCTCATTTTTATATTATCAACTTGTTGGATTTTCTATTAAAAAGAACAATATGGGATAAAAATAGTATGGATTCATACAATTTTATTATTTTATTTTTATTTTATTTATTTTTTTACAATTACATAGGTATTGTACGCCGATTCTGTGGAAAATTGCAAACTTTTGTGTTGATTTTTATCTATATCTTTTTTTTCATCTATTATCTTGTTTATCCGAAGGTAGTTTATTCACTTGAGGTGGTAGAATATTAATCTTTGTTGAACCGAGTACTCAAAGAATAGTTCTCACTTGTATCATTATGTAATCAATGATAGGGTTACTCCATGAAATTTCGCACGTACTGCTAACGCTAAAGTCAAAAGGGGTAAGAAATTAGCTAAAAGTAATTCACTGATCTCAGAAGATTTATTATCTAAGTAAAAATCGCAAGTCGAATAACGGTCACTTGGTATGCAGTCGAAACTAAATCCAGTCGGCGTGGGCCGTGAAATAGGTATAGCTAGGTTTTCCTAACGCACAAACGAATGTAAGAATCTCAATTCGCTATATCTCCACAAATGCGAAGGGTGAGTATTACGATGTACAAATAGAGGAAAGAGACAATCGAGCGGTTGTGTGAAACGGGAAACGAGGGTGGTTCGAAAGGTCAGTCGCATGGCAAATCAGGAATCACCTTAAGCCGGGTCCGATTCGCTGTTGACACTAGCTCACAAGAGCGGAGGAAGTCCCCAGGATCTGTCAACAAGATCAGTGCTCTAATTGTGAAGGGATCGTCGCTTGTAAGGGTTGAGAGGATGACCATGATATGGGTGGGGTCGGTGGCTGGTTGGTAGGACGGGAATTGTTCGGTGAGGAGGTATTTCATCGCAAAGAGAAGTTCCAACTGGGTCTATGCCTTGCAGCGCTGCGCTGGTTCTTTACTACAGAAACTTCGTGTTCTCTCTAGTTCGGGTTGTCGGATGGGTCGTCGGTTCAATCGAGAGAGAGCCGACAGTGGACTGAGCCCAAAAGAGAGACACATAGAGAGAGGAAGTTATTTGCATCAATGTCGTGGTAGTGCTACATCAGTGGAATGCTAATGGGGCGGGCCGTGTTGCAAAGCTACCGCCCTCGTGCAACATCTGATTTGTAGCTACGCGTTCGGGCCCATCTGCCATGAACCGCAGCTCAATAAACACTCATCCAATCGGCAACTGACGCTGCTATCCCCGTTGAATTTTCAACGCAATGCATCTTCTTCATTAATGAAACAAATTGAATTCGGCCTTTCAGCACGAACCTCTTCATTTGGGTATTCAAAGCTGGTAAACAACCTAGTGATCGCTCTGGTTATATAGACTAAAAAAAAAATTCCGCAGGTAGTTATTCTCATCTGCCCGTTTTATTAAAAGCTCAAAAACTGTAATCCTATACAAATATTTCCACCGTTTTGAAGAGATATGATGATCAGAAACCAGTATGAGAATTACACTTCAATAAGATCTAAGATGTAGTACAATAACTCCGTACTAACACACTTAATATTACTTCATGATTTTGGTTTATTATATAATAATAAACCATTGTAATCGCTCAAGAAAACGCTGCAAATGATTGTACAGTGGTTTATTATTATTTCGCTTCAATATTGATTTAAGAAGACTATCCATTTGTCATTTTAAATATTCCGAACATTTTTTAACGTTCCCACCGAAAAACAGATGGTAACTATAGGGGAAAACTCCGTAGCAACTATTGTAATTTTAATCATTTTTATTTTTCTTAATTTCCTAATTAAAAGCTAAACTTATTGCCTGACGATACAGCTGGAGAGAGTGTTTGACGACCTTTCCAATGAGTATAGAACGATTTTTATAGCTCCAAGAACTCTCGAGTTATACCCTCACGTCAAATTTCTGAAAATCTCCCAAATTCGGCACAAAAGCTGCGATAACTCGCGAACCAATGAAGCTATCGACCCGGCGATGGTCTCATTCGATTCAGCGTCCAAAAATCTATATAATTTGATACCACGTACACATTTTTCTAAAAAACCTTGGAAAATGTGAATTTTCTCCCCCTCAAAACCCCCCAAAAATACCCTTAAAATTGAGCTAGCAAGTTGGTTCAAGAATTGGGCCGTCGTAGGACCGAGATTGATTTTTGGTGAAAATTTCAAATTTTTAGCTCTTACAGTTTGGCCGGAAAACTGCTAACGGCGTACGGCGTACGGCGTACGGCGTACGGCGTACGGCGTACGGCGGACGGCGTACGGCGGACGGCGTACGGCGGACGGACAGAATTTTTTTTATTGGATATTCGGATTCTACATGCCTTGAAACGTAAAACATCAAATTTTGAGGGGGGGTTATAAATTTTTTTTTCTTGGGCGATTACAATGGTTTATTATTGAATAATAAACCAAAAAAAATCTATAACCCCCCCTCAAAATTTGATGTTTTACGTTTCAAGGCATGTAGAATCCGAATATCAAATAAAAAAAATTCTGTCTGTCCGCCGTACGCCGTACGCCGTACGCCGTTAGCAGTTTTCCGGCCAAACTGTAAGAGCTAAAAATTTGAAATTTTCACCAAAAATCAATCTTGGTCCTACGACGGCCCAATTCTTGAACCAACTTGCTAGCTCAGTTTTAAGGGTATTTTTGGGGGGTTTTGATGGGGAGAAAATTCATATTTTCCAAGGTTTTTCAGAAAAATGTGTACGTGGTATCAAATTATATAGATTTTTGGACGCTGAATCGATAGCTTTATTGGTTCTCGAGTTATCGCAGCTTTTGTGCCTAATTTGGGAGATTTTCAGAAATTTGACATGGGGGTATAACTCGAGAGTTCTTGGAGCTATAAAAATCGTTCTATACTCATTGGAATGGTCGTCAAACACTCTCTCCAGCTGTATCGTTAGGCAATAAATTTAGCTTTTAATTAGGAAATTAAGAAAAATAAAAATTATCAAAATTACAGTAGTTGCTACGGAGTTTCCCCCTATAGTTACCATCTTTTTTTCGGTGGGATTGTTCAGAAATGTTCGAAATAATTACTATCACAAATGGATAGTCTTCCTAAATTATTATTGAAGCGAAGGAATAATAAACCACTGTACAATAATTTGCAGCGTTTTTTTGCTTGATTTGATTACAATTGGTAACAGTCTCGAATTTTGATGCTCCCAAAGATGTATAACCGTGTAGGGCTAACATGACCAAGATTCATCGGTTACAGCTGTTCTCTGAAGAACCTCAATGAGAGATTTGGGCCAATATCCATTTTGAGTACCAACAATCGTGTACTGGCGAAAAAAGCGTGATCATCAAATGACGCACTTGAGATACCTATTAACTTCTTAATTTTGATTAAATCATTAGATTAACAGATTTCGATTACCGTACATTTCTGCAATGTTCATTTCTTCACCGATACGAACTCCATAAATGCATTTGTTAAACATACTCTGATTCTCTCTTAAATTTTTCTTTTGCTATAGCTATAGCGGTTTCCCTTGCGCCCCCTAAATAATTTCAACGTGTAGTACATTAATCCATAAACGACCACACCAGGTTGAGATGAAACATTCGCTGTGTAGTCCAACGCGAGTGGGAAGACTCTCATCTCCACGCGCCCGTTGGTATGAACGGGTGCGGGCGGGTTTTTATTGCCTCAATTACCTCGATTTTGCATGCGTAATTAGTCTCTCGCGAGTATAATTGAAGTGAAAGATCAACGTGTATGTGTCGTGCCAGAGTGAACTGTGTCCGCCGATCGTTACACACGTACACCACACGTCTAACATGAACACGCTTCAGCGATCGCACCAGATCCCAATCTCTTTTATTGTGTTCACACATTTATTTCGAGTAAGGCGAAGAGACCGCGAACACGCCTTGATTGCCATTCGACTAATTTTGGATACCTTCAGTCCGCAAATTAGGCTCCTTTATGCGTCTGAGCATCAACGTATTTGCATCTGTGATAATGATTCACTGGTGGATAATTACGCTGATAGATTCTCATATTTTTTGTCGAGCTAGTCTCCGCCTACTATCTAATTACTTTGTATCCACTTACTCCGAAGCTTTTTTTGTGCCACGTCCACTTCAGTTCAACACTCTTGTGACTCGAAAAGTGGTGAGTGGGAGGGGAATGTTCTAAACGCCTAAGCTCAGAACGGAAAATTTCGGAAGTGGTATTGTATGCGAAGTGAAACCAAAGTATAATAGTAAGTAAAACCAGTGGTGTGCATAGATCACACAGTACTTCCATGTTTGAGTCGGTAACTGGTATAACCAATTATAAAATCGAGAAAATCGTACAAAGGCCGAAACGTGACCCTAGCGGTAAAGATCAGGCGTCATACACTCGCCATTACAAATATTTAATACCTCTAGCGTCAAATGTATTGATTTTTGCACCCTGTAAAAAGCTCAACAGCGATAAACGGCGTAGGGCGGAAGTACGGTATGTGATCAAAACAAAACATGATCGTTGTTGGTCACATTTAAAGCAGAGACCCGAAATTTACAAGAGCGCTAGAATAAAATAACTGAAATCGCGTTTAACGAGGAAGTACTGCATGTGACCCCGATAATAAAAATCAAGCAAAATTCAACTGTCATAAAGAAAAATTTAAAGTCTAAAGTATATTCACTCTTGTCGTCTATAAAAATCTCTAATGCAAAAAAACGGCATAAGGTGGAAGTACTGTGTGTTATCCAAACTATACAAAACAAGTTCTGTGAACGTGGTCAGAGTTGGTCAAATATATAGCAAAGAGCCCCAAAAAGTACAGTAACTGAAAATGCGTTTTGCGAGGAAGTACTGCAGGTGACCCCAATAATAAACAAGCAACAAGCAATATTCAGCTGTCATATAGAAAATTTAAAGTCTACTGTATATTCACTCTTGCGGTCTATTAAAATCTCAAAAGTTAAAAAATGGCATAAAGCGGAAGTACTGTGTGTTACCCAAACCATACAAAACAAGTTTTGGTAACGAGGTCAAAGTTGGTCATATTTATAGCAAAGAGACCCTAAAAGTACAATAACGCTTAATAAAATAACTGAAAATGGTTTTACGAGGAAGTACTGCAGGTGACCCCAATAATAAAAGTCAAGCAATATTAGGCTGTCATATAGGAAATTCAAAGTCTAATGTATATTCACTCTTGCAGTCTATTAAATCTCAAAAGTTAAAGAAAGGCATAATGCGGAAGTACTGTGTGTTATCCAAACTATGAAAAAAACAAGTTTTGTGAACGAGGTCAAATTGGTCATATTTAAAGTAAAGAGACCCAAAAAATACAATCATAATAACTGAAAATGCGTTTTACGAGGAGGTACTGCATGTGACCCCAATAATAAAAATCAAGCGATATTCAACTGTCATATAGAAAAATTTTAAGTCCTCCAGCGTTCAAATATATTCATTTTTGTGGTCTATAAAAATCAAAATGTAGCAAATGTGCAAATAACGCGGATGTACTGCATGTGACCCATTTGATAAAAATCAGGCATCATTCAATCGCCAACCCCAACATTTTAAGACCTCAAACATTCAAATACATTGAGTTTTGCGGCCAGTAAAAATCATAATACAAAACATGCACTTGTGAAATCGTGAAAAACGCTCATAACGTGGAGGCATTGTATGTGAACCACTATACAAAAAATCTAGTGTTTTCTGCTTGCCATAACCGACATTTCAAGCCCTCAAACCTAGAAAAGTATTGACTCTCGTAGCCTGTAAAAATCGAAACAGAAAAAACTTTGAACGCTTATATCTCGGAAGTACTGTGTGTAATCCAAAATCCGGAAAAACCTAATTTTGCACAATCACTGGGAAAACATTCCCTGAAAATTTCATGGGCTTTCATCCATTTTTCAGGGAGATATGGCGATTTATGTCAGTTTGTGACCACAGACAGACGGACAGACGGACAGACGGACAGACGGACAGACGGACAGACAGACACACAGACACACAGACACACAGACACACAGACACTTGTTCAGAAAGTGTTTCTGAGTATACTACTATGAAAATTTCTTCCATCAGGACCTCGGTTCCGAATTCGACTTTTCAGACGATCTCAATACTTCCATTTACTACGTAAACATGGAAGTAAAAAGTAAAGTAAACAAGGAGTTTCACCTTGAATTTTCGTCCAACTGGGAATACTTTCCCGTCGTGGACGTCGTCAGCCGTTCCCATAGGGGAAGTACTTTTATCCATCGATCCTGCGCACTCACTAATTCTGACGATTTCGCTCGTGGCTACTCATTGCCTCACCCCCCTGAGTGTGGAGGACTAAGGGCCGGGCCAAACATGAGTTGAACCCAGCCGGATTCGAACCCGGCTTCACCGTGTAGAGAGCTAACGCTCCATACCACTACACAACCGGTGGCCCCTTTTTAATAAAATATAGCTTAAATGAAAATAGACTCTGCTTAAGGAATTGCACATACTTTCCGTTTTCATGCGCGGAGACAACTGTTAATCTGATGTATAAGGGATCATCTAGGGTAAATACAATTCACCTGAACACCACGGAAATTTGATCGAAATTGTATTTCCTATTTCAATTTTCAATAATACCTGAGTTGCAAAGATTTCGTTCTCAATATAGGACGAAACTAAACTTATTCCTTCATTTTTCCAATACAGGTATACAGATATATTTTAGTTGATTATATTTAGGGTCCCTTATCTAGGCTTTATCTGCAATTGATAAACGTGCCCTTAGTGAGGCACTAATATTGATCGAACTTGCACTCGAATGATCATGTTTCAATTTTTTCCGAAAGTATAAGCGTGCCCAAATTAATACCCAATATTCCTATACCTAATTACCTTCTTTGAGAATAAAAGTCAGCACTGAGCTCGACATCGATTGAGCGAACTTCAGTTGGTGGAAAAAATGTTCAGCATGAATATTCATCTTTTTTTATTAGAACCAGTATCAGTTTGAGTATTCGTTCAATATGAATACAATTTAATGTCGTAATCCTTTTTGCCTCCAACTTGAATACTGGTATGCGTGAAAAATGTAATTTAATTAACACGTTATTTGCTACTTATTTCCAAATTATATCATTGCAGCTGAGGGGGTTTTAAATGAAATTAGAGTCCATTATACGGTAAATACGAGTAGCCGAATTTGATGCATCATTGACCGTTTTTAATGTTATTGATATTATTATCTATTAATATTGATATTATATTAATATAACAGGTACTTGATTCGTTGAACTTTGCTTCCTGGTCATTGCAACGTTTAATCCGGACTATATTCAGTCCGTGCACAGTTAAAAACATAGAATTTGCAATAACGACTGAAGCAATGCCTAACTAAATTGCGATAAATCTAAGGCCGTTGAAGATGTCGACCAAGACACGGTCTCTTAAGCCGAATATTGCTTGGAAAACGATATGGCACTTGATCAATATCGGATATTTGAAATCTCTATTTTCTTTATGACTACCCAAACACGAACAAGTCGAAATGAGCAACCAATACAACGGGCCCAATCGAAATCCAAAGGTAGTATTAGTGTGGAATTACAAATAGTATTATTAATGTAAAAGCCCGGGCTATTGGCCAATTGCCCGTCATTGCAGGATACTAATCTACTCTCCTTGAAACGTAGGTGAATTGAAAAAACATGAGGTTTGTTATGGAAATTATAGTACGATCAAAAATGATTTTGGTATTTTATTCAATACCATTAGCCATTGTAATGGCCGAAGAAAAAAATGTCTACCTAACCCCTTCTCATAAAACATCAAACTGACAATAAATCGCTAACGTGTGATTCGGCCACAGTGAATTCACTGTTGTGTTATATAACAAATGTTTGTGTGATCTGGCTTGCTTTGGTTTAAATTGATTCGCACCAGTCTGGATGCTTAAAATAATTAGCCCAATGGAATGGGCGGAGGTTTGGTTATTGAAATATAATTCTTTTCCTTGTCGTCGCACTTCTTGATGTCAATGATGCAGCCCTGACCCTACGGGTCATCCTATGGCTCCCCTATAGGGCTCCCACGTCGCACTGAAGATGCCCGAATCGGCGATAGTGCTCGGCCAGCGAATAAAGAATAATATAATTGATTTTGATTTTTGACTGGATGGTGAAGATTTTCCCACATTTTTAATGCATTCCAGATGCTATTACGATCGTCACGAGTAGAACCGTAGATTTGGTGCAAAGGGTGTCACTGTGTATAAAGGTATCGCAGAGAAGCAACAATTTTTTCGAGCTGGCGAACGTGACATGACAAGACTAAGAAATCGATCACCTCGCAGAGTTATGGAAATTCCAAGAGCAATCCAAGTTCTGTATAAACGGGCCATCTCACTGTGCGTGGGAACTAATACGCGCCTCGACTAGATAAGTAGTATATATATATATTTTTTACCGTGGCATTCACATTTTGTCAAGTAAAATGCAAATCCACCGAGATCTTCAAACCGGAGAGGGAAATGGGTGACAACAACAGTGGGTGATACAAAAAGCGCATCAGATTGTTTACGGGTCGTGTTCCTGACGGAATCAGAAGGGAGCACGATGAGAGGCAGAATGTGAATGTGAATTCCTTCCGGGTAGACAGTCTGGTTCTGCTACTACACAACGGCTGAGGGAGAAGTAGGTTGGTATCTGGTGAGGAACCAGTCTCGTCATAGTGTCGACTGTTCCTCCTATCTTGTGTTTCCTGTTTTCCGAGAGATGACTTCAACCTAACAGTGGTAGACGTCTCTCTGTAATATTAGTGCCAGAGGAGGTGAGCTCTTCTTCCTTCGTAGCGGAGCAATCGCATTTCCTCGGCCGACCAGAAGGATGTTCTCCTAATGGGCGGATTATTCAAATGTGAACGAGGTGCTGAGGTTGAGAAGGTGTTAACCACCTGAGACCTCCGCTGGAACTCCAACAAAATTACGTTCACACAGTCACCTCCTACTGCGTAACTAGCTGTCTTACGGCTGGTTTAGAACTCGCAAATGTGAGATGTGTTCTACGTATTTATAAAAACTACATAATATAACGTAGCATCGCGGTATGCTGGATTTTAGATACTTCACGACATAAGATATGTGAAGCTCACGGTACCTGCTACTGTCATCTTTGTTCATGACTCGCTACTAAAAATACACTCTAAAAAAAATACTAAGCAATACTATTGAATTTTAACGTATTTCAGGGAGCGGCAAAGGCTCGTGCATCATTTGAAAGGTAGAGAACAAATTAGGGCGATTCTGCAGAAGTTTCAGCATTGAAAGTTAACGGAAACTTTAAAGATTTTTTTTTTTTTTTTTTTTGGTAAAATCGTTGGAATAATTGCGTTTGTCACCCATTAATAAGTTTTTTCACCCGTATGTAGGTGAACCAACCGTAGAACTGACTAGACTAATTCATTTGTCAAATTTGAATAATTTTCTTCACACTATTCAATATTAAACCGGTGTGGTCGAGCTAAATAATTACACATTTTATTAGTTGATACAATTTGTTATATTTCGACCGGCCAATCTGATGATATTGTTGACTCTAGTTTGGTATGCGGATTCATCTATTAGTTCACGAATGACTACGTATCTCGAAGGAACTGGCGAACAAGTCGACTGTAAAGACCAATCATCTCCCAAATAACAAGCCTGGTCAAGAGACTATGGCAGAGAATAACGGAGCCTCATTCTAAACTGACCAAGGAGGGGTGAGATGTCCGAGGGCCCCGTAATATTGTCACATAACAGCCTCACAACTGGAGCCGCCGCCAAGAATATATATCCGTCAGATAACATTACACAGATTGGAATCTTGCCTGTCCTTCTCCCGCAGGGAAGCATGATCTTCTCACCAACAACCTCATGTTACCGTATTTCTCTAGCAGCTTTCATAATTGGCCTTCGCGTGACATACGTGACGTGTAAGACCTCTCCTCGCGCTCATCCGTGGAACTTCCAAATTTCTCATTCGGACATCGCCCAGTTCGAACGGAGATAGGAATTATCCACCCGGGTTTCCGTAACTCAGTTACCGTCTACACATTAGTGCAACACCCCACTTTCGTCATTCAACTCGCCGTGATGCTAACACTTTTCGTAATTGTTTCCGTGCGCAACTACACAGAACGCAATCATTTGATTGGATCATCATTGCAAAGAAAACGAAATGCTAGAGCATATTGGCATGTTCGTAAAGGTATGTGTTCGTTTCTCATTCTAAAGGCAATGTCGATTATAATAATAATTATGCTATCTGAAAGGAGTTGATGGTATGGAATAATCTATAACAAGGGAAGTTTTAAAGAACGCTTAAGATTATCTGACCGGGCACAGGCAAGATCTAGCTATTTCAAACTTGAAATTTATAATTAAAAACTTTCAATTATTTACTTCGATTTGTTAGTGTTATTGCATACTAAGGATACAAGATACGAGAATATGATTGTTTGTAATTGGTATGCATGAGCGGAAATTCGTATCGTTGAGACTATATATAGCTCTGACAAACAGGTTTAGTTGTATTGAAAGTTCGACGACTCAATTAGTGGGTTCAATATTATTACTTTAAAGGTGGACACCTTCATCGTAGTACAGGAAGAGAAGATGTTTCCGGTATTACTGAAAAAGACAGTTCATAAGGAAAAAGAGAAAGAATTTGGAAACCTCGCATCAAGCGTTCATCACTGTTGAAGGGAACTACTGCATCCGGCGAACTTCCGAATCGAAGCGTTTGTCGGTCTACCGTCCACAAAAGACCCACCGCTCAGAGTTATGCGGAGTGAAAAAGAGGAGGTGGGTATTGACAATGCAGCCCCCTTAGCACACGTACTCCCTGAAGAATTAGCATACCTGCAAGCAAGAACTGAATCGTTGTGTACGCCTTTTGTCACGTTGGCTTCAAAATAGTCATCATCATCTCTCATTTATTCATCGTACCACATACTGACCAGGAGCGGTCACCCGCTCTCGCAGCAACACTAGTTCACACGATTACGTAAATGAGTATGCACAACTTTCTTCACTTCTAATGTCTCGCTGAGTTTGGTTTCAATAATAAACCATTGTAATTGCCAACGACAAAAAATGTCTAACGCCCACAAAACTCGATGTTTTACATTTCAAGGCATGTAGACTCCGAATATCCAATTAAATATTGAATAAAAAATTCTGTCCGTCCGCCGTACGCCGTCAACACTTTTCTGACGAAACTATAAAAGATAAATTCTTGAATATTCGCCAAAAAAAATCAATCTTGTTTTGACAATGGCTCAATTCTTTAACTAAATCGCTATCTCAATTTTAAAGGTATTTTTAGGAGGTTTTGATGAGGAGAAAATCCCTACTTTCCAACGTTTTTCAGAAAAAGGTGTATTTTTATCAACTTCTATGTTTTTAGACGCTGAATCGGAAGAGATCATTGCACCTTTAAGAATGGAATTTGGGAGATTTTCAGAAATTCGGATTGAAGATATACCAACTTGAGAATTTCTGGAGCTATGAAAATCATTCTACACCCGTTTTAATGGCCGTTAAACACTCTCTCTAGCTGTACCGTTAGGCGAAAAATTTTCTTTTAATTTGAAAATTAAGAAAATTAAAAATGATTAAAATTAGGTACTATAGTTGCTACGGAGTTTTGAATTATCTGTTGTTTGCTGGAAACGTTGACAAATGTTTGGAATAGTTAATATCACAAGGATGGTCTTCTTACATTATTATTGCAGCAAAGGAAGAATAAACCACTGTGCAATCATTTGCAGTGTTTTTCCTTATCGTCCCAATAAATAACTGCCCGGGTATGTTCGTTCAGAACTAGCCGTGGCTGCAGATGGATCCATACACATCATTTAACCAATCTGAGAAATTTAAGAAATCTCACTATAGTATACGATTGATTTAGTAGATAACCACTTCCAAGAGAACTCATCAACTTTTATAATGTTTTTACAGAGATAAGACCATCTTTGTCGTTTTTAACCACAGACTCATGTTTCAGTACGTTAAAAAAAACGCTGCAAATGATTGCACAGTGGTTTATTATTATTTCGCTTCAATATTGATTTAAGAAGACTATCCATTTGTCATTTTAAATATTCCGAACATTTGTGAACGTTCCCACCGAAAAACAGATGGTAACTATAGGGGAAAACTCCGTAGCAACTATTGTAATTTCAATCATTTTTATTTTTCTTAAGTTCCTAATTAAAAGCTAAACTTATTGCCTAACGATACAGCTGGAGAGAGTCTTTGACGACCATTCCAATGAGTATAGAACGATTTTTATAGCTCCAAGAACTCTCGAGTTATACCAACATTTCAAATTTCTAAAAATCTCCCAAATTCGGCACAAAAGCTGCGATAACTCGAGAACCAATAAAGCTATCGACCCGGCGATGGTCTCATTCGATTCAGCGTCCAAAAATCTATATAATTTGATACCACGTACACATTTTTCTGAAAAACCTTGGAAAATATGAATTTTCTCCCCCTCAAAACCCCCCAAAAATACCCTTAAAATTGAGCTAGCAAGTTGGCTCAAGAATTGGGCCGTCGTAGGACCGAGTTTGATTTTTGGTGGAAATTTCAAATTTTTAGCTCTTACAGTTTGGCCGGAAAAGTGCTAACGGCGTACGGCGTACGGCGGACGGACAGAATTTTTGGTTTATTATTCAATAATATTGGTTTATTATTCAATAATAAACCATTGTAATCGCCCAAGAAAAAAAATTTATAACCCCCCCTCAAAATTTGATGTTTTACGTTTCAAGGCGTGTAGAATCCGAATATCCAATATAAAAAAAAATTCTGTCTGTCCGCCGTACGCCGTACGCCGTATGCCGTTAGCAGTTTTCCGACCAAACTGTAAGAGCTAAAAATTTGAAATTTTCACCAAAAATCAATCTCGGTCCTACGACGGCCCAATTCTTGAACCAACTTGCTAGCTCAATTTTAAGGGTATTTTTGGGGGGTTTTGAGGGAGAGAAAATTCATATTTTCCAAGGTTTTTCAGAAAAATGTGTATGTGATATCAAATTATATAGATTTTTGGACGCTGAATCGAATGAGACCATCGCCAGGTCGATAGCTTTATTGGTTCTCGAGAAATTTTTTTTCTTGGGCGATTACAATGGTTTATTATTGAATAATAAACCAATATACGGATTTCATTCTTCCACATGCCCCTCTTCATGGGCTCCTGATGGTTTCTCGATTCTTAGACAAACTGGAACTCAGACAACACCAACCTACGCTCTGATAGCGCTGGCCAACGATCTCGTAAGTAATTTTGGCGGAAAGGGTTTTTCTGGAATAAATCAAATTTTTATCTTTAAAAATTACGGCAGTTATCGCGCGAACTGACATAATACTATTATTTCGTAAAAAAAAAAATTTCTCTTAGAATTCCGACTCTGTGTGCGTGAAACGAGTTTTGTAAGTGTTTTCGGGGGGGAAACTATTTTCATTCGATCCAAAAAGCATTCTTTCCGCGAAAATTCGCTAAAATATGCAGGGACACAACGGACGGGTTCGTTCATGCGGCAACGTTACAGTCCGTTGAAAAAAGATGTTATAATTCAGAATGTGAACAACACGTCGGTCGTTCGGTCAATGCGTCGGATCCAGTGTCTCTTAAACGCGGCTTGTTATACCCAACCTTCAGATGTAGTTGGTACTTGCCTAGGAACTACCTCCTCCCACACGAAAACCAAGACAACTGGGCTTTGTACGTGACTTACAGAGGCCACCTTGTTGTACGTCATATTTCCTCTTGTGTAACTCTACCGTGAGAAAAGTATAGCACACCGGAATATAAATATAATGGAAAGGAATAGACGGCAGAGCGCGGCAGACTTGGATGGAGCGTATCGCTTTCTGAATGAGAGCCGCCGCGACGCTCCGTTTCCACAACAGCCACACCGTACACAACACCGCCGAGCTGGGACGAGAACAGCGGTCTCTCATGAATGACCTGCGCCGCTGTTCTGCCAAGCGTGCAGGCGTGAACGACCACACGTTCATGTAAAAGAGAGCATAGTCCGTTTCCGTCATCATTTATTATCTATTCCTTCCTACGTTAAATGCGTAAAAATACAAAAAGGGCAAACCAGTTTCAGTCAAGATCGCGCGTCCGATTGTCTCGCCAACGACTACGATGATGATTAGAGAGCTCGGAATATCAAAAGAACTATGAACATTCAAGCTTTCTGCATGGCGGACGTTCGCGTCGCGATTGTCTTTTGAGATTGTTCAGGTTCATACAACTCGGGGTGCTTTTCAGCGTCCATTGCTTTGCCGTTCTTTTCTCACCTTTCATGTCGAGTTCACACACGACTTCAGGAATGCGATTGAAATTCAACATCCTACCACATTGTTGTTCATCAGGTTTATGCACGACATTTATCTACGTATCTACATCAAAATGCGGGACGAATTATTGTTAGATTGCAGTCGACCCGACCTGATAACTTGCAATGCCGATCTAAAGGTTGTAAAAAGAAATCGTCGTTGACGAACAAGAACAATGTTTTTTCAGTTTTTTGGAGTTGGGACTAAGCAATAAGCCAAATTGGCGAAATCCGCCATTAGTACCGCCGGTTTCCTCCTGAATTTGTATTGGTTTCGTTGTTTCATCTGATAAGCCATCATCTGCCCCTTTAAAAGCGCTACAAGTAGGTATACTGATATTTTGGAGAGGAACCAAAATTATTTCTAACGAGAGATGTAGGTTGTATATATGTAACATGATGAGTATAATTGAATATTTCCAATTTTACGTGGTCAATGGAAGTATTATAATCGTCCTGAGAGTTGAATTCCGAACGGAGGAGAATCGAATTCGGTGATGATTTATATAAAGTTTCACAGATCGAAAGAATCAATATATTTGAAAGGTTTTAACAGTTACTCTCACGAGGATTTCAATTTTGTTTTAATATTCAATAACAAACCCTTGTAATCACCCAAGAAATTGTTTTCTAACCCCTTAAAATGTACTGTTTACGTTTCAAGGCATGTAGAATCCAAATAACAAACAATACGACAAAAAAGGATCGAAATACTTGAAGTTTTTTCATCAAATTATTCTTCGTTTGAATCACTCAATTTTCAGCCAGATCGATTCCCCAATTTTAAGAGCATTTTTTGGTTGTTTCGCGGTGTTAAAATTGGTATTTTACATGTTTTTGAAACATGAGTGTGTTTGATATAAAACATTAAATGGATTTATCGCCGGTGATTCGAATGACCGGGTTGACATGTTCAATGGTTCTCGTGCTTTTGTGTGACATTTTTGGGACGTTTTGAATCGTTCTTTACTCGTTGGAACGCTTGGCAAATAATACTCTCTCAAGCATTATCGTTCGGCAAACTATATGGCTTCAAATTACGTGATCATGAATAATAAAAATTATTTAAATTACGATATTAATTTGCTAAAGAGCTTTTCGATACACCAATCTCGAGTTTTCCTATGCGTTGTTGGGTGGAAACGTTAAAAAATGTTTGCGATAGTTACTATTACTAGTGAATCGTCTCCGTGAATCATAATTGAAGCAAATGAATACTAAACCAGTAGGATTTGCTGCGTTTTTAAGCCTAAATGTTCGCTGGAAATATTTTCACGATTACTTTTTATTATCGGTATATATGTCTTGATTATTGATAGTTGGTTGTACCTATTTATCGATTCAAATGTATGAGTGCTATGTGATTTATGGACACCGCCAGTGAATATAAACATACATTCGACGAAAATGTGACCGTGACAGTAATTGCTGACAAAATGGACAGTCTTGAAAATTCTTTTTGTGGGCCACTGAAACCTGGACACTATTAATGAAATGAAATAAGTACATGCTGATGTTTATATTTCAAACAGACTCCCAGCGATTGAATATTTCCTTAAAGCGTTTTTTTTTCTCAAATCTCCAATAATACTACCGTTAATTTTTTCCACATTCAAGGTGGCTTCTATTTCTTGTTTCGTTCAACAAGGAGAAATCCAATGTTACATTATTTAAACCCGTTACTAAGCCAGTGATGGACCATCACTTTATTTCCTTCAATGGCTGGTCGGAATTCATCATGATAATGATATAAAGACGTAATGCGTGTGGTAAAATAATATCGTACGTTTATTATGTAAATCGCCTTATAGCAGAAAGTGTTTTATATGAGAAATAACTTACTACCACGGGGCTCAACAACAGAAACAATATATTATCCGTTCTTATTTATCAACAAAAAAAATCGTTTGCCAATTGGTGTCACATTAACGGAATCAATTATTCAACTAGGCGGATCCTTAAATAATTCAATTCAGATTCAAATTCAACGAAGAACCAACCCGTCAACGCATGGTTGTCCTACGTGTCAGTGTAACCTTTTTGTATAATATATTTATCCGATGTCAATATCGAAGTCAACGGCAGACATGCATCATTTATCAACGCTCTAATAGATGTGCTAGAGCAGTGTCTTCATTGGGCAGATGATACTATTGATTAATTTTTTTTTTTTTTTTAACAAGTAGTAAACTGAGTATAGGCTCCTGATACCTGTGTAATAAACAGGAGGCGCTCGTGGGTCGGACTGTTAAGACGTTCGGTTGGGTGGGATGATGGATGGACAGAAGACGCCAAGGGCTAGGGGGCAGGCGCAGGGTCACGGGAGCTCATCGATTAGGGCTATAGAACGATCGTTGGGAGAAAGAATACGTGGGGATAATCAAAGGGACAATAGGATGAGATAGGAGAGTGGTTTGTAGATAGAATGGAAGAAGAATGGGTGGAGGATTCGTGTTCCTGTAACAAGGGTCAAACCCCGGGAGCTGCGGGAGCGCGGATGTAAACAGCAGTCCGGGACAAGAAGGGAGTTTGTTCTTTTAATTTGAATACAAGGACCAGCCTCGACGATGTCGAAGAGGCAGAATCGGATAGTGGTAGGGGCACGGAGCCACAGAAGCAACTGAGATAGAACGAGTGAGCTTGGTCCACATACTGAAAGGATAGCGACAGAAGACGCCGAACATCTAAGGCATTGAGGTTCTAGCTTGGCTAATAGGAACACGAACAGAAGAACAGAAAGAGATAGAGAATTAGAGTGTAGAACAGAGGCAGAACGAGAAGAGAGGGACCTCAGCTACACTCACCGATGAGGAGGGTCGCTCGTCGGAGATGAGGCGAGATAGGAAGTGGCGCCACTGTGTGTCATCTACTACCTAATAAATAGGTTTCATTATTGCGCTCCTGACGAGTTTTTCTTGACACCAATTTCTCTCCCTCACGTTGACTCCGATTACATTCTTATCGCAACTCTTATGATAAAATGTTTTCAGGTTTTTCGGTTTTTACGTCACAATAAAGAATGTTCTGGCGTCACACGGTGCTCAAGCGTGAAAATATTGGTCCAATGTCGCTTCTTGTCTTCTAACGGAAAGTATTAGCCGCCTATCTAAACCCGTACATCCCAAATTAATGTTTGAGTACGAAGGCGATTCGATTTTTGCTTACGATCTCAACAAAACGCTGAAACTACTATTACTTAGTCTAATGATGTATCTGTTATACCACCGTGTATCAGTATCTGTTACTCAACAGTTAACACAGTTATCTCACCAAGAGACATGAGGTTCGTGGGACAACTTGTAACGCTTATACTCGTATGATGTGCTTTCCCAAAACCGAGGTTTGAAAGACGACTCACATACTAAACTGAAATTCGTGATTGATAGATACTTATACATTGACAAGCTGTTTTTCATGGGTAAGATCTAGGTCACAAATAAAAAACCATTGCGTTTCAGGGGATAATTTTTTTTCTACGCATTCCTGCGTAATTTCTTGCATGGTTCGAGCTCAAGCCATCATCTGTGTGGCTTGTTGTAAGATCATAATAAATGGATTACCCGTAGTAGAATGTAGAATTAGCTTACGGTGTACTCGCACCAGGGCCAGTTCCTAGTTTTTTTAACCTCATTATATGCAAACTTGATGTTTCATGCATGAACACCACATGCTTGAACTAATAGTAAGCGGTGCAAATGTCACGAGGGTGACAATTTACAACGTTCGGGGATGCAAAGTGAATCGTGGTGAAAAATTGAGCTGGAGGGATATGGGGGAGGATTGATTGAACATTGGGGTATAGGTAGGACGAGAAGGTTTGAAGCCTAGAATTCCCGCTGGCCCGGATGTTGTAGTGGAAAAAGAGAACGCGTGCTCAGGGCAATTGTCATTCTAGGATCTAAATTATAGGTCTGGAAAGGGCCTCCACCCGCTCTTCTGTCAAACTGTCACCAGCCCAATAAATAACGCCGTTCTCAAGGGCTCGTAATGGCGACGACAAATGTCTCCCCCTCACTCCCACGTACCCTCCTGTCTATCCCATCGTCCGAACTCCTATTTCTTTTTCTCTTTCTTCTTTTCCCTATCGCTGGACAATTGTTCCTCCTGTTCCCGGTTTTGTTGAACCGATAAACTGTCGTTAGTTACGCTTATTTCCCTCATGCTCTACTCGACGGTTAAGCGGCCCGCACTTTCCCCAGCTGGTGGTCTCTTCTGTATTTCAACCCCAAACACAGCCGGACAGTTGTAAATACCCGACCGGGCGACAATATTCCTTGTCTTTCGTAATGCCTGTGGGATAAACAATAAAAGTGTATTTATTTTCATTTTTCACTAACACGTGGTTATAATCAACCGAATTAGATGGAGTGATTGAACAAAAAAAATCCCTATTATTTGTCCTGACATCATATTGCACATCCCTCGGTGCACCTTTTTCTGGAGTGAACATAAGGAGCTAGCTTGCGAACCGCACGTTGGAAAACTTCCATTTCTACGCAAACTTTGACATTGAAAGAAAGTGGTTCATACCAGATACCGGTATTTGAGCATTATTTAAACAGGGCGTTGTCGCCATTTTCACAACAAGAGAGGTTTAAATTTGACAAGATCTTTACCTCGATTTCAATAAGTATTTGAACGCTGAACCAAACAGGACACAGGACCATTCGAATGGAGAAGTTATTCCCACTCTCCCTTGAAATAATTCACGTTCACAAATTCAAAGCTGCGATGAAATGTTCCCAAGGATAGCTATTAGCTAACTTTGAATCTCATCAACGGGAAGATTGAGTCTCTTAGTTTAATCTTCATGGATATTGTTGTTGAGAAATGGGCACAGCAAGGAAGTTCCATCGAGTTTTGAGGGAACAAGGACGGTTGTTCTTTGCTTGTTCGTCAGAATATTACAACCTTCAAACGTATTCCTCGTACGAGTAGGTATTATTTATATACACATACATACTTTGAATACCAAGTACCATCTTTTTTTGCACAATAGCCAGGAGCAAGTTTCGGAATTCTCAACATACCATTTTTATCTGTTCCTTTACTCGGACCGCTGTTTTTCTTCGTATCATGCCGTGAACCGATCTCTTTCCTTCTCCTCTTCGTGCTGGGTCCCAAGAGTCGTCACCCGCCTGAAGAACCGACCTTCACCCTCCTTCTTCCTTATTCCATTCGCTCTATATCATTCTCTCTTCGTCCAACACGTCCTGGCCAGGTCTTCTCGAAAGGAGATGGCAATCTTCGTAGTTCTACAGATTCCGTTTCTGTCGAAAATTTATCGTTCTCCTCGCCAGGGGGCTCAGCGCCATGCCTTTGTTTAGACAAAATTAGGCAAGCTTTCATATCTCTCCATCTCATACTACTCCCCCTTTCAGTTCAGCTTGAAGCGAGGAGCGCTGATAGGACCTGGAAGCTGTTCTTCGCCTACCGAGAACCGCCGCGGCTCCTTAAAGACACGAATTCCGCGACTGGCGGATTTTTCTTCGACTCGTGAAGAATTTACATGGGAGCAGTCCTGCCAATGGAGTCTGTAGTGTGCGTAGTGGACACTACGGTCCTGAATTGCGGCTCGTCTCAGACGTAGGTGTCAACGTACACAGTATAAGAATCCCAAACTTTCCAAGTTATTTTCCTTTGTTGTACCGACGACGGAGAACACGAGTTCCATTAGCTAGTCATCGATGGGTGTCCTAAATGTTCACCGTGTCATCCCAAGGCCCACGAATACCAGCTTTTAGATATCACTGGGGAATCGAAATTCCGAGTTTTGTAGACATAGAGATCAATTGTGTAGATCAATTTATTATATTACGTTGAACTACCGTATTGCCTATCTGAAAAAAATATTAAAATGTGAAAATGTTTATTGAAAGTATTGAGCAGCATAGTTATTGGCTTAGACAGATTTCAAATCACATACATTTTCACAACTCTACAAAACATATTATCTACCTGGTTATTTAAGCCTTGAACGTAATTCTATTTTTCTTTTCATTGTCGTCGCATTTCTTGATGCCCGGGGGTTGTGAGGGGGAGAAAACCCAGGCGACTCATTCTCCGATTGGCTGGCCGAGCACTTTCGCTCATTCGGGCATCTTCAGGGCGGAGCCATAGAGTCCGCAGCCGATAATACTCCTCAGTAATACTATTTGTTAACTTTTATCATTATGAAGCATAATTAATTTTTCGAATAGTGAAAATGGTCGCCGAATCTCAGCAAGTGAAACTTCAATCAAGACATTCGAACAGGTATACAGTAATATTATGAGCTAGCAGAAAACTATCCTTGGCATTGGCCAGAGGGATATTTTTCTATAGTTTTAATGAAAGATATGCTGAGGCATCATCTTCCAGTATTCGAAGGGCTACTTAGATCTTTGCCATGAGTTTGAATCGTTGCGCTGGACATTGTATCCCTTTTATGTTTGTTTGCTTCCACTAGTGATCACGGTAATATTTTCATTTTCTACGTAAATATCGAAATAAGGAAACTTAATGTTACGCAATCGAAAAGTTCGTCAGCGCTTTTTTTCTCTTTCAATGGTGATAACCAAAATATCACTTACAGTGAATCAGACGGTGTGATACTCTAGAATGGCACACCTATCGAGCAGGATTCGCCGAACTACACGATGTGTGATATGAGTGCGGTAGGAGGGTACGTGTACCTTCTGCAAGACGCCGCACAAAGTCACCACGTCGCACTCTGTGGCCGGATACGGCTCCGCTTCACGATGGAAATCTTCGGTCTCTGTTTCTCACCCAACGCTTTCTCTTTCTAGCACTGCCTCAGACTTCTTGTTCCTGTCGTCTCACCAACAAGTGGACTTCAGAGACCGGCCGATGGCCCCCCGGACACGCACACCCGACAGCGCGGAGACGATCATGAGACAGGCCACAATGTAATGCGCAGGCAGCAGGGACAGACTGCACGTCAAGCCGCACGTGATCAAATAGTGCTTTAAAAGCACGTGATCTAAATTCGGCCCATTTGGCATTTAACAAAGAAGAAAACGCTGCAAATGATTGTACAGTGGTTTATTATTATTTCGCTTCAATATTGATTTAAGAAGACTATCCATTTGTCATTTTAAATATTCCGAACATTTGTGAACGTTCCCACCGAAAAACAGATGGTAACTAAAGGGGAAAACTCCGTAGCAACTATTGTAATTTTAATCATTTTTATTTTTCTTAATTTCCTAATTAAAAGCTCAACTTATTGCCTAACGATACAGCTGGAGAGAGAGTTTGACGACCATTCCAATGAGTATAGAACGATTTTTATAGCTCCAGGAACTCTCAAGTTATACCCACATGTCAAATTTCTGAAAATTTCCCAAATTCGGCACAAAAGCTGCGATAACTCGAGAACCAATAAAGCTATCGACCCGGCGATGGTCTCATTCGATTCAGCGTCCAAAAATCTATATAATTTGAAACCAAATACACATTTTTCTGAAAAAACCCTGGAAAATATCAATTTTCTCCCCCTCAAAACCCCCCAAAAATACACATAAAATTGAGTTAGCAAGTTGGTTCAAGAATTGGGCCGTTGTAGGACCGAGATTGATTTTTAGTGAAAATTTCAAGAATTTAGCTATTATAGTTTGGCCGGAAAACTGCTAACGGCGTACGGCGGACGGCGTGCGGCGTACGGCGGACGGACAGAATTTTTTTTATTGGATATTCGGATTCTACATGCCTTGAAACGTAAAACATCAAATTTTGAGGGGGGGTTAGAAATTTTTTTTTCTTGGGCGATTACAATGGTTTATTATTGAATAATAAACCAAAACGCTGCAAATTATTCTACAGTGGTTTATTATTCCTTCGCTTCAATAATGATTTGGGAAGACTATCCATTTGTGATAGTAATTATTTCGAACATTTCTGAACAATCCCACCGAAAAACAGATGGTAACTATAGGGGAAAACTCCGTAGGTAGCAACTATTGTAATTTTAATTATTTTTATTTTTCTTAATTTCCTAATTAAAAGCTAAACTTGTTGCCTAACGATACAGCGGGAGAGAGTCTTTGACGACCATTCCAATGAGTATAGAACGATTTTTATAGCTCCAAGAACTCTCGAGTTATACCAACATTTCAAATTTCTAAAAATCTCCCAAATTCGGCACAAAAGCTGTGATAATTCGAGAACCAATAAAGCTATCGACCCGGCGATGGTCTCATTCGATTCAGCGTCCAAAAATCTAATGAATTTGATACCACGTACACATTTTTCTGAAAAACATTGGAAAATATGAATTTTCTCCCCCTCAAAACCCCCCAAAAATACCCTTAAAATTGAGCTAGCAAGTTGGTTCACGAATTGGGCCGTCGTAGGGCCGAGATTGATTTTTGATGAAAATTTCAAATTTTTAGCTCTTACAGTTTGGCTGGAAAGCTGCTAACGGCGTACGGACTACGGGGACGGACAGAATTTTGTTTATTGGATATTCGGATTCTACTTGCCTTGAAACGTAAAACATCAAATTTTGAGGGGGGGTTAGAAATTTTTTTTCTTGGACGATTACAATGGTTTATTATTGAATAATGCGCTTATTTTTTCCAAAATGTGTATGGGCCGGTTTTACTTTTATCGCTTCGGCAGCCGCGAAAACCTATATTAGGTAATCAATATCTTATTATTCGGATAACTGGTTTTTAGATATTTACATCTTGCGAACCATTAGACCTACTGCACGGCGTATCGAATAAATTTACGAAGTAAAAGTAGTGGAGTTTAATTATCTAAACAAAAACCGGATCAATAGAACGTGATGAGATATTTGAACTTGATGTTGGTCCCAGCTCTCGTTGCGGGCTAGCTACAGGCGATAATGGCCTAAAATAGGCGCCTCCGATCAATTGGCTTTGATGGGTCTTTGACTTTATAAGAAAGACTGCACTATCTTCTTGCGTGTGATTGTATTTCGGTACTACTTGGCAAAATTACTTCGTCTCGGGAACTGGGAACTCGGACGGATCGACGTCGGTCTCATAGAAGCGGATGTTTATGTTGTAAGGCGGCCTCGATGACAATTGATGAAGTGGAGGTGAGTTTGAATAATCAAAAACTGAAGGGAGGAGCAGTTTCTCATGCTGATCGGTATGGGTTAAGGGGGGGGGGCGAGCGGTGAGGAGAATAGGTCGCAGGCCGCGGTTGGCGATGAGAGAGGGCCAGCGGGAGGTCCGGCGGTATAATTTAAAACGGACACTTTTACAACATCTCGTTCCACTTATGATCTCGGCACCTCAATAAAGAAACTGGCGCCCGATGGCTCGCCTAGGAGATCGTATGAAGTGCAGCCCGAAGGAAACCGAACGGAGAGGATGGGAGGAATGGGCTGAAGCTTGAAGATGAAACGAGACGGCCAGGGATCCTTCCCTCCGTCCTTCAGCTCGAAACTGACTGACGAGTTGGACCCAGACGAGTATGCCGACCGACCGGGGAATTCTCATAAACACTTGATGTCTGATGTTGATAAAGAGTCCAGAAATGAAATGCCTACTTATAGCTTATTCAGTGGGTAGGAAAGAAAACGTTTGACCCGGCATCACAAGATCCTTCTGTGATGCCGGCCGGCTACATCATTCATCTCGCATAATAAAAGTGGCCGAGGACACTTGATCGACTATCATTCTCTAATTGCCATAATATTTTCTAGAAACATTATTCACTCGAATGCGTAAACGGTTGGGTGATTCCAATCAAGTTTTTGTTCAGAAAAAAAAGAAGAAAAAGAAAGGGAAATGGGGGTGGGAATTCATTCAAATAATATGACAATCGATATTGGTTTATTATTCCATTATTCCATAATAAAAAATAGACGATTTACATTTCGAGGCGTGTTGAATCCGACCACCCCATAAAAAACTTGTTCGTCCGCCAAATCAATCTTAGATTGGCGGACGGACATTTTTTTGACAATTTAGTTTTTTTTTTTTTTTTTTTTTTTTTTGACAATGGCTGAAGCGTTTGTCAGGATTAGTACGCTCTTGTTCGCGACTGTTTGTGTTTGACTTATATATATTCAATATTATTTATTTCTTCAGCAGTACCGATAGGTGAATAATTTAAGTTTTAATTTGAAAATGAGGAATTTAGCTTGTAATTTAAATACAATAAAAATTATAGTGGCTAAAATTTCAATCTGTTGTTGGTGGAAACGTTCACAAATGGTCTTCTTACATCAGTATTGAAGCAAAAGAATAATAAACGACTGTATAATCATTCGCAGCGTTTTTATGTATATAACAGGTCAGTAATAATTTATTGTGACGCGTCGAATGGCTAACCATTGTTTTTGAAACGATCTGTATTCCGCGCTTTAAGTCGAAGGATGCGTTAACTGACACACTCGGAACACATCGTGAGAAAATAACAATCGAAAACGGAGGAATACCAAATAGAAAATATTTTCCCCGACTGCATATAAATCCTCACTCGAATGCGCCGATTGTGAGCGAGCGCTGGATTGGCCTTTACGTGGCAGTTCGGCGACGAGGCTAGCTTGAGCGCAACTGACTCTCTGACCACCTAACCCGCTCGGCGATATCTCGTTATCGTTCGCGTCGACCTGTCCCGTCCCGACGCGACACGATCCTGTCGTGTCGGAGTCATGCGGCGATTCCATCGACGTCCTTATCGTCGCATCGACTCACCGATCACTTTCCACGCTTCACTCTTCTTTTGCTTGTCCTTGTACTGCGGCACTTGTACGTCCCATAAACATCTCTGCTTCCAATATTCTTCAATAAGCTTGATTATATCATCTCTTTCCCAATTCATTATGAAACACTCACGTCAACAATACCCTGAGTCCCTGACAAGACCGCACAAGACACAACAAAATGCCGGATGGCGGATGTTATCGCTCATGGCTCGATAACAAAACTCACTGTCGCCAACAATGTTACTAACACTGTTGACGGAAAAAATAACAATGTTACAGAAATTGTTGCCAACAATGTTTCCAATAACATTTCGGGGGAGGAATTGTTATCAACAGTTTTCAAGTGCAGTAACAATGTTATTAACAATTCCTCGCCCGATGTTGATAACATTTGTTGCCACAACGTTACGTTCGGTGTGAACGGAAAGTTACTGAAAAATGCTAGTAACAATGTTTTCAACAATGTTATCGTCCGGTCTGTAAGCACCTTAAGGTTCAGGACAGTCATCCCCACACATTCCTACGCACACAACTTAACAGAAGGAGAATCGCGCATGCATGCACGAACGCACCCAAAAAAAGGCCCAGGCAATTGCATGATAAATTAAAAAGGGCAAAGGAGAGCGACAGAGATGAAAGCGCGCGTGCACACCGGAGAGGGAATGAGAGGGGAGAAGGAAATGTGGAATGAGTTTATGTGCGAGGGAAAAGGGTGATAGTATAGCGGAGTAAAAGACAGAGAAAGAGTCTGGGAGGAAAAAGTGAGGGTTATTGGTGGTGGAAAATCTAGGAAAAAGGAGAAGAAAGCCGCCGTGCTGCTTCCAAAAGAAAAGGAAGCAACCAGACACATCGGCGGGGAATAAAACGGAGAGGCAAAGGAAAGAACTGAGAACAAGGTGGAAGCAGAGGTAAACAGATACACAAGGGAGCTAGACGAACAGTGAACTGTGCTATACGAGTGAGCTGTCGCCTAGTGTGCGGTTCGCACAAGAAGCTCGACAGACAGCGTGAGCAAAGAGGAGAGTGCTTTAGAGAAACGCAGAACGGGCAACGTAGTGTGCAGAGAGGAAGAAAAGGAACGCAGGGGATGCAACTGTGCAGGGGAAGATAGGGAGGATAATGTAAGTCCGCCCCTTCGGATGATCTTTCGAAATCGATTTGAAGAAAAGGGGAAAAACCTTGGACGGATAATCCAGAGGAAGCGGAGAGAACAAAACGCAGCATTTTCAAGAGCATGCGAAAAGTTAACAATGAACCGCATCAGTTTGGATTCATCACCGAACACTCAATTCATCTGAGTACTAATTACCTATCCTTCGGCCATTGTTTATCAATCAAGATATGCTAGAGTTAGCGATACCAATTAATTTTCTAGTGGGTGAGTGTACAGACATTTTCTTGGTAACGCTAACTATAGTATTTCTAGGCTTTATAAAAAAAAACGGGCCCATCTATAACGAAACGAACAAGTAAAATCCGTGTAAGCTTCACAGAAATGACAGCTGTAAGTAGTTGAGAGTTGAAAGGAAGACAGCGTTCTATTTTGTGACGATGCAGTAAATGTAATAACACTTCAACGTGATTCGAATAGCCTCAGCTCAATTTCAAGCTACCGTGGAATTAGGCTCTTCTGTATTTCGTATTTTACACGACAATTTATCCCACTAGAATGACGCATTTTTGTTAAAATTGATTGGGAAAGTCCATTTTAAGAAACGATTGAGCGCTCAATAACACTTATTCAGCAAATGCTAGATTATTAAAATGTACGTGAAACGTTATGCAGAATTGAATTAGTTTAATTTTTAACTTCGATCTATAGAGAAAATGTTAAGAGATTGGTTTTGCCAATTTACCAGCTCACCCTAATGATACCGTAGAGTAAATAAATTCCACTGTTTTAAAAGAGACCATTTATTAATCATTTGAAATAACCTTTCTCAGTGAGAAAATACGTCGGTATTTCAGTGTTATTTCAAATAAAAAATATATTGGTCACATTTCCGAGGGTAAAATGATTTCAGTAGGTTAATTTGATTGCTTTTCCGTGGAGTTATTTTTATAATTTTTTTTATGTTCTAAAATTTGGCATGATGACATTTTATAATTCAAGTGTGTAAGCGATTTTTCTTATATTTCTTGAACAACGTCTAAAAGGTGAGTTATATTGTATAGGGAAAAGAAACTTGATTAGATCTCCAATCTTTAAACTTGATCATTGAATCGATAAACATTTTCTTTTATGTAACTGAGGTCCTCACGAATGTTGGACATTTCTAAAAGTTGATGCAAAGGTTTCCGATGAATGTTTGCGGACTTTAAAATGATAACAACTAGATGGCACAAAACACAATATAGCTAGAAAATTTATTCTATCCCACCAACTAAGCTATATAAAAAATGGCATTCAATAAAAATATAAGCGCTCCGAAATCATAGCTGATTTATACACTTCAAAAAATACGCATCCCAACTACCGTTCAATTATTACAAAAAAAAAAAAAAAAAAACAGGTCGAACAGTACGATAATTACGATGTGGGCAAAACGTAAGCTAGCCTTTCGCAATTGTGTTGCTAATACAACTGAAACTATTTCTTGATAATGCCACCATCCTGAGAATGGATACTTGGCTAATTTTGGTTTATTATTCATTGTAATCGCCCAAGAAAAAAAAATTTCTAACACCCCCTCAAAATTTGATGTTTTACGTTTCAAGGCATGTAGAATCCGAATATCCAATAAAAAACGCTGCAAATGAATCAAATGTATCAAATTTTATAGATTTCTGGACGCTGAATCGAATGAGACCATCGCCGGGTCGATAGCTTTATTGGTTCTCGAGTTATCGCAGCTTTTGTGCTGAATTTGGGAGATTTTCAGAAATTTGACATTGGAATGGTCGTCAAACACTCTCTCCAGCTGTATCGTTAGGCAATAAGTTTAGCTTTTAATTAGGAAATTAAGAAAAATAAAAATGATTAAAATAAAAATAGTAGCTACGGAGTTTTCCCCTATAAATAGTTACCATCTGTTTTTCGGTGGGAATGTTCACAAATGATCGGAATATTTAAAATGACAAATGGATAGTCTTCTTAAATCAATATTGAAGCGAAATAATAATAAACCACTGTACAATCATTTGCAGCGTTTTTTAAAGCAGGAGGATGAAGACGGAGGAAGCGAAGAGTAAACGGAAGAATCGGGCCACACAAGGCGAGCTCAGATACAATTTCCCCCAATCGGTTGTAGGTATGTTGGAAGAGCAATATCGCCCATCAACTTTTTCGGTCCACGATTTCGTTTGATTTGGTAAAGGATCATAGGGTGTATTAGTAATGAGGATATCTGTAGGGTGGAATACGGGTTTTTACGGAAAGTTGGAGTTTTGTTCCCCGTGGTGCTTGGATGATCGAGAGATACAAATATCTAAACTATTCGAGAGGGGCGTGCGAGAAAGGTTCATGATGGTTTTGGTGCTTAAGTGGAAGGGACACCAGCGTCGATGGATTACAGTAAAGAAGAATAGAGCGAGGTTCACATACATCTGACAACCGTGCATGCGGTTTGCCATTTTGTGGCAGGCTGGCGGAACGGAAAGGTGGGCACGTAGTTTTTGCCGGAGATACAGACTCATCCGGTTACTGTAATGAAATATTTTATTCTTATCAATTTAACACCTTGCCTTCCTCGTCCGTTAGAGCTCGGCCGTTTTGCATGTGAACTACAGCTTAATATTGAGTGACGCTCACGGACCCCTTTCACGTTTTGCTGGATGAACGGATGCCGGAGGTTTGTGAACTCTGCTGAAGTATAGGTATGTATGTGTGGGTGCCCTGAGAGCTGAGAGCCAATGTTGAGAACACGATGTTGGTGGGGTGAGCACATGTAAGCGAGAAGGGTGAATACATTTATCCCAAATAAAGAAACCTGGCGCCACGGCCGAAGGGACTCGTCTCCTTGGAAGGTCCCCCAACCCTTCCTCGCACGGACGTCGGTCCGCTAGAGATCCGAAACCCCGCCGTTCTTTGGCTCAGCGGCCGTCTGTTCGGCGGCCTCGGGGCTCTCGCCTCCCACTGCGGGGTGGCGGCGGCAGGGCCCCAGCCACAGAATGCCCTCACGATCGCGAGAACGAGAATACCGTGATAACTATACAAGCCTTCTTCACAACCCCACTAGCTATCCTTCGCATCGCCACATCGGACGCCGCCACCGCTTACCTACCGCGCTTGAATAAGGACCATTTTCCAATGACTAAAAAAATAACAATCTTTCCGATGAACACGCCTGCCGTTTTTTTTTTATTCTTTCTCTTCCAATAGGGAACGGAAGGGTGGTCGCTAGCTCGACCGCGCTAATTGGCTCTCGTTTGTCTTGCAATTTATTTCCGAACTTATCCAACGTCGCGTTTATATTGGTTAGAAGACCGAACAATTTTACGAGGCTGATTTTATGCGAGCATATCGCTTGTCATGGGGAAATTAAAAACACTGCAAGTGAATGTACAGTGATATATTCTTCCTGAAAATCCTTTGCTTCAATTATGATCCTAAAGTTCATCTTCCAACGGCAACTGAACTCGTTCAGTCGTGAAAACTTTCATTTTGAAACATGCGCTTAACTTTGGGTCACCTTCTTTGCAAAAAAAACCCCCTAATTTTAATTATTTTAATGTGTTCTAATAGTAAAATAAATCTATCATCGATATGGTATAAAATAAAAACACGAGCGTTACGCCGATAATAGAACGATGTTTTAGCATTACCTACACATTTTTTAGTTTTATTCCAACGATTTTTGAATTTGATTTGGACATTGAATGATAACAGTCGATAGTGTGTATTATCATCAAGTAAATGCAACATTAGTTTCCATTGTCCCAAACGGATGAAAAATGTTTGAAGTTTTGAAACGGCTAAAAAATGCGTCGATTTTTTTCGGGAAAATTGCAGAATTCGATCGAATGTTAGATTGAAAAAAAAAAAAAATTAAACGTCTGAATGGATGACTTTCTGTTGAAAGAGTAAAAGTGAAAGTTAATGACGTAGGCAAACTTAATAGTGGGAGAGAAGACTTTTTATGATAGTACGAGGAATAATGGCGAACTATACACAGGATGGACTGTAAAAATAATGATGGAAGAGGACCACTCATGTTTTCCAAACGCGCGAAGGGAGTAAACGCACACAGGCGTTCCGCTTTGCTGAGTGCGAGGGACAGAGACCGCCAGCCGGTATTGGCGACTGTAGTTGTTGTTTGTTAAATAGAACTGCTGGATCCTGTCACTTATTGCAACCAACTTTAGTTTTGTTCGATTTGTTAAAATTCATAATATTCTATACATTCATCGAAATTCGAGGCAGAAATATTTTTAGAAAATCTTTCGAAACCTACATTACATTTTTTTAATCGATTCCAAGTAGGCAAGGGTATGATCAACTTTAGGCCTTGTCAAAAAATGAGTTGAATGTTTCGCCAAATGAGCGCGATGCGATCTTGGCACGGGGCAGTGGCCGGGCATTGAAGGAGCATGCGGAGGAAGATCGGCTGGTTGAGCGGCTGAGTGGCACCTAACACTTCTTCCTGTGTTCCCAGAACTCGGCCGCCTCCACCGAAGCGCCCTGTTCATCGCGCAGGAAAGTAATTGTCCCCGTAGCAGTAACAGTTGGAGCTGCGGCGATGAGAGGAGGATGAAGAAATTCTGGACGCAGAGACAACTACTGTTCACTGGCGTCCTTATGGAATCCGGACCATCAAGTTTGCCTCGCATCGTTTCATCATAACCTACGCGTTGTCAATTCATCGGTATTCGTTTCTCCGGAAAAATGCCTTGGCACTCGCCAAATGCTACTCGCTCCCTGATTCCAGTTTCGTATGACAAGCCGAAGCTAACGATCATAAAGCTAAACACTGAATCCGTCTGAAGAAGTTATTAGCTTCCTGAGAATTATTCCCGTCCACCGACGACCCTATCAGGTCTGAGTTTTAATTGTGGACGTCTAGAAATAATGATTCGGTTCAGTTTCATAAGAAATGAAAAAAAAAAAAAACGCATATCATTGCACCCCGATAACGATGGGAGATCAATTAGACTGTAAACTAAGCCATTTTGAAAGAATCCAATCCCTGCCCTGTTGATAAAATCATTACTGTTGTTACTCAAAGTTCTTTCCTAATAGCTGAAGAATTCCCAGTTTGTGTTTTCTTGAATCAGAACTGTTCGGGATTTGTTGTATTGCAATAAACCAAAAATCATAGTGCGGCAATGCAAGCAAACAGCTCTATATTTACTTTTCGTGTAACAGGAAAAACGACTTAAGAGTAACTGGATAAAGTAGTCCCTGTGTTACACGCTTTCAGTCTATATGTATACAGATATACTTAGTTTCAGCTCTTGAACGCTCGCCGGTACGAATTTTCATAGCGAATTTTCCTTCTTTCGTCTCTTTTTTCACCAGTATTTTCTCCAAAGCGTTTAATTCGGGATGAAACGTCGCCCATATAATGGACCGTGTTTGCCACTCCAGATAAACTTGAGGAGGCGGTAAATTTACAAAGGTCCCGTTCAAAGCAGAACGTCGGCTAGACCCTCGACCTATCCCACCCACACTGGAGCCAAACCTTTACATACCATCCTACTCTGCTCTCTGGGCCGGGAAGACGCAATGAAAAAACCTTTTAGACTAAACGTCCAGGTAGTCTGAAGAAAAAACTTGTATTTGGCTCCCTTACCTACTAGTCGAAGTTTTAATTGCAATAAAGACACCCGTCGCTTGAGAAAGATGGGCCTTGGGTTTAATCTTCCTCCTTGCCTTCCACAGTTTTTGTACGAATTTCATACGGTTATTTGCACCTTGAAGGGATGCTCACTTGGATCGCATTGTAACCCGTCTTCCCTTGTTAGCCTTGTGGGCATTGTTGTCAAAAAGGATGCTGCTTATCGGAGCGGAGGGGACAGTGTTCGGCTGGTATAGTAACTAACTCCTTGAACTTGTAGCCTGTGTTCCTGCTCCGTTAACTCCGCCACCGCACCCTCCCTTCTGCTCTACAGAGAGGAGCTTCGACTATTGTGTAAATTAGGGGACGGTTCGGTAACCATCTAACGACAGGGAGTACGAAACGAAAGAAGAAGGCAGATGAAGACGTTGTCTAGACTGATAACATTGGCATTACACAGCAGGTAGGCTGCGCGTATTGCCGATGCCGTCACTGCTTATGGGAACCTCAAAGAATACAAGCCGATTGGCCGGAGTTGCCGCAGGTGGGAGTGGGTGGGGGTAATACCTATCACCTTCAGGGTGAGTAAAGAGATCAACGTACAGCTCGAGCAGGCGTGTGTGCGGTGATTAGTACCTACGTAGTATCATCAAGCTCTTCACTCCGTTCCACGTCAAACCAGCGCTGATTGATGATTTGAGAGATTAACGGAGCTAAATTGGCGCGAAATATGAATCAATTAACACGCCTCTAGAGTTGAAACACGTTGGCACGTACTTGATACGTCACTACGGCACTCGTGTACGGTTATAATAATCTCAATTTCAGCTGAGTCGTTGAACTTTTCACAAGTTACCCTGGGTTAAAGGAATTATAAACATTTAGATAGCAAGGAAGAAGAAAGATTCAGGACCTCATGATTAAAAAGTTGAGAGATTAAGCGAAGATACTCATGATGGCAACGATTTATATTTTCCGAGTATCATTCCATTTTGGGATTATAGGTATATTATTACGATGAATATTTTCGTCATTCTTCACTAAAGATGTCCAATTTTTTCATGAGTGAATTGATGTTTTGAAAAAATTAGCAAAAACTACTGATAGCTGCGTATAGTTATGGGCTATGAAGCGGTAGGTATCAACAATAGAAAGGAACGTCAGGCTTGCTCCACCCAGAAAAAATGCTTTGGAAAAAAATTTCGGAAAAAATATCGTTTGACTAGTAGAAGACTTCTATTTCATAGTTTGATAGAAACTGCTGAACGGTCGAGGCTAGAAAATAGGTGGGTCGCTGGGTGGCCTCCAACATGGCGTGGCGGTTTGAGAAATAATTGGATTACAGGCGAAGGGAAGAGACAAATTGGACGGCGTAACGGGCACCACATCACCGTGACAAAGGAATATCTGGCTCTCAGGAAATAGGTAATGAATATAGGCACGGTGTTTACACGGTTGGGCTCCTCGAACCCGCTATGTGTGTGCAACTGTTAAACCATTTAGGTTACTTCCAGCGTTACTTTTCTTATATGTGGAGCAGAGGTGAGGGAGAAAAACAAGGGTGTCACGAAAGACGCCAACGGTCTGTTAGAAAGATTTATGAACGAACTATGGTAGTCTTGCAACGCGATCAAGCTTTGCGATCAACAAGCTGGGCAATGGACACTTGCGATACCAGCGACAGTTTCACATTAAAACTAAATGTCCAACAGTAGTGTCTCTAACGGTAGAAGAATCGTTAACTAGGATCCCTCCATGTTTCAAACATAAGGGAGTAAGAAATTGTCAAGGTAGTGTGAGACGAATGCGAACGTTGTGCGCATGATTTGTTCAAGAGGTGTCGAAAAGAAGTAAGTGGAAACGGAAAAAGGATAAGAAATACTTCCGCAGGCTTTGATCTCGTGAAATATTGTACCTATAACGTTTTTGAGGGGGCAGTGTCCACGTGTAACATCAACCGAAAAATTACTGAACAAATATACCCGTGAAAGGAAAAACCTACCCGACCTTCCTTCTTCTATTTTCGAACATCTTGTTGCCCAGTTCGCTTCGCTGGTGTTTTCATCCTTTTCTTTCATCTTTCCTTTCTCCATGCCCTCGAATCGCGCTTTTTCCTTCGACCATTGCACTGTCGTTGTCGTGCAGGCCAAAAAGAAGTAAAGTGGTAGTACCTTTTAAACATTAACTTACTACAAAGTGATACGACGACACGAGGGTGCGGTAAGAAGTAGGTGCCTGCATGGTAGCCAAATGGAGGGTGGGTGTGCCTTGCCACGGGCGAGGGCATCATATGTAAGACCGTTCCTTTTGATTAAACATTCATCTTCACCGGGGACAAACCGGTCCGACTTTACCTTTAGATCTATCTTTTACAAGGGGTCCTTAGCGCCACTGTTGCCTACCAAGGTCCGTATGTTCGACCAATCGGGTCCTGACAACGACCCACTCGCCACTTGTATGCCATCGATTCAGAAAGAACGAATATCACGGCGCGATGGTCCTCTGATCGCGATTAAACATAATGAAAACGCTGCAAATGATTGTACAGTGGTTTATTATTATTTCGCTTCAATATTGATTTAAAAAGACTATCCATTTGTGATTTTGAATATTCCGAACATTTGTGAACGTTCCCACCGGAAAACAGATGGTAACTATAAGAGAAAACTCCGTAGCAACTATTGTAATTTTAATCATTTTTATTTTTCTTAATTTCCTAATTAAAAGCTAAACTTATTGCCCAACGATACAGCTGGAGAGAGTGTTTGACGACCATTCCAATGAGTATAGAACGATTTTTATAGCTCCAAGAACTCTCGAGTTATACCCTAATGCCAAATTTCTGAAAATCTCCCGAATTCGGCACAAAAGCTGCGATAACTCGAGAACCAATAAAGCTATCGACCTGGCGATGGTCTCATTCGATTCAGCGTCCAAAAATCTATATAAATTGATACCACGTACACATTTTTCTGAAACACCCTGGAAAATATGAATTTTCTCCCCCTCAAAACCCCCCAAAAAAACCCTCAAAATTGAGCTAGCAAGTTGGTTCAAGAACTGTGCCGTCGTAGGACCGAGATTGATTTTTGGTGAAAATTTCAAGAATTTAGCTATTATAGTTTGGCCGGAAAACTGCTAACGGCGTACGGCGTACGGCGTACGGCGTACGGCGTACGGCGTACGGCGGACAGACAGAATTTTTTTTATTGGATATTCGGATTCTACATGCCTTGAAACGTAAAACATCAAATTTTGAGGGGGGGTTAGAATTTTTTTTTCTTGGGCGATTACAATGGTTTATTATTGAATAATAAACCAAAAAACTACGTACATATCCAGTGATACCGACGACAAATACGTATCCAGTGATAAGTAACAATAATACTTCAGTTGCAAAATTGAAAGTCGTAAAAACCATGAAAGCCGTTGAAGTTTGTCACTTGAGCGCAACGTTTTCTCTCACAATTAGTTTTCAATTCGAGCGCTCGGTGTGTTTTCAGAAAAAAATCGTCTAATTGAAGCGTTGACACAGTAAGTGTATCACCGAACAACATCCACCTGTGGAATTAAAAGTAATGAAGCAGGTGTAATTTAAGCTTTCTTAAGAGTCGAACTCTCAGGTCATACCTATGCAATATTAGCCGTATTATATGCAAATGGAAACGAAGCATTTTTCTGCCACAAGTCAATTAATGAAAAATTGGAACAGATTATTCTCTTATCATCAAATGATTTTCATGTAGTAACTCTAACACCGACAAAACCCGCATAAATTCGGCACGCATTTTCGTCCTGTTTTATTTTTTATGCGGCGTCTGCGATTACAATGGTTTATTATTGAATAATAAACCAAAAAAGGGACAATTTGTCAGTTTTTAAGATCAATTCCGGAAACAAAAAATTATTGAGTTAGAAATGTAGATAGGAACAAAAGAAATACTTAGCAGTTATTGCGCAGCAAGAATAATATTCTTGCTTTCTATATTATAGAAAGTACTATTTTGAGGTATTATGAACTGTTAAGGACTGGATCGATAGAGAGAAAGCTGAACTGGAGTACAGAAGGTGTGATAGAGAGACAAAAAAAAAATGTTTTAAGGCTTTATAAGTAGCTCCAGAGGCCCACGCAATTCCCAACAGAAATCAGTGATGGGCTCTAGAAGGGAAGCCGTCACGCGACCAACAAAGGAGAAGTTCTGCTCACTAAAGTTGAAACAGAGGCACATGTGGCAACTCTCAGGTGCAAAGCTCTTACTTTAGGTTGACTAAGGGCGTGTCTTGAGAGAAGTTCATCTCTCCTTCGTATAAAACCATTTTTCATGTAAGCTCGGAACTCCTACATCGGTGAAGCCTACGAGCCGAGTTCTTTCTTTATTTTCTCTTTCTCGAAGTAACTACGATACAAAACCTGTTCAACAGTGTCAGTGACGACTTGCTCGAAACGAATGAAACGCGCCGACTCCAAAAGATGATCAATCTGGAGGCAGTTCAGAGGTGAAAGGAAAATCTTTTAATCATTTGGGAAATGAGAAATAGTAATTTTTATATTATTAGGGAAGGTGATCCAATCAATCAGGAAGTGGTCAGGTCAATACGAGTAGTAAAGTAGTCCTTAAAATGTGTAGTTGGCGAATGAGTTGCTGCGAAGTTGGGACATTTTTGTAATTTTTTTCTCTTCAGAGTGTATTTCATAGACAAAATTTTTGAAGTCGGTTTTATATTTTTTTTAAAAAGTTTTTTTACTTCCATGTTTACGTAGTTTTTAGAAGATATTTTCCCTTGTCAAGAACTTTTTTTTTAACAAATGATATGAAACTACTAGAATTGGAGCTAAGCATATTAAACCAACAGTTACTGAATTAATATGCAGGCGCCAATTCGAACTACTGAAGATGTTACCACAACAATAAAGAGATGCGAAAAATGGATGAAAGTAAACTTAAAGCAAGTATTGTTTTTCATAGATTTATAGCCAAACCTCATATTGACGAAACGATTCATGAGACTATACAAATAGGTACACCGATCAACTTGATGCCAAGTCGCGAATTTTCAAAATATGTGTAATAAATGATGATTAATAAATGAATTCTTCTTTCTTTCTAGAAATTGGTAGCATTACTGTACAATCGAGTTATTTCATCTTTCCGAGTCGCAGTCGGTTACGGAGAATATATTATTTCATTTGCAATATTGGCCAAAAACTAAACGAAGAAGCTCTTAATCGCTAGGACGCAAATCGATTGTGTTGGCAAGACGGTAGTAATGACGGGCGTAGAGGTGAAGGGGTGCACTCGTTGCGAGACAGCAGTGGACAGTGGAGACGGTATGGATGTTAGCGGAGGCGGTTCGAAGAGGCAGACCAGACACGCAATTCCCACTGGAAATCAGGGAGAAGGTTCGAACCAAGAGGGCGTTCTTTCTTCGAACTTTTGAACACGCAAACATCGCCACTGAACAAATATGATTTACTTTGTGAAAGAGTTAGTAAGTAAGTAAAGTAGGGTGAGGCTATTTGACTTGTTACGTTCATTTTGTGAAAAACTATTTGCTCACACTCAACGTTGCATACAAACATTGTTACTATCGATTCGAGTCGTGGCGAACGGTATGTAAGTTCGACAAAACAATCAAAGCATCATGTAGGTAATAAACTGCCGATGAGAGCATTATTTGAAATAAAATGCGTCAACGCTCTCCATCTTAAGCCAATGAAGAGCGAGTTAAACGCCCGCGGAGAAGGCATAATTTACCATTAGAATCCGTTGGATGAGTTTGTGATCACAAGTATTGCTATAATGTGTATCTAGTCTCTTGCGCTAATATAGCTCAACGCCGCCATTAAATTGGTAGGCACACAGTGCAGACTCGACAGCCGGCACCTCCGCGAGTAAACCCTAGATGAGGAGTCCCCACGGTTCGTGGAGTGCACGTCACGTTATGCAAATAACCCCCGACCTCTCTGCGTCCCCAGTCGCTCGACTACTCATCTCTCTCACAGCCACTGTAACGAACCTTCAACGCACACCTCAGCAACGGCAGCACCATGCGACGAGCAGCGAGACGTGAAACTTGGCGATTAGTCGGCTCCAATTTCGGGTATCGCGAACGCTCAGGTAGGAACGCAACGTTTACGTTTGTTAAAATATGTAAGGAGTACAAACATCGCATTAACCAGATCAAAATGAAGCTGATTTGATTCAACAGATTACACCCTACAGAAAATAATGATGCGGCAAATATCGCTGAAGCTGAAAATCCTTTGACAACATGTTTTCTGTTAAGGAATTATAATATCATTCAAAGCAGCGTAAAAGCTACATTATTGTTGCTACATAGTTTTTTAAAGCTACATTATTTTACTCACGGTTTGTCATACCTATTGGTTTAGTATTCAATAATGAACCATTGTAATCGGCCATGAAAAAATTTCTAACCCCTAAAAATTAGTTGTTTTACGTTTCAAGGCATGTGCGAGATCGTAGAATCCGAATATCCAATAAGAATCCATGGGAGCATCGGCTAACTATTTACATCGACCTTTTATCGTGTAAGATATATGCATATTTACTTACCCATAGACTTTTCGATTCTGACTATTGAAAACGCTGCGAATGACTATACAGTGGTTTACTATTCCATCGCATCAATAAATATGTGATAATCCATTTGTGATAGTAATTATTCCGAACATTTTTGATATTTTCAAAAATGTGACATGAGTGTATAACTCGAGAATTCTTGGAGCTATAAAATCGTTCTATACTCGTTGGAATGCTCGTCAAACAATCTCTTCAGCTATACCGTTTGGCAAGAAATTTTTCTTTTAAATTGAAAATTAAGAAAAATAAAGATGATTAAAATGATCATAGTTACGTACTATAGAGTTCTCTCCTATAGTAACCAATCTGTTGTTAGGAGGGAACGTTCACAAATGTGTGGAATAACAACTATTCTTTTCTTAAGTTTTCTTAAATCATTATTGAAGCGAGGGAGTACAAACCACTGTAAAATCATTTTCAACGTTTTCATTTCTTACAGTCCAAAAAAATTAAAAATAACAATAATAACGTAGTCTCATCAGCTAGAAAGAAAACAGGTCGATTGTCAGTTCAACGATCCACCGCATAGTTGTAAAAAAAAACACCATAAAAATCGGAGGAGGCGTTTCATATTAATAAACTGACTCGATGTATCAATAAATAAATCTATATAAAATCCTTTTATCTTTTATTATAGTATAACTCATACAAAAGGAATGATATCATCCAGTGATTGACCACACGACAGTGCGGTCCTTAATTTTATTTATGGAACTTCAGGTTATAACACGTGAATGAAAAATACGCAGTGTGCTCGATTTTAATAATATATTACGTTGAACTATCCGCAGCCCGCGGGCTAATACAAGCTGCTCAGTATATCATCAATTTTCAATGAGCGAGTTTCTCTGAAACTGATTAATATCGAAGCCTATTTCCTTATAAAAACGACATCATATTTTTCCAAACATTGATTAGAACAATCATAATGGAGCTAATGATTTATTGGGAGCTTTTCGAAAAGAGCAGCTGCCAGGCGAGAAAAAAGTTATGTTAGCGCTCTCTAAGTTCGCAGGGATCTATGCTGCCATAAAATGTGACTGACGTCGGGGCTTCTAACGTTGTTTCGGTGCCGGAAGTTGAAATCCTCAGGCAGTGAACTACAAGGAGCAGGACGCGGGGGGCGTACAAGGGAGCAGTGGAAAATGAATCTGAAGCTTTTCGAGTAGGTTTCAACCGTGACTTGTACGGATTTTCCGAATGTTATGACGTCGGAACGATCGGAAGTTGGAGTTCGGTCGACCTGATTCCGTTCGATGGATTCGTATGAAAAAATTATAGCTCTTCAGAAGTCTCGTCGAGCAGGCCAGTGATATTTTTTGGTTTATTATTCAATAATAAACCATTGTAATCGCCCAAGAAAAAAAAAATTATAACCCCCCCTCAAAATTTGATGTTTTACGTTTCAAGGCATGTAGAATCCGAATATCCAATAAAAAAAATTCTGTCTGTCCGCCGTACGCCGTACGCCGTACGCCGTACGCCGTACGCCGTACGCCGTACGCCGTTAGCAGTTTTCCGGCCAAACCATAATAGCGAAATTCTTGAAATTTTCACCAAAAATCAATCTCGGTCCTACGACGGCACAGTTCTTGAACCAACTTGCTAGCTCAATTTTAAGGGTATTTTTGCGGGGTTTTGAGGGGGAGAAAATTCATATTTTCCACGGTTTTTCAGAAAAATGTGTACGTGGCATCAAATTATATAGATTTTTGGACGCTGAATCGAATGAGACCATCGGCGGGTCGATAGCTTCTATGATTCTCGAGTTATCGCAGCTTTTGTGCCGAATTTGGAAGATTTTTAGAAATTTGACATGAGGGTATAACTCGAGAGTTCTTGGAGCTCTAAAAATCGTTCTATACTCATTGGAATGGTCGTCAAACACTCTCTCCAGCTGTAGGGTAAGGCAAAAAATTTAGCTTTTAATTCGGAAATTAAGAAAAATAAAATTGATTAAAATTACAATAGTTGCTACGGATTTTTCCTCTATAGTTACCATCTGTTTTTTGGTGAGAACATTCACTAATGTTCGGAATAGTTACTATCACAAATGGATAGTCTTCATAAATCAATATTGAAGCGAAGGAATAATAAACCACTGTTCAATCATTTGCAGCGTTTTTAACATTGTTTTCGGTAAATGTAGCTGTCCCAGTTCCCATAACGTTTGCAGAAATATTTTAATTGACAGTAGCTCAAAAAAACAATCCAATCAAAGTCATCATGTTACTCACTCTCAATCCGGTGTAATGCAACGTTGTTACGTAGAGCTTTCGATTGAATCGAGTTTGCATCGGAGCTAAATGGATCAGGGAATTGCAAGGTTTCAAAGCTGGGCGCATCGCATGTTAATTAAAGCGTGCATGCCGTCCGTTGCGTTTCGACGACAGCTCTTGTAATCCTGATACAATGACGACTTTTTTTTACTGTTCATTTGATGAAAAACTACCAAAATCGAATTTTAGCGCTCAAGAATTTCTTCAGCTCCGACCTGTTTGCGTATTCGTAGGTTGTTCAATTTGTCAAGCTAACGGCCTTAGCTATATTCTACAGTCAATGTATTGTTTAATAAATAAGCACTAAAAATACCGAATCATCAGTGACAAATTACCAAATATTACTAGGTTTTATTCTTGATGTGGCAATTTTTTCGTACTCCTATATCTCACCACCTGATCAGTCTGAACTAATCTGAAGTCTGAACTAACGGAACACATATATGCTTCAGAATTACTACTAACAGTCTTACTTCCCCTGAGAGAGTTTGTTTTTGCTTCCATGTTTACGCGGTTTTAACAATCTAGTCAACAGCGAAATTTCTCCATAGAAACTTCAAAAATAAAAAATTCAGTCCCGCAACATTATGATCGCTGTTCTCATTCAGATGATATGAGTTGAGGAAGAATGAGTAAATGGTCCGGCTTATTAAGCAATAGTAATTGAAATTTTGATGCCGGGGCTTTCAATCGCTCGGTGTGCAGTTATAATTTAGCTAACATCGTCATCTGAACTAGCATGAATTATTGGAAACAATTATTAATAATGGCAGCGAAAGGTTAGCCGTTTTTCACATTTCATCCTCACAATTGCCTCACATGGGCGATTATATCCTGTTAAAACGTGAAATAATTTATTCCTAAGAATATCTCTTTATGTTGCCTACTCGCTGTCGGGCGTGACTCGTCATTTTGCAAACTGTTGTCCAGTTAAGCTCCGATGCTATTTCTTGATGCTATTTGACAGGTGATAGAAATCAAAGGTTCTTCAGATTGAATAGCTCCTTGTAGGTGTAAAAATTTTGCTTCCGAACTGTTGAGTATTTTATCGCCCGCTCGCTTTTCGTGCCTGTACGGCAATTATTCATCTCGCCGTTCACCTTTTCGCTCGCAGCGTTCTTTTACTAACTCGAATCATTTTTCGTCTCGTTCAAATCACACTCCCGTGACTGATATCAGGGTAGTTTTGACGCAGGCGAGTTGATATGGTCGAGAAAAGTGTCGGTTCCGCGAGAAAAAGGAGTGAAATACGGATCACGCAAGTGGCCGGCCGTGGTGGCATTAAGTGGCAGCGGCGTTGTAGCTCGAGAGAAGGTTGCCGGGGGCAGGAAAAGAGGGAAGGGTGAATAGCGGGGGCGGGAGGCATCGACAGACTACACCACGGACCATGGATTCCGGACAAAGGAACGAACCGCATTTGAGGCCTGGGCCACTTAATGGTCACTCGCTCGGCACACGCAGCGACCAGTCCCCGATTCAGATAGCAGCTACCAGTTCTACACACTACGTAATGACGGACTCTTACGGATGGAGTGACTTGAATATGCTACCCAAGCACATAAGTATCTCCGAGGACTTCCAGGCGCAGCTTAGCCTACGTGTAAAATTTTGACTCGAATTCATCGTGGTCGAATGGTCCTAAATATAAATAATAGTAAATAATGTAAATAATCCTTAATCTCGGTTTATTGTCAAAAATAATAAATCATTAATTGGTTAGGAAGTAAAATGTTGTAATACTTTAGGGAGAAAAACGCTGCAAATTATTTTACAGTGGTTTACTATTCCTTCGCTTCAATAATGATTTAGGAAGACTATCCATTTGTGATAGTAATTATTCCGGACATTTGTGAACGTTTCCACCAAAAAAAAAACGCTGCAAATGATTGAACAGTGGTTTATTATTCCTTCGCTTCAATATTGATTTATGAAGACTATCCATTTGTGATAGTAATTATTTTAAACATTTCTGAACAATCTCACGGAAAAACAGATGGTAACTATAAGCGAAAACTCCGTAGCAACTATTGTAATTTTAATCAATTTTATTTTTCTTAATTTTCTAATTAAAAGTTGAATTTTTTGCCTTACCCTACAGCTGGAGAAAGTGTTTGACGACCATTCCAATGAGTATAGAACGATTTTTATAGCTTAAAAAACACTCGAGTTATACCCTCATGTCAAATTTAAGGAAATCTCCCAAATTCGACACAAAAGCTGCGATAACTCGAGAATCAATAAAGCTATCGACTCGGCGATGGTCTCATTCGATTCAGCGTCCAAAAATCTATATAATTTGATACCACGTACACATTTTTCTGAAAAACCGTGGAAAATATGAATTTTCTCCCCCTCAAAACCCCCCAAAAATACCCTTAAAATTGAGCTAGCAAGTTGGTTCAAGAACTGTGCCGTCGTAGGACCGAGATTGATTTTTGGTGAAAATTTCAAGAATTTCGCTATTATGGTTTGGCCGGAAAACTGCTAACGGCGTACGGCGTACGGCGTACGGCGTACGGCGTACGGCGTACGGCGGACAGACAGAATTTTTTTTATTGGATATTCGGATTCTACATGCCTTGAAACGTAAAACATCAAATTTTGAGGGGGGGTTATAAATTTTTTTTTCTTGGGCGATTACAATGGTTTATTATTGAATAATAAACCAAAAGATGGTAACTATAGGGTAAAACTCGGTAGCAACTACTGTAATTTTAATCAATTTTATTTTTCTTAATTTCCCAATTAAAAGCTAATTTTTTTGCCTTACCCTTCAGCTGGAGAGAGTGTTTGACGACCATTCCAATGAGTATAGAACGATTTTTATAGCTCCAAGAACTCTCAAGTTATACCCTCATGTCAAATTTCTGAAAATCTCCCAAATTCGACACAAAAGCTATGATAACTCGAGAACCAATAAATCTACCAACCGCGCAGTGGTCTCATTCGATTCAGCGTCCGAAAATCTATATAATTTGATACCACGTACACATTTTTCTGAAAAACCTTGGAAAATATTAATTTTCTCCCCCTCAAAACCCCCCAAAAATACCCTTAAAATTGAGCTAGCAAGTTGGTTCAAGAATTGGGCCGTCGTAGGACCGAGATTGATTTTTGGTGAAAATTTCAAATTTTTAGCTCTTACATTTTGGCCGGAAAACTGCTAAAGGCGTACGGCGTACGGCGGACGGTCAGAATTTTTTTTATTGGATATTCGGATTCTACATGCCTTGAAACGTGAAACATCAAATTTTGAGGGGGGGGGGGGGGTTAGAAATTTTTTTTTCTTGGGCGGTTACAATGGTTTATTATTGAATAATAAACCAAAAACACGGCAAACGATTGTACGGTTACTATTATCTATTCCGTAATAATCTCGCGATGATTACCATAGATATAATTATACAACAGTCAACTAGTTACTAAGAAATTTTGAAAACAAGTAGAGTGAATGATCATTAAAAATTAACTATCTAAAACTTTTAAGAAATGAACTTTATTGGAAGTTAATCCACGAATGACCATCTCCCGAGAGATGACAAATGAAATTCAGTGCCAACAGACTCTTGTGCAGTTGAAAGTGTACGAAAATAATATTTAACGTGTTTACAAATGTATTCTCCGGACGTAATGTACTTAGTTTCGGTTCGGATGATAAATTACTCTCCTCCTATTGTTACTCACTCCCTCAACTTTTCCCGGTCAATGTATCAACAGCAGTTCAAACGTTGTTATGGCGTGGGCGTGGTAATTCTCGTCGTCGTTGCTATGGAGATAGTTTGCACGCAACACTTGTACCTTTCCAACCGGCCATCCGGGGAGTTCTCAAGTCTCAGTTCTAAGCATCCCCTATCCAATGAGGAAACCAACACAATCGAAATCATGCGGAGTAATTTTACTCAATACCGTATTTTATCGTCAGCCGATTGTTTTGTAAAGCCTAATTGTTTGGGTTACGAATTTTCTGAGGAAATTGTGCTACTTGGCTCGTTAACCTAATCAACTATTGAATTTCGAAAAAAATCGTATGGATATATACAACACTAGCTGTAATACCTGTTGTAATAAATGCAGCGGGCGCTAGAGCAAAATTCGAAACTAGTCAATTGAATCGGCGTCGAACGTGCGTAAAAAGAAACTCGTTCATCATTGAGAGTGGAATTCCCACTGATCGTTCCGTCTGCGGAATTGGAATCGTTTTCTCTAAAAGCGCTTCCTTCAAATGTTTTGATGGCATCAAGCGACATTTAAACAATTACTGGATACGAATGTATTTACTTTTAATAAACTTATACATTCATTGAAGAATAATTTCTTATCTGAAACAGCAACCAATTGACCTGGTAGTCAATACGTTTTGGCAGCGAAAAAAATCTCAATATCAGCCTTGTACCTTGTTAGGGCATAGAGAAAACGGTTTGCGTTCAATTCTCAGGGAACCTATTAAGTATAATACGTACCTATAAGATGATAAATTCCAACATTTTTACAAAACGAGAGTGTCTCGAGTGGGGAGTTCAAAACAACACTGAATATTGGTGTTTTCTGAGGAACTTTTTGTGATCGGTAATTTATTCAAGAGGCGCAAACCGCTTATCGCACGAGAAACGTTTTGAACTCGTTAAAATAAGAATGAAAATTTCATTCCAGCTGTGTAGCTCGAGGACGAACCTATGGAAAATCTGTCAAATTTGATGTTAAATTACCAACAAAAAAAATTGATGGGCATGATATGGAATATGCTGGTTATTCAAATCCATGTATTTTTTTTCCGCTGAATCGAATGAAGCCATTACGCTAGAGTTAACGTTGGTAAAATACAATGCATAGGAAACTCTCACGGTTACTCTCGCATTTATGGAGCTATAAAAATCCTGTTCTATCCATCATAATACCCGCATGACTGAAACTTTTTATTCCCGGTGCAAATTAATTGCGAGTTTTTAAATCTAGCTACCGGATTTATTCGCGAGCTACCACAGCTGTACTAAAAAACATCGCGCCCATATTCTTATTCTGACACATGACTCGGAATATTTATATGATTGCTTGTATTATTTCACGACTAACCAATCCGAATTGCGGGAAACCAGGGGATGGAGTTATGTTCTGAAATTCTACAAAAATATCAGGAATGGATCAAACTAAGGGAAAAAATGCTCAGCCTAAGTAGGGAAAATGAATATTTGAAGTCTTTTGAGTGAAAATCGTTAAGCGACGAGGTAAGCAGCTGTTTTGAATGGAGAGTTTTTACAAAGCACAACTAAATGAAGGAAGCGCTCTAATTATGGACTCGGTTTTTTACTACTTGCGAAACAAATAAAACCAAAACGAAACAGTGACGAAATAGCCCAGTGCGAAACGAAATGGCAGTTAGTTATGGCAAACGAATGGTTATGCAACATGAAAATCAACCGGCAAGGACTCACTTCATTCACCCGAGGATTGTAGTGGTCTGGCGCTAGCTCAGCGTGACTCATTGCCGTTACGGAGCTTTTCCGGAATCGACGGGATCAAATTTAGTTCGGTCAATTTTCTCACGTCACGAGGCCATATTCAGTACCGATCCACTATACGGGATCTTCTAAAATGACGAGTCTAGCTCATCCGATTCGTGGCATAAATGGAAGAAATGACATTTGTTATAAAATGACGGTCTCCACCAAAAAACCCATGTAGATAGGTACTTCTTCATGAAGTCACTTGAAAAGCGACCAAAACAACTAGTTTGCGAATACGACATTTGAGGCTATCCGATGCATTATCATCTCTTCATTTTCAACTTCATTTCTGACTCCAAAGGTGGCAGAAAGATAAGTGAAAGGCCGGACGTACGCGGACTCATTTACGCTAGTAAAAATTTTTTTGTGGAGCATATAGATCAGAAAAAAAGACTTGAAAAAAGATTAAAAGAATGAGAAGAAGATATTCTTCTAGTGTGACTGTAGATCACATCGGTTATTTCTGGTCATTCTTCAAGAGAGGCGCTGACTCCAAAAAGTGAACATTCTGGAGACAGATTGAGAGGTGAAAAGGAAAGTCGTTCACTCATTTGGGGAACGGTTGAAAAAATTGTTTTTATATTATTACAGAAGATGGTCAAATCAATCAGGAAGTGCTCAGGCCAATACGAGTAGCTAAATATATTATTCAATCCGCATAATTATCATATTAATAAGAAATCCTTGAAATGTTTCGTTGGTGATTTTGTTGCTGTGAAGTTGGAAAACGTTTTTTATTTTTTATATTTTCAGAGTTTTTTTGTTAGTCAAATAGTTTTGAGGTCGTTTTTTTCAAGTATTTTGATTGCAGTATTATGAAAGGCTGTCCGGAAAAAAATCAGTAAATGACACCGTTCATTGATATGATTGTCATCACACCTCCGATGACTCATACGTAATGAATATGCATCCATTGCGCATTACATATATTCCCTTCGGTTTAATCTATACAATTTGACCTGAATTCCTCCGCTAAGAGGAATTAATTATTTTCAGGGTATTAGTATTTTAAATTGAATTTACACGGGTCCGTGACCCTTGGTTAAATTTGCGTGCTCTGTTTTAATAAATTGCCAGTATTTTCATGAAGCGAACAGCATCGCAATATCTCTTAGTTATATAATCTATTATTATTATTATTATAAGTATTATTATATTCCGAACCCATAACTTTATCATAAAAAAATCGCCATCAACTTAACAGCAGTCGAGTAATGAAATAACGGCTTGTCAAAGGTTATTGAATTATTAAACTGTCAAAAGCATTACAGTTGAAAATATTGCGCTTCCATCGACCGTCTATGATCCGTTGAACTAAGTCTTCCACTATGGAACGATTGTTCTCTCTAGTACCACCACAATAAATTAGTGAATAACGTACTGCACTAGATCTCGCTTCAGCCCTCTCCACATTGGCCCTCTTCACATGAGCTCCATGTCGCTGTAACGCAGGTCGTTGTGTTTTCTCGTCGGCTCTGCACAAACAACGGAAACTCTGAAACAATCCTTATTGATTTCCCAAAGCGTTTCTACCCTTCCTCGACCGACCGCCGCGCAGCCCCTATTCGTCCGAACACCTCCTATCTCAGACCGTAGCCGCCGATAGAGTGGCGGAAAACCTCGGGAAAACTAAACTCATCGTCTCTGCTATGGAGGAGAAGTTGAAAAAATGGAGAAAGAAAAGGTGGACGGTTTTAGTTGAGTGGAGAACGGATGTGGGAGTGGGATCTAGATAAGGTTGAAGAACGCCAGTTATAATAAAGCTGCAAATTATTGTGATGGTGGTTTTATTATTCCTTCCCTTCAATAATGATTTCAGAAGACTATCCATTTGTGATAGTGATTATTCCGAACATTAATTTGTGAACGTTCCCACTGAAAAACCGATAGGTACCTATAGGGGAAGACTTCGTAGCAACTGTTGTAATATCAATCATGTTAATTTTTCTTGATATCCAATTTGAAAACTAATTTTTTTTTTTTGCCAAACAGTAGAGCTGAAGAGAGTGTTTGACAACCATTTCAACGAGTATAGAAAGATTTTTACTGCTTCAAGAACTCGCGAGTTATACCCTCACGCCAAATTTCTGAAAATCTCCCAAATTCGACACAAAAGCTATGATAACTCGAGAACCAATATAGCTATCCCGGTGGTCTCATTCGATTCAGCGTCCAAAAATCTATGGAAACACCTTTTTCTGAAAAACGTGGAAAAATACGAATTTTCTCCTCCTCAAAACCACCCAAAAATACCCTCAAAATTGAAGTATAGAATTGGTGAAATAATTTAAACATTGTCAGGCCAGATTGATTTTTGTTGAAAATGTCAAGAATTCAGCTTTTATTGTTTCGTCAGAAAAGTGTTGACAGCGTGCGGCGGACCGACAGAATTTTTTAATATGATATTCGGGTTCTACATGCCTTGAAACAAAAAACATCGAATTTTGAGGGTGGTTAGGCAGTTTTTTTCTTGTGCGACTACAATGGTTCATTATTGAATAATAAATTAAAAATGTTCAAACGGCAGTACAACGGTTTAATATTCCTATCGCCTTTTCTTCCATTTCCATTATACCAGAAATACATTTTCAATCTTCGACACAAGCTACAAATTACAAACCCAGACAGTTAAGAGAACGATTCTGTCATTCAGCTTCTAAAAACATAAAAATGGAAAGTTCTGAATTTAATTTACTACAAAATGCCTTGGTATAAACAAAATTGTTCCATTGAACTCCCCGGCCAGCGTCCAAATATTTCATTTTGATTTCAACCAACAAATCGTATTTTTTTTAAAGGGCATAGTGTAGAGACAAACTGACCGGTTGCCGTATCGGATTCTAGCGTAAAGGATTACTGGAAAAGCAATACTCTGGGCGAATATACAGCGGTTCCATGTTGAATAAAACTAATAAACAGTTGGGATGTTTAAATTATCGAAGAAAACATTTGTGGAGCCGTTAAAAAAAAAAAAAAAAAAAAAAAAAACGCTGCAAATGATTGTACAGTGGTTTACTATTCCTTCGCTTCAATAATATTTAAGAAGACTATCCATTTCTGTCATTTTAAATATTCCAAACATTTGTTAACGTTCCCACCGAAAAACAGGTGGTAACTATGGGGGAAAACTCCGTAGCAACTATTGTAATTTCATTCATTTTTTTCTTAATTTCCTAATTAAAAGCTAAACTTATTGCCTAACGATACAGCTGGAGAGAGTGTTTGACGACCATTCCAATGACTATAGAACGATTTTTATAGCCCCAAGAACTCTCGAGTTATACCCTCATGTCAAATTTCTAAAAATCTCCCAAATTCGGCACAAAAGCTGCGATAGCTCGAGAACCAATAAAGCTATCGACCCGGCGATGGTCTCATTCGATTCAGCGTCCAAAATTCTATATAATTTGATACTACGTACACATTTTTCTGAAAAACCTTGGAAAATATGAATTTTCTCCCCCTCAAAACCCCCCAAAAATACCCTTAAAATTGAGCTAGCATGTTGGTTCAAGAATTCGTCGTAGGACCGAGATTGATTTTTGGTGAAAATTTCAAATTTTTAGCTCTTACAGTTTGGCCGGGAAACTGCTAACGGCGTACGGCGAACGGCGGACAGACAGAATTTTGGTTTACTATTAAACAATAAACCATTGTAATCTCCCAAGAAAAAAAAAAATTTCTAACCCCCCTCAAAATTTGATGATTTACGTTTCAAGGCATGTAGAATCCGAATATCCAATAAAAAAAATTCTGACCGTCCGCCGTACGCCGTACGCCTTTAGCAGTTTTCCGGCCAAACTGTAAGAGCTAAAAATTTGAAATTTTCACCAAAAATCAATCTCGGTCCTACGACGGCCCAATTCTTGAACCAACTTGCTAGCTCAATTTTAAGGGTATTTTTGGGGGGTTTTGAGGGGGAGAAAATTAATATTTTCCAAGGTTTTTCAGAAAAATGTGTACGTGGTATCAAATTATATAGATTTTCGGACGCTGAATCGAATGAGACCACTGCGCGGTTGGTAGATTTATTGGTTCTCGATTTATCACAGCTTTTGTGTCGAATTTGGGAGATTTTTAGAAATTTGACATGAGGGTATAACTTGAGAGTTCTTGGAGCTATAAAAATCGTTCTATACTCATTGGAATGGTCGTCAAACACTCTTTTCAGCTATATCGTTAAGCAATAAGTTTAGCTATTAATTAGAAAATTAAGAAAAATAAAAATGATTAAAATTACAATAGTTGCTACGGATTTTCCCCCTATAGTTACCATCTGTTTTTCGGTGGGAACGTTCACAAATGATCGGAATATTTAAAATGACAGAAATGGATAGTCTTCTTAAATCAATATTGAAGCGAAATAATAATAAACCACTGTACAATCATTTGCAACATTTTTTATTTTTATTGGGTATTCGGATTCTACATGCCTTGAAACGTAAAACATCAAATTTTGAGGGGGAGTTAGAATTTTTTTTTTCTTGGGCGATTACAATGGTTTATTATTGAATAATAAACCAGAATTTGTGATAGTGGTTTCCACACTCGAGTTGTTAAAATGGGGAGTGTTGGCGTGTTCGAGAAAAGCGTTGTTTGTCGGAGGAGAAGATGAATAAGTGTATAGAGAACGGAAGTGGTCGCGGGCGGCGCGGTTCTGGCCGGAGGCGCCTTGCGGTAGGCGGTCACCGCTGATTAACAGAAATATTTTCACGAAAATTGGGGGATGAAGGTGGAAAAGCGGGAAAGTACGTACATGCGAGATTGTACGTGTGCGAGCGAGATGGTGTAAGATAGTGTAGAAGGGACGAAATGCGAGAGAGTAACAGAATCAGGGGTGACCAGTGGTTGTAAGAAGGATACAAGGCAGGATGGGGGAGGGTGAGAAATGTGGTAGAATGGACTGTGGAGAGGGAGGGATAATTCGATGTGGGTGGAGCTGTGGAACGGTATCGAGCAAAAGGGGCAGGCGTGTGGCGTGTGCGGGCCTGCGCGTCACGCTGGCGTCGGCGTCGGCGGCAACAGCAACACCATCACACAAAGGTGAAGAGACTCGCTATGCTCACCCGCACCTTACCATTGCACCGCCTCCAACTGCGACGCCAAAGCACGCACGGGAAAACCTCGTGAACCCACACAGTGGCGCGTTTCCATTTCGCCGTCGCGCTCCCACTCGAGTATCTTCCGTAAGCACACGAGTCGGAGAGTGTGAGCTAAGTGGAGGAGTGGAGTTGGTAACGTCCCACCTCACGCACGTATCATCCTGTCGCGTCGCATCTTTGCAGTGCTGTGGAAAAGCGTGGATAAGGGTGGAATCACACCTTCCATCTCTGTTTTTCTCTCCTTTCTCCCTAGTTTTCGCTCTTATTCTATTTCGCACTCGAACAGAGATGGGCGTTAACCTTCCTTCGTTCTCTCTCCTCATCCTTGTTCAGGACAGCTGCCCCTTCCACTATTTTCCGCCACCGGCGACCGCCTCTTCGATCGTCCCGTACCGTTCTCTTAGGAAACGCCACTAAAATGAAGAGAAAGAAAGAGTGAGTGAGACAATGGGATGGATAGAGGGTGAGAGAGAGAGAGAGTGAGAGAGAGAGTTTGTGTGCGTGAGCGAGAGTGAATGAGCGCGAGAGGGAGAGAGTTTGATGGGGAGAGGGTGATAGTAGAGAGAGACGATGATGGTTCGGAAAAACGCTCACGGAGGAGAGCGGAATACCTCGGATGGGGAGGAAGGCTCCGCCTCCGGCTTTTCTTTCGAGCACTGATGCACGCAGCATCGCCAACTCGGAGCACGCTCTGAAGATTGGTCCCAACGCAGATCGCAACGTCGCGACCGACGGGACCTCCCGCTCCTCGATGTGCCCTTTCTTCGGCTCTTCCTCCTTATACTGACGAGATAAATACATCACCGACAAGGGCTCCACCGCCTCCGCTCCTGTCTAATTTTCCATAGGTAATTAAAACTCTCGAGCTTCTGAGACTGAGGGCCCTGTGAAGGAGTCCTCGAGAAAATGGCTACTTTCCTTCTTCTTCAGACGCACGTTCATCGTCGTGTTCACTCGGTCCGGTCTCTGTCTGTCCCGTTTGCAAAATAGGTTTCCTCGTTAGGTCCCCCCATTAACGTCGCTAACTTGAGCTAACGACGCCATCTCCGGAAAAGCTCATTTTCTACCAGGGAGGAAAGGAGGAAAAGTGCAGGAAGAAAATGGTTAAGTGGAAAGGAAACGACACTTCACGCGAATGCGCACTTGGTTCATAACTGGCAGTAACTCGAAGCATCGGGACTACTTTATTTTTTTCTTTCCTCCAGCGAACCAAAAAGAAAGAGAAACAAGCGGACGCGGCTCAATTGATGAAGATTTTCCGAGTGCTTTTTCCTCGAGGAGACATTTGAAATAATTAAACGAAAACGGTGGCGAGCTTTTTTTTCCAAACAAAAAACTGATCGCTTTCAGTTCTGTTCGAACAGGTTAAGTTCGATTCGCAAGCTGCGTTTTCTTTCATTTTCTAGCTGCTAGAAAAATGCGGGAAAACCCGCGACTTTTCATTCTGCCGATAATTATTGCAAATTTTTTACACCTCATGCACAAAACTGTTCACATTATCCATAAACGTTTATTTACTGTTGCTGAAAATGCGCGAGCTTTCCCACCCGAGTGGTCCCTAGAGGAACACTAACGCCTAGGGCCCAGGTGAATTAATTAATTTATTTATTAAAGAGTTAATTATAGAATTAATTAAAGAATTAATTTAGGAAATTTATGAATTTATAGATTACTATCATTCGACTCCAACTGTACTTTACTAGGAGTCGAACTGATCTTACGTCGGCTAGGTATGAGTAAGTATAGACACTATTTATCCAAATAGTGAAAAACGGACTTTGGTTTACTATTAAAGCCACTCGCGAAAGAAATTTCTAATCCTCTTCCAGTCCTCTTCATGTGGAACCCTAAAATCGAAGTTCTGCTCGTCCAGCGTTCGCACTGAGCAAAGAGCTAGAGCAACCTGTTCGAAATCGTCAATACTCAAATTAGACTACAACGATCAGTTTTTCTTATTTTTAGTTCTACACCGTTTTTATGTTTTTCCACTTTGAAAATTCGTTGCAAATACTTACAGTACTGTTCAATTTTAATTAATTAATGATTCCTACTGGAAAGTAGACGTAGAATTCGAATTTCAAGAGAAAAGATTCACGGTACGACATTTTACCGATCTACAGTATTCAGAAAACTTTTAAGAATTATAGCCGTGAGCGGTAGGTATATGCACAGTCCCAGGAGTTGCCCCGAATTTCTACGGTTGTTATGAAAGAAGATTCGATATCGCGGCGTATACCTTCGAAATTCGGCCGCTAGATATGATCGTGTTATATGGTAGAAACAAAACATAATTTTGACATTTTCATGTCTTTGCTATGGCACACAAACTCGAAAAGCGTTATAAATAAAATTTACCTGAAATCGACTCGAGGACTATCTAAAATGGTTGCGTACAAGTCCGCGACTCGGTTAGACATTTTTATTTGCTTTGCCAGCGCCTGTCTCTGTGGAAATCGTCTGAGTAGCGTAAATACGAGCCGAAAGACGTCATAACGTTCGTCAAGGTTGAGCTTCGCCATTAAGTGAAAAGAAATAAAGACAAAATATATTTGCTGCCAAATAAAAGAACAGTAACGTACAATTTACAAAATTTTTTTTAAATTTTGTAACGTAAATCAGTAAGGAAATTTTGCGCAAATCAGTAAGACGTCAATAAAAGGATAAATGTTAAGATTAAACTCCTTAATAATTTGAATTAAATGTTTTGGGTGACATCAAACGCATTTTTCTAACGTTTGTTTCAACTTTATAACAACACGAGTGCGAAGTGAATCACTAAATCGTTTTTATACATTTATGAATAATCTTAAACCTCAGTTATCGGGATAGTTTTGAATAAATAAATATTTACTGGTGAATACATAAACATTTGTAGTTAATTCAGGGCTTTGTGGGCAAGTGGTGAACCATTTTTGTGGCATGGATAATAAATTAGGAAGTTACTTTTCCTTAGCTACGACAGGTTGTAAGCGGAAATCATCAGAAATTTTTTTTACGCTTTTTTATAATGATTTTTGAGTTTGTGAGCCATAGCAGAGACATAAAATTGTCAAAATAATTTTTGACTCAAGAAGGCTGAATCCGTAATTTTTCTGGTATTTTTCTATAGTTTGAGAGCTTAAAATTATTTTCGTTTCACTAAGATGACTAAAATTAATCCTATCGATATAGCTGGAGAGAATGTATGATGGGCGTTCGAACGCGTACTTGTAGAACATTTTTTATAAGTTCTCGAGTGATGAGATATGAGCTCATTCGATACAGCGAGCGAGAACCTGTTAGTAGTGATATCAAAAATGTGCCCATATTCTTCAAAATTTAGTAAATATGAATTTCCCTTTGTGGTGGAAACTAACAAATCGTCAGTATGGTTGTCGGTCAAGTTGATTATCATTTTTCTAAATCATAACGCATTGAAACAAAGGCAATTATTAAGTACGAAAAACCGTTAAAAAACCATTTTCCAGCATTTAAACCTTAGTTAACACACGAGTTTCTCGTGCTTTCAAATGGTACTAGAAACATTAAAATTGCCATTATAACCAAATTAACCATTATATTGCACACAATTTGCAAAAATAAAATGGACTAAAATTCAACTCGTTCAACACGCGAACCACAGCGATGAAATGGCCTAGTAATTTGTTCAAGGTTTCGCTAATCGCTGGCGGGCTCTTTTCTTTTTTCTTATCATTTTTCTTTTCATAATTAAAACGCTGCAAATGATTGAACAGTGGTTTATTATTCCTTCGCTTCAATATTGATTTATGAAGACTATCCATTTGTGATAGTAACTATTCCGAACATTAGTGAATGTTCTCACCAAAAAACAGATGGTAACTATAGAGGAAAAATCCGTAGCAACTATTGTAATTTTAATCAATTTTATTTTTCTTAATTTCCTAATTAAAAGCCAAATTTTTTGCCTTACCCTACAGCTGGAGAGAGTGTTTGACGACCATTCCAATGAGTATAGAACGATTTTTAGAGCTCCAAGAACTCTCGAGTTATACCCTCATGTCAAATTTCTAAAAATCTTCCAAATTCGGCACAAAAGCTGCGATAACTCGAGAACCATAAATGCTATCGACCCGGCGATGGTCTCATTCGATTCAGCGTCCAAAAATCTATAGAATTTGATACCACGTACACATTTTTCTGAAAAACCGTGGAAAATATGAATTTTCTCCCCCTCAAAACCCCCCAAAAATACCCTTAAAATTGAGCTAGCAAGTTGGTTCAAGAACTGTGCCGTCGTAGGACCGAGATTGATTTTTGGTGAAAATTTCAAGAATTTTGCTATTATGGTTTGGCCGGAAAACTGCTAACGGCGTACGGCGTACGGCGTACGGCGTACGGCGTACGGCGTACGGCGTACGGCGTACGGCGGACAGACAGAATTTTTTTTATTGGATATTCGGATTCTACATGCCTTGAAACGTAAAACATCAAATTTTGAGGGGGGGTTATAAATTTTTTTTTCTTGGGCGATTACAATGGTTTATTATTGAATAATAAACCAAAAGATTGACTGTAAATGATTTATTATCTGCCCCGATTTGATCCTTGAAAAGTTAGATGTAAAAAACAATACATTGTCACCGAGCGTACTCATTCCGTTATCGGAGACAAAGCGCGCTAAAAATTCACATTTCTATTCAGCAACAGTCCACACGCTAGAAAGGTGGTCTGTAGATATTTAATGTCTCGCAGCGATATTCTCCCTAAATCCATCGAGCCGTAGCTGCAATTTACAGGCGATTGTCGCAGGAAACGAAGGTGATGGATGGACTTGTGTTAGTGAGGAAAACGGTAACGGGGTGTTGCGTTGGTGCGTGTATTATGTTTCACACGGTTCCACTTCGCATGACTCAGAAACGTCGGTGGCGCTCTGCTCGTATACCTATCTATTCAATTCAATTTTGATGATGCCAAGAGGCGGGAGCTGAGTGAATATCAGCATTTATCTTGCGTCCCCTGTTCAAACATGTATCGGGCCACCGATGTTACTTCTACCAGTCGTGAGTAGGCGCTATTCAAGGTTTCTGCACCGCCTTTTATTCGTACCGTGCCACCAACTCTTGCCGCTTCCCTTGCCTAGTCGAGCTACGCCTCCGCAAAGCAAGACAAGTAATATTCTAGACTGGAGGCGCGTTTGTCCCAGTAGCGGACAATTAGGGAGATATACACCTGCCGGTGAATAAAACAAACATTACGAGCCGCGAATCCCTCACAACGGCACACACGACAGTTTTACGGGGACCGGACACATTCTGACGGAGGAAACTCGGCTTAGAGCCATACGAAAAGGTATAATCAAGTATGGCGTCGACAAATGCGCACTTTTAACAGCCGATCACTTACTGGTTGAAGGTGGAGCCCAGATGTTGAGTACTGAAAACATCGGGTTGGTTTTAGACATGACAGCATGGCTGGATGAACATTGAATGATTGCAAGAATTACGCTACGCCTCGAGCTGCCTCCAACAGCTAGCCAGGCTACGTCAATAATGTCAAGAACAAACGATTATTTTACATACTGAGATTAATATAGGACTCTCCCGAAAAACAGAAATATATCATATTACATTGATGATAAATCGTTGAATCGATATTCGAAAAACTTTCTGGTTATAGAGCTCATTTGCGATTTATTCCCTCTAATGAGAATGAAATAATAAAATCCCTCTAAATGAATAAAATACAAACGATATGGTCGATATAATAACGATAGTCGTACAATTCGACTATATATGTATCGAAAAAAAGTTACGGAACTATTTATGGGAACAGAAAATATTGTGAAACTAGAAAGGAAACTGAGGCTGAAAGGATGAAACTGAGAAGTTTTTTACTGTGAAATTATCTTTGTTGAGAGGTACGACACATACCCCAGACATCTGCATTTATTGTTCTAATATTGATAGCGGTAGGTGTTAGAAATCGATTGGTATGTACTCGTATTTGTAGTATTATTCGTAGGCAAAACTGTTAAAATTGTTTATAGTTAAGTTACTCAAATGATCAATTTTCGTGGCAGTAAGATTAAAATTTCTATATTCACAGAACGTCATTCGTTGGTGAAGAACACAAAATAAATGTCTATTTTTACATGAAAAACGCAGGCTTCTAAAAAAAGAAGAACCCATTAATGTAAAATCAATAACGGGAATCACTGCATTTTGTTTTATTATTAAATAATAAACCATTGTAATCGCCCAAGAAAAAAAATTTCTAACCCCCCTCAAAATTTGATGTTTTACGTTTCAAGGCATGTAGAATCCGAATATCCAATAAAACCAGTGGTGTGCATAGATCACACAGTACTTCCATGTTTGAGTCGGTAACTGGTATAACCAATTATAAAATCGAGAAAATCGTACGAAGGCCGAAACGTGACCCTAGCGGTAAAGATCAGGCGTCATTCACTCGCCATTACTAATATTTAATACCTCTAGCGTCAAATGTATTGATTTTTGCACCCTGTAAAAAGCTCAACAGCGATAAACGGCGTAGGGCGGAAGTACGGTATGTGATCAAAACAAAACAAAACATGGTCGTTGGAGGTCACATTTAAAGCAAAGAGACCCGAAAGTTACAAAAGCGCTAAGTGAAATAACTGAAATTGCGTTTAACGAGGAAGTACTGCAGGTGACCCCGATAATAAAAATCAAGCAACATTCAACTGTTGATCGAGTTGTAAATTTGCCCAGCCGTGCGACCATTTCCCCTTCGTGCGTTTTCGTCTGTCGTCGGCAGTCTTCGTCTCGAGTCGCTACAGCTCATTTCCTCCGTTCTTATCACCGGCGTTTTGTTTTTGTGAACGCAACACCTGTATCACCGTTACCTTTTTTCCTCGTTTACCACCGTTCGACCACCGATTCCCATGCAGTTTTGATCGCCGAGTTTTTCTATTTTCGTCGATAATACCACCGTTTGGAGGAGTTTTTCCCGGTCTTGTTTTCAGCCGTTTTGGAAATATCTAGCTGAAGTTTTGGGCTGCTACTACCCAAACCGTGAAATTGGAGACGTCCAAGTTCACGTGCTCGTGCTTCACTACTACGCTGAACCGACGTTATCATCCAGCTGGTAAGACGAAATCATTTCCAACGTTTTCTTCGGAAATTATTCGCCCAGTGGCCACTCGTCCGTCGATCGTCATCTACATCACGGTCGCGATTCGGTCATATGAACATTTGTCCACTCGTTAACTTAATTGATCGATTCCGAATTTTGGAATACGTACGTTTTGTACGCGGTTTCATTTTGTGGCCACCCTAGGTAGGTCGTTAGGTTCATTTCGCTTTTGAACGCGAATAAACGAGCTTTGTTGGCGAAGTGGGATCTTGAGTTTATTTATTTCCCTCGATATCGAAAACTTTTGTTTTGAAAAATTCAGGATTTTCCCAAGGCGAGATTTACCAACCTACCATCTTAACATCTAACAACTGTCATAAAGAAAAATTTAAAGTCTAAAGTATATTCACTCTTGTGGTCTATAAAAATCTCTAATGCAAAAAAATGGCATAAGGCGGAAGTACTGTGTGTTATCCAAACTATACAAAACAAGTTCTGTGAACGTGGTCAGAGTTGGTCAAATATATAGCAAAGAGCCCCAAAAAGTACAGTAACTGAAAATGCGTTTTGCGAGGAAGTACTGCAGGTGACCCCAATAATAAAAAACAAGCAATATTTAGCTGTCATATAGAAAATTTAAAGTCTAATGTATATTCACTCTTGCGGTTTATTAAAATCTCAAAAGTTAAAAGATGGCATAAAGCGGAAGTACTGTGTGTTACCCAAACCATACAAAACAAGTTTTGTGAACGAGGTCAAAGTTGGTCATATTTATAGCAAAGAGACCCTAAAAGTACAATAACGCTTAATAAAATAACTGAAAATGGTTTTACGAGGAAGTACTGCAGGTGACCCCAATAATAAAAATCAAGCAATATTCAGCTGTCATATAGAAAATTCAAAGTCTAATGTATATTCACTCTTACGGTCTATTATATCTCAAAAGTTAAAAAAAGGCATAATGCGGAAGTACTGTGTGTTATCCAAACTATGCAAAACAAGTTTTGTGAACGAGGTCAAAGTTGGTCATATTTAAAGCAAAAAAACCCAAAAAATACAAATTAAACAACAGAAAATACGTTTTACGAGGAGGTACTGCATGTGACCCCAATAATAAAAATCAAGCGATATTCAACTGTCATATAGAAAAATTTTAAGTCCTCCAGCGTTCAAATATATTCATTTTTGTGGTCTATAAAAATCAAAATGTAGCAAATGTGCAAATAACGCGGATGTACTGCATGTGACCCACTTCATAAAAATCAGGCATCATTCAATCGTCCACCCCAACATTTTAAGACCTCAAACATTCAAATACATTGAGTTTTGCGGCCTGTAAAAATCAAAATACAAAACATGCACTAGTGAAATCGTGAAAAACGCTCATAACGTGGAGGCATTGTATGTGATCCACTATACAAAAAATCTAGTGTTTTCTGCTGGCCATAACCGACATTTCAAGCCCTCAAACGTCGAAAAATATTGACTCTCATAGCCTGTAAAAATCGAAACAGAAAAAACTTTGAACGCTTATATCTCGGAAGTACTGTGTGTAATTCAAAATCCGGAAAACCCTAATTTTGCACAATCACTGGGAGAACATTCCCTCAAAATTTCACAGGGTTTCATCAATTTTTCAGGGAGATATGGTGATTTATGTCAGTTTGTGACCACAGACAGACGGACACACGGACACACAGACACTTGTTCAGAAAGTGTTTCTGAGTATACTACTATGAAAATTTCTTCCATCAGGACCTCGGTTAAGAATTCGACTTTTCAGACGATCTCAATACTTCCATTTACTACGTAAACATGGAAGTAAAAAATTCTGTCCGTCCGCCGTACGGCGTCCCCCGTTCGCAATTTTCCGGCCAAACTATAAGAGCTAAAAATTTGAAATTTTCACCAAAAATCAATCTCGGTCCTACGACGGCCCAATTTTCGAACCAACTTGCTAGCTCAATTTTAAGGGTGTTTTTGGGGGGTTTTGAGGGGGAGAAAATTCATATTTTCCAAGGTTTTTCAGAAAAATGTGTACGTGGTATCAAATTCTATAGATTTTTGGACGCTGAATCGAATGAGACCATCGCCGGGTCGGTAGCTTCATTGGTTCTCGAGTTATCGCAGCTTTTGTGCCAAATTTGGGAGATTTTCAGAAATTTGACATGAGGGTATAACTCGAGAGTTCTTGGAGCTATAAAAATCGTTCTATACTCATTGGAATGGTCGTCAAACGCTCTCTCCAGCTGTACCGTTAGGCAAAAAATTTAGTTTTTAATTAGGAAATTAAGAAAAATAAAATTGAATAAAATTACAATAGTTGCTACGGAGTTTTCCCCTATAGTTACAATCTGTTTTTCGGTGGAATTGTTCCGAAATGTTCGAAATAATTACTATCACAAATGGATAGTCTTTCTAAATCAATATTGAAGCGAAGGAATAATAAACCACTGTACAATCATTTGCAGCGTTTTTTGAAAACGTGAACGTACAAGTTTTGGTTACTTTGATTAATCATGCGTCTATTATCGATTCCTAGCGGATGGCAGCTTCTGGTGACCATTAGAGACATTATTTTACAAAGTAACCAAAACTCCTACTTTTAAGTTATCAAAGAGTATGAAATCCACTAAAACGCACTACTAACGTCTGTATCTAATGGTATTTCTGCCCGCATTAGCAGGTAAAAACGCGTCATCTACCGATCACCTTGATAATCGCTGAATTCGGTTTGTATTGACTGTATTTTTTCAACTCTTTCTGACATACCACAATCTATTTCAAGTTAACATTGTCGTACGCATCACATAATATGATAATAGCCGATAAAATCAACCTAATTTAAGTACGGATGAGTTCTCAACTAGCCGTAGCTACGCACGGAGGTGTGTTCCCGCTCATCCATCAAACGGAAAGCAGTTTCCGAGCTAGGAACAGGGAAATTCAGAGTTTGACACTAGGCGCCTCATCATCGAACACAGCTCAAAGGGGAAAAAAATCCTCTTTAGGATGCTGTCATGTCAAACAATTTGGAAGGAGCACACCGGACTCGCATCCCCCATGAAGAGGTAGAGAAGTGATCCATTCTCGTTGGACATGATTATCAGGCAAACTTATCAAGTGGCTAGTCGGCCTACCTCGTGAGCAAGGTAAGGAGGTGTATGAGAGGTGCTGGGAGTAAGGTAAGAGAGTGATGATGTAGGTATCATAACTAATAGGCAAGGGGTGGCTCTACCTGAGCTAATCTACCCCGTGGCTCTGAACTCCTGTCATTATGATGACCTGCCTCTTGCCCAAATAGCTCTAAAAACAAACAGAGACGACCCCACTTGCGTAGGGCGCCCCACGCCGGCCATGTACTTTTTTTACAGGGTCTTAAAAGAAACTGGTAAAAGAGCCCATGTCAGTTGGTTTATTGCTAAGTAGGCAGCCACCTGCCTAAGGTTTCTCGTCCTCCTAAATTATATCCCATCAATAGCATCATCCCCTTCGAGGTTTTCGGCCTCTGTGTGGTCCGGAAATTCTGTCCAACAGCTGTTTTCACATTAAATACTCATAACAGGAGCAGACAATTAAAACATCATTTATGACACCCAAATTGGGTCGCTATCCCACTCGCTCGTCACAACATTGGAACAATTTTTAAAACTGCATAGAGTCATTAGGTTTTCTTATACCAAATCGGAATATTATCCAATATCCTACCCTTCTCACTTCATTCCACCATAATATTTTCTAGCATTATATTCGTAAGAGCTGGTGATTTCAGTTTGTTCAAGTGCACGGTTATTTTCAAGCATAGATTTTCTGCATTATTGTATACGTACCTATAACCAGGCTGTACGAATACGCAGCAATAGTCAGGGTTGTAAATTTACATCAGCTTCACGGTGATTATAACTAGCATTTCAAGATTTTTAGAAAATACTTGATGTGACACTAAAGGTGCTCAGAGTTCAGTATTCTATATAATTATTACGAATAATATAAGGAATTATTATTAGTAGGACTTTTATATTAATATAAGGAATATTTTTTAGGTTTTTTTTATAATTCAGAAATAAACCAAAAGGTCTACGAATGTGGACGTGATCCTATATTTCATTGAATGCGAATTTTCCCTCATTATGAGCGAAATATCTCTGCTGATCAACAACATTCGTTGACGTAGATTTGAGGGACGCATCCCGTACACAAGATTGAAAAGGCTGCTGTATCTTGTGCCATTTCTAGTTACCATAAATTATAATAAGCCATTTTAGACAATTCATCTTCACATTCGAATGAAAAATTGAGTTCGATATCAAACAAAATGAATGGAAATTCTATCAACGTAGAATGTTTCTGCATCTTATCATTAATTGAGTACCTCTAGTCAAGAATTGCCGTATATTATTTTCAATGCTAAGGTTCCTGTAAATTGAAAGCATGTTACTTTGACTTTAAAATTTTCAAACTTCATATCAAAATCATTCATTATTTCCCTGTCGGTGATGGTTCCGAAAGCGATCGACAATTCAAGATAGCAATAATATTTCTTCGATGCTTGCGTTTCTCACTTTGGTAAAAATGAATGGTGCGTTCACCATATCCCTCGATTTCACGTTTTTTCTCGGCTTAGTAAATACAAGAGAAACTCGTCAAAAACTCGGAGCACCGCCATATCGTACATTCCGTAGGTCCGTTGCTATTGCTGTTATTTATCCTCTTCATCCTTGCTGCACTTCGAACCCCAGTAGACTATCCCCTCTACCAGATGCACTCACAGCTACGCACCTCTCACTCGCGTTCTCCGTTTCTCGCCTTCAAAACCACTACACGGACAACCTATTTGAACACAATATACGAACCTTGCTGCCCACGTCATGCATCACCTCGCGTCGCCACAATCTCGCACTATCGCCGCCCCACCCCTCTTCCGATGATCCGCATATTCCCTTCCTTCATCACTGGCAGGCGGGCGCGCAAGCCGCCATTTTACGTTGGCCACCCTACCCGCGCGCCAGTATGTTGATAAGGCTCTCGTTATCCGACGACCGTGCACAATACCTGACATACGGTCCGCACCTCGCTGCGCCCCCTATCAGATTCCCCACCATCCCCATTTCGTATAAGCGCCATAATGCATAACCCACCTCCCTGTTGGCAATTCAACCATCAAACTACCTCGCTCCTCATCGACCATCATCCCTTACGATTCTGCTCCTCTACATCGCATCAACTTGCAGTCCATTGTACAACGTTGCCATAGGTTCAAGCATCCGCGAAGGCGCGGAGTCTAAAGTGGGGGTTGTCAACGAAACCACAATTTCGTACCGTCGTATGGTTTCAAAGTGACAACCAGTAACGAGTATTTTGACTAATTATTCAACTATAAACAATTGTTATCACTCAAGTTTTTTTTTTTTCAATTGTTTTGCAAAACATGATCTTTCACGTTTCAAGGTGAGCAAAATTCACTTATCGAATAAATTTTTTTTTTTTTATCGTCAGGTCCTACTCTAGCGTGAGTGAATGTCACTGAGTGAATGTGCGACTAAAATGTTCGAGGTTTTCACCGAAAACTTATATAGTTCAACAATGGCTCTTCAGCCAAATCGCTATCTCAATTTCAAGTCTATTTTTGAGAAATTTTAATAGGGAGAAAATACATACTTTTGAATTTTCTCGAAATATTGCCAACGCTGGAAGCTAAGTCGAATGAGACTGTAACATAGTCGAAATCTTTCCAGCAACCTAGGTATTCAAGCTATCGCAGCTTTGATAAATACCTATTTTTCCAAGGATTGAAAAACCCTCGCGCTTGAGATTATAATTACATATTAAAACTATAAAAATAGTTCTATACTCGTTAGAATATCATCGGACACCTTGCTCGACTTAAGCAAAATCGATAGGAATCGTGTCATGTACCCGTAACTTTAATCAATCGGGAGAAGTACTAATAATAACAGCAGAACAGATTCGAAGATTAGATTAGACAGATTAGATTAGATTTTGCCAGAACAGCAAATTCCCTTCCGACTCCTTTGTTCTCTCTATTTTACACGAACCGTAATGCCTACTGCTTTCATCAAGCGTACAAAATATTCAAGCCGCAACTAAAATCAAAAGGCATGAAATAATGGACTAAATCGAGCGATGTTTGCTATTTCTTTGTCGTAGTATTCTCTGAACCTTGGCGCCAAATAATTGCTTCAGAAAAGCAGGTCTTCAGAGAAGTAACTAGAAACCAGCACAGTTCGACGACTTCTATTTTTTCGCCATGTACCAAAAAAACTGTTTGAAAACGCGGATGTTCTTTCACCACACTCCGCTTTCGCTTGCGAACGGCAATAACGATTACAAAAACATTCAAGTGTCTTAATATGATATTCCCTTGATCGTACAATGCGATATTCAGTTTTTATGATTGGAGAAAAACTCGCCTCATATTTTCGGTCGGCTAATTGATCATTTAACAATACCAGATAGTGAAAGCTGTATGAAGTTGATCCACGACGGCTCGTTTGAATTTTGCAAATTCCAATCGGCGGCCAAGCAGGGGGAAATACAGAATACGGGCGGAATTCTGTAACTGCGGATATCCTACCCGACACCCTTATTGACGCTAGCAGCATCCAGAGAATGGCCGCATGCCTGAAATATCCATTCCGTTTCCTCGGCCCAATGTAGAGAGATGCCAATCCGGGAAACGACCTCCCACTTTCCAAATAATAGGGGTATTCATGGTCCGGTTATACCGTGTAAAACGTACAATATTAAATTTTGATCAGAAATCATTCAATACCAATGATGGCTCGATATTTCAGCTCGGTCACTTACTTACATTTTCGGCTCACCGATAGAGCGTGAAAGCGTGCTAGTAGCACTAGTCGCGTTCGGAAACCCCCACTTGAATGTACTTAGCCAAACCGTGTCGACACGTAGAACAAAAAAGACCAAATACATTTAAACTTATACCGTGATAACACTAGTCTCCCATTTTTTCGGGGTTATTTTTAGAGGGAAAATCCACCATTTTAATGCTCTCGAAACAAATAAACAAGTATAGTATCGACTTGACTACTTGCTAATCGCTGAATCGAATGTAGACTACGACGAAATCAATAGAATCAATACCGCTGTTTTTGCAAGCGATCGTTGAGAGTTTGAGAAGCAGAACAGTCACATACGTTTATGAAGCAATCATTTACTCAAAACATTTATTAAGATAACATTACATCATGACGTCGAGACAAATTTATACATCTATATCGTAATTATTTTACACTCTGATGATTAAAAGAGGTCTGCCTTTTTTGAAATTAACCATAAACGAATCAATAATTGTTTAATGCTGCGGCAAACATTCAAAGAATATCAAGGTGTTGTCATAGTAAATTATTTCTTTTGAAAGTCGACTGTGTAATTTCTGGAAAAAAACGCTGCAAATTATTGTACAGCGGTTTATTCCTTCGATTCAATAATGATATAAGAAGGCTATCCATTTCTGATAGAAATTATTCCGAACATGATTGTGTAAACGTTCCCACCGAAAAACAGATTGGTAACTACCTATAGGGGAAAACTCCGTAGCAACTATTATAATTTTAATTTTTCTTAATTTCCAAATTAAAATCTGAATTTTTCGCCTTACGGTATAGTGGAAGAGAGTGTTCAAAGAGAACAGAACGAGTTTTATAGTCCAAAAATCTATAGAAATGATACCAAAAACACCTTTTTCCGGAAAACGTTGGAAAATACGAATTGTCTCTCCGTCAAAACCCACGAAAATTCCCCTTGAAATCGAGCTAGCAATGTGATTCAAGAACTGGGCCGTTGTGAGGTCGAGATTGTTTTTTGATGAAAATTTCAAGAATGTAGCTATTAAGTATAGTTTGGCCGGAAACGCGTTAACGGCGTACGGCGGACAGACAGAATTTTTTTTATTGGATATTCGAATTCTACATGCCTTGAAATGTAAAACATCACATTTTGAAGGGGGTTGGAATTTTATTCTTGGGCGATTACAATGTTTTATTATTGAACCAATAAATCTCTAAGGCAGATAACGCAAATCAACATCCATCAATGAAAAATAAACTATCAACAATGCAATATCCCTGGTGGGTGAGAACGCTTAAAAAAAGAGAGGCATCGATCATTTATAGCCCACGAACGGTTCGAAAATATTCAAAAACTTAAGTTTCAAAACGATGAGAGAGTTTCATGATTTGTGTTTATTCGGCGGCGAATCAAAGCGTAAAATTTTCGTCATTTTTACGCGAACTAACTCCTCTGAGGTAGCATTGTATAAAACCTCTGCAGATGAGGCTCATGGTGCAAGGGTTACTAAAGGGGTGTGGTTAAATTTGTTGGTGGCACTACTCCGTTGAAAGGGCCGTATCGTTTCAATCGGATTAGTGCGAGTCCTCGGTGGTTTAGAAACTGGCTGATGTTCTCTAAAACAGGAAGGACATGGGTGGGTATCATACGAGGTTAATGAAGTAAAGTCCCTATCCACATAACCAGTCCAGGGAATACATCCCTTCATCAGGCTATCAAACAGGGGTGAATCTGCTGAAGTCGGTGGCGAATGTGTGATGGGGAAATGCGTGCAAGAGGAGGTAGATTGTACGTCGGAGGTGGAGATGGCTTGCGTAACCAATTAAATGGACGCCGAGCCGCTTGTAGTTGCGGCTGGTCGCAAAAGAGGGACTGTCCGTTTGGTTCAGATGACGTAGGTATGTAAAATAATCCGGTGCGTCACGTAGCTGTGATACAGCAGGGTGTTCAACTGCCATTGGAGGCGAGGAAAACGCCACCCCTTTTCATTTCTGTGCGACACTCGGAGGACAAGCCAGCGGATCTTCCTGCGACTGGAATACTACGCGAAACTCTGGTGTCGCATTCGGTCAACGAAAACGATCGAATAAGGGGCCTTTGAAGTGTTGAGATCCGAATATGGTGAGAGGGAGGGGAGGTGATGATGACATTAGAAGGGGAGGATTGGTTTTGATGATGACGATAAGTGAGGAAGGGGAGAATGAGGGGGTAGATTTGTAAACAGGGGTTCACCTGGCGTTAACCCCGGCGAGGAAAGGACGGCGGGCGGCATAGGCTCCGTCGACGCAGAGAACAGATGCACTGGATTAAACTCATCTCTCGGGGCTACCTGAATGAGACGAACCTTCAGCGAGTTGAGCCTCTTCTCACAGATATAACTTACGGATGAGCAGAGAAACACTTCAGCGAAGAGACGAACGAAAAGCGGGACAGGGACAGAGTAAGGATGACACTATCCCAGCATTAGAAGACGACGAAGAGGCCTGGCTACGATCGAGAGACAGGACTGGAGTTGAAATGTGTAGCGTGTTGTGCGTTGTAAGTGTATAATAGACAGTTTAGAGCAGCCACTGCTGCTCGATGTCTATCTAGGATGGGTCCTAAAGAATCTTGTGAGGGCTTCTTTCCACAAACAAAGAGACACTGCGAGGGTGGCTACTGTACTCGGATCTTCTTCCTGAACGGACACGCTGAACGGATCGAAATGGACGAGTCTCGTCGACGTAATTTCTGAAAAGAGCGCCTTCTTTAGAGAGAAACATCTTAACTCCATTGGCTCATTTCTCCGATTCAAGAGCCTCCTCCTCGTTCAATGCAATTTTCTTCGGCTTTTATGCACTCCCTTTCTGCCATTACTCAGCCAGTATAGACAAATCTCTGATTGTCTGCCTATTCAATAGTCAGCCTAGGTAAGTTAACGTTAAATATCACCCGACCGTTGTCCAATGGCAGCAACGCGTATTTATTGACAATATGTAACGACAATCCTGTTTTTTTTTTTCTCTCTTTTCTCCGTACGAAACTTGAACGATGAAATATAATTTCTGTTATTGGGCTCGCCCGTATACCTTGTAAATAAATAAATAAATAAATAAACATGCGAAAAACGATGCAAATTATTGTACTCTATTACCTCAATAATAATAATGTAAGAATACCATCCATTTGTGATAGTAACTATTCCGATCATTTGTGAACGTTTATTGTAATTTTATTCGTTTTTATTCTTCTTAATTTTCAAATCGAAATTTAACGTTTTCGACAGCGTTAGCGCTTTCTCAGTGGATGTGCAAAATTTGCTGGATGTTGGCTAAAAAACTGTACAGTGTTAACCTCTTAACGTCGCTATAAGCGTTCAGAGTTTTTCTTCATTGCGGTTTCTACGAGGCGGACAAATTAATATACTTCATCATTCACGTTTCCAAAACGTTTGTTAGGGCATGTAAATTTTTATTTTTATTTTCCCTGGACGTTTTTCGTCTGTTAGGAAGAAAAGATACAATTTCCACAATTTTTATTATCTATATACCATTAGCTAAGTTTAGTAAAAATACCCATGAATTATTTATGATTTAGATTAAATTGAACTGGGCAACAATTGGGCCCCTTTTTGACTTCATATTGATTAGATTATAATCAATGAAGTATTGTGTGGAACTCAACAAGTTCAACTCAACGACTCTAATAGATTTCCTTGTTATAAGATCACACTTATGATGTATGAATCTTATTATGAATCATTGAAATGAATAAGGAAAAGAAAAAATGTTAACCTCTCCCTCCCTCTCGCATTGTTAGGTAACTATCATCAATGATATACTAAAGAGCACAGTGTTTTGTTTTTTGTTGAAAGTCGAATTTCGTCTGAATGATCACTTAATACAGTATCCACTGTATTTTCCAGTTTACTCGTTCATGATGACTGGAAATTGATCGCTCCGAAACGCGAATTGGCATTCTCTTCGGAAAAGTGAGCTCGTTTTCCATTAATATTAGTTCAGCGTTAACATCATGATGATTCTGATGGCGAGATATTTTTTATCCAAAATTTCTTGTTGGCCCGTGAGTTAACATTCGGAATAATTTACTATTCAACTTAAAGGTTAGCCGCGGTTATACAATGATTCGCTTAAAAAATCGGTATAGCTTCGCTAATGCATTTCTGTTGTGAAAAGGTTGAAGGAGGGCGAGTTGGCGGAGAGCAAAGCCTTGAGAAAGCGTCGCGGCTTTTGTTCATGGGCAGTTGTCCCCATGGGCAAGGAAATTTCAAAAGGTGCCGCCATCAAGAGTATTGTTCCTAAGTTCGCCCCGCCGCATCCACGTACACAGAAGAATATTGAGTCCTGGGGACGCCTAAGTGTACGTCTACTCTATGAACACGGAGACATCAACTTGCACCCCTCAACACACACAAGCTCTCACTTAACCCGTCGCGCCCCCTCAAGTCCTTTGAGCACAGGTGCTGCTCGCCGCGTCGCCACCTCTCCATCCTTTAACTCAAGATATCCCTTCTCCGATTGCGCGGATTCTTCTTTCGCCGGGCACCACCTTTTCTCAAAACCTCCCCGTCACAAAAGATCTCGCCGAGCATAAGAATTATTATCGTATCGCCGACAGTTCAAAATTGCTTCAAAATCAACATTAGGCCCGATGCTGGTACTAGAAATAGACCCACGCTTTGGATTTTCTCTCACCTCCAGCTACTTTTTGGTTTATTATTCAATAATAAACCATTGTAATCGCCCAAGAAAAAAAATTTTATAACCCCCCTCAAAATTTGATGTTTTACGTTTCAAGGCACGTAGAATCCGAATATCCAATAAAAAAAACTTTTTAAAAAAAAATAAAACCGACTTCAAAAAGTTTGTCTATAAAATACACTCTGAAAAGGAAAAAATAACAAAAATGTCCCAACTTCGCAGCAACTCATTCGCCAACTACACATTTTAAGGACTACTTTACTACTCGTATTGACCTGACCACTTCCTGATTGATTGGATCACCTTCCCTAATAATATAAAAATTACTATTTCTCATTTCCCAAATGATTAAAAGATTTTCCTTTCACCTCTGAATTGCCTCCAGATTGATCATCTTTTGGAGTCGGCGCCTCTCTTATATTGTATTGGAGAAGCCTATAGATTCCGAATTACCAGTAGTATGAATATAAATATCATGAGTTTTCACGATTCTTGAACAGAGCAAATCAGCATTTATGAGAACTGATTATTAACAATATCGATTTGAAGGTGACCATTCACGCCTTTTCCTAAAAACCATTTCAGATTTCTCTAAGAATCTTTACGTCCAGACCCAGACTTATTACCTGGCACCTACTAATTTATCGTAAATTCATATTTATTTGTAACCATCGGTTATTTTGCCAGAGAGGCGCCGACTCCAAAAGATGATCAATCTGGAGGCAATTCAGAGGTGAAAGGAAAATCTTTTAATCATTTGGGAAATGAGAAATAGTAATTTTTATATATTATTAGGGAAGGTGATCCAATCAATCAGGAAGTGGTCAGGTCAATACGAGTAGTAAAGTAGTCCTTAAAATGTGTAGTTGGCGAATGAGTTGCTGCGAAGTTGGGACATTTTTGTTATTTTTTCCTTTTCAGAGTGTATTTTATAGACAAACTTTTTGAAGTCGGTTTTATTTTTTTTTAAAAAGTTTTTTTTATTTTTCTCTTTTTAGTGACTTACAATTATGGACAGCTCTCTTTACAGAATTTTCCCAAGCTTTCATTATTGTGTTCTTGTCACTTACTACTAACCGTCCAAACTCAATTCATAAGTCCGTTGAACGATGAAGTTCTAAAGTATAATGATTACCTAACTATTTTCAATGTTATTATGTTGATTGAGAGTGAGTTTGAACGTTTGGAATAATCCATCCACTGATTTGGGTCTCTTGGTCAACATACCGGATACTTTGATCCCATTGATACACCTTACAAAACTCAAATAATTGTCTACACCATTGCTGATTACTGAATTGCACCGATTCACTCGTTCTTTATTTCTCTAACGATAATAGAGTGATGATTTCCTGAAGCGTATCCGCATTCACACTGAATGAGAGAATCCAAACCAAATTTCAGAAATTCGTCAATCGTTTGTGCATCAAAATGAAGTTATTTGGCCTTCAAAACCATGTTATTTATTGAAAATTTAACGCTGAATTCAAATCTTCTAACGAGAATGCTATGACTAACGTAGTTTTTTTTCTACAAGCATAAATAGTCCAAAAAACGTGATTTTGAAACAAATTTTTTAGAAATACGGCCTAAAAAGTATCTACTTTCAATCCAATCAATACCAAATTTGAATCACGTAAACTAGACTCAAATTTGAACAATTTAAGTTTAAAAACTATGGAAAAACAGTTTTAGTTTAGAAGTTATGAGGTCACAAACACAGGTCCATTAAAACATCGATTGCTCCCTTATTATGCCACCTAAACTTGATTTTTTACCATCGTTAGAAAGCTCCAGCTAAGTGCTTTCAAGTGCAATAGTGTTCATATTTTTTTTCTCGACGTGGTTGGGAACGGTGCTCGAAAAACCTCAAAAAAGTGAAAATCGGCATCACGTTTTTTGTTACACTTTCTTCTCTACACGCTATATTAGAATGCCGAACGAAAAATTGGAGCTAGGCCCTTGTAGGCAGATAAATTATGAACAAAATGACACTAGAAACAAAACAATCGAGCAAGTATTCTAGAAGTTATAAGCTTGCAAAGTCAAAACTTCCTTTTTTCGCGAAAATCACGTTTTCCGGCGTTTCTCCGCGTCTGGAGACGTAACTACTGGATGGACTCAATTGAAAAAATTATGGGACCTACCTGGATAGTAACCCTTTCAAACAAAAAAAAAAGTAACCCGATCGGACGTACAGGAGCTGAACGCCGGTGGACAACACATACCGAAAAAAAAAAAAAAAAAAAAAAAAAAAAAAATCCCGCTAGACGACCATAGTAACCTCCTCCTTGTTTGAAGTCGGTTAAAAATTCTGTCTGTCCGCCGTACGCCGTACGCCGTTAGCAGTTTTCCGGCCAAACTATAATAGCTACATTCTTGAAATTTTCACCAAAAATCAATCTCCTACGACGGCCCAATTCTTGAACCAACTTGCTAGCTCAATTTTAAGGGTATTTTGGGGGGTTTTGAGGGGGAGAAAATTCATATTTTCCAAGGTTTTTCAGAAAAATGTGTACGTGGTATCAAATTATATAGATTTTTGGACGCTGAATCGAATGAGACCATCGCCGAGTCGATAGCTTTATTGGTTCTCGAGTTATCGCAGCTTTTGTGTCGAATTTGGGAGATTTTCTAAAATTTGACATGAGGGTATAACTCGAGAGTTCTTGGAGCTATAAAAATCGTTCTATACTCATTGGAATGGTCTTCAAACACTCTCTCCAGCTGTACCGTTAGGCGAAGAATTTAGTTTTTAATTGGAAAATTAAGAAAAATAAAATTACAATAGTTGCTACGGAGTTTTCCCCTATAGTTACCATCTGTTTTTTGGTGGGATTGTTCCGAAATGTTCGAAATAATTACTATCACAAATGGATAGTCTTTCTAAATCAATATTGAAGCGAAGGAATAATAAACCACTGTATGTACAATCATTTGCAGCGTTTTTTTTCTTGTTACCACGATCTATTAATTAATTTTTTCAACAGTTTGACATATTCGATGCAAGGCAGATGCAAGTACGGGCTATAACGCCGTAAATTGCCAAGGAAAATTAAATCTTTCATCAATGCGTCCCCCAGAACGAGCTTATGGAGTCGAATACAAACGACGTTCGTATTCCATACGTCATATATTATACTAACCAAACTTCATTAATCTCTCGAGGACTGATTAAGATCAGTTAAATAGTAATTACAATATTCCCATAGTGAGTACGTATTGTAACTACAACTGTCTAAAGGAACAGATTTGGAAGCCCATGATCCCGAATTTGCCATTTATTATAACCAGAACTGCACAAAACCTATCGTAGACACGACCTAGTACCACAGTACGAGTTACATGGGAAATAGAAATCGTTGTCGATTGGCTAAGCTGAAAAAATTGAACCACAAATGACTACTGTATTGGCATCCATTAATAACGAAATCATGTTATCTGGCATCATTGAAACACTGTCGGTTGTTTCGAATTAGAATGAACCGCCTGAAGGAACAGCGCGCAAGCTTCAGTGACCAAATTATAAATCGGAGGCGCTTAAGCATCCTTAAATAAAAAACCAGCGATTCATACTATTATATCAATGATAGAGTACTTACAAATCCATGTTTATCCGAGATGTTATTCGTGAGTTTCAGCTTGTGAAAAGAAACGACCTTCTGCATCCATTGCTCTCCCGTCGACGGACTATCCGGATGAATGTACATTCTTTTGGGCATCTCTGGATCCGCTTTTCCCGCGACCATCCACCGACTGTGAACACAAAGTACATAAAAAAATTACGAATCCCAAAAATGAATCCTTACTTCACTCGGTGGGTGTATAACTATGACCTTGATGAACTGTGAAAATGTTTAATTTCTTGATTTTTGGCAAAAAAATTTTTCGTGTTCTCAAAATATCAGTGTGTTTGGAATATATTTCTGACCATATTTCAGACCGTAACGTAAGCGTTAGCTTTAATGGTTCTCATCTCAAGTTATGATGTTTGATACTTCGAGTTTTGTTATTCCTTAAACTCGGCATGATAATTATAACTTGATAATTATATGAAACAGTAAAAATCGTTCCATATTCATAGGAAACAGTTCAAAACACTTCATCGTACTAGTAAGATTAATGTAAGATTAAATTAATCAAAATCGTACTGCCGGTTTTCCGAAAAAATTGAAACTTGGAGGCAACGCAAATTAGCCACAGTTCATAGTTGAATAGCTTCCGAGCGTTGTTTCCACGGTTGAAACGGATAGTGCAACCAGTTGTATTCCGTATAGGATAGATGATCATTAACTTCGTCAACCTTAGGACGGAGTGGACATTTTTCGTTGAAAATATGCGCGTATCTAAAAACGCACATGACCCAGAACGGCTGGTGTCATAAGTCCCGAATATAATACAGCGAGACCATTTCAAATAAATAATAATAGTAATTGCCAATATATAAAAAAGGGTAGAAATGTTCCTAACTTTGACATGGCTACTTTTACAAGGAATTGATTTTTTCTTATCCTTATATCGTAGACGAAGGAAAGACTATAATTGGTAATCAACCCTTGTTCAATCATTTGCAGCATTATTAGTGTACGTAAGCTTTCTTGAAGCGTGACTGGTAACAGATGAGTTTGGCCGTCGCCTGTACGTCGCGTCACAGCGTCCGCCCTGGCGCCAAAAGACTACAGCCCGCGTCACGTTTCACGTCAGCTCTCCAATCGGGTGAAGATACAGATTAACTTCAGTTGATCTAGTCCCATTACGGAATATCGAGATGGAATGTCGAGGATATTGTTGTCGAGCGAATAGTCTCGGCTAGCGAAGATAGTTAGTGGTATTTTCAATCGTTGCTAACAAATTTTCGCTATATATACTACCTACTAGGCTTGTTTCAATTAAAAAGTATTTTGTTGGGCTTTGACCCGAAAATAAATACAAAATCCCTTTCGTGCTTCAGAGAATCGAATTCTAGAAAAAAATATTCCTAGTAATTACTGTTATTTTCGAAATAAAAATGTGATACTTTGTTGAAAAAACGTTCACGGCTAACGTAATCACCCTTTCGTTGGCCAGCCAGGTCGGAACGGAGGGCGGAGATCAAATTCGTTCTTCAGTTTTCCAAAAAGTAGAAAAAACATCTGAAACCCGTTAAAAAGCTAGCCAGCGTGCGCGTGGAGCTCGCTAATGATGTATAGAAAGATACTCTTTTAAGGGTGAATCGAATGAGACCATATAGTGAGGTCGGTTTATAAATAGCGGGGTTTATCTGGCTAATCGGTATCGTGCAGTTTTTGGTCCACGGAAAAAGACAATAACGTTCCATGGTATTACCGTATTTATATATTGGACTATAATAATCATGCTGTATTCGCTATATTCTTCAGTCTCTTCTACTTCAGTCTTTTCGAAAATTCGCTCAAGAAGGCATGCTACTTGGCTGGTTTTTTTTTTTTGCCTTCCGTCATTCCCTTAAAAATGTTACTATTGTGAATCTCACTTTCAATATTCGTCAATGCGCTATCACTTCTTTCGAAAACGCTATCTAAGCTCGAATTTCTTGACTTGTCCCAACTATTTATCGTGTTACTGTTAGTTTTCTAGTTTTCGCATGGACTCGGATTGATTCGGATGGATTTAATTATTGGCGAATCTGATCAATCAATTCGAGGAAAATTTCGAGATAAATTTTTGTAACCATTGACACATAAAGGCGTCGAAATCCACCTACATTACTAAAATCGTCCAACATCTTCTAGGCCTCTCTTTTTGACCCTCGCTCGCTCTTTCTCTCTCTGAATCGATTCGAATTCATATTCTCAGTATGTATGTGGTTATCTTCCAAGTTATGTTGACATCACGTCACGTCAGGAAGAACAAGGCAGTTGAGAGAAAAGAATCGTCGAGATCGCTATCTGATGTTCGAAGCTATGTGCTGCGGGTACAGACATCTCGTAAAGAGGGCTCCTATCCTTTGTATCTCCAAACTCACTTGTCTCTTCGACCCGGTTCATAGTGGTTTGCTTGCCCTCAATTTCATTCATTAGTTATAGAATGTAAAGTAGGTATTAGAATTCTTTATGAAAGTGCGATCAACATCAAAGCCATTGACGATTGAGTTACCATCAGAGTTCGCTTACTTCAAAGTCGGCTAACTTTCGTACCGACTTCGGAAAAGGAGCGGTGGCTCAATTTGACTGGTGGTTTTTGAAAATAATTATATTTTCGCCGATCGATGAATTCTGAAAACCTATTTTTTCGATACTTGCAGTCGACATTATTGACCCACTTTCCGCCGTCTCCCATTCGCATCAAAACCTCTTACCTGGTTTGAGTCGGAAAATATGGATGCGATAAAAGTGCTTTTAATCTATCGAACCAGCTACCCAGTTAGCGGGTAATGTAATAGAGCGCGCCAATTAATTTTTTTTTTTTTTTTTTTTTGACACCATCATTTTCCTACCATCATTATTTGTTACACCTAGTTTCAAGTGCGAAAAAGAATTAATTAGGTAATAGTCGTTCCGAATATCGGATGGGCTCTTTTCAAATGCGGTCTGTCCTGATTGTTTAATGTTTGGGGCCTTGATGCCAGAAATCTACTGGTGAGAGCAGGACCTTCTACCTCTTGAGCTGATGGACCTCATTGGTTCGATTTCCAGTAGATCAATGCGGGCCTTTCCTGAAGTGAACACCAAGTTTTTTCCCAAACTAGCCGTAACAGCTCTCCCGTCATTCATTCGGTTTACTCTACTTCCGATTCTCCAATACGGGTCAGTCACACCGGTCAGTAATGCATCGACATATCGTGGACTACTTGGAGGAGGAGGGAAGAATCTGAGAGTACTACGAATAGTATGATGAATATTATGATTGTATTACATTTGATTTTCTTGAAAAATATAATTTTATCTCAATTTGAAACTTGATTATGCACGTATTGGCACTCGATTTCCCTGCAACTGCTGATCATAGTAGTTTAGAGTAATGCAGTAAATGATTTTACTGTGGTTTATTATTTCCAGTAGCCTTTCCTTACATTACGATTCAAGATGGTCACTGTAGTTGTAACGCAGCCGAAAAATTGTCAAAGTTTCTACCCAACCATGATAATAATCACTTATAAATACCTTAAAAAGTCAACCTCTTTGCGGATTTCCCATTTTCTTAGTTTTTAATAATTTCCATTTTTCTAAACGATTTAATTTAGATTCAAACTGGTCGCCCATCTATATATAAACTAGAGTGTCTGAAGAGCATTCCTTCGGGTACAGAACAAAGTTAAAAGCTTCGGACGATAATGTCGATGTTCCTAATATCCCGGGAATTATTGTTTTTCTTCTCGTCGCATTTACTGTGCGACTGCTACTGCTCTTTACTTTTATTGATTCAAAAAGCTGCGATAACTGTAGACAAATTTAAGCTATGAACCCCAGTATGGTTCCAGTCGTTTCAGCCATTGAAATCCATTGAAATAGATACGTATCACCTGGCTGAAGAGTTCCCTAAGTAAGTTGAGTCCGAGGATTTTAAAAAAATAAGAAAATAGACGTTTCGTGTATGATGGCTCAAATAGTTCCTAGAAAAGTGTTGACAGAGTACAGTGAAAACCTAGCGATTCGGTGCTCGGATTTCATACCTATATGCCTTGAAACGTGAAACATCAATTTTTAGGGATCTTATACATTTTTTCTCAAGTCGTTACAACGGTTCAATGGTTAATAATAATCAAAAGCTTGGAGTCTTTTAGATATCCAAACAGTTTAGTAATGCAGCTTTACCAGTGAATTTTGGAACAGTGTAATAGAACGCAAATAGAAATATTTTTATTGCCAAATGCTGTAGTAGTTTTCGCTAAGCTACAAAATTTCACCACTAAGTTGCGATCGTTCGAATGCCGTTAGACCTATCCGTTATGGTATCATTCTATTCAAATAGATGGCTTTCAATACCCTACAGCCCCCTTATTCGGGGGTTCGGAAGAATTTTTTTCTTTTTCTAAAATTTGAACACCACTCCCCGCTTCAATCTGGATGGCCAGTCACTTTGGCCAAAAATATTGTTTGTACGAAAATCCCATTTTACCTAAAAAATTATGGCAGTGTTATGGTATATGAATATTTTCTGCAGAAATTCGCTAATAGATGACGATCTGAGTACGTCCCAACTGCAAGGTTTTATCCATTTGATCGTCACTTAAACCGGCTACAGTAACAAAAAAATGATGCGAGGAGCCATTGGTTTTTTGCCAGTAGCAAGTACTGCTAACAATTAAGAATGTGCTTATAGTTTCATCGTCATACCTGTTATGGAATTTATAACGACAGTCGTCCGCAGCAACGATGTCCATTAGAAGGATATATTTAGCTTTTTTATCAAGCCCCATTACTCGCACTTTATAAGCAGGAAACATTCGCCTGGAACAAAAAATTAACAAATGTAACGGCTTAGTAGCTAACACACCTTACTAGAAACTATGATTGGCTTAGAGATAGTATTGAAGGAATTACAAAGATACCCAGTAAAAACAAATAAGTGAATGAAGTAACCATACGTTTAATGGTCAAAGATCAATATCGAGCACTCGCGAAAAGCCCAAAATCTCTTCATGAGTATTTCTATAATTTTTTGGAATACTTCTTTCTTCAACAAATCCCGCTACTAACCAAATCATATCCATCAAATTCTAAACCAGGTATTGTAAGGTTCGGTTTTTTTTCAAACGGGGTCGTAATTGCTGAGCTCATACTTTTTTCTTACCCTCATAACTAGAGTGCACGGTGAACGACAACGTAATTAAACTACTGCAGTACTGAAATTGCCATAATAAGATACGATTATTTTCAACGGAAATCGTTGTGTCAATGTTTCTAAAACTTTCCTGAACCTCCATAAAATGCGCGTGAACGTCCAAAATGTTCAAAGTGATTTATTTACTCAGTGACCACCTCAACGAGAAGAACATTTCATATTTGAGGAGAATGACGTAAAACGCGAGGTAAAACCAACTTAACCACTGTCTTTTGTTGTTTAACAGCCTGAAAATTACACGTTCTCAAATCGCCAACGTCATTAACGTCGTGTGCACTTGAGGAACATTCACCGAGTTTCGCTCTCGTCGCTGTTGTACCACCTCAGCTCACCAATACACCTTCCACTTCCATTCATTCCCTAACGTCGTGCCATCTTCGGCGCTAACATAAGTTTAGCCGAGCGGGCGTAGACATTTTTCCCATGAACAGCAATTCCTAATGAGCGTTTTTGTGTCTTTAGTGAGGATGACTTTTGAGCTGGTCGCAAAATCCTCGTCCAGCCGGTCATTCTCCATGACGCCCACAAAAAATTTAAATTGGCTAACCGATCCCACGCTCGGGTAACTATCATTGCCAGTATATACTGTTACTGTTACAGTATTACTGTTTATAACCGTAGTTACGGGGGCCGACAGGAAATGGATTTCGACCACGGCATTTTTCTCTAAACTAGCTATTGGAGTGAGACAATGTCTACTGGCTGATGCCGTTTCGAACTCCCGCCTGAAAACAGTTAGTTAGTTTTTATAATTTTCTCAACGAAAAAATCAAAGTTTGGAACTTTGCCTATTGCGGAACGAGAATTTCAGCCTAGAAGGTCGATTTTTCTAGTACCCCTCTCACGTCAATGGAGAAACATTCGTAAGTAGATAGGTGTCATGGTGAAAACCGTATAACAAGCCAACAGAGAGATGAGACGACCGGCCGTAAAGATGGCGGTTCAGAACTACTACAATAGGAAGGCGGATAGAAGCGGTGCGTTGGTTGGACAGCTGCCAAAGGTCTATGACAATAGAACTCAGGAGCAGAACATTAAGCCACCAGATGGTAACATACCTGTCTGTGTCAACCACCATTTTACGGGTAGATTCATGAGCGACTGAGAGCTGAGTTGTGTCGGTGTAAGAAAATTCAGACAGCCTTGGATCCTCTCTCGGCTATCGGACGATTGGACCGGGTTCATCACGAATTGTCTTCCTCTTTCTCTTCTAATGAATCAACCATACTCTTACTCCACTTTCAGAAGATGAGGAGCCAGGCAATTCGACCACAGTTTTTTTGCCGAACGATAATACCTTCAATTTCGAATATGCCGCAGATATCCGATTATTTTGAATGTCAGTTAACCAGGTATAACTGAAAATAAAGCGGAACGAATATTTTGTCTTTACTAAAGTCAAGGAGCTTTAATTTTTGCTCGGTATTCTTCTAGTTTGTTGCACTTCTTCTACAGTTACGGGGTTGAGGGGTAGAATGATTTTGCGGGTTTTGGCACAGGCACCCAATTATTTATAAGTCTATTGCTTTGAGGATACCCGAAGAGGCTCAAGATCTCGGCCGACCTCAGCAACTGAGAAAAAGTAAGAAAATCATTCCCCCCTCAAACACGTACTTATACAATTAATATTATTTCACCGAAACGAAGCAAGTTAAAGAAAACTCTTCGTTGTCGAGTTCAATGTTATAGTATTGAATAGTAACTCAAACTGAGAGACTAAAACAACGTTGCAGTTACTCTTATCGGTTACAAAATATTTTCCACTGACTCCAGAACAGCTTTTGATACCCAGAAACCTGAGCTCAACATGAGACGTCAGATGTATGTGTTTATACTCATTTTGACAATCGTGCACCACTGACATGTTTTTTTTTAGTAGAGGGGTTGTGAGGGGGAGAAAAACTAGGCGACTTATTCTCCAGGTTTTTAATGGCTGGCCGAGCACTTTCGCCCATTCGGGCATCTTCAGCCTCATGGCTGTGGACCTCATGGTTCCACGTCGCCCTGAAGATCCCCGAATGGGCGAAAGTGCTCGGCCAGCCATTAAAAACCTGGAGAATAAGTCGCCTAGTTTTTCTCCCCCTCACAACCCCTCTACTACAATAAATGCGACGACAACCAAGCGAAGATGTTTTTTTTTCTTCTTTTTTTACTAGCACTTTAATGTGCCTGTACCTTGAAGCATAGAGATATCCCAAGTACGATACTATTCCTTAGAGTTCCCTGAGAAAAACACACTTTCTTTTACACCTTTCTTAGAACAAATTCTGATAAAGTTGTGTTGAATACGAAATTTGATATAAAACGAGGCGAAGCAGAACAATAAAAAACATTTTCCAAGATGGTAATTGGACTGTTGTGAATGATGATTTTCATAAGGTCTATCTGATGGTCAAATCGACGTTGTGTGTATTTTATCCTCATCAAAAGACGCAGCTACTAACTTCTGAGTGGGTAATTGCTCTCAATTAGAAGGGAAGAGCATTCATCCCTTTACCCTATAATTCGAATCCCGTCTCTCACTTTTCCTTCGCTCTACCAACCTTTCACAGATTGAGTTTATTCTGAGAATTGAATGAAAGTGTTACTTGTTTTCCCAAGTCATTAATCCGTTCAAATGCATCCTTTTTTAAACGCGCCCCTTAACTAGCGAACAATAAACAAATACTTACATTTACTACGTAAACATGGAAGTAAAAAAACTCATAACAATAGCTACATGGATTTATGCGATAATGGCAAATATATAAAACGTCGACAGCGGGTTGTTCTGTACTCTCATCGACGCATATCTTTCATCCGCTTGTTCGGTTTTCTTTGCTTCATCTGTCTCATGCAGCCCATTGAACTATCTACCTCATCAACTGAAATATGTATTAATGTATTTTTATTAAACTGAATGTTTGTATATTGTACGTGTGCGTGTGAGTGTTACTGATAAGCTCCTAAACCGTTGATTCGACTGCCGCAAGGAAATTCGGGAAATTGTGAAAAATGCTGAAACGCCAGGATGGTTTCTTCTTCTTCTTTCAGCTTCGCAACACTATTCCGACGAAACTATAAGAGCTAAATTTTTAACATTTTCACCAAAAATTAATCTCGGCCTGTCAACGGCTCAATTCTTTAAACAAATCGCTAACTCAATTGTGTATTTGGGGGGGTTTTGAGGGGGAGAAAATTCGTATTTTCCAACGTTTTTCGGAAAAAGGTGTATTTTATATCAATTTCTAACGAACTAAAATATGATTTTTATTCTCTTTCAGCTCTTTCAAAAACTAAAATATTACAGTAATTCATATTCGCGTCAATCTTGGTCATAAAACAAACCGAGTAGGTGCATTAATAATAAATTAGTAGACTATTAAGGCCGTAGAACGCCTTGCGTGTGCCAGAATTGACGTAGGTCCTTGGTTGGCTTATAATAATAAGTCGCCAAACAACTTATCTCTCCTTAACTACTTCGAAGCAGAAATAGAGAAATAATAAAATTTAACATTGAGCCGCTGTACTTTCTCGAGGAGAGCCATAGATAGGAGATACTTGCGAAGGAAAATAGGAAAACGATGATGCATGTTGTATGTGTCGCGTTGATGTATTTCCTCCTCGGTAATTTATACCGAAGTAATTAATTGTACTCGATAGGAATCACAGAATCACTATAATAGAATTTGAGAAATCTTTGTGTGATGAGCCAATAAAAATGGCCTATTTGTTGGTGATTCAAATACATTTCAACCAGCGCTGGTAACTGTAAGAATGAGAACTGTCAAGCGGTTCGTAGCACGTTTTCATTCATAAATGTATCGGGTTGCTAAGGAGACCTTCTTCCTATCTTCGCTCACAGCTTGAACAAGGCTCATCTGTTCCCTGAAAAACGACAGGGCATCTTTCAAGAATAAAAGTAATGGTTAGCGGACGAAGATTGTTCGGTCAGGAATGAAGGATTCAGATACGTACAAAACAAAAGTGGAGCGGAAGGGTCTGCCAGGGGAATTACATCGTTTTGAATTCTGTGTACACTGTTGTACGTGTTCCTGTGCTCGAAGTATGAAAGAGGCGTGGACGTTCACCACGTCCATTACGATGCTCTTGGGCATTCACTCATAACTGACCATAAAATTTGCTAGAAGGGACGGTAGGGCTGACATTTCGAACAAGTTTTGCGAAACCGCTCGGACACTCAGCAAAGACGTTCACACACATGCACACACACGGGGCTTTTGTACACCGCACGCAGACCGCAGGCGCCCCTTCGACCATTAACTCCACCCTTCTCCTCGCATAATATACTATGGCGACTTCACCGCATAGCCCCTTTACCTTCTATTCAAAACCCTTACTCACCCCGTACCCATCCTACCAATTCGTTTCTGTCCTTTCTCGAACTACGGAAGAAGCCTTCGCCCAAAATAGGCAAATTTTTATTGAAATTGAAAAATTAATTAAAAAAAAAGCTGCAAATGATTGTACAGTGGTTTATTATACCTTCGCTTCAATAATGATTCCGGAAGGCTATCCGTTTGTGGTAATAACTATTCCTAACATTTGTGAACCTTCCCACCTAAAAACTGGTTGGTTACTATAGGGGGAAACTCCGAACCAACTATTATCATTTTTCATTTCTTAATTTCCAAATTAAAAGCTAAATTTGTCACCTTACGGTTTAGTTGAGGAGAGTGTCCGACCAGTATAGAACGAGTTTTATTGTTCCAACAACTCACGAGTTATACCCTCATGCCAAATTTGTGAAAATCACCGAAATTCAACACAAAAGCTGCGATAACTCGTGAGAGAAAAAAAAACTTTTTAAAAAAGAAATAAAACCGACTTCAAAAACTTTTTCTATAAGATACACTCTGAAAAGGAAAAAATAACAAAAATGTCCCAACTTCGCAGCAACTCATTCGCCAACTACACATTTTAAGGACTACTTTACCACTCGTATTGACTTGACCACTTCCTGATTGATTGAATCACCTTCCCTAAGAGTATAAAAACTACTATTTCTCATTTCCCAAATGATTAAAAGATTTTCCTTTCACCTCTGAATTGCCTCCAGATTGATCATCTTTTGGAGTCGGCGCCATGTCTAACATTTTTTGTGTCATATCTAACATTTGGAGAAATTTGGCAACATGGTATAACTCGAGAATTTATGGAGCAATAAGTATCGTTCTATACTTGTGTCACGGTTGCGACTTTGCTCTCGGATAAGGATTGTCTCTCCTAGCCTCCGGAGGTTCATTGTCAGGTGAAAACATGATCATGTTCCGATGGTGGTTGGGTAGGGATGCTCCGAATCCGAGAGCAAGACAGTAAGTTAATCCCGTGCGAGTCCCCGTTCCCGCTGTGTATCAGTGCCGGTATTATTCTGAAGTAATTATTGGATTTTCTACGACGAGGTCAGACGTTTTATTTAGTTATTATTGTGGTCACATTGTGTCAAGGCGGCTTTAATTCTCCTCAGAGAGGTTTTCGTTTTTGAGCGTAGGTAGGACTTTTATTTTAATAAACTTTTTACAACTCAATGAGAAGACTTTTAATTTTTTATTTCATTTTACACTGAGCCCTACCCAACGCTTACACTTGATTGAATGCTCTTAAAACACGCATTTAAGCTTAGCTAGCAATTAATTTGACTTAAAATTAAGAAACTGAAACAAAATATTTTAAACGACGATAGTTGCCAAGGAGTACTCCTAGTTTAATATGTTGTTTGGTGGAAACGTTCACAAATCTTCTGATAGCTTCTATCACAAACGGGCAGTCTTTTGGTAAATTATTCAATAATAAACCATTGTAATCGCCCAAGAAAAAAAATTTTTCTAACCCCTCAAAACCTACCCAATAAATGAAATTTTGTCTGTCCGCCGTACGCCATCAACACTTTTCCGGCCAAACTATAATAGCTACATTCTTGAAATTTTCATCATAAATCAATCTCGGCCTCGCAACGGCCCGATTCTTGAATCACATTGCTAGCTCAATTTTAAGGGTATTTTTTAGGGTTTTGAGGGGGAGAAAATTCATAATTTTCAAGGTTTTTCATAAAAAGCTGTATTTGGTATCAATTTCTATAGATTTTTTGGACGCTGAATCGAATGAGACCATCGCGGGGTCGATAGCTTTATTGGTTCTCGAGTTATCGAAGCTTTTGTGTCAAATTTGGGAGATTTTCAGAAATTTGGCATGATTTGAGAGTTCTTGGAGCTATAAAAATCGTTCTATACTCGTTGGAATGCTCGTCGAACACTCTCTTCAGGTGTACCGTGAGACGAAAAAATCAGGTTTTAATTTGGAAATTAAGAAAAATAAAAATGATTGAAATTACAAAAGTTGCAACGGAGTTTTATAGTTACCAATTTGTTTTTCGGTAAGAACGTTCACATATGTTCGGAATAATTACTTTCACTAATGGATAATCTTCTTAAATCATTATTGAAGCAAAGGAATAATAAACCACTGTACTACCATTGGCAGCGTTTCTTAAATCATAATTGGAGCAAATGAATAATAACCCACTGTACAATAATTTGCAGCGTTTTCAAAATAGTCTGGAACGAATCCAATGGTTGCCCACTAATCAGATGTATAAACAACGACAGTTTTATAGTACAAAAGAGCAAGTCAACGTTTACCGATGCGCGACGCGGACACGAAATACGAGGCCGGGTAGCCACCGAGCCACAGGTTTTTAGTAGTTATAAAACCAGTCTGAAACACAATAACCAGCCGCATTTCAGAGCGCGGATCAAAGGTACCGCTATAAAATTTAACTACCGGATATATGTATAAAATTGCCATCAAGTAGAAACCGATTACTAAGGCGGCATATTAATTCCACTTAGAAGCCAGTAAAGTACTTGGTAAGAAGTTTAATAGCTATAGTCAATGAGAGGCAGAAAGTCAAGCCTGACCGAGAGAGAGAACGTGTGCGTTCGTAGCGTCACTCAAAAGGTCAAATCAGTGGGAAGGAGGGGACGGCTGCTTCGGTTTATTGAGAGGGACTTGGCCGTTTCTCGGAAGAAATGATCACTCGATACTTTGTGTAGAGCTGGGGGTCCGTGGAAGGGGATGAGAGCCTAGTCGAAAGAAAAGACTCAGGTGGCCTCATACTGAACGTGTTGAAAATAAACAAAATAATCTCGGAGGAGGCTGCCCTCAACATGAACTCCCACCCCCTGTCATCCCTTCTCATCTTCGTCATAACTCCTCCCCACTATTTTTCCAGGTTGTGCCTCTATTACTCCATTCCTTCCCATTAGCGAATGCTTCAGCACTTCCAGAGAGCCGTCACATCGAAAACTCACGCAGACTCGAGCGAATAGTATTACGCTGAGAAGAGTCCGAGTGAACTGTTTATCATATAATACGACAGGACGGATTTCTGTTTAGTCCGGCAACGGAATCGGCGAGGACGGAATGGGAAAGAGTCGAATTGGAAGGACGGTTTGAAGAACCAGTTTAAGAGCGCTCGCCTCCCCATTACAACAACTCTGTGGATCCTCTCGCACCCCTCGACCCCCGACATTCTTACACGTCCAACTTCGTACCCCCTGGTCAGATTACTTGGACCCCACCCCCCGCCATACCATCATCGACAAGACCCCAAGACCAAACCGGTAATTAAAATATCGCGAACCTTTCATGAATGGGGTTCCAGGTAGTACAGTTAGAAGCAAATAAACCCACAACAGATTACTCTCCTTTCTCCTCCCATTCTCCAGTCATCTTTTTCTCTTCCGGTTTCTTCTTGTTTCGGCCTCAGTTAGGGTCCAGAGCGGGGGAAATTATCTCCTTACAAGCCTTTCAAACTTGAGCAAGGAGGGTCGTTTTTCAGGGACCGTAACATATTATCTCGCAGTTTGCAGGTACAAAATCGAAACAAGCCTTCATCCTTAATCAATACTTGGTCGAATTGAATTAAATTCGACTTGATCGCTTGCCGAGCAATATTTTTCTCGATATCTAGGCATATATTACGTTAACACGATTACTGTATTGGCGCGATAGCGATAAAAAATGTGATAAAGCTGTTTTCATTATGACCCTCCTTTTGATCGATACAGTTTTTTACTTCCATGTTTATTTTCCAACTTTTTGATAAGGATGTTTAAAATCTTCAATATCCATTTTCCCTCGTCGTTTTCAACTCAGAGTTGTGTTGCAAGTTGTTTTCCTGTTTGACAAAACATTATGTTTGAAGAGCATTAAGGGAAGAATGACAGTTAATATTCACTCCGCAGATGATTTCTGGCGAACAATACCAGAATCAACTTTGGTGTCGTACCTGTCGAAATTGTGAGAAGTTTAAGAGCCCAAGAAAGATTATACCATGTTGCTGTGTGTTGCTTATTTGATCACGTAAAAGCTGCCATTCTCTGGTCGATTCCAAGATCGTGTAAAAGGAACCAATAGGTACCTGATATATCTGGTGAAAATGACTGAAAGCGGCAGCCATTCCAAATTAATAGGCTCAAGCTTTGGAAATCGTTCAGCTTAATCGTTCATGTTCACAGTCAAACTGGAATATCAGACCATGTCACGAAACTCCTTGTAATACCCAAGACTCGTACAATGCACTTGCATTCTCGACTAGAACGCCTTAGTAGAAACAATTGTATGACAATTGTTCACCGTTGTGTGACGCCGTTCATCCGAACGGTGAAAACACCGGTATATTTTGTAGATAAATCACTAACCAATTGAGATAATCCAAATTCGTGTTTTCCAGCCCATCATTCAGCCTTCGATACCTCAGGTCTTTTATGGACGTGACCTTTGCTCACAGACTTTGACCCATGGCCGCTTAGCGCAAGGGAAGCCTAACACAGAATAGCGCTTTAGCTGCGAGACAAACTCGATAAAGTAAGATTTACGCACTGCAAGAAGCTAGAACGAAAACGAGAACGCCAAAATGAGACTATCGAATAGAGGTGTTGTACGTCTTCATGAATGAGATTATTTATTTTTCACAAGCTACAGTTGAAGTCGGTTGGACCAAGGACTAACAGTAATTTGTCATGTGACTCTGAAGATGGATACATAATGAAATATAAAAGACAAAAGTAGATTTAAGAGAGCAGATTTAATATGAGAGAAAAAAAGTTGCGAACGGTAGTGCAGTGGTTTATTATTCCTTTGCTTCAATTATGATTGATTGATGATAGTTACTATTCCAAAAATTTGTGAACAATAAGGGAAACTCCATTAGAACTATGGTAACTTAAATTATTTTTCATTTTCCTTAATGACCTGATTCAAAAAAATTAAATTAAAATGTTAAATCTATTATTCGCCTAACGATATAGTTGAAGAGTGTTAAACGTTCGTTCCAACGAGCGCATTACGACTTTTTTTTCATGCTAAATTTCTGACAATCTCGAAAATTCTACAGAAAAGCTGCGATAACTCGGGAACTATTAAAGCTATCGACCCCTCTATGGTCTCGTTCTAATAATCTCATTCACTTCACTAGAATCTATAATTTTTACAAAAAAATGCTAGTTCAGGCTTTAGAGCTACCACGTTATCCACTTGGCATGTAAAAAGTTCGATGCAAATTCCACATTGAAGCAAACCTGTCAGGAATACAACTGTACAATATTCGGAACATTTTTAGTTAGAAGGTCTCAAAGCTTGGTGTAGGTAATAATGAATACAATAAATCTCATTATTCGTTCACTGATTGAGTTTTCTTTAACACCACTGTAACAAGATATCTGATCTACTTATTTTCAAATAGATTCCATATTTCGTCGTTAAGTTATCCAATTGTAGGAGATTGATAATAATGAAGGTGATATTCTTTGTAGCAGATTGAATTACTTGTAGGCCGATAAGTGCTCACGAATGGTATAACCAATTGTGTATACACTAAAGGGCGCGATTCGTCGTCTAATTGAACGTTGTGTTGGTTGATTTCGAATTGTTAGCACTGATTACATTTCTTAGTTTATCACGTCGAACTTCGGACAAGATACAAAGTTTGCTGTGACATGCTGTGAGGCATGATAATTATGCTCGATTGATTAAACGGGAAAATCACATTTGGACGACTAAGCGAAAGAGAAACAAGGATTCCTTTTTGATCATGTCTTTTTGGCTATTATTATTGCAGTGTAGCGGGTAAATAGTCGATTTGCCGGCTTCCGTGGATGTAACAGAATAGGCTTCTGTTTTGACTCTAAAAGCTTGAGTTCGCAACCCAGCTACGGAGCCGGTGTGGCCAAAAATTAAAAAGAGGGGCTACGAAAACCGCTCGGGAGCTGGGGAGACGATACCTCTCGCCTTGGGACTGTGTGATCTGACCTCATTCAGATCTAGTATAGCAGTTTACAACGAGAAGCCTTGCTATCTTGAAATAGCTATCTTGACTATGATCGGTTGGCTTTTCCAGACGTGTAGCCATGGCCAAGCGAGCAGCGGATAGAAGAGATCCACTAGGAGGTCGCACTGTCCACAAACTACAATGAAATAGTAAAGTGGGAGGGAGCGTTGTCACTCATGAGCAAGACGCCCTCCTTCATTCATTCTCGTTCAGTTGTACGTACAGATGTTACAAAATGAAAAAAAAAAAAAAATAATAAAATGAAAAATAAGAGTTGAGTTATTCGTTTCCCTCGAGATCTATCATCAAAAGTATATTGATCGGTACTGGAACGATTAAAACGGAAAAACTTTGCACTAATTTTTCAAAGGTTTTCACTCAAAGTGATGGCTTCGAAGCTAGAAAACTTTGGACATAACGAGTGTACATGCAACTTCTCTTACAGATTAGTCATTCAACCAACGAACCCTAAATTCCAAGAAAAAGCAGACACCAAGTGAAAATTGCACGGCATGTTGGATCGACGCGTTGATATTTGATGAGCGAGATGAGAGGGGGTTTGTCGAAGGGAAAAGCCAAGATACGAAAGTACAAAGAGCATCGTCTCTGTGATTGCACCTGATGATAGGCTAAGAGGAAGTTTGACCAATGGGCTGTGATGTGCGATGACTGATGGTAGACGTAAGCGTGCGTCATCGTGTGAGTGTAGTGTTGAATGTGTTTGTGAGAGTCCAAATGATGAGAAACGTGTGCGGGACGTGCTTTGGCCGAACCCAACAGCAACAAGAGCTGAAGGGAAAGATCAAGTAAAAGAAGGAGTGAGAAAGAGACAGTGTGAGAGAGAAGGGCTCCTACTCAAAACTCTGGCGCCACAGAGCCCTCTCACTGAATCTCATTGGAATTAAGTCCTTAAAAACCCGCGAGGCTATACTTATTTAAACCTCGCTGAGAGGAGCCTCGCCTGGCCAAACGGAGGCCGCCCTGCCTCACCTCCGCCCGTTCATCCCGAGAGGCCGCTCATCCCATCATCACATTATCTGGTCTTGGACAAACAAGCAACCCCCACCTCCATCTATCCGTCCAGCCTGAGTCCCGGTCGCTCTCCCAGGCCAGGCCGGCGCCTGCTCCCCTGCGCTGCGTGGCGCCCATCTCCCGCGGGCTACCGCAGCACCCCCGCCAGCCCTCCTTGCCGGCCTACCGATGGACCCTTGCCTTTACTACGTCCCATGCGCACGGTCCAATCGCGACCTTTCGATGTAGGTTTATATAATGACAAAATACTGCAAAAAATAATACACTGATTCAGTACGTAGACGAGAACTGGAGGTCCCAAGCGAGCAGCACTCGAAGGGATAAAAATTTTACTGCCATTTACAAAATGCACTTGAAAGTTGAAAAAATCTCCTTTCAACGCCTAATGATTTAAGACACTCACAGCCAAATAATAGCAATATTCTAATGCTGATAACGGCCAGCTTGGTAGTCGAGCTAATGCCTCATCATTATGGGTTCCTTTTTTCGACGCTCGATCAGAAAGAAGCAATTGAGAAATTAAAATAAATTTTTGGCACATAATTTTATAGAATAATTTTCTCATACAGCAATTTTTTGCTTATTATTAGCTGCTGAAAATCGATAGTTACTCATTTGAAGTAAATTACCTCTGCGGTAATATTTTCGTTCTTTGTTTTCAACAGAATTAACCATCTACCGAAAATATGAATTTATTTAAGAATCGCTGTGTCATTGTCCAAAAATCTAGAAACATTGGCTCCTTGATTTCCGCTTAATTAATCAAACGGTTGTTGAAACCTTTTTAAACGCTTCAAAATGAAGGTATGATAACATGTTCAATAACCATTGAAGCATTAAAATTCGGAAATACCTATTGAAAAATGTTCAACCCTCCACACAATAACAGTATCCATACAACATAACTTCAATACCAACATAGTAAGAGGCAATTGAAAAATAATAACTAGGTACCTATAATAGCAGGTAAATATACTTAAGCTTCACTCTGCCTACCGTGAACCATCTCACCTTTCCATTCTTATATGACAACATGTAAATCATCCAATCAACCCGCAATTAGTTTCAACTCAGTAGAATAAAGCTCTTCGAATCGTGACGATTTTCTTCATTCATTTTGGTGCGAACGGATACGAGAAATCCAGCATTGACGAGGGGTTAGAAGACCGGGGAACGACAAAAAATCTTGTAGGGAGTGTGCAGGATCAAGGGTAAAACGGAAAAAGGGCGAATGGACAGCCAACGAAACTGATACAGGGCTTAGCTCTGCTCGACGCCAGCTTCGGTCGTTGCGGTTCCCCATGAAGCTCTAATTGTCTTGAAAACTAAATCGGTCGAACATCCTTCCTGATCGCATTCTACATAACAGGGTGACAGGAAGGGCGTTGAGGGAGCGAGCGTGGGTTGAGGGTACCCGAAATAGTGAGTTCCAAACGTAGTTCTTTCGAATAACCTGATACTGCATCCAACATTGTCAACGCATAAGCGATTGAAGAAGAGAGTTATGTTATTATTATCCGATGGAGAATATAGCGAAAGTGTGCAACGTAAGCGAGAGACCAAGAGCGGGAAAAATGCATAATATGATATAATATAATATAATATAATATAATATAATATAATATAATATAATATAATATAATATAATATAATATAATATAATATAATATAATATAATATAATATAATATAATATAATATAATATAATATATTATAATATAATATAATATAATATAATATTCAAAAATATACAATAATAATATTCAAAAGCTTAGAGTCTTTTGATCGTCAATATAGTAGTATAACAGGTATATAGTGTAATTAATTTGTTAAGAGTCAGATGGGCAGTGAAGGTGGAGAGGTTAAAGGGATTTAATTCATCCTCATAACTCCAGGTAAGTAACAAATGCGGCCATAAAATTAACTCACCTCATCAACCGCTACTAAGATATGAAGCAACATCTCCGACTTAGTGTGGACATTGTGCTAACGATTCAAATTTCAATAACACTCTTTTTCGAGTACTGACTAGCAAGGTAATTCAATTCACTCAGCAATGCGATTACCTAGTGTCTATGACGCCACACGCGAGCGATGAGACTATCCAGCTCACGCTCGTTCAGTCGTTCGACTCTGCTTCACCCCAAGTTGCTCACGCTCAATTGACCATCGATTGAGGTGAATTTCTGCCTTCGGGCAACTTCTTTCTTCCTATTTCGGTGAGGCGACACTCGGCTCAGTTTCCAGTCAACTTTGTTATGGAATATAACTGGGGTGGGTTGGTGGGAATTTTCTCCCTGTTTTCCCCTTTTGAACTACGGTGGAACATCACTGAGGACAGAGAAGTAGGAACGAAATCAAGAAGCGACGCAGTAAAAGCAATTCTGGTATGGTAAAGTGAGTTAGCGAATTGCGAATTTCATCAATTTCGTCGATAGTCGCTCGCTATTTTTTCCATCCATAGCCGATCAGCCAAAATCTAACTTCGGTCTGATGAAGTTTGAGTAACGACTCTAGCTATATTATTCGATTAATGTTATACTTGATCAGATTTGATGCCGTCGTTTAAATAAGAAGCACAAATAAATTTAGAACGTTAACGAAAGTAGAGAGCTGACAGAGGCGGGATACTCATATCTAGTCACCAACCACCGCAGGAAAGTGGATCCAGTCAATAACGAATCAATCCCCAATCAATAACAGGGTTTATTAACAGAACTGAAAAACTAATTTACCACGACACATACAAAACCTACTATTTCGTTACAATCTATTATTAGAATCAATATTATAAATCCGGGAAACTAATTCAAAGGCCGCCAAGTTAGTACAATTCAATATTATTAACACCTGGCAGGAGACCGAAAAACTGCAAAATACACGAAATAATTTAATAACGCGGAACCACGGCTTACTGATACAAGAAAAGTTTCGTGAAATGGAATCCTTTACATAGCAAAGGTACTTACAAACAACACGAATATAAAACGAAAAATGCAAATCGCACGGAAGTACGGTGCGTAAGCCAAACGATAAAAACCAGCGTCATCTACTTGTCCCAACAAACATTTTAAGACCTCGAAAATAAAATATTGAACGTTTATATCTCGGTAGCACTAAAGGCGTGCTATCCGAATTCGGAAAGCGGTCGATTTTGCAGATTCACTGGGAAAACATTTTCAGAATGTTCCATCGAATTTCATTGATTTTTCACAGAAACACGATTACGTTTTGGCCACAGGCAGACGGACACGGAACCGTTTTTTTGTACAGCACCATGCACATTTCTTCAAAATTCAGCTCCGTTCCGAATCCGACTTTTCGGACGATCCCAATAGTTCCATCTGCCACGTATGCATGGAAGTAAAAAGCGCGCAACTCATGAAAGCCCTAGTCACCTTGTTGACCGCCAGAAATGTTTCCGTATATTAAATTTCTAGGTTTTATTAGTAGTCCACCGACTCAAACATGGAAAAGCTGTTTGTCCTATGTAAGTCACTTCTTCTTGTTTTTGAACGTTAGACAATTTTTTTTTTTTTTGGATTTTCCAAACAGAATAATGATCGAATGGATAAAAATTTGTTACGAACGTTTGCCCAGCACTAACGTGGCATTCGGCGCAGCTCTACCATAATTTTGTCAACATTCATTTCTAATAATAGTAGGGTTATATTCCGTTTACTCTTATTTCTAAATACATCATGGCAACGTTCCTGACACGCTCCGAATGAATCTTTCACTGTAGGTACTTCAAACCAATCATACTATATCGAATTCATCATTTGCTTACAGAAGTGATCAAACTGTGTTCCTTCGTCTTTAAGACCCCATTGATCCTCTTCGAAAAGTTTTACTTTACCCAAGAATCATTCTGTTGGGACTATTGCCGACTTAACCTTGGTACTAAAGAATTCAGTCTATCGATCATCTCATTCATATTCGAGTGTAGACTGTAGAAGCGCCGTGGGATAATTACCTTCGAGATGGTAGGAAGTTCCCTTTCATATAACTATTGCTTTCGAGCCTACGAAGCAGCGGACCTTGAGAGGCAGGCGGCGAAATGCTTTTTCACTCCGGAATAAAAATCTCCACTTTTCATTGTGCGTTTCAGCATCTCCAGTATATTCTTTGGATTCATCTTGTATTTTTTGCCTGTCCATTTGTTGTGTTCACAATCAAAATTTTCGCTCGATGATTTTTTTCAACCCTAAACCTTTTGGAAAGTTCAGGTTCTGAGCCAGTAGGAAGTCGGTTACCTTTATGTCAAGCTGAACTTGTGCAATTCTGATAAAATCTAACAGGGATAATGCTGATTGTACCCTAGATGGTTCCTCACGAATTTCATAACGGTCGGATCAGCGACCCTTGGAAACTTATTTTTCCAATAATTGGGTGTCCGGATTTAGCCGCTTTCATCTTTGAGCTACGTATCTTCCTTGGAGGTTGTTGGGTGGTTTCTATCACCTTCAAAAACCCTTGCTATTGTAGTGACGAACCTCTCCTTAATATCTTCTTTTCCTTCTCGTCGCATTTCTTGATGTCCGGGGGTTGTGAGGTGGAGAAAAACCAGGCGACTCATTCTCCAATTCTTTATTAGCTGGCCGAGCACTTTCGCCCATTCGGGCATCCTCAGGGCGAAAGTGCTCGGCCAGCTAATAAAGAATTGGAGAATGAGTCGCCTGGTTTTTCTCCACCTCACAACCCCCGGGCTCTCCTTAATAATTCCTCCTTTAACAATTTGTGTTCAGCCGTTAAGCACCCCCGTCATATCATAAAGCAGGGTTTGCAGTCCAATGCGTTTTCGTTGCCACGTTCTGCATTTTGATTGACTACCCGACGCGAGAATGCAATCACCAAGCCTATCAAAATGCGAAACACGTCAACTCAAACGCATCGACGGAAGCCTGTAAACCCTGCTTAAGTCTTGAACCACACGCAGTTTTGAGCATTTATATTTTATAATTACTTGGCATTTATCTTCAGTTTGTCATCGCTTTTGGTCAATAATAAACCATTGAAATCGCCCAAGAAAAAAAATTTTCTAACCCCCCTCAAAATTTGATGTTTTACGTTTCAAGGCACGTAGAATCCGATTATCCAATAAAAAACGCTGCAAATGATTGTACAGTGGTTTATTATTATTTCGCTTCAATATTGATTTAAGAAGACTATCCATTTGTCATTTTAAATATTCCGAACATTTGTGAACGTTCCCACCGAAAAACAGATGGTAACTATAGGGGAAAACTCCGTAGCAACTATTGTAATTTTAATTATTTTTATTTTTCTTAAGTTCCTAATTAAAAGCTAAACTTATTGCCTAACGATACAGCTGGAGAGAGTGTTTGACGACCATTCCAATGAGTATAGAACGATTTTTATAGCTCTAAGAACTCTCTCGAGTTATACCCTCATGTCAAATTTCTAAAAATCTCCCAAATCCGGCACCAAAGCTGCGATATTTCGAGAACCAATAAAGCTATCGACCCGGCGATGGTCTCATTCGATTCTGCGTCTAAAAATCAATATAATTTGATACCACGTACACATTTTTCTGAAAAACCTTGGAAAATATAAATTTACTCCCCCTCAAAACCCCCAAAAATACCCTTAAAATTGAGCTAGTAAGTTGGTTCAAGAACTGGGCCGTCGTAGGACCGAGATTGATTTTTGGTGAAAATTTCAAATTTTTAGCTGTTACAGTTTGGCCGGAAATCTGCTAACGGCGTACGGCGTACGGCGGACGGCGGACGGACAGAATTTTTTTTATTGGATATTCGGCCAAACTGTAAGAGCTAAAAATTTGAAATTTTCACCAAAAATCAATCTCGGTCCTACGACGGCCCAATTCTTGAACCAACTTGCTAGCTCAATTTTAAGGGTATTTTTGGGGGGTTTTGAGGGGGAGTAAATTTATATTTTCCAAGGTTTTTCAGAAAAATGTGTACGTGGTATCAAATTATATTGATTTTTGGACGCTGAATCGAATGAGACCATCGCCGGGTCGATAGCTTTATTGGTTCTCGAGTTATCGCAGCTTTGGTGCCGGATTTGGGAGATTTTTAGAAATTTGACATGAGGGTATAACTCGAGAGAGTTCTTATGAGCTATAAAAATCGTTCTATACTCATTGGAATGGTCGTCAAACACTCTCTCCAGCTGTAGGGTACGGCAAAAAATTTAGTTTTTAATTAGGAAATTAAGAATAATAAAATTGAGAAAAAATACAACAGGTGCTACGGAGTTATCCCCTATAGTTACCATCTGTTTTTCGGTGGTATTGCTCAGAAATGTTCGAAATAATTACTATCACAAATGGATAGTCCTCCTACATCATTATTGAAGCGAAGGAATACTAAACCACTGTACAATAATTTGCAGCGTTTAAAATTACGAGTGTCCCTAGTAATTCGTTCATGAGTAAAACTCAAGTAACATAAAATTAAAATGGAGAGGGCTATTTTTCTATCAATAGATGTTTCTCCGAACGATGAATTCAGTAGCTCAAACTAGTAGGATCGTTTCGCTTAATTGTCAAGGTAGCTGATTGTATTATAATCTGTCTAATCTAGGTTAGTCGTTCTAATCTAGGTTAGTTATGTACTAATAAGAAAATTAAAATAAAATCTTTCGGTGATACTTTTCGCTCGTCAATTTTAGATGTTGTATCAATGAATAGAAGATATGAAAGATCTGCTTGCTTTATTACGCTTATCCAAAAGAAAAGATATAATTAGAACAGTGATTCATGTTTTTAACCGACTTCAAACAAGGAGGAGGTTACTATGGTCGTCTAGCGGGATTTTTTTTTTTTTTTTTTTTTTTTTTTTTTTTTTTTTTTTTTCGGTATGTGTTGTCCACCGGCGTTCAGCTCCTGTACGTCCGATCGGGTTACTTTTTTTTTTGTTTGAAAGGGTTACTATCCAGGTAGGTCCCATAATTTTTTCAATTGAGTCCGTCCAGTAGTTACGTCTCCAGACGCGGAGAAACGCCGGAAAACGTGATTTTCGCGAAAAAAGGAAGTTTTGACTTTGCAAGCTTATAACATCTAGAATACTTGCTCGATTGTTTTGTTTCTGGTGTCATTTTGTTCATAATTTATCTGCCTACAAGAGCCTAGCTCCAATTTTTCGTTCGGCATTCTAATATAGCGTGTAGAGAAGAAAGTGTAACAAAAAACGTGATGCCGATTTTCACTTTTTTGAGGTTTTTCGAGCACCGTTCCCAACCACGTCGAGAAAAAAAATATGAACACTATTGCACTTGAAAGCACTTAGCTAGAGCTTTCTAACGATGGTAAAAAATCGAATTTAGGTGGCATAATAAGGGAGCAATCAATGTTTTAATGGACCTGTGTTTGAGACCTCATAACTTCCAAACGAAAACTGTTTTTCCATAGTTTTTCAACTTAAATTGTTCAAAGTTGAGTCTAGTTTACGTGATTCAAATTTGGTATTGATTGGACTAAAAGTAGATACTTTTTAGGCCGTATTTCTAAAAAATTTGTTTCAAAATCACGTTTTTTGGACTATTTATGCTTGTATAAAAAAAACTACGTTAGTCATAGCATTCTCGTTAGAAGATTTGAATTCAGCGTTAAATTTTCAATAAATAACATGGTTTTGAAGGCCAAATAACTTCATTTTAATGCACAAACGTTTGGCGAATTTCTGAAATTTGGTTCGGATTCTCTCATTCAGTGTGAATGCGGATACGCTTCAGGAAATCATCACTCTATTATCGTTAGAGAAATAAAGAACGAGTGAATTGGTGCAATTTAGTAACCAGCAATGGTGTAGACAATTATTTGAGCTTTGTAACGTGTATCAATGGGATCAAAGTATCCGGTATGTTGACCAAGAGACCCAAATCAGTCGATGGATTATTCCAAACGTTCAAACTCACTCTCAATCAACATAATAACATTGAAAATAGTTAGGTAATCATTATCTTTAGAACTTCAACGTTCAACGGACTTATGAATTGAGTTTGGACGGTTAGTAGTAAGTGACAAGAACACAATAATGAAAGCTCGGGAAAATTTTGTAAAGAGAGCTGTCCATAATTGTAAGTCACTAAAAAGAGAAAAATAAAAAAAACTTTTAAAAAAAAAAAATAAAACCGACTTCAAAAACGATGTCTATAAAATACACTCTGAAAAGGAAAAAATAACAAAAATGTCCCAACTTCGCAGCAACTCATTCGCCAACTACACATTTTAAGGACTACTTTACTACTCGTATTGACCTGACCACTTCCTGATTGATTGGATCACCTTCCCTAATAATATAAAAATTACTATTTCTCATTTCCCAAATGATTAAAAGATTTTCCTTTCACCTCTCAATTGCCTCCAGATTTATCATCTTTTGGAGTCGGCGCCTCTCTGGCAAAATAACCGATGGTTACAAATAAATATGAATTTACGATAAATTAGTAGGTGCCAGGTAATAAGTCTGGGTCTGGACGTAAAGATTCTTAGAGAAATCTGAAATGGTTTTTAGGAAAAGGCGTGAATAGTCACCTTCAAATAGATATTGTTAATAATCAGTTCTCATAAATGCTGATGTGCTCTGTTCAAGAATCGTGAAAACTCATGATATTTATATTCTTACTAATTCGGAATCTATAGGCTTCTCCAATACAATATAAGAGAGGCGCCGACTCCAAAAGATGATAAATCTGGAGGCAATTGAGAGGTGAAAGGAAAATCTTTTAATCATTCGGGAAATGAGAAATAGTAATTTTTATATTATTAGGGAAGGTGATCCAATCAATCAGGAAGTGGTCAGGTCAATACGAGTAGTAAAGTAGTCCTTAAAATGTGTAGTTGGCGAATGAGTTGCTGCGAAGTTGGGACATTTTTGTTATTTTTTCCTTTTCAGAGTGTATTTTATAGACATCGTTTTTGAAGTCGGTTTTATTTTTTTTTTTAAAAGTTTTTACCCGTAACGATCAATTACGTCAGAAGCTATTAATCAATACGCCTTATACGTTCCACTTGCTCTTAAATTAATTGATCTGTTTCCGAGGTTGTTTTTGTTTAGTTTTTCTTTCATTAATATTCAGGGCCTCGATTACGTAGGTTTCTTTTCTTTGCAAATCATGATCCGTTCGCTTTCAAAACTTAATTTTACCAAGAACGTTTCGTCACTACTCGGTGACCTCTTCAGGTACATAAAAAATTATCAAACTACACATTTTTTTTCTTAATTAATAAACTGTAAGTCAATTCGAAGTCAGAAGAACTTCCTTCAAAATGCATACCCCTCCCTACATTACTGCGCTATTAAGCGTCCAGAGAAAAAGGCGACGGAGTAGATCAACTATTATAACAACGATATTTTTGAGAGGGAGGGAATAAATTTGATCCGGGATTGATTAACTGGAGGAAGGGTTTGTAGAGAAAAGGGTTGAATTAGAGTTGTAACCAGGAGTACATAATACGAACTATTCGTAATGGTCCGAAAGGGATATAGTTGCAGAAAAGAATGACCCTGCTTCCACTTCAAAAGACATTAGTAATGACATACTGAGCTATACATGCGTTCAAATATTTTAAATGTCATTTTATAAAAACACAAGGTTATTGAGGTGTTGCACAAAGTATACGACACGTTCTGTTGATTGGTAGGCTATATCTACTCCCAGATACGAAACAGGAGGCAAGAGCACGGAAGCAGATGATGCTTCTGCACTAAGGCAACCCAGAGGTCGAGAAACGTATGGTAATAAATCCAGCTCGTCGCTGAAATCATTTCGCTTAGACTTAGCGAGTATGTTGAAACAAGCAATTTCAAAATACGAAAAATCAGTGGTACTTCAGGGATGAGAGAGGCTACGTGGGGCGTCGATGGTGGTCGCCCAAGCGAAGAGCTTGAGCTTCCTATCCAGTGGAGGCAGAATGTCACATAACAAGATCCTGTCTCGTCCCTCGAGTCCACTACAACTTGTTACCAGGCCTTTTTTCCCCTTGTGCATTTGAAGCTTCTTTCAACAACCGGTTCTAAGTTAAAAGCCCCCTACCCCCCTATAGTGGAGGAACATGCCCTGTCCATCTACCTCTTCACTGCTGGTCTTTTACGTCGACTGTTCCATAGGAATCTGTGAGAGATAAAAGCGAAATGAGGTGACGACGTGGATGAGCTCTACACAAGCTGTAACATATCAAGCCAAAACGAATTGGAAAAGGAGAAAACAGCTCCAATCTACTTCAAACCCATACGGTACTACCAAATCTCACGGTTATTGGCCATTGATCGGTCCGAAACCAAATTAGTTGATGATGATGAAGTGCATATAAATTGAGATAACAGTTTGGATTTAATATTCATTGTAAATATAACCTACTATTTACGTAGGTGCTTGAACGCTTTTCATTAATCATTTCACACGAAATCGCTCGCGTTATACTATATGTACAAATCTTCGTATAGCTCCTCAGTTGTACACATTCGTTGTAGTGATAAGTGGTAAAAAAAAACTTTAAAAAAAATAATAAAACCGACTTCAAAAATTTTGTCTATAAAAACACTCTGAAAAGGAAAAAATAACAAAAATATCCCAACTTCGCAGCAACTCATTCGCCAACTACACATTTTAAGGACTACTTTACTACTCGTATTGACCTGACCACTTCCTGATTGATTGGATCACCTTCCCTAATAACATAAAAATTACTATTTCTCATTTCCCAAATGATTGAAAGATTTTCCTTTCACCTCTGAACTGCCTCCAGATTGATCATCTTTTGTAGTCGGCGCCTCTCTTATATTGTATTGGAGAAGCCTATAGATTCCGAATTACCAGTAGTATGAATATAAATATCATGAGTTTTCACGATTCTTGAACAGAGCAAATCAGCATTTGTGAGAACTGATTATTAACAGTATCGATTTGAAGGTGACTATTCACGCCTTTTCCTAAAAACCATTTCAGATTTCTCTAAGAATCTTTACGTCCAGACCGAGACTTATTACCTGGCACCTAGGTACTAATTTATCGTAAATTCATATTTATTTGTAACCATTGGTTATTTTGCCAGAGAGGCGCCGACTCCAAAAGATGATCAATCTGGAGGCAATTCAGAGGTGAAAGGAAAATCTTTTAATCATTTGGGAAATGAGAAATAGTAATTTTTATATTATTAGGGAAGGTGATCCAATCAATCAGGAAGTGGTCAGGTCAATACGAGTAGTAAAGTAGTCCTTAAAATGTGTAGTTGGCGAATGAGTTGCTGCGAAGTTGGGACATTTTTGTTATTTTTTTCCTTTTCAGAGTGTATTTTATAGACTAACTTTTTGAAGTCGGTTTTATTATTTTTTTTAAGTTTTTTTTATTTTTCTCTTTTTAGTTACTTACAATTATGGACAGCTCTCTTTACAGAATTTTCCCAAGCTTTCATTATTGTGTTCAATTTGTCACTTACTACTAACCGTCCAAACTCAATTCATAAGTCCGTTGAACGTTGAAGTTCTAAAGTATTATAATGATTACCTAACTATTTTCAATGTTATTATGTTGATTGAGAGTGAGTTTGAACGTTTGGAATAATCCATCCACTGATTTGAGTCTCTTGGTCAACATACCGGATACTTTGATCCCATTGATACACCTTACAAAACTCAAATAATTGTCTACACCATTGCTGGTTACTGAATTGCACCAATTCACTCGTTCTTTATTCCTCTAACGATATTAGAGTCATGATTTCCTGAAGCGTATCCGCATTCATACTGAATGAGAGAATCCGAACCAAATTTCAGAAATTCGTCAAACGTTTGTGCATTAAAATGGAGTTATTTGGCCTTCAAAACCATGTTATTTATTGAAAATTTAACGCCGAATTAAAATCATCTAACGAGAACGCTATGACTAACGTAGTTTTTTTTCTACAAGCATAAATAGTCCAAATAACGTGATTTTGAAACAAATTTTTTAGAAATACGGCCTAAAAAGTATCTACTTTTAGTCCAATCAATACCAAATTTGAATCACGTAAACAACACTCAAATTTGAACAATTTAAGTTTAAAAACTATGGAAAAACTGTTTTCATTTGGAAGTTATGAGGTCTCAAACACAGGTCCATTTAAACATCGATTGCTCCCTTATTATGCCACCTAAACTTGATTTTTTACCATCGTTAGAAAACTCTAGCTAAGCGCTTTCAATTGCAATAGTGTTCTTTTTTTTTTCTCGACGTGGTTGGGAACGGTGCTCGAAAAACCTCAAAAAAGTGAAAATTGGCATCACGTTTTTTGTTACACTTTCTTCTCTACACGCTATATTAGAATGCCGAACGAAAAATTGAAGCTGGGCCCTTGTAGGCAGATAAATTATGAACAAAATGACACCAGCAACAAAACAATCGAGCAAGTATTCTAGAAGTTATAAGCTTGCAAAGTCAAAACTTCCTTTTTTCGCGAAAATCACGTTTTCCGGCGTTTCTCCGCGTCTGGAGACGTAACTACTGGATGGACTCAATTGAAAAAATTATGGGACCTACCTGGATAGTAACCCTTTCAAACAATAAAAAAGTAACCCGATCGGACGTACAGGAGCTGAACGCCGGTGGACAACACATTCATACCGAAAAAAAAAAATCCCGCAAGACGACCATAGTAACCTCCTCCTTGTTTGAAGTCGGTTAAAAAGTGTGAGATAAAATAGTGAGTATTGAGCAAGATAGTTGAATGTTAAAACTGAATGTGCCAAGGCTGGCAAACAAAACAAATTTCATGAGCGGAAAGTGTGCGAATTTGTCTTATTACGAAAAAAAAGTTAATCTTATACTGCTGAAGTAGTAAGGAGGAGAAAAACTTGGTAACTCATTCCCTCCTCATGCCAAATTTCTGAAAATATCGAAAATCTACACGAAAGCTGCGATAACTCGAGAACCATCAAAGCTATAAACCCGGCTACGGCTTTATTCGATTTAGTGTCCAAAAATCGATAGGAATTGTATACACCCTTTTTCTGAAGAAAAACATTGAAAAAAAACGAATGTTCTCCTCTCAAAACCTCCCATAAACACCGTCAAAATTGAGGTAGCAATATGATTCAAGAATGGGGAAGACGCCTATTTCTTATTTTCGTTTCTAATGGCCTGAATTCTACTATTTGGTGTCAGCCGAAGAGGGACTGACCAATTTTTCATGAAAATTGTGAGTTTCCGCGGAGGAAATCGCTAAGGAAAATCAGCGGTTTGAATAAACCCGGAGATGTAACTCCAACCGATTGAAGTAACTCCCGAGAGCGCTCTGCAGACGGCTGAAAGACAGACAGTAACAACACGACGGTCTTAAAGACTGAAGTCATGCTAAATCGAGTAAGTGACGCTAATTTCACTGCTACTTGTTAGGTTTTTTAATTGTCGAGTTAGTACCGCCCGAAATGCCTCGTAAAGCTTGCTGATGGGGGTTTGGTAATCTCACAGCAACCTCAAATCATTGCTCCCAACGTCAGTTTATTCTCCGAAGATACAAGCGCTAGTATCGATATTCACGTTCAACGGACTAGTTATGACGTAATAACTATTCATTTTTTGTTCAAAATCATCGGTTTTCATTAGCGATTTTCTCCGCGGAAACTCACAATTTTCATGAAAAATTGGTCATTCCGTCTTCAGCTGACACCAAATAACAGAATTCAGGCCATTAGGAACGAAAATAAAAAATAGGCGTCTTCCCCATTGGGCCGTTGTGAGGCCGAAATTGATTTTAGGTAGAAATTTCAAGAATCCAACTATCATCGTTTCGTCAGAAAAGAATATTTTTTTATTGGATACACTTTTATCGGGGTCACTAAGAAATGCGATGAAAAAAAGAAGAGTGATTATATTATTAATTAGTTCCACCAATTTTCAAGAATATTCTTATAAACAAAACCTTGATAACAGCTATCATGAGGGTGTTAAGTTGATTAAATTGCGGTTGACGCTCTGTATATCAGAATCACAAGAAAGTCAGTTGAAATGATAAGAAGAATTCAGGAGTTGATGGGTTGATGAGCGGTGGATTGAAAATGGAATGAGAATGGAATGGAATGTGTGACTGATATAAAATTTCCGCTCGAATTAAAGCAGTTAATTATTTTTTCTATTTTTATTCATTCGCTACGAACATTGCAATCTCTCGTTTGATGAGGGCGAAAAAATTTGTTCTGTCCAATACTAGGATACAATTTATGAATATCTGGGAGCGTGTTTGTCTTAATACTAACTAGCATACCACCGATATTATAGAACCAAAAGAATATTCACGGGAATGGCTGAATATAACCCATCAAAACCCACCATGTTCGTGCGACCTTCCAAATTACGATAATTTGAATCTAATAGTTCGATTTGATATTTATAAGAAAGGTAACAGAGCTTTTTTAGAATTTCCTCAAATTTGTTGGGTAGACACCCGATAGGAAAGAAACCAGCTTTATCGCTCGGAATCCAACCACGAAAAAAGAGGTTAGAGAATGAAAAAGTGGAAGAATAACGAACGATGGACGAGAAAGAACTGAAAGAGACGGTTGCTGTAGAGCGCCTTAGGAGAAGAAGAATGAACGGCCGGTTGAGTCTTAAGTATAGGTTCGGAAGGTGAAAATTACCTACCTCTGTCACATCATTCCAGCATCGGTATTTTGTTTGGAGAGAATCGTGTTTGGGGTCTAATAGAGATAATAACGGAAGCAGAAGGTGATTAAGATATGAATCCTCGCCTGGGCCAACAACCAACGCTGTTGTTGAGTCGATGTGATGACTGGTAAAAAAACAATATTGACCCCGTCCAATGGATCGTGAATTTCAGAGAAACTCACGTTTTACGAGCAGTGGATCACAAAAATGGAGCAGGATCTGATGAAACCTAAACTATTCAGTCACGCCAAGCGAGTGAAAAAAATGGTTGAGCTGAGCGGATAGCGTTCTCAGTAGGTAGCGAGATTGAAGCATTCGATGTAGATAACCAATATCACTGAACGCTTCGAAGGAGAATTTATTCCATCCACTTTCGTAAATTTATTTGAACGAAATAGAGGGCATCCAGTCTCAAAAACCTTTGAATGTAGAAAAAAAGAATAAGATGGCCATACTAGTCCTGCCTCCCTACACGATACTAAAAGTAAACTTTGTGGTAGTTACAATTCATGTTTTCCGGGGGGTGTGAGGGGGAAAATGAGTCGCCTTGTTTTTCTCCCCCTCACAAAACCTGGACATCAAAAAATGCGACGACAAGGAAAAGAAGAATTCATGTTTTATGAAGACACCCTCTGAAGATGAGACCCGAGAGAGCGAAATTACAATGAGTGCGGAATGAACCTGCGTTTAAGCGGACAGAAGACTGTTTCCCATAGAGCTCCGTCATAACATCGTCAATAAATTATGGTTTCTGTCGAATCAGTTTTCACCGCCGCTCGGGGGGAAATTAGTCAAAGGCGCTTCCGTTGCCGAGATAGCGATCTGAACCTTGTTTAGTTGAGTTGGGAACATTGATACGTGTTATTCAGCTGATATACCGCATTGTTACTAGTCCAGCGAAAAAATGTCAGTATTTACATCTTAATTCTATAAATTAAACTAAATATGGAGAAAAAATTTAAAAAACGCTGCAAATGATTGTACAGTGGTTTATTATTATTTCGCTTCAATATTGATTTAAGAAGACTATCCATTTGTCATTTTAAATATTCCGAACATTTGTGAACGTTCCCACCGAAAAACAGATGGTAACTATAGGGGAAAACTCCGTAGCAACTATTGTAATTTTAATCATTTTTATTTTTCTTAAGTTCCTAATTAAAAGCTAAACTTATTGCCTAACGATACAGCTGGAGAGAGTGTTTGACGACCATTCCAATGAGTATAGAACGATTTTTATAGCTCTAAGAACTCTCGAGTTATACCCTCATGTCAAATATCTAAAAATCTCCCAAATCCGGCACAAAAGCTGCGATAACTCGAGAACCAATAAAGCTATCGACCCGGCGATGGTCTCATTCGATTCAGCGTCCAAAAATCAATATAATTTGATACCACGTACACATTTTTCTGAAAAACCTTGGAAAATATTAATTTTCTCCCCCTCAAAACCCCCCAAAAATACCCTTAAAATTGAGCTAGCAAGTTGGTTCAAGAATTGGGCCGTCGTAGGACCGAGATTGATTTTTGGTGAAAATTTCAAATTTTTAGCTGTTACAGTTTGGCCGGAAATCTGCTAACGGCGTACGGCGGACGGACAGAATTTTTTTTATTGGATATTCGGATTCTACATGCCTTGAAACGTAAAACATCAAATTTTGAGGGGGGTTATAAAATTTTTTTTGTTGGGCGATTACAATGGTTTATTATTGAATAATAAACCAAAACACCAGTGCACTATAATTTACGATATTTGATTAGCTGAAACTAGTGAAATAGTTTTGGTTTATTATTCAATAATAAACCTTTGCATACGCCCAAGAAAAAAAATTCTAACCCCTCGAGAGTTCTTGGAGTTATAAAAATTGTTCTATACTCATTGGAATCGTTGTCTCATCAGCTCTTCAGCTGTACCGTTAGGCAAAAAAGTTAGCTTTTAATTTGGAAAATTAAAATTACAATAGTTGCTACGGAGTTTTCCCCTATAGTTACCAATCTGTTTTTCGGTTAGAACGTTCACAAATGTTCGGGAAAATTACTATCTAAATGGATAGTCTTAGTAAACCACTATTGAAGCAAAGGAATAATAACCACTGCTTTGTTTAATATCGTAGTTGAATTAGTTCCTTCTGGTTGATCGGAATGATAACAAGACTGCTTGTACGTGGGCGCGCCTGCTTCAGGCTATTTGACACTGGCGACTACTTCTTGACGTATAGTTGGATTAAATCAAATCGTGGAGGGTCAACAATATCAGGGAAAATTTTGAACTTCATTGGACTACGAAATAGACGACAGAAAAACGTTTAACGACGTATGGCAAAGATTATAAAGCGCATAGTTCGCATATCGAAGACAATTTTCCTCATAAAATACCAGCAAAAATGCTTTAAGCATAAAATGACCATCTTTGTGCACTTTTATTCGCCTATATGTTACGTATCAGTTCCTAAAGTTCCCATTTATCAACTTATTCCTAACTTAAAACTATTTATTCCTTTCCAATATCCTGATACACTTGGTGGGGTAGTATACCACAGTATTATACTGAATGGTTACTTAGGAGAATCCGGATGAAATAGTGAAGTTTGTGCTCTGCTGGTGATGCTATACGTTTAAAGCTTGTAGAAATGGAATTTTGAAACAATAAACTTACGTCCGTCCGCCGTTAAGAAAGTTTCTGTGAAAACTACCAGAGCTATATGATTGAATATGTTGACCCGGCGTCATATTTGAACGAACTTCGGCTCAATTCTTTAGCCAGATCGCTTATTGAATTTCAAAGTTATTATTAAGGGATTAATATGGATAATTTCCTGCAGTAAGAGCACGTTATACTAGAAAACAATAGCGACACCGATTGCCGTAAAAAATTAGAGTTGCTTAAGTTTAAAAATATTTTCCTCCAAAAACATCATTGAAGCAATGACACTTTTATTTTAGTACTAAGCGATTTTGAACACCTGTATTTCCGTTATATCAACAATTCATATCAGACAAGAGTTCCAAAATTCATGACAAAAACTGCGATGAATCGAGGTGCGTTAAATCGCTTGGCGATGGGATAGGTCTCTTCCAATTTACCGTCAATATACTGCGATGATATTCGTCAAAACCGGATTTGGAACCAATCACATCGATGGGTTCATCGTATTACACTGCCGAGATAGCATTTTAAATGAGTAATGCGTGTCTCAATTTTCTTCAATGATTATTCAAGATTTGGTGGACGGACTGTTGATTTAGAACAAGCCACTTGTGCAATGTAAAAAAATTATTTCGAAGGGCATCTTACGACTTTTTTGCTACACAATCACAAAGGTGTATTCACAAAATACTTGACCGAAATCGATGTGAATAACTGCAGGTAGTAGGAACTGCAATACTGAGAAAATGACTGTCCATGACAAATGAACTATCAATGTTTCATTCCAGGCTTTCGATAATGGATAATAGAGGAGCGTGTGAAGTGGAAGTTAATCGCCGTTTTGTACTCTATAGATGGGGCAAGAAGAAGTAAACTTGAAGGCCAGGCCATTCAAGACACATCTCTGGGCACAGGTGGAGAAGTTGTATCTCTCAAGAGACTCGTTCTGCCCCTCATTCGTAAAGGCCAACAGATGTTTTAGTTCTACTGATTCACACCTCTGAGATACTGCGACTTCTGGTATTCACTGCACTAGATTTTCCAGCGCTTCACTAAAGCATAGAAATGTGGCAAATTACGATGGTAACAATCGCCAAGGAATTCAATAGGGCCACAATTTTACGTAATTAAGTTCTTAAGCAGCAATAGTTAATTATTAGAACCTACTCAGCTTTGATATGCTACTCGATTCCTCTGTTCACTAATCTACATCAGATGTAGACTCTACTATACTAGTCCTGGTAAACTGCAAACACCAAGCTTCATTTTTACTTCCATGTTTACGCAGCGAATGAAGGAAATGGAATGGTTGGTATGGTGGAATGGTAAGTAAGGGGAGGGGGTTGTATCACAGCGGAGGTGCAAGATCGGATGTTATTGGATTTTGACAACGCATATAGTACTTCCTTTATTATAATAAGCGCTCGAAGGCTTTTCCATGTTGACTTCTTAAGGCCGCAAGAGTAAATACATCGTATCCTTGAAGTAATCTGTTTAGTAATCTAGATCATTTGTCTCACATCCCGTACGTTTTTTGCACGTCTGAATTTTTCTTGTGTACTAACTATAAAAAGGTTCCATTTTAATAGCTTTTGGCTCAAATCGGTTATATATTCGAGAGAAACTTCTCGACTTTTTTCAAGTCAAATTTGAACTGGGAAATAAATTTAGTTCCTCAGTTCGATTATAATGAACCAACTCAGTCAGTTCTACACCACGTCTCCAATTGACTTCATCTTTACGTCACCCGTTTCCCCTCAAGTTGAGCATTGTCAACCTTTTACTATGGTTATTAAACTCAAGTGAGCGTTATTGATAAGTATTAGGATTAGGAGGGTTTCTTTCTACTCGTTATAACCAAAGCACAACCAATAATTCTTGCACCTCTATGAATCCTACTTCCTATATATTATTGGTTTATTATTCAATAATAAACCATTGTAATCGCCCAAGAAAAAAAAATTTCTAACCCCCCTCAAAATGTGATGTTTTACGTTTCAAGGCATGTAGAATCCGTATATCCAATAAAAAAAATTCTGTCCGTCCGCCGTACGCCGTCCGCCGTTAGCAGTTTTCCGGCCAAACTGTAAGAGCTAAAAATGTGAAATTTTCACCAAAAATCAATCTCGGTCCAAGGACGGCCCAATTCTTGAACTAACTTGCTAGCTCAATTATAAGGGTATTTTTGGGGGTTTTGAGGGGGAGAAAATTCATATTTTCCAAGGTTTTTCAGAAAAATGTGTACGTAGTATCAAATTATATAGATTTTTGGACGCTGAATCGAATGAGACCATCACCGGGTCGATAGCTTTATTGGTTCTCGAGTTATCGCAGCTTTTGTGCCGAATTTGGGAGATTTTCAGAAATTTGACATGAGGGTATAACTCGAGAGTTCTCGGAGCTATAAAAATCGTTCTATACTCATTGGAATGGTCGTCAAACACTCTCTCCAGCTGTATCGTTAGGCAATAAGTTTAGCTTTTAATTAGGAAATTAAGAAAAATAAAAATGATTAAAATTACAATAGTTGCTACGGAGTTTTCCCCTATAGTTACCATCTGCTTTTCGGTGGGAATGTTCACAAATGACAAATGGATAGTCTTCTTAAATCAATATTGAAGCGAAATAATAATAAACCACTGTACAATCATTTGCAGCGTTTTTCTTACGCATTCCATTGTCCCATTGTTCGAATCTAGCAAAAAGAATAGAATTAATGTTAGTTGCCTTTCAATGAACTCACGCGAGCCATGCGGTTAATATTGTCATAATTGCGAGTTTGCCGACACAAATATGGCACTACTGCGTTGTCTGTACACCATTTTTTCCGATTGTGAAACTGCAACGCTAGTACCATTCCTCCACATTTTAACAATAGTGTATTAGGTATATCCAAACGTGTGAGCAGCTGATGCGATCAGCGGGAAACCATTTTTCCCAGTGACAGGGGCAACAGTTCGACGGAAAAAAAACAAATATACCTGGTACGGGTTGCAGTAGGTAGGCATCATTGGTCGGGCTGTGTTGTTGGTACAATTATCTCGTTTCATCTGAACCTAACGTAGGGACCCAGGCATATCCTCAACGCCCGTCACACTTCACCGCATCTCCACTATCTCCCAGCGTAGTGTAGTGGAGTAGTAGGTTTTAGTCTTTATCCCTAAGCAAACAAATTATTCGAACTCAGGCGCCACTGGTCTTCTCTCCTTACTCGCCTTCCTGGCCCTACGCCTGCGCCTTCCAACCGCACACGGGGCGGGTTATTCAAATCTTCCTCTCTCTCCCAACTGTTAATTGGATCCAATCTTCTTCTCTCGCTGCTAGTAGGAGGCAGGCACGAATACCTAACCTGGTGAGTTGCTTTAAATTAGGTCTTTTTCACACCACTTCATCTCTTGGCCTGAGGATCTGCCTCAACAACGATCTCTTCAGCGATAATCACTATAACTAAGCAGGTAGTACCAACTCTTTTTGCCAACACTTGTTTTTCATCACATGAGATTGCCTTGCGTTTGAGTTTTCACGCTTCCATCCCATGATTGTTGTCACGCAGAACCACTGATTTCAACCAACCGTATAATTTCACCAATCATTAAAATTTAACCGAACCACTGCATTCTACTAGTTTGTTAAATGGAATATTTATGCGGCTAGCAATCTTCGAGGCCTCACGTCTGCGGGAAAAACGAGTTCAACTTCGTGTTGAAAAAGTTCAACTATCCGTGAGTGGATTTCACATATAAAAATTATTGGTTAAAGAAAAGGAACGTGAAAATATAATGTGATCACATTTTTCAATACCGATGTCACTGAACCCACATTACAAACGATGAGGACAATATGGCAGAAGTAGGTACCTCCTTGGAATAAAAATATAAACATTGAAACATCAGATAGCAGAGAATATTCGTCGTGGTAAATAACATTGTAATAGAATGGATATTGAAACTACCCTTCACATCTACATTTACAAACATTTTCCCATGTTTCAGTTTACCGAACTCGTTCCAGTAAATACAACTAAATGATGGTGCTATAATGTAGATCGTACCTCATTTGTCGCTCAAAAGAAACAAAAATACTTGAATGCCCATAGATTAGACTTAACTGAGCCAGTCAGGAGTGGGGCGTCCCTTTAAAAAGTTACGTATGTCATGTGATGAGAATTGAGTGAATAGGATATATATTAGGAAGAGTGGATAGGATGCAAACAGTAGAAATACGATGTTGATTAAGTTACCGAAAAAGAAAAATAATTTAAATTACGATGGTAGTCAAGGAGTTTCCCCCAATAACCGTCTTCAAAAGGAAGCGTTTGATGTACCTGAGTTGCAGGTTTTTAAAATATCTTTCCAGTTACCAATCTGATGTTAGGTGGAAACATTAACAATGTTCTGGATAGTTACTATCACAAGTGGATGATGTTCTTCTCAATACCTAATTGAAATGAAGGAATAATACACCACAGCGTTTTTTAAACATATAATTTAGAAAAGGATCACGAATGATCGAGGGATTTCCATTTTCACGATCCTCCTGGATATTGATCTTGAATATTTTCCACGTCCATTTGAACTGATCACATGCTACTCTTAGTACGATTCGGTTTGGAATATTTACTTGTTCCACCGGTGCAAAAATCCAGGGGAGCATCGACATAACACTTACATCGACCTTTTACCGTCTAAGAAATATATGCATATTGACCCTGACTATTAAGAAGGGATTATTAAACTGTCCGTAAGTGAAAATGTTCCCAGTCCTCTGAACTATTGAGGTGTCAAAAGAAGAGCATTTTTTCTCATTTGGCTTCCAACATTAGTTATCGAGTTCGATAGAAAACCAAAAAAGCAGATGCGCTGAACCACACAGGAAACCAGCCAACAAATATGATCACGCAATGCTCGCCATCAGGTGATCTAATTGTGACCGCAGATCTCACCAGAACTGTTTGTATGAGGCTTCCCTGACGAAAGTCTTGTTGTTGGGACCGACCGGTCGTGGCTTTTGTGCCGGACGTAGTCACGTCATGTGCAGTCATTATCGCGCTTACTCAGCGGAGTCCGAGACCCTGACAACCTTCCGGCAACGCGAACTCCATCCGCACTTGATTCCCGCGTCCGTTGTCGAGTGCGAAATGATGAAAAATGCAAAAAAATCAGTGTTCCTCTGAATTAACGGCAGACTATTTCTGTTGACCGAGCAATGGAAGTTTACAGAGAAAGATACAGACAGAGCTTAGCAATTATCGTTGTCTATTGTCAAGGCAGCAAATATTGTGAGTGATAAGAAGTTTGACCACCAGCCTTTTCTTAGGGTGAAAATAGTGGGAACGACTATGTATAATAGTAATAATTTTCCTTGATTAAAATAGATGCGAATTTATAAAATATGTATAAAAAGTGCACTTGATGGAATGAAGTGTGAAAATAATTTAAATAATTAAACTAAATTCCCAAATGAGCCTTGCGTATTATATGAGATGATGAACAGTAGACTGATTCATACCACGTTACTGGTAGTAACGAAACGTTCGTTAACTAGCTGTTATCACGCTCACCCTCAAATCGTCGAAGATCATGAAGGGACAACACAACGGACTTATTTCTAGTTCCATTTTCACTTTTCAAAAAAATAATTGCGTATACTTTTAAATTTCTTCCAAAATGCTATCAACTTATCGGCAAGTGTTCAGTTGTCAAAATGTACATCCTTATGTTCGAAAAAAACGAAGCAATTTTGGTTGTATCAAATTAATTATAGCTGTGTTAATCTTCTGGCTTTTTAGCGACGAACAATAAAGCCGCTTTTTTTGTACCTACGTAATTCTAGATTCTTTTACTGCGTGCCTCAGTTTATTGAGAGATAAGGACTTGAGGGTCGAAGAAGAGGCTAAGAGAGCCCTCGCACTTAGGAGGACCATATGCGTTGGTGGTGGCCTTGTTTAACCATACCAATGACTATTATTATCGATTTCCTAGGTAAAGGCGGGTGAGTTAGAGAGCGGAAACCTCGTCTTTTTGTGCCTTTTGGCATAGGTGGCCACATTTTATTTAAATATAGGGCCTTAATGATGTTGTCAAGGGCGAAAGTGCTTGGCATAGCAGGTACGTTGGCATAGAAGGCAAAGTACAGTTAACGAGCCGCTTTGCCAGTCATCTCTCCTACTCGGACGATAATTACTCGTGAATTTTTTTTAACAGAACCTCCCCTGTTCATATTCAATCATTATGGGTGAGAATTTTTATATCCTATTTGCACCATGTACTTAGACTTTAGTAAGTCGTGCATTACTCCAATAACTGTCCACTCAAATGATTTAATGAACATGTGCGTTTGACAGAACGTGTTCGCTTATAGCGTGAGAACGAGTTTCGAAACGGCGAAACATTGGGTTCACCGTCACCGACCCCGAAATCTAATTTTGTCCATAATGTCAAAGACCCAGTCATTTTGTGACAGAGGTAACAATGGATAGCGGGTGGATGTGGCCGCGATTCTTTCCACGCAGAGCCGCTTGTAATTGCCACTGGGATCTCGCCCAAAAGCTGGGAAATCCCTTTCAGAGCGTTCGCGGTGTTTGCCGTTTCCTACGGGCTCGTTCGCGAGCAAGGGAAATCCTGTACTCGATTGAGAACAGGGCGCACTTGTGTTTACGTGAGCGAACGGCATTTTCTAATTTATAATTTACCCTAGTATATTTCCTGGATGTCCGGTTCCGGCTTTCGTGTGTGACTAGAACGACGTTCGAGTTTGAGCTAAGCTAAACCGAGAATGCAGCAGCGGTGGATGAAACTCGGGAGGCGGCCGGAGTCCCCGCTCCCTCATCTATGTCTTTCTCTTTCTCACAAACTTACACACTCACCCTCTCGCTCTCGCCCACGCACGGTTTCCGACTTATCGATTTCCAAGGTAAAGGCGGCAACGGGTAAAAGTGCGGAAGCCTCGCCTTTTCGCGTTTCCAAGCCTAAGTTGGTGTCAGTTGTTTCAATGAAGCTCTCAACCGACAGAGAGTATGAACACTTGACCGTTTAGTCAATTTGTCGATCGAGTTTTACATTCTGATTAACAGTTTCCGAACAACGATTCGCTACGTTACTACGAACATAATTATACGAAATATTATCATGTTACACGTAGGTTATAAATGGTCGTACTTTTAATATCATCTTCGGGGTATCATTAGATATGGATTCTAGTGGAATTTTATTCTCAGGAATACGGCCGTTGATTATAATTAGTTATGTCCGAGCAAACGTTGGAGAAGCTTGCTCATGTGATATCTTTATTAGTTGGGGCTTAAATTTATCCATTTTGCTGTTACCGTTAAATAATGCGGTCGTATAATTTCACGCAAGTACGAGTTGATGAGGAGCTTAGGGTAAACATACAATGTACAATGTACACCGGGATCCGCCCAAATAATAGGGTTGATATTTGTAACAAAGGAACAAATGTTTCTTTGATCTAAAGCTATTCCTCTTCTCGGTACCTATGATTAACGAGTTAGCCTTGCAACCAGATACACTATTTCAGGGTGTGTGAGCCAAATCGAGTTTTGAAAGGTGTTGACTGTGTCAAATTTTTTCAGGGTTGATTTGTTATATCACTAGGTTCAACGAGTAAAGGTTCTATGTACCATTTCCGCTAAACGTGATGACGAACTGTCTTTGTGATACCGGAATGTGGCTACAAAACACGTCACCTAATTGTCAGGCCTGATGAAATAAAAAGGCGAAAAGGTAGAATGTGGAGTTGAGAGCACAAGGTGAAAGATGACAGGCCATTGCGCGGTAGGAGAAAAGCGAACAACTCATTCATCCGACTCCATCACTCTCCTACAGCCACTCAGGCGCCTCTGCAGTTATTGTCAACTATCCCTTGTGCGTCTCGGGATCGATAATCTCCACAGATTGTACAAGTTCGCGCCGCATGCGAGCTGTAGTTCGTTCTGTCAACTCAGGGATGATCATGGATCATATCCCTTCGAAATGGTGAAGCAATATATCAACTAATCGCCAGCGGTTGACATAATATTATCTCATCGAGATTTTATTAACATTATCAACCTACTCTATACGTATGAACTCTATGACAGAAACCTACGGCCAGAAAACCGCTGCGATAAGGTACGAGATAGATACGATAGATGGGTAGGTAGATACTGGTTTGCCAAATTGGATCAATAATATTTAGTATCTATAAATAGGTAATTAGCGATCAAATAGAAAAATTAAAGGCGTATGTTTAGGACAAACCAGGTTGGGGATCTTCACCAGATCAAATTAGGATTAGCGTCTGTTGCAAATAATTATTGTCATCCACTCGTATTACGGCTATACCAGAAAAAAAACTTTAAAAAAAATATAAAACCGACTTCAAAAATTTTGTCTATAAAATACACTCTGAAAGAGAGTGTATTGCAAAGTTTTTGAAGTCGGTTTTATTTTTTTTTTTAAGTTTTTTTATTTTTCTCTTTTTAGTGACTTACAATTATGGACAGCTCTCTTCACAGAATTTTCCCAAGCTTTCATTATTGTGTTCTTGTCACTCACTACTAACCGTCCAAACTCAATTCATAAGTCCGTTGAACGTTGAAGTTCTAAAGTATAATGATTACCTAACTATTTCTAATGTTATTATGTTGATTGAGAGTGAGTTTGAACGTTTGGAATAATCCATCCACTGATTTGGGTCTCTTGGTCAACATACCGGATACTTTGATCCCATTGATACACCTTACAAAACGCGCCTCTCTTATATTGTATTGGAGAAGCCTATAGATTCCGAATTAGTAAGAATAGAAATATCATGAGTTTTCACGATTCTTGAACAGAGCAAATCAGCATTTTATGAGAACTGATTATTAACAATATCGATTTGAAGATGACTATTCACGCCTTTTCCTAAAAACCATTTCAGATTTCTCTAAGAATCTTTACGTCCAGACCGAGACTTATTACCTGGCACCTACTAATTTATCGTAAATTCATATTTATTTGTAACCATCGGTTATTTTGCCAGAGAGGCGCCGACTCCAAAGATGATCAATCTGGAGGCAATTCAGAGGTGAAAGGAAAATCTTTTAATCATTTGGGAAATGAGAAATAGTAATTTTTATATTATTAGGGAAGGTGATCCAATCAATCAGGAAGTGGTCAGGTCAATACGAGTGGTAAAGTTGTAAAGTAGTCCTTAAAACGTGTAGTTGGCGAATGAGTTGCTGCGAAGTTGGGACATTTTTGTTATTTTTTCCTTTTCAGAGTGTATTTTATAGACAAAGTTTTTGAAGTCGGTTTTATTTTTTTATTTTTTTAAAGTTTTTTTTTATTTTTCTCTTTTTAGTGACTTACAATTATGGACAGCTCTCTTTACAGAATTTTCCCATGCTTTCATTATTGTGTTCTTGTCACTTACTACTAACCGTCCAAACTCAATTCATAAGTCCGTTGAACGTTGAAGTTCTAAAGTATAATGATTACCTAACTATTTTCAATGTTATTATGTTGATTGAGAGTGAGTTTGAACGTTTGGAATAATCCATCCACTGATTTGAGTCTCTTGGTCAACATACCGGATACTTTGATCCGATTGATACACCTTACAAAACTCAAATAATTGTCTATACCATTGCTGGTTACTGAATTGCACCAATTCACTCGTTCTTTATTTCTCTAACGATAATAGAGTCATGATTTCCTGAAGCGTATCCGCAATCGCACTGAATGAGAGAATCTGAACCAAATTTCAGAAATTCGTCAAACGTTTGTGCATTAAAATGGAGTTATTTGGCCTTCAAAACCATGTTATTTATTGAAAATTTAACGCCGAATTAAAATCTTCTAACGAGAATGCTATGACTAACGTAGTTTTTTTTCTACAAGCATAAATAGTCCAAATAACGTGATTTTGAAACAATTTTTTTAGAAATACGGCCTAAAAAGTATCTACTTTTAGTCCAATCAATACCAAATTTGAATCACGTGAACTAGACTCAAATTTGAACAATTTAAGTTTAAAAACTATGGAAAAACAGTTTTAGTTTGGAAGTTATGAGGTCTCAAACACAGGTCCATTTAAACATCGATTGCTCCCTTATTCTGCCATCTAAACTTGATTTTTTACCATCGTTAGAAAGCTCTAGCTAAGTGCTTTCAAGTGCAATAGCGTTCATATTTTTTTTCTCGACGTGGTTGGGAACGGTGCTCGAAAAACCTCAAAAAAGTGAAAATCGGCATCACGTTTTTTCTTACACTTTCTTCTCTACACGCCATATGAGAATGCCGAACGAAAAATTGAAGCTAAGCCCTTGTAGGCAGATAAATTATGAACAAAATGACACCAGAAACAAAACAATCGAGCAAGTATTCTAGAAGTTATAAGCTTGCAAAGTTAAAACTTCCTTTTTTCGCGAAAATCACGTTTTCCGGCGTTTCTCCGCGTCTGGGGACGTAACTACTGGATGGATTCAATTGAAAAAATTATGGGACCTACCTGGATAGTAACCCTTTCAAACAAAAAAAAAGTAACCCGATCGGACGTACAGGAGCTGAACGCCAGTGGACAACACATACCGGAAAAAAAAGAACCGCAAGACAACCATAGTAACCTCCTCCTTGTTTGAAGTCGGTTAAAAAAGATACAGGCAAAACCTCAACCCATCTTAAACCCGCTTATTATTAGGGGCTTCAGGTTAAAAACGTCTGTTCATAACCCCCTGGTTTCTCGACTGGTTTCTACGTTGTGATAGACAATAATAAATCCAGTAATTATTCCTAAACCGTAACACGATTAAAGTTAGATATATAAATATGTTTACGTATCTTTCAGCCATCACCTCAAAACTCATTCAAATGCTTAATCGAATAAATGTGAAACGAGCACGGTAACTTCTCACGTGACGCCCGGCCGAAATACAAAATTAGCGTGTTCTGGCGGTGCCCAGGCAATTACTCACCTGAAAAAAGAAGACAACAAATAAGTATCATCGTTTGAATTGAAATACATCAGTAGCTGAAATATAAAAAGTAACAACGCGAACAATAGCCGTTCAACAATTAAATTGTGCAATGTCCAAACTTGGTATGCCGACATGAATTCGAGTAATTAATTGTACATAGAAAAATGCGATAATGTGCCAATGTCAACGCTTATCGACTTATTTTTTACTCTGCATTGTAGGAGGCAAAACCACTGTAATTTTCCTCAATTGCAGCAACTACAAACGTTTCCATAGGATTGCATAGATCGTCATAAGGTATACTCTTACACCATGCGAAACCATATTGAAAGGAATTTATATAATTCATATCATTCTCGATAAAATACGACAAAAACGTAATGAACCTGCAATATTTTATTCACTATTCTGTTTTCACCGAATCAAGCAGGACATATTAAATATGGCCATCGGGAAGGTGAAACTTTATTCATTGAATATTTCATCATTTTTTACAAGAAGCCTTTTCTCTCGATACGCCTATATTGCCGGCGCGTATGTTCACTCTTTGTACGTTCACGTTTACGAAGAAATTAAGGAAAACAACTAAAATGAAATTGATGTGCTAATCGTATCTCATCGCGGCTCATGAGATTGAGAGCGAAGTTCGCTTAGAAAATTACAAGCAATGAAATGGCTGTTTGAAATTAACCTAGTTTACCTATCTACAAACCGCTTGCGTCTTATGACTTCGTCTAACATCGATCACTTTTCAACGGCCTATAAAAGTTCGGCACTATAACGGTGACATTGTTAGTATTTTGCTGGGCTAAAAGAAAATTAATCCTTAAGTCTCACGTGATGCTAGGTTTTTCACTTGCTTTTAATTTGCTATTGGCTATATTTTGGTACTCCAATAGATTAGCATACTGCTAGAGGAAGCCCTCAGTCCCTTATTGCCAGCTCCTGCAGGTGGGTTCTCTATATCAACAGCATATATATGTAGCCTGCGGCTTCAAGAGCCAGCTGGCCGGAGCTGAATCGAACGACGTCGAGGCGAGGTACCCAAGGGGTGATAAAGAGGACAATATAGGATGGGTGATGGAGGACTTAGCAGTTCTTGCCCATCCCAAACCACCGAAGTGAACGCTCGGCTGCTCAATTGAGTCATGATTTATGATTTGTTTATTTAGTATGTTAACTACGCAATATATGAGGGACTAGTTGAGAGTAAAGGAGAATGATTGTATCGACAAGGAGAGGACAAGGATGAAGCCACGAACAGAACGGGATGATGCTCGGGAAGAGAAGACTGGACGAAAGCAGAGGCTATGGATGTGCGTTCCAAACGTACAGACTGGTGTGGCCGAAGAGCGATCGGTAGGGGAGTTAAGGATACGAGGATGGGCCATGGAAACGTAGAGAAGAGAGCGAGTTACCTCCTTGATAAAATAATTAGGGCCTCCCAAGTTGGGGCCCCACGGGCCAGGGGCCTCACCAGCCTAACCTATCATTTGCTCAACCAACAAGAGCCAACAATATAATTATGAGTTTTTCTTCCTCTCGTTTTCTGCTCCTTCTTCCTCCATCTAATTTTTGTCTTATTTTTCTTGCTCCACCTCTCCTTCTCGATGTTCATGCCTTTCTTCCCCCTTTGCCGGATCTTACAACTACACTGACAATCGGTTGATTCTGCATGCTGACTCGCCGTTATACCAAAACCACTAAATCATTTTCCCAACATGGTCGCCCTTAGCTTCTAAATATCAAGGAGTATTGACTAGATAAACGTAATCATTGAACGACGGAATGTCGATCATTCGTGCATAACATCTAGTTGATTTTTTAGATGAAATGATGTCTAGACGTTGCTCCTATTATGATGACCATCAAACGCAGCCTCTATGATCTGACCATAGGGAACCCGCTAAGTGAAACCTTAAAATGTGTGCACTAAAAACTCCTGCTACTTACAAATGTGGAGAAAATTACATTTATCCTAATTCAATGATGAGATGGAACTGAACACAATGAAAACGATTTTTTTTTTTTTTTTGTTCATTTATACTAATAGCAACATCAACCACTAGTTCGTATTATTGAATCAAATGGTTTTGTTAATTTGTGTTTATATCACTGATTTTCTTCGTTTGGTTGTCGTCGCATTTGTTGTAGTAGAGGGGTTGTGAGGGGGAGAAAACCAGGCGACTTATTCTACAGATTTTTAATGGCTGGCCGAGCACTTTCGCCCATTCGGGCATCTTCAGGGCGACATGGAACCATGAGGTCATCTGGAGAATAAGTCGCCTGGTTTTCTCCCCCTCACAACCCCTCTACTGTCACTGGTTTTGTTTAATAGCGGTATTATGGCAGCTCATTGGCTCAACTTTTCAATCTCTATTTCCTCGACAACTCATCACTGATCACTAATACCTCTAGTATATATAAAGGTAGTGAGACTTGTAATATTTTTGTACCCTACATGAATCCGAAAATTAATCACAAAAACAAATAATATCGGTTCGCGATGAAATTCCTGCAACTAGGATCGCTCGGAGGGGAGAGAAAAAGGAAAGGCAGCTTGAGGAATTTCAAATAATATCGCTTGACTTTTCTCTCATGTTCCCCGGCTTCGAAGAAAAAAAAGGCGTGTAGATTCACCATATACACCCCAACCTTCTTGAAGCATAACTCCATACTCCTTATTTCCATCAATTTAGAATCATCACGCCCTTATTGGATGTAAAGCTTGCATTCGAAGAGAAAATGCCTGGGGGGAGAAACAAATTCGTCAGAGGGACGCGTTAACACGCATAGGCGTCTCTCAAACGCCAAGGAACGCGTATCATTCCTTCTCCCCCTCATCGAGAAATGCAAGTATATTTGCGTTCATAATCTTAATGTTTATTTATCATTGTCAGTGCCGGTGCCTTCGTGCGCACCAGCTGAAAAGTTAAAACGTGAACTTTACAATCGACAACTTACTGGGAAAGCCTTCTATGGCCCATTTCCACATTTTTCACGATAGAGGAAAAAGTGTTCATTTCAAGTCTTTCAATTTCGTTTTTTTAGACAATTATATACCTAGTACTGTAATCACCCAAGAGAGAACAATTATCAACCCCCGCGAACATTTGAAGTTTTACGTTTCAACGCACGTATAGAATCCGATTATCAAATAAAACGCTGCAAATGATTGTACAGTAGTTAATTATTATTTCGCTTCAATATTGATTTAAGAAGACTATCCATTTGTCATTTTTTAACCGACTTCAAACAAGGAAGAGGTTACTATGGTTGTCTTGCGGGATTTTTTTTTCGGTATGTGTTGTCCACCGGCGTTCAGCTCCGGTTCAGCTCGTTTTTTTTGTTTGAAGTTTTTAAACTTAAATTGTTCAAATTTGAGTCTAGTTTACGTGATTCAAATTTGGTATTGATTGGACTAAAAGTAGATACTTTTTAGGCCGTATTACTAAAAAATTTGTTTCAAAATCACGTTATTTGGACTATTTATGCTTGTAGAAAAAAAACTACGTTAGTCATAGCATTCTCGTTAGAAGATTTTAATTCGGCGTTAAATTTTCAATAAATAACATGGTTTTGAAGGCCAAATAACTCCATTTTAATGCACAAACGTTTGACGAATTCCTGAAATTTGGTTCGGATTCGCTCATTCAGTATGAATGCGGATACGCTTCAGGAAATCATGACTCTATTATCGTTAGAGAAATAAAGAACGAGTGAATTGGTGCAATTCAGTAACCAGCAATGGTATAGACAATTATTTGAGTTTTGTAAGGTGTATCAATCGGATCAAAGTATCCGGTATGTTGACCAAGAGACTCAAATCAGTGGATGGATTATTCCAAACGTTCAAACTCACTCTCAATCAACATAATAACATTGAAAATAGTTAGGTAATCATTATACTTTAGAACTTCAACGTTCAACGGACTTATGAATTGAGTTTGGACGGTTAGTAGTAAGTGACAAGAACACAATAATGAAAGCATGGGAAAATTCTGTAAAGAGAGCTGTCCATAATTGTAAGTCACTAAAAAGAGAAAAATAAAAAAAACTTAAAAAAAAAATAAAACCGACTTCAAAAATTTTGTCTAAAAAAACACTCTGAAAGGGAAAAAAATAACAAAAATGTCCCAACTTCGCAGCAACTCATTCGCCAACTACACATTTTAAGGACTACTTTACCACTCGTATTGACCTGACCACTTCTTGATAGATTGGATCACCTTCCCTAATAATATAAAAATTACTATTTCTCATTTCCCAAATGATTAAAAGATTTTCCTTCCACCTCTGAATTGCCTCCAGATTGATCATCTTTTGGAGTCGGCGCCTCTCTGGCAAAATAACCGATGGTTACAAATAAATATGAATTTACGACAAATTAGTTGGTGCCAGGTAATAAGTCTGGGTCTGGACGTAAAGATTCTTAGAGAAATCTGAAATGGTTTTTAGGAAAAGGCGTGAATAGTCACCTTCAAATCGATATTGTTAATAATCAGTTCTCATAAAATGCTGATGTGCTCTGTTCAAGAATCGTGAAAACTCATAATATTTATATTCTTACTAATTCGGAATCTATAGGCTTCTCCAATACAATATAAGAGAGGCGCCGACTCCAAAAGATGATCAATCTGGAGGCAATTCAGAGGTGAAAGGAAAATCTTTTAATCATTTGGGAAATAAGAAATATTAATTTTTATATTATTAGGGAAGGTGATCCAATCAATCAGGAAGTGGTCAGGTCAATACGAGTAGTAAAGTAGTCCTTAAAATGTGTAGTTGGCGAATGAGTTGCTGCGAAGTTGGGACATTTTTGTTATTTTTTCCTTTTCAGATTGTATTTTGTAGACAAAATTTTTGAAGTCGGTTTTATTTTTTTTTTTAAAAAGTTTTTTAAATATTGCGAACATTTGTGAACGTTCCCACCGAAAAACAGATGGTAATTATAGGGGAAAACTCCGTAGCAACTATTGTAATTTTAATCATTTTTATTTTTCTTAATTTCCTAATTAAAAGCTAAACTTATTGCCTAACGATACAGCTGGAGAGAGTGTTTGACGACCATTCCAATGAGTATAGAACGATTGTTATTGCTTCAAGAACTCTCGAGTTATACCAATAAATATAAATATAGAGTAAATATAGAACCAATAAAGCTATCGACCCGGCGATGGTCTCATTCGATTCAGCGTCCAAAAATCTATATAATTTGATACCACGTACACATTTTTCTGAAATACCTTGGAAAATATGAATTTTCTCCCCCTCAAAACCCCCCAAAAATACCCTTAAAATTGAGCTAGCAAGTTGGTTCAAGAATTGGGCCGTCGTAGGACCGAGATTGATTTTTGGTGAAAATTTCAAATTTTTAGCTCTTACGGTTTGGCCGGAAAACTGCTAACGGCGGACGGCGGACGGCGTACGGCGGACGGACAGAATTTTTTCGTATTGGATATTCGGATTCTACATGTCTTGAAACGTAAAACATCAAATTTTGAGGGGGTTTAGAAATTTTTTTTTCTTGGGCGATTACAATGGTTCATTATTGAATAATAAACCAAAAGCAATCTATCGCCGTTCATAGCGCACGCCCGCTTTTGCCGTAAACATTTTTCTGAGTAAACTATATTTTTGAACTGTATTTTTCAAGATATAAAAACCGTTGGAACTTCCTTTTCCTTTTTGTTTCCTTCAAGTGTCTTCGCTTGCGGCCTCTCGAGGAGATTATTATATGTGCAGCATGGCAGAAAATCCTGTCTAAGCTTTTTATTCCTGAGACTTTCTCCACATTACTTTCACCATCAATCCATCGCTGATCATTGTGAGAGGACACAACTGACGGATAATCGAAGCCGATACATTCGGGGAATAATAGACCTCTATTCGGTAAATACAGTGGTATTTATTATTTATAGTGAAAATGCCGCTTGTCATCTCAACACTCAAGATTTGGAATGCGAAGTACAGCATTGCTATGATGTAAGTAATGCAACTCAAACGTGATATCTAGACCATATAGGTAAACATGTTGACTATCTGTTATGGTATTTGGATGAAAAAGTAACTCGTAACTATGAACATAACTCGTTACGGTTCATGTTACTGTTAATCCTGGAAGTGACATTAGACACTGATCATTCTCATCACTAGTATGTGGCTAGAATATGTCTCGAGTCGTGAAAAAGAGTGCCAACCTCATATTTTCACCCTCAACTCAATTTCCCCTGATTGGCTCAAATGGCCCTGAACTGCAGCATGGACAGAGCAACCCGGAATATCAAGCATGGAATGTAAAACCACCGAAAGTTACGCGCAGAATAGAATGCTATAGCGCAATAGGAGAAAAGGCTAATCTGATGACCGCAGTTACGTTCCTCGAATTGGATGCTACAACCGCGGAATGTCAGAGGTGCTGGCCACGACAGCTAGATGACTATGCACGAGAGACGAAAGGTGTAGTCCCTACCAATGAGACGGAGGATGAGCCCATAGATACATATTTAACGTTGATTCAAGGGTCCTCCAGGGTGGAAAGAAGGGCGCCCCATAATGATAGGTTCTGGGAGCAATCATCTCAAACACGATCGGTGTTTACACTAGGCGGGATGGATAGGTACCTACCAACCAACCTACCCAAGTTTACCGATCTATCCATCATTTACCCGTCCGCCCAACTAATGAGAAACTCTAACCACATGCCTTCACTCGGCATAGACGATTCAATTCAAATATCTTCCGAGTCATTAGGCAGTTGCCCGCGCGCGATGCTGATACCATTGACGGAAAACGTAGTGTTTTTGAAACTCGTTGAATCCATTTACGCCGAGAAGGCGCCTCTTCTTCTCATAGGAATTGGTGCCTTTACGAGTGGTAGATTAGCAAACACGAGAAAAGCTCTCATCCCTCTAACGGATAGTGGAGTCGAAAAATTTAATAGAATCTAGTAGCAAGTTGAAGTATGATATTTTCCCTCGGTCCTAATGTACAATCCAGCCAATAACGACCGTTCGATAAAGCCAAAAAATATTGCTTATCCGCCAGCTGCCGGTAAACACCTACCTGATAAAACTGAGATCTAGAATTTCATATATTTTATGAAAATCTGATGGAATCTAAGAGTTCTGTTCGTTCATTTCTCAAACGACACTGCTGCCCAAACTGTTGACAGGAAAAGCGTCAGGAAGCCGATAAAGTTAATTGATTTGATTCCATATAACAGTATCGCGCCGTTCAATATTCGGCGATTGTAATTTGTTGATATATATTTATTATTAATATACATACATCATAGACTGACTGCTTTTGGACCATGAATGGCAGCGACCTTATATTATACGGTCATACA